>OY720161.1:5830782-7030782 GCA_963082805.1 Hemicrepidius hirtus | reverse complement strand
GATAGAAGAAGTTTTCTGTGAATATGGTTTAAAGGACCAGGGCTAAGGAATTTTGGACGACGGACGTTTCGGGTACCTACAGATTATGTTATTTGTTTGAACTGCGTGAAGGCGATGTAGGAGTAATTTGGGCATTATTATGGTTGATATGGCTTGTGTTTCTTGAATTAGAAAGGTAGTAGATAAGGGCTTAGTACTTAATGCCGGAAAGCACAAGGTCTTGTAGATGTGGAGTGAGGTTTTGGAATTACAACCTGGGAAACGTCCTCGGAGACGACTTCTTGGCGGTGTTGCAGAATTATAGGTGCAGAAGTAGATAGGAGGAGTGGTTGATTGTTTATCCCTATCGAGATCTTCTAAATGTTGCGTTGAGTTTTGGAGGATGTCCTTTAGCTGGTTCATATGGTGGTATTATCGACAAATAGTTTGGCCTTCGTTGGGGGAAATTATGGGCTCAGAGGGAAGAGGACTGAACCTTAGACAACACGGAAATTTAGGTTAGCGTACGAGGAGAAGAATTCGCGGATTTTAGCTTTACAGGAGGGGTGTGGAAGGAAGGAGTTTATGAGTTTGATGACATTTGATGGAGGCATTCAGGTTGAAATTGATTGCTTTCTGCGTTAATCCATCAGGTCCTTTTTTGGATTGTACACTCTTTGTCGAGAAAGGTGGAGATCGTGCATCGATTCAGATTCGCATTTCTCGTGAAATAGATGTAACGGTCTAGGATGTGATTGACAGTAGAGTACTAGGAGCGGAAATAAATTATTCCTTTTTCCTTATTCCTTTTAGGGTCGGGTTTACAAAATTTGCTTGACCGGTGGTTGACTGAAACAGACTTTCTAAAACCGGTTCTCAGTCTTTTTCCCTTGGAAATTTTCTTAGAAATTCCTTTTCTTTTTCTTATCACTACTCAAATACTGAGACTTCACAACTTCTTAAATTAGATTCCCAACAAAACTGAAAGGTTCCTCTAATAGTTCTGTAGTACAGGAATAGTGAACAATTGTCACGGGATGGATAATTGCAACACAGCTGCTATAAACACAACTAATACCAAACTGTGACCAAACCATGTTTGCAAAGAAAAGTCGAAAATTCTTTTCAGGAAAACTACAGGAATATTTATTAGATGGTCAATAAGGCAACCGCATATAACGAGAAGCATAGAATATTATATCACTAACAACCCCGATAAAAAATATAAAGGAAAGAATGTGAATGCAAGTCTTTTAGAAGAAGTTTAGAGTAAGAAAATAAAAGAACGAATGTTGTTGATAATAAATTCTATACGGAATTTTGTTTGTATTACACCAATGATGCATACAATTAAATTGCAAAATTTCTAGTAAACGTGTTTTACATAAACGATTTATTTTATTATTATTATTATTGCTCTTTGGCCGATGCGGGTATACTACAGTTTAAAGAGATGTACAATGTTTGATAGAAGTGTTGTATACGTATCCAGTATCATGTAATTTATTAATTAATGAACTCTTTGATTACCCGTCTTTGCCCATAGCAAGTATTTTCCTAGGAGCAAAACAAATCATGCAATGACAATAACCAGTCCCCATGAATTTTAGGTTTAAATCTTCAGGAATAAAACTTTATTTGAATGTAACTGGTGGAAATCGTCTCATTGAAGGAAATCAAACACGCGTGAATTCGTAAAACTTAAAAATACATTGAATCAATTGTGGGTTCAAAAATCTTTACAAATACCAGAAATATTTATTCGTTGGAGCGAACCACATGCACTCCTTTATGTTTGATAATAAAAGAAAATATTCTTAGGGCATTTTAGTAGTTCCGAGCAGGACCAAATGTGTTATATTATATTATTATAAAGAAGTAATTTCTTCACGGCTAGATGGTTAGCAAGCAAAGCCGAAAATAAAATGGGCAAAACTGTAGAGATTGTATCTTAAGATTTAACAATACTTGAGCCCGAGCCAAGTCTTTCTTTCAGAGGGTCCTTTTGACCGCCAATGTTTGGTTAGCTGTCGGTCGGATAGCAGATTTTCGACACACAATACCGTCTTGCCCTTTATGCTCTACAGATCCCTGATCGGATGAATACTGATAAGATGAAAGATAATTTTTATTTTCGTCCGGATCTATCTAGATTTCGATCTCATCGACAGATGTGTGCCCGATATTGAATTCTAGATCGCAGATAACTTTCAATCTGTAAGGACTAAGGCTTTCTTTGGTCACCTTTGTCTATGTTATCCGTACTCTTATATAGTAAAGATTTCCATCAACTATTTTGATCTTAATTAAATCTAAGATAACTTTATTAGCGTTAACCGTTTAATTTACCACTTAAAGTAGGTGTAATTTTAAGAGACTTAAAGATAAATCTTTGCTCGCTTTATTAAAATCAGATACGCAGGTTTCCTGGCACGAATTTCAAATTTTTCGGCTTTTCTTTGCTTGCTATAACAAAAGGAAAGTTTAGCGGACGCATTTAGTTTTATACAAATACCCTTAAATTTTGCTAAGCTGCCATCTGGCAAATTATAGACGATTCTTGTTTTCTTTGTTACCTAAATTCGATGCGCAAGAATGGAAATTATGAAAAGCTTCAAGATATTGGACGTCCAGAATGTATTTCTAGTCCGGACCGTATTGTACAGCGATTTATTTCTGGACATTCTGTTGTAGTTTCAGTAAGAAAATCCCTAGAATTATACAGGGTGGTGTATTTATTTTATTTCCGCAACTCAAAGAATTTTTATAATTCTTTAAAAAATGTTAATTATGTTACAATATCAATCCTTTCCTAACACCCGTGTCCTCGGACTCAATCGGTATTTGCGAAATGTGTATATTTCCTAATAATTATTAATTTTTTGAACGTCTTTTGTTTTCGCACTATGACGTTCTCGACTCTGCAGAGAACTGCAACAAAGTTAGAGCAATTTGACTAGACACCTGAAGAATTGTTCTACATAATTTCAGATTTCGGTTTGGATATTGAAAGGTTTACTCTAAGCAGCGGATTGAATAAGAATTTTTATTTTATTTTTTTTTTGCTTCCAGTGTCAGAGCTCTGACATAAATAAAGAATGACTACCTACGTAATTAAATTATCCAACATCTTGCTTTATATTTTATAGTTGAAATATAAATTCATGCTGTTCTGCATCTTATTACCTATCCAAACTTAATAGTACGAATCTAAATAGCAAAACACGATGTTAATGTAATTCTATATAACAAACCGAAAATTTATCCAATTTATTGAACTACATCATTAATGGTCCATTATTTTTACCGGTTGACTAGGTAAAGTACAAAAAGCTTTTAAAGCAGCTTTTAAAGTGGATATCGAATCACATGAAAAACAAGATAATTATATCTAGATCGTTTTACTAAACAGTTATTAATTATGCAAGACGCATCCACCCAGAAGAAAATAACCATTCCAGAAAGCAATTTGGAATAATTAAAAATTTGTTTTGGTTTCTATGGAGCTATTAAAAAGATTTTGAAGAAACTATTTTTACCACCCAACAAGAACTTCTTCTTCTTCTTTAGATTTTTACCATCTTGAGCAGACAATTACTCGCACTTAAAATTGGAAATTGCATGAAAATCAATTTTGTTAACGAGGCTCTTCATTGCAGCTCCAACAACAGTCATGGCGAATTAAAATTTCTAACGTCTAACGTATTTCTTTTGGCAAAAAGAACAGCACAAAGCGTTGCGTCTTTTCCGAAAACTCAAAAGTATTTCATTCAATATTCAATATCCTGAACGTGCCGGTACACAAAGGACCTAGTGTTATTCACGATGCCGGTAAATCAGTTTTGTGAGTCGCCGGCGGAGGTGGCCATTCGATCCGGTTGAGCAAAATTATACACTGGACTTCGTTACATCAAAAGGAGCCAGGACTGGGTTTCTTTTCCGAGCAAGTCGTTAAGTCCCCTTTTGGTATTCCAACCACGTGTTGTTCGATGAATTTTCGGCTAATATATTGTCCTAATTATAGGTTTTGATAATTAACGCGTCAAGTTGCTGCCGAAACTGTAGACTGATTAATTGTGTACTAAATGAGAATATTAATTCATTAATTTTGATAAGAAGGAGGATCCTGTACAAGATGAGTTGCATCCTTTGTTATTTTTATTATTAAGATTTTGTCCTTATTAGCTTGTTGCCATTTCACAAAAAATACCTCATAAAAATAAAAATGTTATAATAAATATTAATTTGCAATTTAAGAAAACACATGAGAGTAGATACAAGTTCTGCAGAGAGACTGCAACTAGAACTGTGTTTCATACTTTAACACAAAGAGTAGGACGAGTAGGTTCAAAAATAAAAGGAAGATGGAAAGCCATGGATATTTCAAAGGACAGAAGGAAACTTTTCGGGAAAGTTTGAGGACTAATTATTTAACTCGGAAATGGGTGGGGTTTCGCTTCTCCAAAAGGGTGCGTCTAAAGGCAATTCTAATGTGCTTGACATTTCCCTAATATCATCCCTAATATCAGTTGTACGACAATGCAACAGTGCTTCTTTTTACACCCCTTACAACGAGTCCATTGCATGCCGGAAAATCCAGTAAGTTGCGACCATGATGTTTGGTTGCGACAAATAATTTTCCTCAATTAGCTTTTTGAACAACCATCTTCTTGGTAATATTTCTGTTAGATAGGTCTTTCTTTTCGATAATAAATAAATATTTATGATTTTTTAGTATATGTTTATTGATTTAATTTTATGATACATGTTCTCTAAAATTATCACGGTTGGTCATAGCTTTTACTCATGAACAGTACGACAACGGAAGGTCGCTGACAGTAACACAACGAGAAGGTTTACATACGCCATGAAATAAGTATTTGAAGAGTCATACTGTTAGCTATTGATTAAAATGACAAAACTATAAATATTGAAAGACTAATTGGAATGCCTATTTAAATTTGTAAAAGCCATTCGAATTGAAGCGATTCCTTTACTTTGATTTGGTGAACGGTTATTATGTACTTAGAAATTATTAAGAAATTACTAAGGGATTATTGTCTCTCTTTCTAAATTCAATGTGAATATAATTCTTTGTATTTTCGGTAAAATGATTGAAACTTTAACATACCTATACGTAACTGCAAAAAAATTAATATCATCTCGTGAATCAATCGTTATTTATTCTTTGCCTGTTATACAACCGTTAAAAGCGATAAACGAACACGTGTTAATTCTAAAGATAGTAAAAGTGATAACGATAAGTAATTGCCTCGATTCTTTTCTATTTATCAGGACACGTGTTACCCGACATTATTTGTACTAATTAACAACAAACAGATAAATGTTAGAACCGTTTTTATTTTATCTATCGAGAATATTTAATCGAAATGTAGTAATTTCAAGAAAATTAATGTGTGTCCTTTTACGTCTACTAATTACCATTCAAGGAACATTATTACCACCAGAACCAATACACAAAGCCATCAAACATCCACGCTTGAGCAAACAAAGACCAAAGCAATCCAAGCAGACAAAGAACCTTAAAACGAAAATATCCAGAAGAAAATCTTTCAATCCCAATTCAAATTAATTCCTTAAGCTACGAGGATAATTGCAGAAGCCATAAATATATAACAATACCTAAAGACCCAGGTTTGTACACAATATAACAACATAATAGGCTTCTAACAATTGGTTAACCATTTTAAAGACTTTTGGGCATGTATTGTTAAATCACGTGTTGGCTCTTTGTAACTTTTACTTAGAATGAGCCCTATTCAACCCTCATATATGGGCTAATTCAAGGCAAATAAGAAGAGACTCACAGTATAATCTCAAAAACACGTGCTAAGGTTGTAGTTAAAAGCTCCGTTGTTGTAGTGAGACGTATCGATTTTATTTGAGGGCAAATTTGAATTTTTAAAGATTTCCTAGTAGATACAATGGGGCGTACCAAATTATTATTTATATATCAGAGCTTAGTAAATCAAAAACTAGCTTATAGACAGTCACAAATTCTATTTGTGTTTTAGAAAAAAATAATTGAAATATTCTAAACCAAAGGTTTTGAATTTAAATCGTGAACTTCTTGCGTTGCAACGAAATGCAAGAATTAAATCTGAGATCTGTTAGAAATTATCGTTAATAATCTCTGCAGCTCACACGAACGTTAATTTCCCCATTTAGCTTATAACTAATAGTTAAGAATCCTCCCTTACCCACCCTTACCAACCTACCCTCAACCAAACCCACTTAACTAATATAAAGGCCGTGTGTATTTACTAATATTTACCACATGTTGATTCCCATAAAATATTTACAGTAAACTCTTGGTTCATCCCCTCATGCAACCCCTATAAAGTACCACTGTAATCTAAAGGTGGTTTCATGCAATTATGTCCTATACTTTTCTCAGAAAGTGTGTTTCTTATTGCCTGACGTATCAAATTACCCCTAAGCCGGACGAAGTGCGGTGTCTTGTGAATTTCTTTTGAGGGTTGAAGCCAAACGTGGGTCGCAGATATATTAAAAATATTAAATTTCAAGCTTGTTCTCACGATGGGCTCCCAACACGTGTTCCAACAAACACGTGGGCTTGCAGGAATAGAAACCACCATGAAAAATGAACGGAAAGAAAACAAATACAGTTTTAGATTTTTCAAGCAAAAAAATGTTTCCAAGTGGGCGGAAATATTTTTCTAAGGACATAAAAATCTGGCTTTGGGTTAGTTTTAGAGGGTGAATGGTTTGCCAATTAAAATAACTTTTAAAATTGTTTCCGTTCGTGGAAGGTGGTGTGGGATCAATGTTTAGTTCTTTGAAATGTTAGTTGCCTTTTTTATGAACCGGAAAAAATTGAGGAATTTAGATATGTGGGTGTGACTGTTTTTAATTTTCGTTTTATGTTTCCAACGTTTTATTCCCGAAAAGGAAAATTAACTAAGAATTAACAGATATTAAAATAATTTTATGTCAGTAACTGGAATTTTTAAATTAGATGTCAGAAATTAAATTTACAATTAAATTCATACCACTAACATTTATGGTAATAATAGCAGCAGCATTAGCATACCGAAAGGTTCTTAAGGGCAAAAAAATGTGTAAAAATTGTCGACTGTATTACTCATTTGCGCGAACTCGCATTTACAAATTAAAGTAAAAAAATGAGGGTCTACCCGTCTAGGTAATATTTTGTTAAAATTTAAATAATCTTTGAAAAATTATGGGGTACTTGTTGACGACACACTCAGGTTTCTTGTCCATAGAAAGCTTTGATTGGCATTAGACAAAAATAGAAAAATGTAGTGGCATATATGCAACCGGTAATGCTCTGTAAAGCACCTCCACAGAAATAATAATTGGTAGCCGTCTCAGTATTCATCGTATACTGGAACTTTTTTTCGTCTAGTTCTTCGAGAGGGCTTGCAGAACTTGCTAATTGCAAGTAATTAACACAGGAATAAAAACAGAATATGGTTTACTGTAAAAAGACACCATCAAAAAAATATTAAATACTTGGTACTACTGCAGGCCCATTAATTCTTCACAAATTTTTGAAATGAACCTTGTTGCTCGGTTATTAAAACTTTAATTTTAACGAAAAGCAAAATTAGAAAAGTTTACATGTTTATCAATCGCTAAGGGTTATTCTTTCAGGATAATAGCGTACTACCTACTACCAAAGACTATCGTAATAATTTATAGAACTTCCCGTAGTGAATTTATAAACAGTCTTGGATCTAATCCTATTTTGATAGGGAGGATGGAGAAGTTAGATACAATATCAATATAATTCCTGACTAGTATTGATTGCTTTCGGTTTATGAACAAGGGCGTCTTACGATGAGTCGTAACTCGTAACCTGCTTTTTATTATATGACAAAACATGTTTGAGCAGGTCTTTCATCTCATAATTCCAAAACCAGAAATGTATTAGTGTTTAAAAATAGAAAAACTGAAAGAGCTACACCAATAGATACTATCGGTAGCTTATGAACGTTATAATTTCGCAATTAATGAAAGTTGGATGGATGTATGCTATTACGTGCAACATGAAAGGAAATATAATTTTTTTAGGTAGGTAGGTACTTGAAATTAAGGTGATTGATTTGAATTTTTTACTTTCCCATACCACTACTGGTATAGGGAAGTATTGATATCATGAAAATTTTCGAAATCGAGATTTTCACGGAAATGGGCGTTTTGGACCCCCAGGAGCCTAAAAAAGTGGTCTAGAAAAAATGTCTGTCTGTGGGTGGGTGGGTGGGTGGGTGGGTGTGTTTGTGTGTATGTAACGCCTGTAACGCAAAAACTAGTGAACCGATTTTGATGGAATTTTAAATGAAGGGGTATATCGAAAATTCATCGACAAAATAAGCTTTTCAAAAAAATCCGAAACCGGAAGCGGAAGTTAGACATGTTTTTTTGGTATCATTTTTTTCAGAAGCGGAATTTTGAAAATCTGAGTAGGGGATATCAAAGAAGGGCATAATTCAAGGGAAACAGTTTTTTACCGGACTCTCTAACTTCAAAATGGCGGTCGCTATGAATTTTTCAAAATTTCGACTTTAACGCCCCGTAACTCAAAAACCAGTTATCTGATCAGGTTCCGCAACAACTTGTTTGAAAGCCCTTTGGCTGTACTACACCAAGAAAAAAAATTATTTACTAAATCCAAAAACGGTCGCAACGGCGCTCTTCCAAAAATTTTGAAATTTTTGAAAAATTATTACAAAAAAACTGGTCTAAGGAATTTGTTTAAATTTTCTATACTTATGCAGCTTGGTATTAGCTACATTTTTGTTTTTTGATGAACGCCATAATTCCACTGTGGCGCCCTCTACGAGGTTTTGAAAATCGAAAATTGATGTTCCTATAGCGCCTTTATTAGTCAAAATATGAAAAAAGTTTAATTATAAAAGTTGTTCAGTATATAAATTTACATTTTTCTAAATTTATATCACGTATACAGGGTGTTTGGTTTTCACAGTACAATAAGCAACTTTGTTATTTTAAATGAAATATCCTATATATTATTATATAATTGAATGCAAAATTAAATTGTCTATCACATAGTATAAGGTGTTCATATGGCTAAAATGTACGGTTAAGGAGAAATTCGTGAATTTTGAACTTTAAAACAGTGTAGGGAGAAATTTCTAAGTGCCGATATGTTCAAGTGACCATGCGAGGGACGGGAATTCCTTGTCGCCGGTTAATCCTAGCAGCAATAATCACACATGCGCAGATGAACACAATCGGCACTTGTGTTAATTTTCCATATACTAATTTTCAAGTTAAGTTTATCGGTTGTGGCGAACAATACTGTTGAATACCAAAAACGAATGTTTATTTTTAGTATGGGAAAGTCCAGGGGAGGTTTGCACCTCCACTTTTTTTTATTGCGATTGCGTGGTTGAATTTCTGGTAGGATAATGATATGGGTAGAAAGAAAAATATTTTTATTGTATTAACTGCAGTGGCGGCTTTAGCAATTTTATACAGGAGATACCTAATACCAGTTAGGTGACTTTTTATCAACAAACTATTCGGATAAAAGTTTCTAAAAGCAAAAGACACTATGAACAGGAGATGATTAAGTATTAACTAATGCTACGTCACCAGAGTATAGTTACGTACAAGTGCGCATCTACGTGGGGGCGGAGGTAATAGGGGTAATTACCTCCCCCAGAATCCAAGTATTAACATTATTACACAATTTTTTTTCGTGTTTAACATCATCGCCTTGGGGTTCTCCGTACCTCCCGGATCATTTCCCCCCTCCGTACAAGAGAATTTTTCTAGATCCGCGCTTGGTTACGTAAATAAATTTTTTAAATAGAAACTAGTGATTTATGGGAAGCTTAATTTTAAATACTTTTATCTTCGCAAAAAAGAGTTAACATGTTTGGATAGGTTTCTTAAAACAGCTCAGGATACATGAACCTTGAGGGAAAATGTAAAAGGCAACCTTCCTTGATTTTAATATTTCTGAGTAGTGGAAAATTATTCAACCCCAATTAAAAAAAATATTATTTATAAATTTTATTTTATAATTATTCTATAATTACAGTTCGTATTTTTATTACAAACTAATCTACAAAACTTATAACTAAAAAAATATTCCTTAAAATAAAACTCCAGACAACAGTCTTTAAACTTACAATCTATGAGAAAAACCTTAACACAAAAAAAATCTAAATCTTAATACCAAACCTAATTATAAGCAAAAAAATGAAAACATACTTAAACCTACTCCCAGAAATCATAGAAGCTGATATCACAGATAAAATATACAAAAATTTAAACAATGTAATTGTTCAACATTTAAATCGTATACAAAATGTTGCCAAAGTACGAAAACTTAACATAAACTTATCACATAGCTTTACTTTGAGCGCTGTAAAACTACGAAATAATAAGAAAAATAATAAATCTTCGAAAAGGCAACAAGAAGTGCATTCGTGCGTGTGCAAATGATATACAAAAGTGCGCGTAATTTGTGCATTAAAGCAGAGCTTTGTTCACGTTTAGAATTAATACAAAAACAAAACGAGAAACAAAGAACTGGCTTTTATTTAAGCCTACCTAAAGCAAACTTAATTAAAATAAAATTTTTTTTAGCTAGAACATCCTACCCTAAAAACATGCAAATTTATTTACAAATAATTGACACTACGCGGCCTATTCGTTTGGAAATTATACGAAACAATATTTACAAGAAAAAAAAAACCGTAAACGAGAATTGTTCTTCTTTTTAAATCAAAGATATTATTTTAAACTTCACCCACAAAAATTCCAGAAAGTATAATAATGCAAAATTTCTTCCAAGAACAATTCGAAGTCTAAAATCAAAATCAAACCTAAGCTACTTAACCTACAATTGTAAAGCTTGCTATCACAGAAAAGTTACAAGATAAGTCACAAAATGTGAATTTTAAAGCTTCAAAAATTTCCGTAGTTGGAAAAAAAAGTTATGAAAAATTTAATTTTGAAATTTTTTTTCGTAATTTAAAACCCAAAATTTTGTTATAAAAAATATTTAATTTGAAGACAATCTTGCAGAGTTGGCACACTAAAAAGGGACCCCTAAAATTAAAGCTTGAGCAACTATTTCATGTGCTTTACTATTTTGCTTATTTACAATGCGTTCAATAACTTGTAATGGAAGACGTTGATTGAAACTAAAGCTAATCAGCCTAAAAATAATTTTTAAACTAAATCACAGCTGTGAATTATTTCAAGTAGTTAAACCTACAATTTTTTTAATATGAGTATCGAAAGGCAGTCAAAATTCAAACATACAAAACTAAAAGTTAAAATTAACGTCGATATGTATCACAGACCAAGAATTTACAAATGTCTTAAAAAACCTAAAATAGTAAAAAAAAAAGTATTTACAAATTAATTTACACGTCAGTTACCAACTTCTCGCCATTCATTCAAAATGTTCTCGTTGATTTCGTTGTCAGCTGAAGAAAGAAACGTGCAGTCTGCTGTCGCCATAAACGTCAAGGGCATTTTGTTAG
Source organism: Hemicrepidius hirtus (assembly GCA_963082805.1). NCBI lineage: Eukaryota > Metazoa > Arthropoda > Insecta > Coleoptera > Elateridae > Hemicrepidius > Hemicrepidius hirtus. The sequence goes on along the minus strand of OY720161.1, from coordinate 7,019,272 downwards.
CTGCCATCTCCTCGAACTTGTTCCAATAACGATTAAGGTTCACTCTTGCAGATCTGATTACTTTTCGTGACAGTCGAGGTTTTGTGGGCTGCAAAAAATGCATTTGTTAAACCTTAAGTTCGTCTTTTAGGAGTTATTTTTAGAACAGGTCAATCAAAGTTATTGATCGAAAGATGTAGCTATGCCTTCGATATTTAAATGATTAGGGTCAAGTATTGTATAAAGTTTGAGCTAAACCAAATTATTATTCCCGCACGATGAAATTACCTACGAGGATTTTTTATTTTCATGACCACCTAAATAAGTTTTAATTACCTTTTTATGGGAAGGTGTATTAATTATTCTTGCAGAACAAATAAAAATCAACGAACGAACCCGGTTATCTAACCGCAAGGTGAAGAGAATAAAAAAAATCACACAGTATACCTCAATTCAATATCATTCTCTAAATTATAAAACATTTACAACAGGACGTATTAATAAAAATAAAACAATACCCGGCACATTTAACTAAACACCCTGTATAATAGTGGTAAATACTATAAATGAGTTAACTGAAATATCATAAACCGTTTTTATTTACAAAAAATCTTGAAAATCTTCTTAATTATAAGCGAAAGGAATAAAAACGTAAGAGACTTCAATGTTAGGTTAAGACACGAACCCGCTTTTATACAATGTATCGAAAAATAATTAAAAGCAGTATATATATTTCCCCTTATTATTACCTGATACTAGTATTTGTTTGAAATGTTTTGATTATATGGTAATTAAAAAAATTCGGGGAAACTTCAATGCCAAATAAAAACACAAACCAGCAAAGCTGTTGCAACTTGTTAATCTTAACTAATTTAACCCCCATTAAAAATAAAAATTGAACCACTAACTTATTCACAAAAAACAAATAAAAAATCCTAACCTGTTTAATCATCTGGCGCCAGGGCGACCTCGGTGACTTAACAACCTTGCTGCTCGTTTGTTGATTTTCTTTTTTGAAACACATTTTGCTTCTTCAATCTTTTGGAGGCGATTGTTTGATAAACAGATTTTTCGAAGATTGTCAAAATTACTCAAAAAGCTGAGCGTGTGTGTTGCAGCTGAAGGATCAGGATCAAAGTGTGCCCAGCACATGCAGGTAAGCGTTTTATAGGCAGAGTAGGGCCTACCTTGCTCCATGGACAAACCGATGCTTGCCGCACGTTTAGCGCGCGCTATACACGCGCACGGCGCGCGCACCTCATGTGCTTTTTCTTATTGTCAACAATAAAGAAGAGAGAAGAAAAAGGAGATCCTTGTTGCTGCAACCAGAAGCTCTTTGTTAGATTGCTCTACGTTTCAGATTAACCAGGATTAATTTTCAATTTTAATCGGATTAGTAGGCGTTGAAAAATATAGTCATTAATTTTGTATTATCGGTCATTGGCTTCATAAACGCAAAACATTTTCAAATGAATATTTGGTACCATTTGATAAAAATTCTAACGGTCAAAAGATGCTGCCAAACAAGGTGTAGGTGGTATTTCTGTAACGGTCGCACTCGTTTGGTGTCAGCTGGTTGACAAGAACTAGGTGACTCACAGAGAATCTTTGCACTAAATTTCTAATTTCTTTTTAAAATTAGATCTTGGAGTAGTACCACTTTGATGTGTATGTGGGAAACAAACTTCTACAAATAATAACAGGCACTAAGAGACGATTAAATTTTGAACAAAATTGCACGATCGTTAAATTTTGATTCTATACGTTAGGAAGGTGCAAACTGCAAAGAGTGGGTTTCAATGATTACCAAAATCGTGTTAAAACAAAATAATAGCATTTCCATTTAGTAGGTACGATCAAAGTTGGTACCCTAACAGAAATTCGAGTGATTTGCTGTAATTATTTTTTTAGTTTTTGTCCTACTGAAGATGGGAACTTCCTAAACTTGTTGTAGTAAGGATTCATGTCTTACGAACCCTGTTTCCTTTGAATAGTCCACATAAGAATAATAAAATTACTGTTGAAGCTATTTTAATTTAGGGGTAAAAGAAAGATTACTTACTTAAGTTTAAAATACCATCAAGAGACGTCATCGACCATATTTAGGTACCATTTATGGACTAATCTTTTCTTCTTGATTTGAGTTATAATTAAATTTACATCATTTTACTGTGTGTGGTGAAAACTAAATGAAAATTTATTTAATTTACCAACCGAGATTATAGTATAGCAGGCGGTACCACCTACTGACGTCCTAATGTTTCTTTAAAGATGACCCCCTGCCTTGAAGCAGTAGCAGCTTCCAGTTTAGATGAAGTGTCCAGGAAAGGAATTAAATTAAGAATACGTTGGTGGACGGTTAAAAAAAGCTTAATAACATATTTCAAAATATGAACTTAGGTGAATGGCCGCATTACTGCGAAAAAAAGGCGACCATTTAATTCAAAATATAAATGACCAACGTGTTGGATGCGAAGAAAACAATTTTAAACCGGACATAAAAAAGCTATCTTCGAAATTATCCTATTTTAATAGTAATACGGATAGCTTGCCATAAAAGTGCTGTCCTTCTTTGTTCTGTTCGGTTGTACCGGCGCCAAAAGAGAAAGACAAATCTCTCGTCTGCCGTGCAGCCATTTAGAAACAGCTACCGGGCTTGAGCGCGTATAATAAACACGGTTGGAGCAAAAAAAAATATACAAGAGGTCTTGATTGACTCCGAGGGCATTGTATTAAGAAACAACTCTTGTACAGTGTTTTTTGTAGCTGTTGTTCTCTTGCGTATTTGCTAATAACGTGTCTAAATTTTTGTGCTACTTTTTGTCTCTGTGTAATTTGGGTTTCAAATCGATAATAATACTAGTTGCTAGCACGGTTAATGTTTTTGCTTTCGGAGAAAATTAAAGCTGTTGTGAGACTGTTTCTAAATTGCATTTTAACAAGCTTTGAAAAACTTTCTACGACATTTCCAAGCAAAAACTAACAAATAGTACTTAGTTATTACGAAATAATTGCTAAAAATACAAGTACCTTCATTGTGGAATTGAGGATATGTCAACTTATCGCACATTTATAGCGAGGCATTAAAAACAGAAATCATTAGAACCATCATGTTTTGTGTTATTCAATGCGACTTAATCTGATTAAATGATTATGTGACAGAATTCTTAGTTAATAATTTTATTGCAACCGTTTTATTAAACATGACGTAAACGCAATACTGACTCTTGGTGTTAAACTTCTGGTAAAGGTATCGAGCAACTTAATCGTAAACCCTAACAAAAAAAGTGGATGTGCGCACCTCGCCTGGACTTTCCCGCACTAAAAATTAACTTATCGTGTTTGGTATTCAACAATAGTTCGCGAGGTAGGATTGGAAATCACTTGAATGCGTAGCGAGAAACACCAGACTATACGGGTTCGATACGTACAGAAGAGAGACAGGCATCTAATTTACTAACGCAGCGGAAGTTCGCGGTTTTCTCATCAACCGTACATTTTAGCTATATGACTACCTTATACTATGTGATAGACAATTCAATTTTGTATTCAACTATATAATAATATACAGGGTATTTCATTTAAAATAACAAAGTTGCTTATTGTACTGTGGAAATCAAACACCCTGTATACGTGATATAAACTCAGGAGAATGCAAATCTATATACTGAACAACTTTTATGTTTAAGCTTTTTTCATATTTTGACTAATAAAGGAGCTATAGAAGCATTAATTTTCGATATTCAAAACCTCATAGAGGGCGCCACAGTGAAATTCTAGCAAAAATAATCAACTGGCTTTGATTCTAGCATTCATCAAAAAATGAAAATGTATTGTAATAATTTTTCAAAAATTTCAAAATTTTTGGAAAGGTAGCATTGCGACGATTTTTGGATTTAGAGAAAATCTCAATTTCAAAAATTTTTATGATATCAAATGCTTCCTATAATACCAGTGGTGGTATGGGAAAGTAAAAATCCGACTACAAGGTAGCACCTTATCACTGGATAAAAAATAAATATATTATGTTCTTAGAATCGTTTAAAGGAATGAAAGAAGCTTGCAAAACTTGCTGGAGAAAAAAGTAAGGGGCGTAGATCGCAAATAATGACTAACTCTGCAAAGGGGAAGATTGCAAGGCAAACTGGGGCATCAGAAGATAATATAGAGAAAAACCAATTGGGTTAGTGTCTGAAAGTTTCTGCAAAAAGTATTTGAAAATCAAAATGCAAATATAATTATAATTTTTAAATAAAAGCAATAAAAAACGAGGCCAAACACCACTGTATAATACAAGTACTGTTACAGGTAGTAGTGTGTGTAAATCTACAATTTAGTAGTATGTATATATAGTAGGCGGAAGCTCATTTCGCGACACTATAAACATCATTTCCTGCTCAACCACTTAGGTCTACAAAACAACTTTTTGTATCGTTTATAATTACATCTTACTCATAGATGTCTAGATTATCAATTTAATCTTATCGTAAAAATCCCGAAATCCGACTTATCCAAAAACACAAAACAAATCGATTCTGTCAAGGAATAATAATTAAGTAAAAGGCAAAAAATCGTAAGAACGCAAAAGTTGGATATCAGGATCACCCTCTTGCACGTGTGTGTGACAAGAGTGCGAGGAGCCAGGTGCAGCTTTGGTGTGGGAAAGAGCACCGAGTTGAGGTTCCCAGGGTCCATCAGCACCTGCCACCCTGGTCTAGTAGGCCGTGACGTGGGCACATGGCGCGAACAGCATCTTTTAAGGATGCGCTATTTGAGGAGGGAAAGCTTTTGAGGAGGATGGCGTGCCTAACGCGTGTAACGGACATAACCCGGTCGTAGGTGTAATTGCTCTGCTTGCTTTGCGCAGGTTATTTTAAAAGGGTTGCTAATGCAACAAGTTGTTTTTTTTATTTAACGACTTTTTTACTTAACGACCTTGATTATCCCTGTGGAGTCCGATGCCATTTAAGAGAAATAATTTGTTAAGGAATGCTCTTGATTAATATAATTATTGTTGTAATAAACCTTGATTTTCAGATCTGAGAGTTAATTTATGTTTACTGGAATATCAAATTATGAAGTAGATTTATGAGAATGTTTTTCTACCTATAAGATGTTCAAAACAAATTATTGATTACTTATTTTAACGATTGACTTAATTATCATATTTTTGGTTTTGCAATGTTGAAAACATTTCAAATTAAGGTAGTAATTAAAATTCCATTCATTAAGTATTAACGGGTACTTATTTCCCACTAACAAGCTGTATATAATTTACTTCATAAAAACTGAACTTCCATTGATTTATCATTCTGAGCATTAATAATGATTAATTAATTAATTCGATTCAAAAGAAACCAATTTTAATTTAACTTAAAAGATTCTTCTATTTATTGGATTTTAATCTTATAAGAGACAAGAAAAATAGCAAAGAAATAATAATAAAATAGATTTAAAATTAACCTTGGCATATTGAGGAGGATAAAGAGGGGGGGGGGGGGCTAAAGCAGCTTCATTTAATTACACTTGGTTATCCATCAATCATTAATAACTATAATTAGGTTACAAATTGTTTATCAGATATAACATGGAAAAAATTTAATCTGGAGATTTCAACGCATCGTCAGACAGGAAACCCACAACGTTTTTAAAAGATTCTTGACATACTTCTCTTTTATTTTTCATTTAAATTTCTTATAAAATTCTATCCTTCTTCATGGTCTTGGTATAATTTACACCTGAGAAATTTTATAATTACCAGTAATATTTTAGATTTTTTTTGAATAAGCAAGCAGTTAATTATGTTAATATTCCAAATCCTGTATTATATAGCCTTATAAAATTGCAAATCATTAAATCTAAATAACTGCGTTAATAAATTAATAACAATAACAATTTATAGATGTCAACGTCAACTCGTAAAGTCTTAAACGCCTCAACAGAGGATGTCGTCAATTATTTTACATACCAGACCCACAAAGAAACACCAAAGCGATACGAATAACAATCGCAGATATACCGGACGTACACAATAAGCTGTAGAGGTATGACGAAAAAAAAAAAAGAATTATAAAGCAGCCGCAAGAGATAACAATTACGGCGGAGCGCTCAAGGTCCATGTAGAAGGATAAGCTCGTGCTGGGCGCACGCGGTGCACAAGGCAGACAGTCGACTAGCAGGAATCGTGTACTGACGCAGCAGGAATGAAAAACAAGGATTTGTCTGGCTTCTGGATATACAAGATAATGAGCTGAAAATTCCTTTCGCGATAGATATTATGGGTTCCATATATGAGGCTTTAATATTCACCTGCTGATTGATTAAAATCAGAATCAAGTCCATTTTATGATTTTTGTCATAAATTATAACTGCTACGTAACATGGATTGCTTTTTTCTAGGTTAATTGTTGGTGTGGACCTGTGGCAAATAGATACCTACCCACAGAAGTGTACCATCAAAACAATTATTAATTTAAAGTGCAACCAATGGAACGTATCTTAATTAGGTATCAAACCATTGCCTTTAGGTACTTGTCTCTGCACGTGTTATACCTGTTATACCCTTTGAATATATTCTTTGCGAACTATCCACCAGAACACGACTCATCAGAAAATTATTAAACGTCCACTTTTTAGGAAGATTTGTACCTTTCTAAGAAGAAGGGGGTTTAAAAAATTAGTAGCCCGAAATATTTGAACTTTTTCAGATTTTCTTCTTGATCACTTTGCGCCTTGCTTTTCGATATTAATTTTCCTTCTCATACAACCACAAGTATAAACTATTAGTGCTGTACGACTTTATACTGCATTTCTAAACAGTTTTTTTTTTGTTTATAGGTGAATACATCATCTGGAAAATCGCAGATTCCTGCCATTCATTCACGAAAACTAAGGTAAGTGCTAATATCACTGAGGTCCATTTGAAACGAACTTTTTAACACCAAAATTTATAGAGGGATTGTGAATTAGAAATCCTGTGGAAAATAATATTTCCTAGATTGTCTGTAATTGTAAACCAATTTCGATAATTATGGGTTACAGAAGACCAGGAAATATTTTTCATTTATGACCTATATTACATTTTTAGGCGTAAACAAAGAACCTTGTAAATTTAAAAGATTTAACTCAGGTATGTGATTAATGGAAATGGTTGGTTGAATTAAAAACAAAAATAACGGTTTAAAGGCTGCTAATTTATTGAAAGGGCACCTTATCTTTTCAATTACCGTATATCAAGAAGCTTTCACCGATTTTTTTATCGAAAACCCCGCTCTCAATTATCCCGAATTTTGGTATCCATTTATAAATAAAGTGCATTGCCATTGTGTGCCGACAAAAATAAATACTAAGGTGACGAGCATTTTTTAAATTTAATTAGCGATAAATTTCCAAAAAGAATAAAAACAATAAATAATACCGCGTCACTGGTATAAATTATAAAATCTAGACATGCCTTTAAGGTATAATTCCCCACAGTAAACAGAAAAGTAGTTGCGAACTACACTAAACACCTGCCCGATTTTCCCACGTAAGTTCGAGAGTAATCGCCTTTGTCCGTCTGCCTACGTATGGCACATGGCCCATACCTGTTGAATATTGATGAGAAGACAAATGTACAAGCGCTGTAATTTGCTAATTAATGTAGATTGTCGAATTTATTGCAGATTTGTTGAAGGATTTATTTTTAATTGCGTTCACGTGAAAAAAACACCTTTGTTATAGGTCAAACATAAAATCTACTGATTTTTTTCAAACTTCAACTAACTAAAACTTTCTACCGTTTTAGTTTTGATTTACGGCAGGTGTAAAGTAATTGGAATAATATTAACATGTCCATAATCAAAACCTATAATTCGAAATAAGGGATAATAGCCCTTTACCACATAGAAGGCACATGCAGTTCATGCACGATGGAGCTAGAATAGGTGTGGAATAGGTATACCCAACCCAAATGATTCCCAATATCCGTATTAGACTATTTCCTTGGCCTCCTCATTCCCCCGAACTGATTTTGTCCCTATCCCCTACCATATTATAAGATAAAAAAATAATTGTGTAATGAACGCACCAATCATTGAGGTTCTATAGACCTAAGTGTTCTTAAAATACCCTTTTACCCACAACATAAAAATATCTTGAGAACTTACCCCATTACGCCCGTTCTGAGGTGGAATTTAAAAAAAATTGTTATAGTTGGATTGGTTATAAAAATTATCGAACAATAATTAGTTAAAGAAGTATTTTAATCAATTTCTAAATTTTCTAACACTGAGTTTTAAATATTTTTCAATTTTTGCAATCAGATACAAACTGCCTAGGCAAATTTTAGGGATTTAGGTACCTACTTCTTAGTTCTTATGGTTTCCGAGATACCAATACTGTCCCGAATTGCAGTTTACACCCTCTAGAAACAGGGAAACAGGGGTAGTACTAGTACTATTAAAAGGTTTTTGAAATGGAAGTTCAGAAAAATAAATGTTGTGGGAAAAATTGTCGTACTGCAAGAGTGTATTCTTTAAAATTCGATCAACTTCTAAATACGTAAATAGAGACAAGTATAACGTACAATTCTGTGGATTTACATATACTTGATTTGGGAGTGTATAATATGTTTAAAGAAAAACGTTAATACGATCCTGAACAATTTAGATGCAGCAATCTCGTCACGATAAAAAAAATGAAACACTATTCAAACAAGTTCCCAATAACAAACTAATTATAAATAATGTAATAAAGTTACGTTCTAGTAAAATTTACAATTGGTTTGCAATTTTAACACCGCTTCTTATATTATGTATAAACATAATGTTGCAACAATTTAAGCGTACTTTCCACTCACTGTCTAACATCGTGAGTGTACTCTCCTAGACACTAAAATTAAAATGGCAGTAAAATTGCCCATAATTATGGTAGTCGTACTTAATTATTATTGTGCCATAAAACGAGTTCAGATTTTTTTTATGAAACTTTATAATGCAGTGCAAGCAAGCTCTTTTGCTCCTTATCCATACTTAACCGAAAGGAAATTAACATTAATAACAACCGTATTCGAATTCTTCCTCGTTTTCGTGAGACCTAAATCTAAAAGTAAAAAAAAAATTATGACTTCTTGGGCAATTCACGTTACTATAAAAATACCTAACCAAAATATATATCTAACGTCACATTAAGTAAAGGAAAGGCATTCAGAATTACCTTTATTGTATCCAATTCAAATTCAAGGTGTACAGGTGGCATCCTGCACAAAAAATCCGAAACAGGTTAATTTCTTTTATATTTATGTGGGAAAGGACTCCGTGCTTTAAAATCCGAAAGTGAAGAAACCACCCCCTTTCGCCCTCATAAAAAAACCAAGCCTAAAGCTACAAAAGCTCGAAGATTATTTGCCTTCATGCTCATAAAAGAGACTTTGTAGCAGTCGTTACCGAGGGATTCGAAAATTTAAACCATCACATGACGCAATGACTTCTTTTTGCTCCTTCGAGGTGGGGGCATCATTTAGAGATGAGAAGACCGTGAGAATTCTAGACAGGTGTTTCTTAATCGCTTATCTGGACCCACTATTAAGCTACCGGATTACGAATATCAATTTTATTTCTTTATTTTGTATTTTATGTCCTTCCATGTTTGTGTCGATGGCCGTTTTTTAGTTCTCTACATATTAAACATTAAGCCTGTTTTCCATCATGGATTTACAAATCAAATTAATTTTTATATTCGACTTAATCTGATGTTTATTGATAGGAGAGAAGGTTTAAGTTTTTTTATAAAGACATTTAAATTTATATCATTAAAATAAGATAAGCCATTTGATTAATAAATTTTTTAAAAAATAGAAATTTGAATAAAATTTGAGGGGAAAAAGAAATATATCCTTAGGGAGTTGAAAACAAAATTCGACTTTAGTAGAGGTTTCTTTACTATCGTAGTCAATGGTTAACTACATCATAGAGAATATACCTATAGCTAAGGAGCAACCGGAAAATTATTTAGAAAAGTAGACAGGGTGTTCAAGAATATTGCGCAAAATTTATAGATGTAGAATATTGGTCGTAGTAATCCTTAACACGCTGAACATTTTTTCTCATTTAACCGAATCTCTTTCTTTTATCGTTAGGAGATCCTCCTTATCTTGAACACCCTGTATAAAATGGTCATTAATAAAAAAATTGGTTTTCATAAATTTAACTTCTGCGAAGTTTAATTAAATTTAAAATTAAATTAAAATTAAAATTAAATTAAAAATGTACAACATGGTAAAAAAGGGTTCTATTTTTCTATTTCCTTTGCGCCTTTCAAAAATTTGACAAAAACGGAAAAATACGAAATTAAAATGGTTTAAGGATTATTTACCTAAACGTGATAAAATTGCATATGTACGTGGGTGAGACATTTCTATGCCAAGAAAAAATATTAAGGAATTCCCCAAGAGTTAATATTGGGTCTGTTGATATTTATTTTAAACATGATTGATATCTTTTTATCTATAAGAAAATTGCTACTCAACTTATTTTTAGATACTTTTATAACAGAAGCGAATATTGATGTTAGGCGGTGCGGTAATTAAATTAAATCGTTCTGATTGGTAAGAACTTAAACACATTCAAAGCGAAAGTAATGATTGTTACTAAGTATTACAAAATATGGCAACAAATGTCTTAAAGAGTGTAGAAATAGAGTATGTTACGAAAATATCTTGGTGTTGTAATAGATAATAGGCTAACATTTAAAAAACATGCTCACCATATTTTAAGCAGAGCTGCTAAAAAAAATTTATTAGAAGGAAATAATTCTATAAGTTAAATGTTTGATCGAGTACAAAATGATTTATTGGGCCGCATTTTGAACAGTGTACTTGTATTTCATCTCTGAGGACTGGAAGGGTCATATGGAGACTAAAAAAATTATAAAATACGGATTATTTTGTAATGGGCTAGCCTATGGCTAATTTCAGGCTTTATTAAGTCTATAACCAAAGACTATCAAAGGACTCCTGGAAGATACGGAAACTTGCTAAAATTGTTTAAATTAGGGGGTTTAATCTAAGGTTGTTTTCCTTACCTATTGTGAATGAATCATTCCACTCCATACAATTAGTTCATCCGAAAAGATTTAGGTTTCCCAATATTTGTTTTTTTTAATACAAAAAAATATTCAGCTCGTCTAATAAAGTCTACCTTTTCATTACATTAATACAGATTAAAATCAGCTATCAAGATTCTTTTTATTGGTAGAACCTAATTATTCTAAAATTTCTCAATAATGAAGCCACACAAGTATACTTAAAAGTTATCCTCAAACGCCTTGAAGATCGTTAATGCCCTTCATTAAACAATTTCCATGCTTGAAACTCGAATTAATTTAAATAATAATCCTCTATATACGCGTATCGAAGTTATCTGTTACCTTAATATAATTTAAGGTGTATCCACATAAAATCTTATCTATATGTTTGTCAAATAAAAAGGTATTAAATCTTTTTTCTTCGTCTGTAAGATTTCGGTATGTCTTTTTAATGATAAGTACCAATCTGTGCTGTCGCAGTAGCAGAATGTCCATTATTAACCATAAAATGTTGAAAATTAATTAATGCGATTATGGGCCGTATTTATTTGACAATTTATGACCAATTAGCAACATGTGTTACCTTAATTAGCGCCTTTATGTCTTCATTCGCTTATCAAGTTACTTTGTAATTTATGTACACTTGGAATAGTTTACAATAATTAAATAATCACTGTTCAAACAGACACATATCGATAAAAAACTTAAAAAAAATTTATCTAAGGCTATAAAAATGTTATCTATGTAAAGCTTGGAATTGAGAAAAAGATTTTATCCTACATACAGATTTAAATTTATGATTTCCTTCAAAATAAAAAATTTAATGATACAACCAAGTCGATATGGTTAATAATAAAAATCCCAAAAAAATAAAAGAACAAATTATTATTAAAATTCCAGCACACACAAGGCGATTTTATTAGATAATTACACGTTACAAATTGAAAATTATAGTATGAAATTTAAAATGGACCTCAAAAAAAATCAAACTACATTCTCTTTTTATATTCACTAATAGCACTTATCCGGAACAGCGGTTATTACGCAAATCGATGGACAGAAAAATATTCCGTTACACTATCCCCACAAACGTATACAACAAAATCACAACTATGACTGCAATCACAGCTTGAAGAACCCATATTAAAATATAAATATACTATACAGGGGGTAAAAGGGCCAATGAGAACCCGGAACTCGGAAGTACAGAAGGGAAGTAGATAAAAGGCACGTGCAATACGTGATTATTAAGGGGCAGGGGTCACCAAATGAGGGGTTGGTAGTTACATATGCAGGACTTTATCTGAGATGCTGTAAAGTAGAGCATACGCAGTTACCTTTCACGTTTAGTTCTGAAAATTCAACATAAACGTGTTTTGTTTCGAATTCAGTTTTGCAACCGCCACTTTGTCATAATGTTACTTGCAAACAAGTCTGCTCTCAAATTACTAGCAAATCTACATGATCCTTTGCTTCAGTAAAATATCATTGCTGTAGGTACCCGAATTTTTTTTAATAATCATAAAACCCCTGACTTCCAACATATTGCCCTCTTTTATTTTATTTAACCATAATTCTATCTTTGTTACTACGTCTTAAGTCTTAACACCGACACCAGGCATATAGCATATCGTCTCCCTCGCTCCGGCATTTTTTTATTCGCCTGCAGTTGGAATCGGACTCGTCAGATAGATATCTTCTATTCGGTGAACTACCATATAGCCTATCTACTAGTTCTTAGTTGCTGAAAAATTATCTTACGAACAGTACTACAGTTCTACGAAATTATAGACGATATCCTTAGGGCCGGTTTTATACGTGCTACGTGTATTGTGGATTGCATATTATAAAGCAGAATCTTTTCTCAAAATTGCCCTTCTTCTTCGAATATGGTTTCTTAGAAATTTTCTTGATTATAGCATATCTTGATAAAGGTTTTATTAGATTGAAGAAGTCCCGCGGATTTGATCCATCCTGTGGGTAGTCCAGTTTTAAAAATATAAGTTCAACATCCTTTGGATCTTCGGTGGGCTCGCAATTTCTTCTTCTAGTTGCTGTCCAGTTTACCATAGTCTGGGTTGTGTAGTGCTAGTGATTCTTGGTTAGCCATGGCCAGGATAATTTATTTAAGAAGGAAAGTCGACTACCATTTAACTAATCCTTAAATCCCACGGGACATTTCGAACACATTTTGCTTATGCTCAAAAATTCATTAAATTACATTCCAACTTTATTTTATGGATTGTTTATTTGTCATTGTCATGTATTCTGATGTGTCTCTTCCTATCTTGTTGTTTGTGTGTCTCCGAATCTGAATTAGGTACCAAAATTTTCTGGATAATTTTCCAACCCCAATTCCCTATCTTGCCTTCTTTTAGTTCCGTTTTACGTAATGTGCTCTTCTTGTTCACCTTACACGCCTACTGTGCTATTTTGATAATTTATTACCTACGAATTTTTTACTATTTGTAATTTTTTTTCTAGATTTCTTATAATTATTAGAAAGTGCTTTATGATATGCAAAAGCAAAATTCCTATCAGCTATTTAACTGGAATGGTATGTCATCAGACGTACTAAATGCCAAGAATGAAGATTTAACCCAAATATAAAATTTATGTAAAACATTTCCTCGAAGCAATATTCGTAGTGAATCTGATCACTCGATCACAAAATACGGTTTAATCTGTGTAATAAATATGTAACACTGCAATTAGCAATTATCCATCTTACTCCTCTCATAGCCCCTAATTTAGATAAGAATCCCATAATTAAATTTGAATTTAATTACTTACCAGCATGTTGGCATACTTTTATGACAGTTCACGTACATACAGGGTGATTAACTTGAATAAATTATTACCGAAAGTGCAGTATGTTCATCGAACTGATTTCGCTTCCCAAAATTTAAAACGCGGCAATTTCATTAAAAACTTGCGAAAATTGTCTGTAAATTTAAACGCTCCTGTCATCGTAAACAAACATTACCAGAAAATTAATTTGGCGGGGAAAATGAACACACGTGTGGCTATTAAGGGGACCAATATTAATTTCATATCATGTTGAAAATGCAGATCACGGAATGATTAATGATCCGAGTGAAATGAACAACAGTCCTAAAAGTAATTGGTTATCCTTTGCAAGGTAATCAAAAAGTTGGGGAACGTTGACCCTTTTGGTAATTAAGTACTAGTACTAAATCTCGTATTCGAAAGCGTCATAAAGGTATCAAAAATATAATTTTTATGAGTTTATTGAACGTCCCAAATCGTACTTTTATTATTATTGCTTGTTATGACTTTTCTGGCAAGATTAAAAACATACCTGATGGGGACGAGTAATTCCATGTTAATTCCATGTTTTATTTTAATACCACACGTGAAAGCTAAAATTCTCATCATCCAAACAACATTTTAAGGACACAATAAAACTTGGAATAAATTTTAAATTGCAAAGAAACAACTTTGGATAATTTTAAAGCTTGGATATTTTCACAAAATTAAATTGAAATTGCGGAAATAAATATTAGGTACTCTTTTATTGCTGAACGTTAATAAGTTTCCACTTGTAACCCTGACTCATTAATTTATTAAATTCGAATATTACTTTAGATTACGTTAGAAATTCAGTTACATCTACAATTAAATTTAAAAAAAACAAATACTCAACTGAACGAGGGTAACTATAATAAGCAACACAGACCGTGACTGTGGCGTCAAGATGGACCGATATCCACCTTAAAATAAAGGACATGATACCCCGTGGTCCTTGCAATTCGAAGGGGTAACCTAAGTTATAGTCTGCATGGATTTGCGCAAACTTATCTAGGATGCTGAAGAAACTGAAACGAATCACCGAATCAATCCAAATATTCCTGAAGATATTTCTCTTAGTATGAGTATTTGCTATTTGTGTCCTTAAATTTTATTGTGCCGTACCCTATTGGATTAGCTTATGTAGATCTGTTTTGATTAATCCTTTGCCTTTTGTTTTAATTTAAAAATAAAAATCATTTACTTAATTATTCTAAAAATAATTTTATTTTTATATCAGACACCTACTTTAATTGTTTCTCCAAACTTCATGGTTGGTTTCTGTTCCTGTTCCTTCAGAAGTAACTAAAAAACTAACAGCTTTTAATTTTTCATTGACAAGTAATTACTCGCTACGTTATACAAAGCATATCCATTTTCATGTAAAATAATTTTAATTAGACCTTTTGAGGTTCATAATTACGTAAAACCGCAACATTCCTTCACGTAATTTTTTTATAACGTTAGAACATTTAAAATGTAAAAACCGGCACCGATTAGAAAATCAGTTTGCTCATTATACACGAAAAGCAACCCAAGTACGTGTCACGTGCATCCTAATTTCCAGTTTGGTCGTTTCTCAACGATAGCGCTAGTTGTCAGGTTCAATTCCTAGCCTTCTAGATACTTTTTCTTTACGACAGCTCCAATAAAGATAGTACCATATGAGTTACACACAAGTTTGACAATGTTGGATATGCTATCTTACAAAACTTTATCAAAACCAAAATCCACCTCGAGCTTAGCTTACCAACAGTTTATAAACAAAGATAGTCTTATGTTTACGCCTTTAGATAAAAAGAGACGAGCGATCGCATGACTATACAGAGTATAGGCACGGGGCAATGAAGTCTATCGCTACTTGTGCATCTCCACGAGTACCTGCGCAAGCGAGAAAGTACTACCACTTTTAAAAGCAGAAGAAAGAGATAGTTGCAAGAGACATGTGATTATTCACGCGCGTGAGGTCACCCGTGTGCTGTGATGCGCTCGCTGTTTTGGGAAGCTATGAGAGGAGCCTTTCCCACGCTTCTGCGAGGGCTTGTGGGGGGCAGCAGGGGCCACGGGGGCGCAGCTACCGCGTGCGACTCGCACCTGCCGCTAACACGTGCTAACACTGCTAACTTATGATGGCTTCAGGACCGGACTTTATTCGTCAAAAAATACTTCAAATCTATTTTGGAAGGATAACAGGGTTTTAAACTTTTGAAACATCCTTTGTATAGTAAAAATGTGAAACCATAGGATTTTAAATTTTGGTACTTTAGTTACTTAAGGTTTTTAAGATTAAATTTATTATTTCCAGGGCACACTTAGGTGTATATATTTGGTGGCGATAGCGTAGTGGCTCTGGTACAACTCCTTCCTTGATTTCGTTCTACAAGGTAGATCTGTGCTAAAGCTAGTATTGTCCACTTTCCTCCACTAGTTGCTCTGATGTTCCCTGTTGCGATTCCAATAAACTACCAGTCGAAGGTCTGTCTAACTGGTTTTGTGCATCCTTATTTACTCCAACGAAACCTCCTCATTTTTTTTTGATAACATTATTTATTGTTCTGTGGGCAATATATGTTGCGGCATCTGGTTCGATTCTCATAGCCTGCTCGTATTCTGATTCTGCAAAAAAAATTAAAACAATGTGCTCAAAGGACACGGTTATAATTGAACTCAAATTAAGTTTAAAACAAAACCAGTTTGAATATAAGCTCCCTTCTGTTGTTCCGCAACTGCCACCAAAAACAATAATTTTAAATACGTCTCTGTCTGATGTAACATAAGAGGATTTGATTATGTTATGGCCCGTAATTTTACCTGTCCTTTACTAGAATTTCATGAGTAAATTTCAACCTGTTGGGTTTTAATAACACACCTTAGCAAAAATGGTTTATTTTCCTCTCACTTTAGCAAGCAATCGTTATGATGATTCACATTTCCAAAAATTACCACCGGGATGTTGTTTTTTATTGTTTTTAATTGAGAAATAAAACTATAATGACGTCAATAAGTATTTAAATATTTTGACTACTGAAAACGTGACCAGGTATATGGGAAAAATTAAGTCTGATAAGAATTATCATCATCAGGTATTCCCGTAGTGAATCCGACTATCTTGAAAGTAATAAAAAAAATGAATAGACCAATCAGTTATTCTAAACGGATAAACCGTAAAGTCCTTTACAAGGACTCGCATTCTTACCAGTCGAAGGGAAGCTTTTATAAATTATAATTACATAACATTTGTAAACAATACCATATAATTTATGCACATGCCTAGGCATAGGCGGTAGCATCGAATCCTATTCATCATCTACGCTCAACAATGCTTATTATTACAGCTTGATTGATTATGAATGGACATATTTTATTAGGCAGGTTTTTTGTCATATTTTTTAGATAGCGGTCTAGAGGTAGCTCAATAGGTCTTAATTAAGAAGAATGTATGTTTTGAATATTTGACATACCTTTGAAAATAGTTCAGGAAAAATCCTGCGGACAGGAAATTCAAAGGTGTGTTGTTTTGGTTTCTCTCCCTCTACTACATACAAATGGAATATTTTAATATAAGAAGATTCGGACAGGGTTCGGAGAATAGGAAAGAACGGGTATTTTATTTAAATGTGCACAAAATTTACTGATTTATTAAGAAAAATATTTAATGGATAAAATTCAAAAGAACAAAATTGTCAAAAAAGTGACTTGAGTGAGGGAGGGATATTTTTTTACACTTACGTGGTCAATTATCACGATTATATGCCCCCCATTTAAAATGTACACATCCATGATTTAAACTTAAAAATACCGCCTCGTGTTGGATTCGAACCAGCCGCGCTTTTAGTACCCCCTGGACGAGTGGGGATAGAAAATAAATAAAACTTTGAGAAAGGTCCTGAAACATTTTAAAATTAAAAAAAGAACTAGAAACATTTCACGCAGAAGCTCTGAACTGACAATAATGGAAAATGTGTCGAGAAACAAACCTTTAGAGTTATTTTCTAAAGGGAAAAACTTTATTCTACTAGGAGGTATTTTATTTAATTTTCTGCTGCGAACTGTTTCTTCCTTTTCTTCGGGCGGGTTCCTTTCTGTTTGAAGTTTGATTACTACTTGGAAAACGTTTATAACTCCTCGTTGTATGAACAGTGCTTGAAGTTTTTTCTTCTAACAGTTTTTCATAATTTTTCCTGAAGTCTTCTAGAAGTGCTTTTCTTGGGCAAACGATCACTTAGGAAAACTTTTTAGGGATATTTTTGCGAACCTTTTTTCTGCTGCATTTAGAAAATTTGGTTCAATCAGTTTTCTAGGAAGATGCTTGATGCTTGAGACTTACTATTCTGTTTGTATAGAGGTTGTAATTATTTGTGCGGCAATTTTCAAATAAACGAAATCATGCTCCTCCAATGTTAAAATATCTTTCCCAAGAGAAAATGAATGCAACAAAAGTATCATAAAAAGTCACCTTTAGTTTGTTATCTAATAATCCAGAAAATTGCTGTAGCAACAAACAAAAGAGTGATAACGTGCCTTCGTAGGTAGTAGGCGTGGGGGGCTCGTGCATCGTGAGAATCAAGCCGTCCGTGCCTCACAGCCGACTTGATTACTGCTTCCGTTAACTGATTGAACAAACCTCTCCCACAATTATGTGCCAATTACAATCACTGCACTCCGTTGGCTAAATAAAACTGCGCCTGATTAAAAATCCTGATCATATTTTGTTCTCACCCATAAAAGATTTTACGAAAAAGAAAAAATTTGATTGGGAAAGACGAATTATTAAAATTGGGGATATTTTTCATAAATTTCTGTTTGTTCTCGGCATATCGTTTTAACGCAATATAAAATTTTTAATGGACGCTGTCGTTGTAAAAGGAAATGTAAATTGATATATTTTGTTATGTAAAATGTGTTGTGGGCGCAACAAAATGGACAATATTTTCCCAAAGCCTTCCATTGTTGATAATGCGATGGTCTTTTTGAACCAATACATTGTTTATAACTTACACCTACATTTCAACAATGTAATCAGAAACCAATTTTTCCCAGATTATGTGGACGCGCACTACTACTTAATTAACATGAAAAAAGGTCCAAAAAGGTTCCAATAACGATTCGAAAAAAGTTTACAGGTTGATTTCGTCCTTGACGCACCTATTGCACGCTACATTAATCAAATCACAGTAGCACCGTCCTTGTCCAACTTGAACTTTCTGATAAGGTCATGGAAGAGGACGGATAGTCTCTCGCACCTGCCGCAATTTCCCACGGTTCGGCGGAAGTCCAATTAAACCGAGCCACCTAAATGATACAAGTTTTCAGCATAAGCAGGATCAGGATAAACGTTACTATGTTACATTGCTCGAGGATCATCCTTGATATTATCCTTGAGACGCTTTAATAGTGGCGTGTAATGAAAAAAAAAAATTATTGCAAGCTGCAAGGTGCGCTTCGATGTTTGACATTTGGAAGAATGTATTACCTACGTGATTTAATATAAAACACTGAATGTGCATCTATAAATTTTACTTGTACTTAACTTGGCTGTCGTGGAACAAAAGCTTCTTAAAAGGATTTGTTTTCTTTCAGTTTTAATCAGTAGAGAACAGTTTGTCTAAATTTATTCGTCTGAATGTCTCGGCAATTTAAAAAAATCATTTTAAGGATATGAGACAGCAATAATTATTATTTACAAGGCAGATTTAAAAAAATTGTTATCAATCTTAATTTATTAGTTTCTATAAGGGAATTTCAAAAATTGATGTTAAAACCTTCTTCACAATAGTTTAAAGATGGATGTTTCTTTGTTGTTTCCTCTTTTTCAGTCTATGTTGATCCCCTCCTGCATTTATTTCTTTTTACTCCACAAGGATTATTCAATCAGACATATAGGCCTACGTTATACTGCTAACAATGTTTTGACGTTTAATCATACAACATTTAATTAGTACCTACACGATTTCAGTTGATCAGCTTTGATTGCATTGTATTTCTTGTTAATTACTGATTTATATCCTGGTTAGTATATTTAGACTTTAGAGTATGCAATTAATTCTGTTAGGTTAGGTTATATTATCATTTGGCTAGAATATTTACTATACCTACCAGTGTCTCTCAAAGTCTCAAGTCAGTAATCCAAAAAGAAAACCGTTTGGAGTTCTTCCTGATTTACTGAACTTATCTCTAGATATATAGGAATTACCACACCAAACACCGCAGGTTTTGCTTCTCAAGGTGTCAGACCTTTCGTCATTCGGTTTGTTACATTTTTCATTTTGCTCTGGGTTGTAATCTGCTCTGTACTTGGTATAATTCTTCTTAAAGGTTCAGAACGGAACTGATTCTTGATTTTGGCGGGTGATCATTTTAGGCTAGGAAATGGTTTCCACGTTTCAAGAAAAAAGTTCAGGATTGAGAGTTATTTCGGGTGTACAAGTTGGAGATTTGTTTGGACATGTTCTGTTGAAAACTGGACAGCTAGATCTTGCGACCTTATATCAAAAGTTCATTCTTTCGAATGAGATGAGAGAAGAAGACGAATTATTGAACAGTTTGAAGAAATAAATAACATAGTGTTAGGGAATGTGACGATACTCTGACAGCAGATTTCTGATGGGGAATGCCGAAATTTGCGCCGGTAGGCACTGCTGCGGTTCCAGTCGGTAGGGCTGAAATGTCGATTAGTGGCTCTGGAAGAGCCACCTCTTCAGATTTTTTCTTCGTTTCAAACGTTGGCAATCAACACTACGACGCAGACTTGAAGAAACACTTTTGGCTAGAGGAGATTAGTTCTAATCGTTTTATTTTGGTCTCAAGAAGGTATGGTACTGTTTTGACTTTCAGAGGCACTTTCTACCACCGTTGTACTACCAAAAATATGTTAGAAGGAGATCCATGGAGTAGGCGTGGACTACTGGTTGCAATGGAGAGTTCGAGGAAAAAATCAGTGAATAATTTCTTGATAATTTCAATTCGTCTGGTCCATGGGTAATCTAATTATTTTTCTGCGGTTAGCAGCCCCTGGTATGTAATTGGTGCCCCTGCCCTGTTACACCATCAACACCATATAGATTTTCGTTGACAATTTTTTAGTCCCTATTAAGGGAAATGTTTTCCAATTCGTTTAGTTTTGGGAGTTTTACAATATTAGCCTTTCAATTTAATTGATTTTAGAAAAACAATCACTACAATTCAACCCAACCCTAAATTGTCTCCACCTTATACACAGGTAATAAATTATAATGGACGCTTTTATAAAAAAAAATGCTAAGAATCACACAGTGTTTTATGAATACCAAAGTTTGTTTTCACAAATCGTAATAACAATAAAAATTTAATATTTCAAGAATTTTGTGGATCTAACTAAAAAGAATTATTATAAAGTATTGTATAGGTTTAATTTTTTTTTATAACTGTACAACAACATTTATATGTTTTGATATATCAATTTGCAGAAAATTATGTTCAGTAATTTGATATCAAACCATTCTTATAACTGTCATAAATTCCAAAGTAAAACTCGTGCTGTTTTACAATAAAAAAAATCCAAACGGGGGCGTATATGAAGTTCGCCTTCTGCTTCTATTAATTTTTGTTGTGGGCGCAACACCACAGCCAAAACAAATAAATTGTTCAAAATTTTAACAATCCCTGTCCATAAATTATTAGGTTCCGAACACAGCCCATAAGTGAAACGTATAAGCTTCTTATAAGTTTTAGTTTTACCTACCACCAGCCAATTACATTTATAGAAGATATATTACAATAAATCATAAAAGCAACTAATAATTCCGAGGACTAGACCAATCTCTTATTTACCACGCGAGCGTCCGTAGTGCCTTTTCTGAAACTCGTGCCGTGGGTTCTCGCTGTACCATCAAATCTTGGTACTTAAGAGCCGTCCTCGCGTGACGGATAGAGGGTTTCCAAAGAGGTAACGCTCGGTTGCAACCACGCGACTGGTAAACCAAGAAATATCGTGGGAAAGTTCAGAAATTCTACCTACATCAATCGTGCGTGTGTTCAAGTACAAAAAAGTTACTACTTCCTTTTTGTTTTGCCGGTAGAACGAAAGGATGATGATGATGGTATAAAACGCCCGCTTTTCTGGCCATCTTAAGCATTTTTATTGTTCGCGTAAATTAGCCACCCAGGAAATGATCTTAGAATCAGTAAATTTCCAACAAGGATCAAAAATATCTTTAATAGATTCCGATGAGTTAACAGGAAGCTTCTAAAAGCAAAGATAACCAGATAAACTGCTTAAAATGCAATTAATTATGACGGGAACTGCTGAAAGATAGCAAAGATTATTAATCTTCTATCTTGGTTTTAAATCAGATTCATGAAATTAAATGAAGTCGAGTTCCCACGATATCATTTCTTCAGATGACTGACTTTGACTTCACCTTTCATTTCCTTTTTATTAAATTTTAATTAATGGTGTTTAAGATCATGTATCGAGATTTTTTTACTTTTTGTTTTTCTTCTGGTTTTGATTATGGCTGTCAAGCAAATTGTTCAACTAATTTGAATTCGTTTATTAATGGTGTTGAGTTTCTCATCAATGGTAATCAAGTTAGATGCTAATCACTAATCAGTTTGGTTACAAGATGTTTTGATAAGAGTTCCAAAAAAAAAATTATAAATAATGAATCGCACCGATTAGAAAGTTAAGCTTCATACAGGGTGTGTTAGATCTACCTAGTAGCATGTTATCGTTAGATAAATTGACCGAGCCCTTCCGCAGACATAATATACCCCTGCATACCTACGATACGATAGATAAGGATAACAGCGGTTGGATGCTTAATTGTAAAAATTAGAAGCAGTTTGATGAAAACTCCCCTTGTCGGCAGAATTATTTAACAGTTGATTTATACATATCTTCCACTGATCTGTGAACTAATAAGAATTTCAGGAAAAACAGACACAACCAATTATTCACGTCCCTCAAAAATATTCACTAATTCAGGACTGCAAAAGTTTACTTTTGTTCTTGGCAATGTAACGATAAGTTCGAACCAAGTAATCTCCTAAGATAATTTTTAATTATTAGTAAAGTTTATTGCATGATCATTAAATCCGATAATTCTAATAGATTTCGTTTCTTTATTTTTCTAAAGGAACGTTTCTTAATGTTTATTGTTATAATATTTAGGAATGACTTTCGATTTATATTCCTTACGTTTTCTTGTATGTCTTTAGTAAAAGAGACGAGACTTTCATAGGACTCTATAGGAAAATAAATTGTTTACAGTTAGGTTCCACCGTACCTACTCAGCCCCTTTTTATTACTTTCCTAGAAACTCTTGTTTTCTACCTTTGACTAAACCAAGAGCTTTAAAATAACGGTACACATCTGGTAAGGGTGGTAAACTGGAAATATACAAACAACCTTTTTGGTGTGAGGACTGACTAAAAGGGTTGCTAAAAGTGATCTAACCAAACTTCTTTCCTTAAAGCTTATAGATAAGCCACCAATTAATTTCCACGAAGTTCTTAAAAATCTAGTTAGAATATTGTAATCTATAATATTTTAATTCTTTTTTTAGGAAAATAGAAGGAAAACAAACGTTCGAGTACAAAACTGTTTATATGAAAAATAATAGAATGATTGAATATTGAAACAGAGAAGAAAATTTATATCTACTAAGGTTTAACGTTTGTATCTTTGTCTATAGTCCATTTTTGACCATTATTTTGTTTAAAACCATTATAAAAATAGTAATGACTAATTCACCAAAACTGTGGCTATAAAATACAGTTCATCAGATATTTTAAAGAATTGAAAAAAATAGTTCACATTACATTCTACATTGTTCGCCTGAGAAGTATTTTTATATTCAGTAAAACGAAATATCCATTGTATAATTTAGCTACTTAATCGTGCAAATCGAGTTTACCTACTCGCCAACAATTTAACACACCTTTGCTTGTTAAAATCTGAGCTACACGAAAAATGAAAATACGAACACGGTATTTTCTATTTGCAGTTCTAAATAGATTATTACTTATTACGTAATTAAATTACTTAGCTTATAATATAATTCGAACGCGAAGCTATAGGTGATTCTTATTAATTTTTTTTAAGAGCATGCTGGAGTTTGAACTCTGATTAATGTTTTCCTTAATTAGGTTAAAGCAGATGAAGAACTGAATCAACAATATAATAGCAGCATTAGATACTAATGTTTCTGATTGAAGTTGGATTTAAAAATTAAAACCATGCTTAAGGGTCTGAAAATAATTTTTTTTTGTTTAAAGTTACATAATTACCTAACGTTATAGCTATAATTAATTTATTTTATCCTAGTTTCATATATTTTTTCTTAAACGAACATTGCGTAATAGAACACTAACCATTATTTGGAAAATCCCTTTCGTAACCGTTTTTGCGTACCGGTATTCGTTGAGTAACCCCAAATAATAATCGAAAAATCTTTTTGAAATGCGACGTCCGTCCGGCCCGCGCCGGTATCGTGCCCGTCCATGAAAACAAAGCACGAGCGCGCGGCCACATCCTACACGGATCCTAGCAAGCTGCCTGTGTTCGTGGGACGTGTAGAGTTGGTCCGTTCCCACGGGCTATGTACAGATGCCTTTACACACTCACAGCACCTGGTTTGCCACTATCACCTAATAGAGAGAGAGCGAGAAAGAGAAACGCAAATATTGCGTTTACACAACATGTAGACAGAAACAGAAGAACAGTGGGCCCTTTTAGTCTGTTACCTAATCGAGTTACCGTGCACGAAATAGAAAGAAGAACCACCGCCTCGGGGACAATTTGCGATGATTTCGGTTAATTTGTTTGCTTTTGTCGGAATTTTTTTATGCGATGGCGTTTGCAATATTAGAAGCTGCTGGTTTTTGATCTGATTAAACGTAATTTCGAATCCTTTGTTGTTCAATGATCCCATAGTTTTTTTTAAATATTTTGTTAATTAGCTGTCGATAAGATAACTGTGGTTCAGTATCAAATTTAGTCCTACAATAACCAAAAAGTTCCCCCCTCCCCATCGGGTTAAAAGAAGATCAAAGATAATAATTGTTGTTTTTTTTGTCTTAAGGGAAAAAATTAAATGTTCTGCTTTTCAATGATCTCATCGCTTTTTAAAAATACATTGTTATGTATAATATTTTTCTGTTTTAGCCACAAACATTTACTCAGAAAATTTTGAAAAGGAAATCGTAAAACAGCCCAACAAATAAAATTCCTGATTTCAGGAGATTTAAATGCTCACCTTATCAAAGCTCTCAGTTAGACATACAATTAATTTATTGTTAATTACGAATCGCTACGTATATGCGTTTCATTACAAAATTTGTCCCTGAAAATGCAGAAATAAAGTTATTAAAAAATATAGGACAAGGAAGGTAATTGTTTCAAGGCATAATTTAGAAAATAAATCCGTCCTGGCATTTCTCTGAAACTAATATTAATTTAATTGTTGCTCTTCATGGTAAATCAGAGAATGCTTACAACAAATCGAAAAAAAAAAACTTATTCACAGAAAATTTGGACCAAAATTTTATATTTTTCCTTTCCTTTTCAGGGTAGGTATTTATTTGCAGTAGGTTGTAGTCACGTCTTGGTTTCAAAGATGTTTTATGAGGATAACATTCTTTGCTCTTTCGGGATCTGTGTAGGTAACATTTTACTACCAAACAGCCCTTCCCATCTTCACGAAAACTTAAGAATTTTAAAAATAAAATAATCTTTCAAAACCTAATGGTGCAATAAACGACAAGGAAGTATTAAGAAAAACATTAACACACCAGTATGAACTATTTTTGCTCCTGAAACAGTTTTAACAATGATTTTTTATTATCTTTAATTTAATAATTATTTGCCATAATTTCTTGTTTCTTATGTTTTCATTTTATTTTTCTAATAACTTTTAATGCAACAAATCTGAAATTTAAAAATGTTTAAGCGTATTTTAAAATTAAACCATAAGTACGCGTCTCATATTTGTCCTCCAGAAAAATTCCCATAAAGCAAAGGCATGCGTCGGCCATCCGACGTAATAAAAGGGTGCCGGCAAAAAAACCGCCCCATTCATAACGACCTCAAAAAATAACAATACAAATCTACAACGGGTGCGAGCAAGACGGGTAGCTCTGAAAGCACCGTATTGCACTTCACTTCTAGGTGTAAAGCTCCTTCAGGGCGCCCCACCACAGCGTCCAAGTGGTCGTATAAAACCATAACTTGCTGGTTTTCACCATACATTGACTATCCGTCACGAAAGTAGTAACGTGTTCGTGTGTTTTCTGAACGTGCAATGGCACCCACGGCTTATATGGTACCTAATGGTGATTTTGGAGAAGAACCAATCTCGCGCACTTATCAATACCGGAAGGTTATGAAACCGATGTTAGAAAGAAAAAGAAGGGCTCGGATTAATCGTTGTTTAGACGAGCTTAAGGAGCTTATGGTTACCGCCCTCCAAAGTGAAGGGGAAAATGTATCCAAACTGGAAAAGGCTGACATCCTGGAGTTGACAGTTCGACATCTTCATAATCTTAAACGTCAACACCAGTTAGTTTTACCCTCGGAGCAGTCCTACGCTGACAGATTTCGAGCTGGTTTTTCCCAATGTGCCCAGGAGGTTTCCCAGTTTTTATCATCCCCTGCGGATCCTGCCGATCCTGTTGCGGGTAGGAAGCTGCTACAACATCTCGGTTCCTGCATAAGGCAATTGGATTGTGTTTCGCAAAATGTGCAAGTGTATTCGCAAAATTACACCCCGCCTACTTCTCCCGACACGGTTGTAGTGAAAACCCCCACACAAATGTGGAGGCCCTGGTGATTGTGTTTCTTCATCGACTTGGTGGTTAATTTTAAGTATTAGGTTTAAGTTCGTTTGATGACTAAGTGCAAAATTTCTCGCAATTTGATTTAAAATTTTTTAAGCAAATATTAAATTTTTTGTAGTTATAAAAGATTGTTTTTTTGGAATTTTTTTGAATGTATTCGTGTTTTTTTGTATTGATCTTTACGTTCACAGTATGTTTTTAGATTTTTTGTAAATAAATGTAGCTTTAATACTGTGATATAGGAAATAATATTTTTGTATTTTGTACCTGAGTTAGATTTATAAGATTTATATAATATTTTCCACGATATTTGATGCTCATTAATTTTGTAATCATTATTCTAAAAATAAACTTGTTTTTAATACTACAGGTTTTCTTTTTGTTGTTGCCAGAGATGTTTAAACTATTTAAAGGTATTTTAAGACAAAAATAAATACAGGATTCCAGTGACGTAGAATAGTAAACAATTTAAACATTGAATCAATTTTTTTAATATTTTTAAAACCAGAGAACTTTAAATGGTCTGGTTTTTTTTGCAGTTCTGTATCTCTTGATTTTTTTTCACCCCCCTTCCGATTTGGTTATTCTCAAAGCAATACAATATTAGTAAAAAAAATACTGTCGTAATCGTTTTGGAAATATTTCTAAAACGTATAACATAGAGAAACATTGTTGTGCTACAGTTCACTCAATCGAGTGGTTGATTAGTTTTAACGATTGGATAAATCCATAGAATATTTCTTTAATTTTTTTTTAGAATCTTAAAAATCCTTTTAAGGATCACTCTAGGCCGTTTTAAATTATTCAGGCGGGAGGGGTGGGGCAGCGAATACTAAAACAAAAAGAAAATAATTATTTTTATTTTTTGTTATGACACAATTTTTTTCCTACTGTTAAACTTTCCTAAAAATAAACACGTCAATGTAGTATAGGGCGAACTGCAACATTAATTTTTATAATTATCTATTTAATAAATTTAGCTTTTAATTGTCATTTCCTGCAAAATGTTTTTATTATTTGGGGATTACCTTAGAGATGTGCGTGTTACACAAGCGAAAGTTCATATAAATTTCGAAAACTCAACTTAAATGTCAACAAGTTTAGGCAAATAAATGACTGAAAATTAATTTTACCACGAAAGTTGCACAATTAGAACTTTATCTGCAGAACATCTAGAATTC
Source organism: Hemicrepidius hirtus (assembly GCA_963082805.1). Lineage (NCBI taxonomy): Eukaryota > Metazoa > Arthropoda > Insecta > Coleoptera > Elateridae > Hemicrepidius > Hemicrepidius hirtus. The sequence continues at coordinate 6,991,421 of OY720161.1, read as the reverse complement.
CAAAACCAATTTTTTATGATTAGTTCGTATAAGTTTTACAGATTTTTGTACGATAACATCCATCGTCGCAACACACATCAAATGGTTTGGTACAATCATTATCAGAAGTACATGTAGTAGGGTTAGGATAAATTCTTTTATAAGCTTCACAAGCATTAGGACTTGTTTCCAATTCAGGACAACCTAAAATCAATTTTGAACAAATAATTTCGTTACATATTTTAAATTGTTACTTACGATTTTCGAATGGTTTTAATGTTGATGTTGATGTTGATCTTAATGTTGATGTTGATTCGTATTCTGACGAAAAGATTAATATAATTTAATTATTGACACTGGGGATATAAATGCCTTACCACAATTTCTGTTAAAAATTTCTGTTTCCCCGTCTTCCATGCAACAATAATATTGTGGATGATCAAAGTCAGTAGGACATGATAAACAGTAAACTTTACACCCTTGCACTTGCACAAGAATAATTATTGTGACCACGAGGGTAAATATTATTTTAGTGTACATTTTAAAACTGAATGTATCACACTATGTATATTAAATATTAAATCAAAACAGGGACCGTGTTTGATTATTGTATTCAACGCAAGCTTCGGCAACCTTTTCATAAATTATTATCTAGCGCAGAGGTTATCTTCCTGTAAGTAAAAAAAATTGTGATAAGCGACCTCATTTTTTTAATATTTAGGTATATGACACGACGACGTCTTAAATTAAGGAGATAGAATAGTTTGTAGTTTTTTTTAAAGCAAATTGAATGTTGAATGTGCAATCATACAACTTTAATTTTGCGTTAAATTAGGTTCAGTAATAACAGGTTAAATTGAAAAACTACAATTGATAAACGCACCAGAATGGAAGAAACAAAATTAATTGTAGATCAATTATTGAGAAATTCTTATTGGCAATATCTTAAAAAAATGAGTAATAAATAAAATGCGGAAATTTGATAACGTAGGCAAACAGTTCATGGTTAAACTGTTTATTTGACTTTTGTATCTTACCCAAGAATGTTTAAAATAATTTTATTGATTGCAACAACTTCGGCTGCTTTTCTTGACAACCCATCCTGTGCTTATTGGTGTGAAGCACCATGTAAAGCAAAAGTTACAGCGTTTTATTGCTGCTCTGCCACACCCTCCCTTGCAGGACCAAAGAACTTTTCATCACCACCATGTACAAGTAAGTGCATTACAGATTACACTAACTATAAACGTGTACAAATTAAGATTTTTGCTCAATAATGATAAAGACGATATTTTTATATTTTGCCTTTCTTAATTCCCAAACTGGAAGTATGATATGCCTTTACGTAAAATCATTGAAAAATTTAGTACTAAACGCTTTCGTTTCGAGTAAACGATTGTAAAGGGGATGCTTGCAGCCTTTAGAATGTGCAATCAAATTTCATCCACAAGATGGTTACGACAGGGGGCGCAAATTATAGGTTTCGAATTTCGACCTCGCAATGGGTGTTTGTCTTTCGTCTTAGATTAAGTGTTAGATGGGAGGGGGAAATATCATGCCTGTTTTATGTCTTAGAAGTTCATGTATAATTAAAAATATACACATGAAAGCTTGATAGGAGAAAATAGAATCTAGATGAAGCCTGCTGACTTGAATCTTAATGGGTCACCATTAAATCATTAAGTGTATCGATTTGAAATCCTGTCGTCAAAATCGAGGTACTACAGGCACCAACCGTGCTGATTTGAATCGTGCGAAGGAAAAGTCAGGTTCACCCTTAAAATCTATCATCCTAAAAAATATTATTAACTAGTTGATCGCTGTTCCATACTAAAAATAAACATTTCGTTTTTGGCATTCAACAGTAGTTCGCGAGGCAGCATTGGATTGGAAATCACTTGAATGCGTAGCGGGAAACACCAGACTATACGGGTTCGATACGTACAGAAGAGAGACAGGCATCTAATTTACTAACGCATCGGAAGTTCGCGATTTTCTCATCAACCGTACATTTTAGCTATATGACTACCTTATACTATGTGATAGACAATTCAATTTTGCATTCAATTATATAATAATATACAGGGTGTTTCATTTAAAATAACAAAGTTGCTTATTGTACTGTGAAAAGTATACATCCTGTATACGTGATATACATTTAGGAAAATGTGGAATTACATATTGAATAACTTTCATATTTAACCTTCTTTCATATTTTGCCTAATAAATGCGCTACAGCAGCATCAATTTCCGATTTTCAAAACTTCATAGAGGGCGCCACAGTGAAATTCTGGCATTCATCAAAAAACAAAAATGTAGCTAATGCCAAGCTACATAAGTATAGAAAATTTAAACAAAATCGTGTGGCCAGTTTTTTTGTAATAATGTTCCAAAAATTTCAAAATTTTTGGAAAAGCGTCGTTGCGACCGTTTTTGGTATAGTACCGCCAAAGAGCTTTCAAACAAGCTGTTGCTGAACCTGATCAGATAACTGGTTTTTGAGTTGTGGGCTGTTAAAGTCAAAATTTTGAAAAATTCATAGCGGCCTCCATTTTGAAGTTGGAGAATCCGGTAAAAACAGCATGGTGGTGTGGGAAAGTAAAATCTTGGCTACAACGAGGAATCGAACTCGTATCGCCCCAGTGCTAAGTTGAGTCATAGGATAATAATTATTGTTTGAACTTGTTTGCAGGAATTGAATGAATATTTTTTTAGATCTCTGTTTACGTCGCCCTGGAAATGGCCCAGTCCATAAACGTAATTGTGAAACTGAAATTAATCAACTCAGAGCAACAAGATCGTTCAAAATATGCAACAATTTTAACGATTGTGATCCTGCTATACACGATTTGTGTTGCCCAGACAACTGCGTTCCAGAAAAAAAGATTTGTGTGAAACTGTAAATATGATGTACCTACTATGTGTATGTAGTAACATAGTAACTATGAAATTATTATATCCTGGTTGGTTAAAATAGTATACCTACATAGAATGAAATAAATTTTAAGATAAACTAATTAGTTTGTAATTCTGTCAAAAACAATGGTAATAAATAAAAAAACAGAAAAATAATAAATTTATTAAATCAACACATGAATAAGAAACATTATTTTTTGTTTAAGTAATTATTTCTCTAAACATTTACGCCCGAATTGCTGGTTTACATACTTTATCCCCTATTCCTTGGTCGTGGCAACATTTTTGTATAACAGGATCACTTACACAATCTTCATCTAATTCGCAAGCAATAAGTTTTGAAGGTGGTGCCGGAGCAATGTTTCCTACTCTTGGTTGAGGATCTGGAGGACATATCAAAGCTGAAAGTAAAAAATTGAGATTAACTACAGAACTGTTCATTCTTTGGTAGTAGTTATGGTTTGTTTTTGAATGATTATTTAAAATAAATATCAAATTTTGATATTCATGCGCCATCTGTTAACTAGAAGTCCCACGACGTATGTAACAGTGTAGGGAATCGCTATCGAAGCTTTACATAATGTTCTTTACCTGCCACCAGGGTATGTAAAACTTTTTGATTTTTAAGATATGTACTATTGGCGCCAAAAATCATAGCATATTAGCATAGGTATGTTCTACCTATTTTGTATAATGCTAATGGTACGGTTAAACCCCAGAAGAAAATTAAAGAAAGTATTACACAAAATTTCGAATTAACTTTCGTTATGGCTTCCACATAAAAGGTTTTTTTTTAAATCTAGGGTATATTGGGGCTAGGATTTAAAACTTTTATACAAAGGGAACTTTCAGCATTTTATTTTGTTTATACTAAAAAAATTATACGTACCTCCCGTATACACGGCGAATTTTACTATGTTAGATCCATCTGGAACACTTGGATTCGTTGTTGGATTTACTGGATAAGAAGGATAAAATCCATTTGGATAATATGAATAGGGAGGTTGAGGAACACATGGATTGCAACTACCTGAATAACTTCCACAGTATGAGTTACACAACTGTGGATACACTATAGGTTGTTGTTCACAGCACCAATTTTGACATAAAGGGGTATATTGGTGGCACGTGATTGTAGCCGCCAAAAATAAACATAATGCGAAACGCAACATTATGAATTAATGATATGTGATCAATGACCACATTAATGTGAGATTACTGGTTTGATGGCTTAATCTGGATATTACAAATGGGTTAGGGTTAGGTTATCATTGATAGGTTTCGTATGGATATACAAGGTTAAAATTAATTATTTAATGCAAACTATTTATTGCCATCAATTTGCAAAATTTCTGATGTTTGTAAATATTTACATAATATTAGGAATAATTTTATATTCGATGGTATTCAGATTTTATTTTACGTAAACTCAAATTCGAAATTTTCGAATCCTTGAGGAAATTAAATTTTGTTTTATTATTAGTAATAAAAAAGTTTCAACTGTTGCTTCGTACTATTATCAGTAGGAAATAAAATTCAATGACCAAAGGTCACAATCAAATAAAGTAATATATTTAACATGATAATATGACATATCCAAAAATACGGACAGAGGTCAGAAGGGTTAGTTAATATCGTAGTAATAAATTAAATTTTTGAATTTAAATACACAAGAATGGTAATTTAGAAAAATTGTTTTATTATATAATAATAATTACACTTAGGATTAATTACTGTCTTACTACAATAGTACACAATATATTCTTAAGGGTTGTCCAAGAGTTTGGTTGCCTAAACGTAAACTTCGTGATGAAGGGCCCTGTGAATAATAAATTACAATCAGAGGGACTGCGAAAGGAAAACATAAAATTCGATTAGACAGAAGAGAATATTACAAGGGTAGAAAAAAAGTTATTTGATTGAGTAGGTACTAAATATTATAAATTATATTTATTACGTACTTATTTCATTACAGGCTTTTGCTGCGGGGTTTGTTGTGGAATTTGCTGCTGCATTTGCTGTTGCATTTGCTGTTGTTGGCCATAGCCATAACCATATTGTCCCCACTGGCAACAATTACTATATCCTTGACATAGTGGGCTGCACATTGATGGTGGAGGTTGCACAGGTGCGGTTTGACAACAACCGGATTGTGTGATTTGTTGACCACAACCTCCAGAGCATCCTCCTTGCTGTTGTATACAACCCCCAGTGCACCCTATCTGCCGCTGCTGTACACAACCCCCAGTGCAACCAATCTGCTGTTGTCCACAACCGCCAAAGCACCCACCTTGCTGTCCACAGCAGTTGTTATAGGGAAAACAAAATGTTTGGGCAATCAACAGAAAACACAATATTCCAACGCGATACATTTTAGTTTGGTTTAATGAACTGATGCTGTTGTAACGAACTTTCTGTACACTCTGAAATGGCATCAATTTAGTATCTTATAATGGGTTTTATTAGGTTATCGCGAAAAAAATTTCAATGCTTTTTTATTGATATCAGAGATTGATATTTAAAAAAGTTGTTGCAAATTTTTAAAACTTTCTTCTTGTTTATCGTCTGATTAGGAGGTATATTTAAGTTTAATTGCGTAAATCTTAGGACAAGCTTCCGTAATCTGATTTTCCATAGATTCACTTGAAATCTGAAACTGTAGGTAAACCTAAAATGAAATACACTCCAGTTTTTAAACCTACAGAGAATTTTCCTTAAATATAAATGCTGATCTTTGAGTAATATATTTTTAATTACGTTCCCATCGACCATTTGTCCAATTGTTGAAGATATATCGATTTGAGCTTTCTCTATGCCCCTTTGTCCCATGTAGGTTGCTTTCAGTAAAGAGCATATACTATTTGCTTTCGGTTTTCTGTGATTATTCTTATATGTAATATTTTCTTGTCAACGGGTGCCATTGATTATATTTGTAAGACTTTTTTCCCAAAATATTCCTGGTTTCTTTTCTTTTCGGGGTTCGCAAGCCACATCATTTGTATTATTTGATAGTACTGCTGGTTGCTGGGTCGGCGCGTAGGATGAAACGATGGGACTGCTCTTTACATCTGTTCTGCTTTTTCATTGTAGTAGTAGCCCATATTGTGTTTCTGCATCCTATTTATCTTATCAGAAGATTTCTGCAATTGAGGTTTTTGTTGGCATTTGTAGTTTCAATTCATTTATATCAGAAAATTTTGGGTTTGCGATGTTGAAACCTTAGTTTTGGATAATATAGTGGAGAACTATCTCATCTTCCTTAGAAACTGTGGAGCATTTATTGTAATAGGTTCTAGTTTACTGCATATGATATTTTTCTTGTCTAATATACAACAACATTTGGAAAATGTTAAGGGCTTCACGACTCGCTTACAGGATTTCATGGGTAAAGTTGTTTTGTAAGTAGCTGGTTCTTAAAATAGCTTAAAATGATTTTTATTTGCATAAGCTCTTGGAAGGATTAAGTATTAACAATTTCTGCAAAAATTTCAAAAACTGCATTATATAGGTAGTTATTTGCTTTTAGGGTTTACCAAACCATTACGACTACAAGAACACAATACGCAACGCAAAGTATTATTTATGAGTTTATGACAATGAGCGCTTTATAATATTTTCTTGAAGGGTTATAAAATTCTTCGAAGGATTCTATGGGTTAGGTAGCAGGTACGCATTATTATCGTTATAGCCTATAGGCAAACTTGGATTACTTTAAACCTACGAATCTTTGGAATCCTTGTTCATTCCTAAGGGTTGTAAATGCAGTAAACCCACGTGGCCGCCTTTGATTTTGGCCGCCCTTGATTTTGGCCGCCTGCACTGCAGACCCGGTAGAAGCGGCCCTGGATTAACCACCAGCCGCCACTGGTATGGAACATTATCCCTGCCCACTATACCATCCTTGATCCCTGCCTAACAAATAAATAGAAAAATAAATCACATTTTTACTGGATTTTTCCAGGATTTCTTTTAATATTCTTTTATTTATATTTTCGTTTAATATTATAATATTATAGCATAAGGTGTATTAAATAATGTTCATAAATCTCGTTTAAGTGCTGGTTTGCAAATTCTAGTATTTGTAGCACTATCATAACAACATTTACGTGGTTTCTTATTAACATCAGAGCATTGCTCGTCATAGTCACAAACGGTCAGGTGTGCACCTGGAATCGATGGTACAGCGACGTAATCCCTGTTCTTCCTAGGATCCTTGGGGCAAATCCATTCTGGAATTTAAATTGCAATTGTTATTAAAAGAATATTAATCGAATTTTATGATTGAGGAACCAAAATAATATGATCCCTAAAATATGAAAGTCTTTAAAACTATGTCTGAACCTTTGAGTACTATTTGCATTAATGGTAGGTACTTGCCTGAGTTGTTACATGTATGCATAATATTTGGCGGTGGAGGGCAATATTTGTATGGCCCGTTTACCCAGTCACATTCAACTTGATCAAATAATGGCCAGTGTGGGTAAGCCAAAATTGGTACGAGAATTATTACACTGAAAATTAAAAATCGCAGCATCTCTACTAAAGTTCACTCGTTTTAATTTTAAGTCAAGTCTTAACTGCATCCGTATACTAATGTCGGTATATTTGAATATATTTTAACAATAGTTTTATTTTAGTTAGAAATAGGGTTATCACTCTATTGATATCGTGAAGTAGAAAATTAGTCTCTAAATTGCTCAAACACAGATTTATTTACATGTTTTATGTTCTTTTTACAATAAAGTAATCTGTTTTAACATAATTTTAATAAAACTAATTAGAAGTATTATCTAATTGTGACATTTGATCTCGGGCTTAGGATTAGCGTTATTTAAGCAGGGAAGCAAAAGAAAGGCTATTGATAGGTTTTGAGGTGAAAAGAAAGGCTCACTGTGCAGGACCAATGCTGTTGCAGGACTACATACAGTTAAGGATTTAAAAATTAAATTAATATTTTTTTCAACTTTCTTTTACCCTACTCCTGGTAGTTAACCCGAATTGTATTTAAATGTAAAATAATAATTTGAATAAAGCTTGACCGCCGCCGTTCTGACGCCAGTACCGAGACATGAGGTAAATGTCTTTTAACGGAAATTGGGATTACCAGCTCTGTCGGTGTAAAGGATAAATAAAGTTTACAAGTGGCAATAAATTCTCTTTTGCTAAACACCGCCCGGATTGGGGGTCGAAAATGTGTTTCGCAGGGAAACACTTGTTGCAAAAGCGTGGGAATGCAAATCAAATGTCTCAGTTCTCTTCGTTTCTAATACTTCGAAATTATTTACCAAATTTAGGTCACTCGTAGGAATTTTTGAGAATCCGGTGCCTCCGGCGTTTGACAATCACGTGCAGAGAAATTACACTCCCGCTGTATCTACGGCATGCATCATAAAAGTAAAGGGATATAATTTTCGACTTTACTTTCCTAATGCCTTGATCTGACTAACTATTCTTTCTTTCTGTTACAGTCGGCTGAATAGAAGAAGAGATTATGTGCAGCTTTTTCATGGTAAGATGGTTTTGAGTTCTATCTGTTTATTTACTTCTAGCTTACCCTTTCCCTATTCGTACCCTAACATTTTGTTACACATAGGTGAATTGCATCCTCTTAAACCTATATCATAAAAAGTACATGGACAATACGATGGTTGTGTAATTATTTATTATACACTGACTTCCATAACTAAATAGTGATTAGTAATTTATTTTATTTATAATAAGATGGTAGGTACATAGCACGTACATTTCTTACACTTCGCAAAATTACTTTTCCTTAAAATGTAAATCACGGCCCAAATGAGTTTCTTTATTGTAGTAATTAAAAAAAAAACATGTAACCAAAATGTAACAGATTGAATCATATTTGTTTATAAGTTGCGTTTAATTGCTGCCCTGCAAATCCTGCTGTTTGCTTTACTATCGTAGCAACATTTGTATGGGTTATTATTAATATCAGAACATTGTTCGTCGTATTCACAGAAGTTAAGCTCTATACCAGGAGCTGGTTGTACAGGGATGTGATCTCTTCTTTTTCTAGGATCCTTAGGACAAACCCATTCTAAAATTAAAATATATTTAGTATTTTGTAACGTTCCTTAATCCTAGACAGTACTCCCATAATGTGAGAATGGGGTGTAGGAAGAAGGTTGTGACTTGTGTCTAACGTTGCGTAATGCGATAATTTTATCAAATCCTTTAAACTTATAAAGAATGTTTACTTGCCTGAATGATTACAAAGGTGCACCATATATTGCGGTGGGGGATAATAATTATACCCACTTGGTAAGTTCGGCCAACCATAACCAACCTGATCCATGGGATATTGTTGCCAGTATGGATAGGAAATAATTGGTACCAATATTATACTCATAACTAAAATACGCAACATGTTGTTTAAAATGCGTACCATCGAAGTTTAACGGCCTTACTGTAGCAATTTATAATTGACAACGAATTTAGCAATAATTTAACAATAACTTAATTCATTCATAAATAAGGTTATCGCTGAGTATGTTTTGTTTTGACGACGCAGAAGAGGAAACTAAATATTTTGTTGCTACAACATTCTTTTCGATAACTGCGAAATAGGTTGGATTCTTCATTCTGGAAATGAATATTTAGTATACTACGTATATTCGAATAATATTTATTTATATAAAAGAATTTTACATTGATTTACAGTATAGAATATGACAAGTACATAAAGAACAATAATTAAGTTATTAATGTTTGTAATTCTGGATTATGCCACATTCGTGGCATATATTATAAGAATTGAAAAAATTGTCCATATTTAATTGTTTGTCTTGTTGCTAATTGGCATATATTTTCCTTTAGTGTAGCGTCGTAGCAACATTTTTGTCGTACTCGAAGTGTGACAGTTTTCGTCATCTGAACATATGATAGGAATTAGAAGACCAGTCGGATTAATTACAGGCGCAGGGTTTGTAGGACAGACCCATTCTAAAAAATAGAAAATCGATTAGATCAACTAACACACAAAACAAAATAGCTTTTCATATATTTACAAAAAAAAGACATAACATAATAAAATATTGAACACCGTTTAACGTAATATAGCGTTCTGCGCTTTTAGACATTCAATGGCTCACACATTTTCCAAAGTGATTTTCTTACTAATCAGATTTTATTAAGACTACAAAACTGTCCCGTAGTATAGGTATTAGAAATACAGAAAAAGAAATTACTTGCCTCCCATACCCATTGTACTACCGCTCACAACCAAAAGAAAGCAAAACAATTTTACAAACGACATGTTTTTGTTGGTATGTGCTAACTGTTAATGCCAAGTTTTGTTTTTAAATAAAATATGATATAAAAATTGAAATATCCAAACAAATCGTTTATATTTATCAACGAATACGTAACATACTTAATGTGATTAATAAATCATCTGTGTATTAAGTCATTCTCAACATTTGAATGTTAAATCAGTTTTGTTCCCACTGGTGTGAAGCAACCATGCGCTAAGAAAATTACTTCGTCGTTCTACTCAAGGTACTTAAACATAGTTAGGTATGCTCCTAACGCACAATTCAGTTCCTTGATGCCCCTCGCGGGAGAGGGTGTAGCACGTCACAAGTAGACAAGCTAACAGGCTTACAGCGAAAGTACGCGTTTGACTGCTATTCCGTATATCGTAGTTCGCAAAATTCTTTACCCCTTTATTATAGTTTAAAGTTTTTTATATTTATTATAAGCATTTTATTATAGTTTACATATTTTACCATAATTATTATATTTAACGCCTTGCAAAGTATGTTGAACGGATGTTCGTATTTTTATGTCACTGGATATGGGAAGAATTCTTTAACAAGTATTTTGGTAAAGGAGTAAACCATCGCAAAGGAATTAACAGTAAACTATTGAAAAAGTTTAAAAATAAAATAGGATATTATAGCAGTGTATATTCGCCAAAGAATATTTATACGAATAAACTTTTTGAATAGTAAAAGGGAAGTAGAAAAGCGCCAATTATACAAACGAAAATGGGAGGTCTTTTTCTAGGGCTTTTTCTTCCGGTGCTTTTTTTTCTAGGACTTCTTTTTCCGGGGCTTTCTTTCGGGGCTTTTTTTCCCGGGGCTTTTTTTCGGGGCTTTTTTTCCGGGCTTTCTTTTACCTAGATTCAAGAATGAATATAATATTAAATTAACACTGATTACAAAAAGACTTAAAAAACAGTTGATTGGTGGGCATTCCGAGCAATACTTGAGATTATGTAGTGGTCTTTCTCATTTTTTTTGACAGTTTGCAGTCATCCCTCTCCCGTTTTCGTTTGTATAACTGGCGCTTTTCTTCTTCCCTTTTACTATTCAAAAAGTTTATTCGTATAAATATTCTTTGGCGAATGAATCTAGGTAAAAAAAGCCGGGAAAAAAAACCCCGGGAAAAAAGCCCCGGAAAAAAAGCCCTAGGAAAAAAAGCACCGGAAGAAAAAGCCCTAGGAAAAAAACCCCGGAAGAAAAAGCCCCCTGAAATTTTTTTTGAAAGTTTGTTAAAACTATTGGGGCATAACATAAGGTTTCGTGAACAATAGATATTTATTTACCTACCTGTAATTTTTCGGTAATTTTATTAATATTGTTTTATTTAATGCACCGATTTTTATTTTGAATAAATTTATATAAGTAAATAGGTATGTATGATATAGTAAAATAAATAAATGTTGGTTTAGAATCGTGTGAATTATAAAATTACTTCATGGTGGTTTTAAACTTCCCCCTCGATATCAAAGTTGAGACGTAGGGTTTTTTCTTCCAGGGGCTTTCTTTACCGGGGCTTTTTTTACCGAAGCTTTTTCTTCCAGAGGCTTTTTTTACCGGGCTTATATTTTAGGGACTTTTTCCCAGGCTTTTTTTACAGCCACCCATATTCTTAATAGGTACTAATTTTCTTTGCTTCTTGTGTCAATATATTTACGCATATCCAAAATTTGTTGTTGTTTTTTACATTAATGTAATTACTCACAGGAAACTTATGTACCTACTCTACACAAAATAATATATTACAAATATTGTAGGTATGCCTAATTGGTGATTTTCGCAAATTTATTGTTTAGTTTCTACATAAAAATATGTATGAAAACAATGTAGGTACTGAAACATATAATACATAGGCCATGATTTCGTTTAGAGCAAGATATAGGATGATGGAAGCATTACTTTATGAGTTTATAAAAATTATAGTGGCAATATACCACTACACCCAATGCAGCGGTGACCGCCGCTTCTACTTGTGACGTCACGGTAAAGCCCAATTCACATTATAGGTCAGGTCACGGTTCGGTCTCGGACTGATCACGGTCAAGGAATTTTGTCTAGTGTTCACACTGTACGGTTATACCGCGGTCATACAACAGTCTTCTATTAGCTGCAGTGCACACATTCCCTTTCCTACCTAATGTTTAATAACTTTTCCAAAACGGATCTAGCCATGATAGCCCTTATTTTAGATGAGGAAGAAGAAAATAAAATAGCAAGTAAGCGTAGGCGTATATGGGTGCATCAAATGTTAAGTAAACGGAAAACAGAGGGAGTTTTTTACCTTGTATAGAGAGCCAATGGATGACGAAACCAATTTTTTTCAATATTTTTGGATGCCCAAGTACCAATTTCAATACGTACGTACATGATTTCTTAGAATGAACAAAACAGACCGCTTGTTTGACACAGCGGACAGGTCTCGATTCGGTCAAAAGATCGTTGCGAAGAATTGCCGCGGTCAGGTGAGCGTACCGTGCCTTGCCCGTGACCGCTAGTGTGCACAGGTGCATTGAAAATACATGCTACAATATTTGACCGGACCGGGACCGGAGCGACACCGAACCGTGACCTGACCTATAATGTGAATTGGGCTTAACATTAACACAGCGCTTATGGAAACCGCCGAAGTAGCATACCTAACTATGTTTAAGTACCTTGGTTCTACTGTTGCTCTTACGAAGGATCACTGATAGGACGTTCGAATTTAATAATAACTTAATTCATTCATAATCATAAATAACTGAACTGAATAACTCATTTCGAATTAATAAAAAAAAATATTTATTTCAGAATATTATTAGTAAGAATACTTTTTATTCATACACGGGATTTTGTTTGAAAACTTAGTCCTTTTGAGGACATCCACTTAGGTCTTTATCGCAGATGTCACTTTGAAATTAAGTATTCTATAACGTATGTTAAACTTTGTACAGTTGTGTACTAAAGTAAGAATAAGGATTGCGTAAACGCAAAGAAAATTAAGAAAATTCTAGTTTTACTTCGCTTATTGGGTTGCCTGCAAATGTATTAGTCACTTGCGTGTGAAGTTTCTGAGGTTTTATTTATTACATAATTATATATAATATATATAAATTTATAATTATATTATAAGCATAAATAATGAAAATTGAATTCCAAGCTGAATTTTGACATAAATGATGGAAAAAGTATGAAGTCGGTTCTCCACAGCTGCTGTGCGCGCAGGTTGGGCAGCACGATTTTGTGCTCTCGTACGTAAGTTGTAGCTATGGTTGTAGCAAAAGTAATAACTAAAAAGCTTATATTAATAAGATATTTATAAAAGTGCTATTCACAAACAATGGATCGGTTGCAATGGCGAATTTAGTGAAGAACTTAAGGGTAATAAAATGCACCACTTTTTAGAAAAAAAAAACTGGAATTTACTCTCCCAATTCAAGTTTGTAGGGTAGTGCGCTTTTAGAATAATTTACTATGTGATAGGGAAAATTTATATGAGCTATCACAGAGAGATTGCCAGCTTTGAAACTTGTAAAAATATTTCCGTTTCTCACAAACTATAATTTTTTAAACTGAATTGAACGTAGCGTCGTTTCTTAGAATATCTCTTTTTTTCGATTATTTTAGAGTGAAGTACCTAGCAACTTTTTTGTTGAGGTCTGAACTAGGAGTGAGGTAGTTTGGCATCGACTTCTCATTGTTCTCGGAATGAAAGCGAATAGTAAACTGCGTGTGTAATCAATTGCTGTGTTAATTCTGAATCGGTGCGGAACTTAAAAATTATTCTAATAGCATGACTTCATAACCAAATAATCTCGAGTTTTTCAACTTTTTGCCAATTTCGTGTTAACCCTTGATCTGTATTTAATTGACATGAAGACGCAGTTTCCAGTTTAGATGAGGGTTTTGGGTTCGAAAGAGCATTCAAAGTCGCCTAGCATACGTTCGTAATCCTTTTTGCTGTCTTCATGGGTGGCTGGAGAACTAAAATTTTATGAAGGGTGTTGCAGAAGAATTGAGTTTTAAAAAGAATTAGAAACTTAAATATATTATCTCGGTCCTTTTCGATAACAGCGAAATAGGTTGAATTCTTCATTTTTCTGAACCTTTTCTTGGAATGATTAAAAAACGTTGTTGACATTATTATAGATCTCTTTATGGTTTTAACGGAATTACGTACGGTTGTTATAAAATATGACATTATTATTAACCTGGCAAAACCATTACGAAGAAGCGCTTTTGTCTTTTGGTAACCCTATTATAGTGGGAAGTATGTATGGAGTAACAAACATGTTTAATAATTTTTATGTTTTATTCATAATTGTGTACAATTATTAATTGACGAGACCACAATCTAAATTGTATGGTGTTCGATTATTAATTCGGAGCTCTTATTGCTGGTTTACATACTTGGTAGCTCACACCAGCATCGTAGCAACATTTTGATGGAGCATTCGGATTAAATTGCGGACATTCTGTATCCCCGTGGCATTTTGTTGGCGGCTGGTACCCCTGAGGATACATATGTTGAGGACGATTTTGTATTGGAATATCAACGGGACACAACCATTCTGAAAAAAATACAAATTATACGTTTACGTGATTTCATTTTTTGCGTCAGTAAAGCTGGTATTTGGAGACGCAGAGCGTATAAAATTTGCCGTAAAGCATAGTCACTATTAACTAGTACCTTCTGCTGTAAACATTAGTGCATGTGCAGTTTTTTTTGTTAGTCTTTGCAGACCATTAGCAGAAGAAAACTGTTGTATGTCATTTTTATTATTTGGAAAGGTTACCCGTAATGGTAATCAGTGCAACCTTCCATCAGATACGTAAATATAAGGTGATGCTATCACCCAAAGCGTGAATATATTATGATCTAAGTGAAACATTATTGATTTAGAAGAACTGGTACATACTTTCCATGAAAGCTACAGTTCCATTAACATCGTTAAATTTTTCAGATTTTTTCAGGAATTTTAATGTACTACCTAGTTATTGTCGGTGAAAATATTTGGATCGCCCATAGGACGTTCATTTTGTCACAATTAGATGAATACAAATCTTTCTTTGTTAAAAATCTTATAGGTTTTATGGGAAATCCTTTTGTAGAATCTATTAGTGCCAAAACTCTTAGCACATGCTGTACCTATTTTTTATGACTCGAATGGTATAAACCCAGAAGAAAATTATGAAGAAAGTGTTACAAAAATTTCAAATGGCCGTCGTTATGGTTGCCATCCAAAATGATTTTTAAAATATAGGGTGGGTATATTGGGACTAGGATTTAAATTTTTTGTTCAATTTGTTACAAAGCCAGGTTAAAAATTTTAGCATTTTTATTAAGTTTCCACTCAAGAAACTTTATAGTGTATACGTACCTGCGTTTGTTGTCTGAGGTCCTTTTGGAACACATGGATTGCAACTACCTGAATAACTTCCACAGTATGAGTTACACATTTGTGGATACACTATAGGTTGTTGTTCACAGCACCAATTTTGACATAAAGGAGTATATTGGTGGCACGTGATTGTAGCCGCCAAAAATAAACACAATGCGAAACGCAACATTATGTATTAACGATATGTGATCAATTACCACATTAATGTGAGATTACTGGTTCAGGATATTATAAATGGGTTAAGGTTAGGTTATCATTGGTAGATTTCGCATGTGGTTAAGGACACAAATTGTTGCTAAAGTAAAAAATAAGTTTCTACCAATTTCGTGTTAACCTTTGACTTGTACTTAGTTGACGTTGAAAGTGACATCAACATGCAGTTACGTTTCCTCTCTGACCAAAATGTCACGAAGAGTGATACAGAAGCACTCGGCTTTAAAAAGAATTATAAATCTAAATATTTTGTTGCTACGCCACGGTTCTTTTCGATAACTGCGAAATAGGTTGGATCCTTCATTCTCGAGATGAATATTTATTATACTACGTATATTTGAATAATATTTATTTATATAAAAGAATTTTACATCTATTTACAGTATAGAATATGACAAGTACATAAAGAACAATAATTAAGATATTAATATTTGCAATTCTGGATTATGCCACATTCGTGCAATATATTATAAGAATTAAAAAAATTATCAATATTTTATTATGTTTGTTTCGTTGCTAATTGGCATATATTTTCCTTTAGTGTAGCGTCGTAGCAACATTTTTGTCGTACTGGAAGTGCAGGACAATTTTCGTCATAAAAACATACGATAGGAATTGGACGACCAATATGACTTAGACTTACTACAGGTACAGGGTTTGTAGGACAGACCCAGTCTAAAAAATAGAAAATCAATTAGATCAATTAACACACAAAACAAAATAGCTTTTCATATATTTACAAAAAAAAAGACCTAACATAAACATTCAATGACACACACAACTTACTAAGAACATTTTCCAAAGTGATTTTCTTACTAATCAGATTTTATTAAGGCTACAAAACTGTCCCCTAGTATAGGTAGGTATTAGAAATAAGGAAAAATAAATTACTTGCCTCCCATAACCATTGTACTTCCGCTCACAACCAAAAGAAAGCAGAACAATTTTACAAACGACATGTTTTTGTTGGTATGTGCTAACTGTTAATGCCAAGTTTTGTTTTTATATAAAATGTGATATAAAAATTGAAATATCCAAACAAATCTTTATATTTATCATCGAATACGTAACATAATGCGATTAATGAATCGTCTGCGTATATAAACCAATTTGAACATTCGAATCTTACATTTCACGTCACAATGTTTAAAGTAATATACATTTTTGCTGTTGCGATTACGATTTATGGCAGTTTTGTAAATGCAAATCAACTTTGCTCCTATTGGTGTGAAGCAACATGCGCTAAGAAAATTACTTCGTTCTACTGTTGCTCTTACGAAGGATCACTGACAGGACGTTCGAATTTGGAACCTCCACCATGCGCCGGTTAGTAAATTTCTAGTAACAAAGTTAAAATAATCTTTATATTTATTTAATCTGAAATAATCAAAAATCGATTTACAATAAAAATATTTTTGTAGATCTCTGTGACAGTAGACTAGGTAATGGTCTAGCACAAGGACGTAACTGCCAAGAAGAAAACGCTTTAAATCGGCCTATCACCTGCAAAAACTTTAAAGACTGCGATTCCACTATTCACGACGGTTGCTGTAGAGATTATTGTTTACCAAATGGCGTGAAAAAATGTGTAAAATTATAATTATGTTCTTGAAAACAAATCATAAAAATATGTATTTGGGTCTACGAAAACTAGCAATACTTAGAGGTGACTCTTTGAATTCTGTATAAAGTATCATTCTATATAAGCTAACAAACACTAATAATAAAAATAATTAAAATTTATACATCCTCAAGTGTAACTCTTATTTTTATCTCTCTCATGCAGGGCATAGTGTCCAAAAATTATTGGACATAAGCGAACGTACTTCGTTTTAAAAATTACAAGACAACCCTCTGTTTGTTAATTATATCTCCGCTGTCTTTCTCTTGGAGGCACAGGAAAATCCCTTGGTCGTCCTAGAAGATTATTTGGTATAATGATGCTGTTGCTACTTACCTATTAGCGTATTCTTGAAAACATGCAGGAGCAAACATAACAAGAATTATTGGCGGTTTTCTATTTTAAAATCCGAAAACTTTTTCTTGGATTGATTAGTACAAATGTTCTTGATATTATTATCAACCTGGCAAAATCGACGGAAGACTTGATTTAAAACATCATCCAAATTCTGGGAAGTGTGAACAAAGTAACTAACATGTTTAATAATTTTTATGTTTTATTCATAATTGTGTACAATTATTAATTGGCGGGCCGACAATCTACATTGTATGGTGTTCGATTATTAATTCGGAGCTTCCATTGCTGGCTTACATACTTTGTAGCTCATACCAGCATCGTAGCAACATTTTGATGGAGCTTTCGGATTATCTTGCGGACATTCTGTATCGCAGCTACATTTTGTTGGCGGCTTGTAATCAGAAGCAGACGCATGATAAAAATGAGTATCTATTGGAATATCAACGGGGCACAACCATTCTGAAAAGCAACAAATTATAAGTTAACGGTGGACATTTTGAATAACTTCAAAATATTCAAAGTTTTATTAAGAAACAATGTTAGTTAACGACAAACATAACATGATTATTTAGAGAAATGACTTACCGGTCGCACTACGAGGGGTCGTAGATTTTTCTTTGCCTCCAGGTATGCAAGATTTTATTACAGGTGCGGTTTGCCAGTTTTCTAAACAGCAATAATAAGGCCTTAACGCTCTAACATCAGGACATTCTTCGCAGTATAATTTACAAGCTTCCGGATTGATTTTCCTTTATCAAAAAGTGCACTTTTTGATAAAGGAAAATCAATCCCAAAAGTGTTAAACATTTTAGAATCATGTTAAACTTTCTAGTAAGATTGCTGCAGGGATACTAAACACCACGGTGTTTATACCAATTATTTTGTGATAAAAATGAGTATTTAATTTTTTAACAGTTATACAATCAGGCGCAGTTTATGTTAACCTTAACTTATGTTATCATACCCTCTCTTCTTTTACCAGCAAATAGTGATAACAATATTTTTGCTGATTTTGCAGAGTTTGGTCAAATCTGGGTTAGAAGGAATCTTGTATTGTTGCAGGGATAACAATTTACCTTAGATATTTTATCTGCAATTCGGTTAAAGGGTTATTTTGTCTTTACAATAATTTGATGTCTACCTTATAGTAGGTAGTTTGAATTGATTTTCAAGAGGAATGGTTCCTCAATCCTCACATGGAAAGTTTTTACGCAACCCATTATTTTTTTCAGTCTCAAATGTAGTATGAAAAAGATTATTCACCTTCAGTAACTGATTGATGCTTTTATCATCCAATTTGTGAATCTTTATTTTATAATTATATATTTAACATTTGATTCATTGCCCAATCAAATTTTCATATGCAATATTATTTGTTGCTACGCTCTGATACTGTGATTCGGTTTGCTTTTGGAGTTATCTTTTATTTGGATAATTATATAAAATGCTATTAGGTTGCGGTGGTTAAGTTGATGAAAACACTTTTTAACCAAAAAGTCCTGAATTCCAATCCCAGTTTCTTTATGCGTACCTACTTGTATTTCTTCTCACCATCCAAATAAAAAGAGAATGCGATTTTCAAATTTATAATACACTATAAAATTGATTAAAACTTTTGGAGATCAAGGATATAGATAGTAGGCGTGTTAAGATTGATCCCATTGCCCGAAGTTTTGATAACCTTACCAAATTTAGTATAAATAGCTTACTACATTAAATTATTACTGTACATATTACATTGCGTACAAAATGTATCGCGTTAGCTTGCTGTGTTTATTTGCCTTATCGGGATGTCTCTGCATGCCTTTTTACCCAGCAATAAATAATTGTTGTGGTTATGACTACGGTGGCCAAACCAATTGCATATGTGGTGGTGGACAAGTGATTACACAAGGATGTACACAGAATTGTGGGTACCAGGGTTGTACTCAAAACTGTGGGTACCAGGGTTGTACTCAAAACTGTGGGTACCAGGGTTGTACTGAAAATTGCGGATACCAGGGATGTACTCAAAACTGTGGATATCAAGGGTGTGCTCAGAATTGTATACAACAGGCACAGGTTGTTACAGGGTGTACTCAAAATTGTGTCCAACAACAGCAAGGATGTTATCAAAATTGTGCAGCCACACAAGTATCAGGATGTGCTCAAACTTGTCTTCAGCAACAACAAGGATGTGAGCAAAACTGCGCAACGACACAAGTAACCGGATGTGCTCAAAATTATCTTCAGCAACAGCAAGGATGTCAGCAAAACTGCGCAATGACACAAGTTACTGGTTGTGCTCAAAATTGTGCCCAGCAACAGCAAGGATGTCAGCAAAACTGCGCAACGACACAAGTAACCGGATGTGCTCAAAATTGTCTTCAGCAACAGCAAGGATGTCAGCAAAACTGCGCAATGACACAAGTTACTGGTTGTGCTCAAAATTGTGCCCAGCAACAGCAAGGATGTTATCAAAATTGTGCTGCCACACAAGTATCCGGATGTGCTCAAACTTGTCTTCAGCAACAACAAGGATGTGAGCAAAACTGCGCAACGACACAAATAACCGGATGTGCCCAAAATTGTGTCCAGCAACAGCAAGGATGTGTTCAAAATTGCGAAACGACACAGGTAACGCGGAAAACGAGGCGTATACGGAATAGTACGCAATAGTAAATGATTAGAGACTGAACTAAAAATTGTACACAGGTGGGTTGTCAAAATAACTGTTGCTGCAGCTCAGGTTCTATGGTGCAACCTACTTCTTTAGTCTGCAATCCCTTCTGCACCGGCCAATCGCATTGTTGCAATTGGAATCAATCTGGAGCAATTGTTTACAACTACGGTCAAGGTGGTGGATATGGTTTTGGGAAATAGGTAGGTAGGTCAGATCAAGAATCCAGTTCGTTATAGATTAGTGATCAATTAAAGGAACTTCCACGAATCCATTTTAAAAAACAGGGCAAAACGCTTGAAAAGATCTGCTGATAATTTAAAGCAAAAGATGTAAAAGCAATTAATTACTAATAATTGTTTATACTTTTCTAGGCACTCGGAACAAGTATTCATGAAGCCAGCACTGTGATTTTTGTTTATCAAGAAGAAAATTGCATATAATTCAATTATGTAACATTTTACGGAGTTTCTATGGATTGAGTTGAGTTGTAATAAATAAAACGCAAAGCCCTCGTTTTGTTTTTGTTTCTCTAGGGTTACGAAGGGAACCAACTAGGGTGATATATCCCACTGTCCCCAATCTAACATGCATACATATATACAAATAAATATCCATGGTTTTCCGGCGTTAACTGATTCATAAAAATATCGCCTTCGCTCTGTCTTGGATTTGAACTAACAATCTCTTTGCTTAGCGATTATGATTAGTTATGCCGACCGCCCTTCTGTTTATTGCTATGATATTGGATATTGAAGGTGCTCGCCGAGGGCGATTATTTACAATAAATTATTAGTCGCGTCTTAAAGTAAAGATAAGATAAAGTTTGGGACTTAAGCGAACTAATTCAAACGATGTTCCAAATTTCTTACTGAAATAGTTTCGAAATTCGGTAATACTGCTAACATTTTAATGTGAGATGACCTTTCCGAGATATTCTTTTATAGAAAGATTTCTAATTGAATTGATCTTAGATAACGCATAAATTAACTTCTATTTCTTAATTTAAAATTTGGTATTTTATAATACAATGTGAATAATATATCGAGTGATTCAAACTTAGATTCATCAAAGCCTGCAAATTAATAAACAACACGTTTTCTCAACAAATAGTATGCACAAACCAGTTGCAGTTGTACCTAAATCGTAAGTGACAAAATTAACGGATCTAGAAAAATGGTGTCGGGAAAAGATACTTAGGGCCGGTTTTACAATACAGGAATAAGTTATACC
Organism: Hemicrepidius hirtus; assembly: GCA_963082805.1. Classification (NCBI taxonomy): domain Eukaryota; kingdom Metazoa; phylum Arthropoda; class Insecta; order Coleoptera; family Elateridae; genus Hemicrepidius; species Hemicrepidius hirtus. Next base: position 6,969,779 of record OY720161.1, on the reverse strand, counting down.
CCCGACAATTGTCATGGTTACAATTGTTAAAAGAATTGTAACCATGACAACTGTCGGAGGTATAGCTTATTCCAGGTATATACTAGTATTGTAAAACCGGGTCTTACACTTCCCGAGTTAAGCAAGGCTAAAAAATTGCATTTCGATTTTACAAGAGAATTTGATCAAACTGACTTTTATAAATCCACAGGCGACGATTCGTATACAGTTTGTCACACTAGTGGAAACACCGTTTCTATTTACAATTGAAAAGGAGGAAATACGAACGGGTATATCGAAAATTCATCGACAAAATAAACTTTTCAAAAAAAACCGAGCGCGAAAGCGGAAGTTAGACATGCTTTTTGGTAGCATTTTTTTCAGAAGCAGAATTTTGAAAATCTGAGTAGCGGATATGAAAGAAAACCATAATTGAAGGGAAACAGTTTTTTACCGGACTCTCTAACTTCAAAATGGCGGCCGCTATGAATTTTTCAAAATTTTGAATGCAAGAATTTCTCAGTGGCGCCCTCTACGAGGTTTTGAAAATCGGAAATTGATGCTCCTATAGCGTCTTTATTAGTCAAAATATGAAAGAAGTTTAAATATAAAACTTATTCAGTATACAGGGTGGTGATTATTTCGATGCTCACCATTGGTATTTCGGGAACGGTAAACGATACGAAGTCGGTTAAATTAGACAAAATTTGTACCTTTTTATAAAGATTGCGAATCTGCAAAGAAATCTAGGATACTTTGGTTGCTTCCTGATTTATCACGCAAAAACTGAAAATAGCGATTTCAGAAAAAAATTATTATCTTCAATACCATTTTCGAGATAAATGAGGAAGCAATCAAAATATCTTGAATTTATTTTCAATCGTCATAAAAAGGCGCAAATTTTGTCTAATTTAACCGACTTCGTATCGTTTACCGTTCCCGAGATACCAATGGTGAGCATCGAAATAATCACCACCCTGTATAGCTCTGCATTCTCCTAAATTAATATTACGTATACAGTACAATAAGCAACTTTGTTATTTTAAATGAAACACCCTGTATATTATTATATAATTGAATGCAAAATTGAATTGTCTATCACATAGTATAAGGTAGTCATATAGCTAAAATGTACGGTTGATGAGAAAATCGCGAACTTCCGCTGCGTTAGTAAATTAGATGCATATATGTCTCTCTTCTGTACGTATCGAACCCGTATAGTCTGGTGTTTCTCGCTACGCATTCGAGTGATTTCCAATGCTGCCTCGCGAATTACTGTTGAATACCAAAAATGAAATGTTTATTTTTAGTATGGGAAAGTACAGGGAGGGTGCGTAACTCCACTTTTATGTATTTCTGTCTACAGCCTGAAGAGTTGATTCGAATTTGAAATGTAGAATAATAACCCGAAATATTAATCAGTCGACTTTGTAATAAATTGCAATGGAATCGGTTGTTTTTAGTAAAATGTATAAAACAAAGAAAGAAATGTTTGAAGTGTTTGAGTGCAAGTTTCAAATTTAAAAATTCATTTATTCTTTATACAACATATAAATTAATTTTAGATAATGCATTAAAAACAAAATTCTATTTAAAATAAATTTTGACAAGATTTCCAAACGCAAAACCATTTTACTTCGTTCTAAAAGGTTAATTTTTTTATTGAATATTTTAACTGGAGAAATCAGGCTTGTAAACGCGATAAGACTGTTACGTTAACACCTGTTGGCGTTTTTGAATAGACATTGCTGTTTGCTGATATGGTTCGACGTTTGCAATGCAGAAATGTTTGGTATCTGTAGTTCTTCGTAGGGCAAATGGATTTTAATTTCAGTTATTCTAGTATTCTCGAATGAGTTGACGTGTTAAGTGATCGTGTTTGCATTTTATTGTTACTACTATATTGTTAAAATACGAATATCATCGCGGGTACTCCTTACTTTTCTTGAAAATTTACAAGAATTGGTGATTCAATATCTATTGAGGTAGGATATAAATAATTTTGGGGAACAATAAATTATTAGTGTTAAAAATAATGTAGCATAGTCCATCAAGTCTGCAATATTTGATCCCAGACATAATGGACATTCGTGATACCTACTTCCCAAAAAATACTTGACATAACTTTGACTAACATTTAACATACAACCAGAGAGAGCTATTATGAAAGAATTTTTTTCTTTAACATGTAAATATTTTGAAATAGCAATTTTAATAATTTTTTTTTATTTTAGATGAAAGCAATGTAACCTGTGGAATGTGTTGAACTACAATGTGTGATAAAGTGTGAAGTGAAGTGAAGTGTACTAACTGTAGTCTGTAGTGCGTGTAGTGTAATTAGTGCTTCAATGAATATGGAAATGGACACCGAGGAATTGGACTACAAAAATGCATATTGAGCACGTTCAGAAGAAGATTGCATAAAGGTAAGTTCTACTTTGGTGGATGGGTCTAACTAAGATAATGTTTTCATTTTTTACGGCAGTAAAACTGGTACATATATCTTTTCCGCATATGGAACTAGGATTACTCTAGGTTTTAGATTTTGATTTTGATAGTAAACCTTTATTACAATAAATATTCACTCTGAGCTGGATTTGTGACGAATCTTGGAGAGAATCTTAATCATGGTAGAGGTTACATATTTATCTACTGTGCAGCATAGTAAAATTGCACCATTTAATTCGATATAATATTGCATGTTAAAGTTAAGTAACAGTTTAATAGTTATTTATGTTACAAGGCCGTGAAGTAGCACTTTTTTTTATTAGAATGAATATTATTTGGCGAGGCGAAGGCCGAGCCAAATAATCATTCGAATAAAAAAAAGATAGTTCACGGCCATGTGGCATACAAAATTTTGTGTGCAACTGTGAAAAATTACCAAAATTAAAGTTTCGATCGAATCTTTACATAAAATTAAAAGCTAATTTCATTCAAGATCATGACCCGTAAAAAAAAGTCTTTGTCGGCCGGTAAAAAAAAGTCTTTTTTTTACGTTGTCAGGGCTTTTTTTACGTTGTCAAGGTTTTATTTTACTATAAACAAATGTGCTACTTCACGACTCAAAATCAAACAAAAAAAGTGACCTTTTTTTGACAGTTGCACACAAAAATAATTTTCAGTGATATCGATATTTTTTTTGTGTTATCACAAGACAAGATCCAATTATTTTATAGCCTATGCGCAATTGATTTGTAACAAATCTCTGTCAAAATATTATTCCAAAATTCGGTAGGTATACCTTTGTCCGTAACAATTTCTTCTGGAATCGAATCTGTTATTATATCCTGTAGCGTCGGGGTTACATAATGATAATAAAAAAATACTGATAACCTGATAAAAGATTAACATTTATTTACTAATTTATGCAAATAAGGTTCAATACACCTTCACATACTTTCATAATATGTAAGATAGCTGAGAATTATTGATACCGTTTATAGTGTAAATTCGCAAATATTGATAAAGTTTTTATCCTTATCATTATCCTTGATATTTTCTACGTATATTTGTATGATGATACTGTAGTATTATTAGAATACTAATTTGCCCGTGGACGTGGGTTAAAAAAGGTAGGCCTGAGGGTAGGGGTTTACAATGGGCCGTAGCTGGCCTAAGTTCAATCAATAAGGTGTCAGGGATCCGCATGCTGAATCCTCGACTATGATTACAATTACAATACAATATAGGGACTATAGGGTGTGTAAAAATGGCGATGAACCTACACGTGGATACATTTTTCGGAATACAGAAAGTTTGTTGTACAATGCTTCTTGCGTCTGCTTGCGTCCCAAAAGTTGAAGGTCCGGTCTTTTAAAATAAGCGTCTAATAACTTTAGAACACAAAACTTTGAAGATTGTTTAATCGTAGATGTTGTGTTTCTGCCTCCGCAGTAAAAGTAAGTAAACCTCATGGTAGCCTTGCAAAATTTAAAAATAATTTTTATCTAACATTTTGTGACATTATTTTAGCAGATAAACTTGAAAGAAACCTTGGAAAATATCTTAGCAATATAAAAATGATTTTCTTGAATGTGAATTGATTGTATAATTCATTATTTAATTGCACATAACACGTAGTACGAATATTGATCGAGTCTGTTACCAATAATCTCGAAATTCTTGCCCACGAACCAAGATTTTTAAATTATGTACCGGAGTAGTATGTATTATTGTTTGAAAAGTAAATTCGGAGGACTCCTATTACTGTGATCATAAAATGTCCCCAAGCGCGGATCTAGAGAAATTTTCTGGTGTGGGAGGGGCCAAATGATCCGGGAGGTATGGAGAATCCTAGTCGATGATGTTAAACGCGAAAAAAATGTGTAATAATGATAATACCTGATTTCGGGAAGGGGGGGCTAATTACCCCTATTACCCCCCCCGTAAATCCGCACTTAAACGTCCTCCATCTAACGCTTAAACTAAAACAAAAGACACACATCCATGAACGAAACCCTCTCTACTTTTGAAACGCTAGCGCTTGAGGTCAGAGTTTAGAATTCTCGTGACTCTACCTCTGCGCCACGCTCATCTCAAGAAATGTTTTGTTTTCTGTTATTAGAAAAATATTATAACAGTCATTTCTCCTTTTGCTATCTGTATACGGCAAATCTAAACAATCTGTATTTGAGCTACGTTCGTACCGCTTACGCACTGTTTGCATATTGTTTAGCTGTTACCACACAATGTATGTAATTATTGGTGTTAGTACGGAAGCTTAGAATAGAACTATAAATTTTGTTTGGTTTTTCCGATCTTGTTAGTCATTCAGTACTGTGAATTAGAAGATTCATTGCTCATTTCCTGCTTAAATTAAATTGTGTAACGATTTTCCAACATATAACGAAATAGTCGGGGTTTTTATAAAATTATGAACCGTATCTATAGTACTACCTACTATACTTCCCTATACATATCGCATATCGATTGGAATGTATATAAAAGTTAAAATAAGTAAGGAAATTTCTACTTCCCTCAAAACAATCTTCTTAAAAAAAAAATATGGTAGGTATTAGGTATGTATTGGCAGATTGGCACCGGCATCCAATTAAGGGCATGTTGCTTTCATGAAAATAACCGGAAACGTTTATTAACATCGGTCCGCAAATACTTCGTTATCGAGATATAGGGTGTTTAAATTTTTTTATAATATTCCGAAATGGTTATTATTATTATTATTATTTTATAAATAATGTTCAAAATGACCGCCATTAGTTTCAAGGCAAGCTTCTATTCTTCGAACAAAATTTTGAGGCTAAAGGCGGTCATTATTCAAAAAACGGATTTGCAGAGTTATTTTTTTATTCGCATTTTTCATCTTTGAAGTGTGATTTACACGAAAACGGTTAATGGTAGGAAAAAATCTCAAGAGACTGTTTCAATCGTAAATTATTTGAGAAATTTGAAAATTGTGTCAAAAGCCAAAAAAAAAACAGTGGCGTACCATTTTTTCCTCCTGAAATATCCCTATACGCACCTGTAGTTACGCCTCAAGAGAAGAAAAAAACTGGCTAATATGGTCCACTTACAGCAAATGTACATACATACGTATTGCTTACTTTTTAGAATTTAATTCCAAGTCATTTCCGAATAAATGAAAAAAAGATCGATATTTTTTACAACATGCAACACTCTGTATCTCGGTAACGAAGCATATGAGGACCCATGTTAATAGGAACTTTTCCTCTTATTTTCATGAAAGAAAGATGCCCTTAACTGGATGCCGTTTCTTTTTGGCACACCCTGTATAAACTTGTCTTTTTATCTCTACAATCGGAGCATTAACTTGGAAGGTCTTTGACAAGATAGCTGGTTTTATAAATATTTGTTCGGTTTAACTCAAATCTTAGACAATCAATAACTTTAAGAGTGCATACATTCTTGTTATTATTAAACAAATAATCCCAAGGTAAGGGGACTGGCACCAGCTTATTTTTTTAAATAATTATTGAAACGTATCTCTACCCTTATGATTTATCAAATTTTAGATAACAAAGCTAACATTACGTACTATTAAAGTATCCTTTAAAATCTAAATAAATTTGGGAAACAATTCGGTCAAACAATTTCCAGTCTGATTAATTTGCACAGCAACTGAATCCCTATCATCATGATTCACTTGCTAAACCTTATCATATCAGATTCTTGCCGCAAAAACATACTAGTATAAAAAGCATTTGCAAGTCTAGACGCAATGTTGTGCTTAAAAGTGTGTGTAATTCTGTGCATAATTTTAAACTTAAGCAATGCATATTATTATAACCTTAATCATCATCGTCATGGACATCATTGTAATTATTATCAACAACAGTGTGTTGCAAGAAGAGGTCCTTCTATTTGTAAAGAATGGTGTTTAGTTTATTACTTTGATGGTTATTGTTATAAACAAAAATATGATTGCTGTGCTTATAAAGGTATGTATATTTTTAATTTAATTTTCTTATAAATTATTTTATTGAAGGAATTGATTTTTCAATCACTCTCTAGGGCTTTAGTTTTAATTTTAAGTTTGTTCTGAGTCAGATGCTTATTGTTATAATTCACAAGGTTGGGAAAACTCAAATAATGTAAAGAGCAAATATAGTAACTCACTGTTTACCTACAAGATTATAATTTTTTTTAAAAAAACTGCTTGACTGGATAATATTATCTTCTAAGAAGCTGGATTAGTAATTTGATTACTAATTCCTGCTGTTAGTTTTGTGTTGTATTTTGTATTCTGTTACGAAGATTGTGGTTCCTGATTTCCCTTTACATTTTATTTTCGTTTCCAATCTTCTTTTATCTGGTTTTTGGTATTAACTTTGATCATGAACAAAAACCTTAAAACCAGATAAAAGTGAATTAGATTTCTGTAGGTCCTCTATGTCTGGGAAAGATGCTCTATTATTATGACAGGTATCATAGTCAGTAACTCTCATAAGAGTAAGTTCTAAGTTGCTATTTTTGTTACTATATTTTCGAGGTTCTATAAATACTTAATGTTAAATAATTTTGATGTTGTTCTAAACAACATTCTTATACCATATTTGTTATTTTTAGAAAAACCTGGATATTGTCCATTAGATCGACAAACGTGCACTACCCCTTTTTTGTATTATTCAACAAAATTCTACGAATGTTTGCATGACTACAGCTGCCCAATAGGTTATAAATGTTGTAAGGATTCTTGTTACATGCATAAGGTTTGCAAACCATGCACATCTGTACCACCTTACCCAACAACAACTACTATCCGTCCAACTCGGGATACAGAAGAAACCACACCAAGAGTTACCCCTACAAGAAGACCAGAAACGACAAGAAGACCAGAAACGACAACAACGGTAATAGAAACTACAACGAGAATAGTTACAACAGCACGTCCGGAAATCACTACACATCCTGTTACAACAGAACGTCCTGAACCCACCACCCATCCTGTTACAACAAAACAACCGGAAACCACTACACCTGCTGTTACAACAACAACTGCACTAATAACCACAACTAAAGAAGTTACGACTGAAAAGGTTACCACCACAGAAGTTCCAAATACGACAGTTGCCTTAACAACATTAGTTACAATTCCCATTACGCTTGGTCCAACAACATTGAAGGTAACTCCTTCCACACAGCAAGAAACAACTACCGAACAAATTGTTACGACAACTATTCCTACCAATACAACGGTTGTTCCAAATATAACAACTGAAATTGATGAATACGGTAGCGGTGATTATGAAGTTCCAGATCCCGATCCCGCTAGATTTGTTGGCGGTTTCGGGGATGGTTTTGCTGATGATGAAGATTACGTAGAAAATATTATGCATTAAAATGGTGTATTGATCACCCACTATACTATCTGTTACTATTTGTTAATTATACGAGATAGGAAATATTTTTAGATATTTTATAAATAAAGTTCGAAATTTATTGTCATTCGTACTTAGTTTAAAGGAAGCGAATTGGCATGTTGACATAGAGTCAATTGACATTACATTAATTTGAATAAAGATAATTATTTATACAATATTATTGTCTTATAATATTCTTATAATTAATTAATAATTTAATAGGCGTATGAATAAATTTTCAATAGCTACATGGTTTATGAATTTTTTTAAACGAATCTGCAGTAAAAAATAGTGTTCGTACAAAATTGGCCGAAAGACATTATAATGGGGTAAGAAACGGAGTCGTATTTTAGAAATGATATTAAGAGCCTATGTATGATAGAAAAAATATAATGCTGAAACAAAATTCATCCACCCAAAGGTATACAAGATGTTTTAACCTTGGAGCTTACGTCTTCGCCATAGCGAAATTTTTTTTAAACTTTCAATGGATGGATTTTATGTAACATAAGGGGGACTTTCGACCTAGATAGGTTTTAATGCATTTTTTTTTTGAGAAAAAGGCTAAGTCATGTTACCGCTTCTCGTAATTAGGTTAACACCCACTGCAGGAATTGGCGGCGGAAAATTTTTGGACGATTTAAGCCTATTCCACGTATCAGCACTAGCGTCAGCGTCGTCCCCCACCCGTTAGCTGCAAGCCAAGAAAATTGCATGTTATTTGTTTCATTGGTCTGTTGCTAATGGGTGGGAGATGACGCTCATGCTACACGATACAATAGTGGTATAAACCGGGAACAAAGTATTCCTCCGACAACTGTCATGGTTACAATTGTTAAAAAAAATGTAACCCTGGTAATTGTCTGAGGAATAGCTTATTCCAGATTTATAGCAGTATTGTAAAATCGGCCCTTAAAAAGAGAAAGGATGATAGTTGTGTCCACCGTAACTCCTATAAATCTGTCAATATCATTCAAGGCACTCTAGCTTTACTCTACCACTAGTTTTTATCGTTAATGCGGGACATAAGAAATTTCGAGGTACAGCCAGTAGTCACGCTTGGAAACCTAGGAAGGTGTTAATATTTGTACCTTTTCTGCTATACGCTATTTTGAAGACAAAGTCAAACTGTAGTAGTGTAGAGCAGTTTGCAACACATGACAAATAAAACAAACTTAGGTACCACATTCGACTAAACTAAATGTTTTCTAGATTGTTTGGATTGAAAGCTTCTTCCTAACAAAATTATATTTTTACACATAACGAATAAAAAGGACCCTTAAGATAGCATTAAAATAAATTGCAGTTTTAAGGAGAAAGGAGGAATAAAACCATGCATGCAATTATATTCAAGTGTTATTTGAAGTTGTTTGCGGTATCTTAGAATCCCCAAAATCTGTGTAATTCTTCTGATTATCTTCTAATCTAATAAAAAAAAAATAAATATAGCATGTAACTGGGAGATGATAAAAAATTAGAACAGCCGCAGTTCAAGTGCGATAGTGACGACGATAGTGACGATAGTAAAATGTTAGAAACTATTTTTATGTTTTTTAGTTTCAACGTTCTTGCTGTAATTCAAGAAGGTAGCGATACGTAACAATAAAAGATACATTTAATTGTAACAAATTCATGTTAAAGGAGAAGAAATCGATGATAGAATTGTAAATACAGTCAAAGTGAGTTAATCCTTATCAAACCAAACCAAGCAAAGCATGGAGGTTTTAAAAGTTTAATACCTACTGGTGACAAATTTTATTATTTAGATTTTAATATAAATGAGTTATAGGAAGGTAAATATGTAGTAACATTGAAATTTAATAGCTTTTCTAATTAAATAAAGCTTTCAGAACATCTAGAAAGACGATGTGAGTATGTAGGGTATGCAACTTTTCCAACACCACAGTAGTAATAAAAACGATAATAGCGCGAGTTTTTCCATTCCATCCTTGTTTATTCTTCCTGGTTTACTGTTTTATAAAAATTCCTGTTAAGATCTGTAGTTGTATAGTATTAGGAATGACTAATAAAAAGGGTAGAGTAGATAATATGGTATCTTGAAGCAAAACAAATACGTAATGGGACGTGGATTGATAACAAATTTTTAAGTAAATCGAGATAGTGACGTAGTAAAACATTTTTTTTTTAATTTTATTACTGAAACATTGAATAGGACATCAAATTAATTTAGAAATTTGGAGAGGGAGCTAAATGGTAAAGTAGAACGAACATATCCTTAAACTGTTCTACCTCATGGTAAGGCGTTAGAATGGGTGCTGACGTATTGGAATTTCCTGCTATGCGGAAATCGTTTCTGAAAGATTAATTAGGAATGAAGCGAGCACGACGAACTATAAGAACCAAATATCTATCTTCTCACTCATCAGTCAGGTTGCTTATCTGATAAGATGGATTATCTGTATCATTTTGATTAAGCTCACTTAACATTTTTGAGATTCTAAAATATTTTACCAGTAAGTGTTTACATTGCCTACTTTTCCTACTACGGCAAAGGGCACACGAACTTCGTCACGAATTATGTTCTCGTCCCTTATTTCTAGGACACTTGATCACCAGTTGTGGTTTGAAAAGATACGCAATGTTAGTTTTACTTCCAATCCTGTTCGCTTGTTATATTAGTGCCCATGCCGAATATACAGGTAAATAAATAATTTCTCCATAAGGAAGAAGCTTCATTTTTTTTGCTCCAGCTACCTGTCCAAAAGATCAAGATTGTACTTGGAGTTACTCATATTTTCTAACCCAGAATTTTAAATGCGTTGAGAACAATCAATGCCCAAAAGGTTTTCTATGCTGTTCAGATTGTCATTATCAACACCACATTTGCAAATTAGCTTCATGGGTACGAGAAAAAGAAGTATCCAAAATGGAATGTCCAACAGCGACCACAATATGTAAAATAAAGTTTCCATCCGTAGGTACGCAAAAGTTTAAATGCACTAACGACGCAGACTGTAAACAAGAATTTCTTTGCTGTGCTGACCATTGTTATGACCATAAAATCTGTAAAAAGGGTGTAGAAGAAAATATTTGCCCAAAGGATTTAAAAATATGTTCGCGTCCATTACCGTTTGCTAAAACAAAAAAGTATAAATGTACCGCACATTCTCAGTGTCGAAAAGGACGTGCTTGTTGTTTTGACAGTTGCTACTCACATAAAATTTGTAAATTTCAACTAGATCCTCTTACGTCTGATGAAAATTGTCCCATATCGATCCGAAGGGAATATTGCCTTCGCACTAACTTGACCTTGTCTGAATACGCATGCAAAACCGTTGAAGATTGCGTTTATGGCTATAAATGCTGTGAAGATAATTGTTATACCCATAAAGTATGTAAGTTACCTAATGGGGCTTTTGATTATCGAGAACCGTATCAACCACCAACTCCTAAAATACAAACTTTTGAAGAGCAACATAATATGTGTCCGAAAGTGGAAAACAAATGCTCCAAACCTTATTCCTTAAGACTTGCCAAAAAATTTATATGTTTTAAGGACGAAGACTGTAAACTTGGTCAGTTGTGTTGCAAAGATTCTTGTGTGAAGGATTTTAAGATTTGCAAAAGTATTTATAGTTTGACATCTCAACAAGCAGGTTTGGTTAAACAGTTAGTTCTTCAAACTGTGGAGACTTCCACGACTTCATCAAAGGAGGAGACAAATTTGGTTCTTTCGAAGACTACAATTCCAATGGAATCTTCATATTTTGATAACCAAACCTTAGAGTCAGAGTTAATTACTTCTAACATGCTTTTAACTACAGGATTATCTTTAGAGAACGAAGCAGGAACTAATATTGAAGGTTTCACAATATATGGTGAGGGAACAGAAACATTTAATTATAAAAAATCGATTAATCTAGAAACATTCTTTTTGTGGAACTTGACAACCTTGCCATCGTTTAATAAATTATTACCCGCATCAATTCCGCCTACAAGTATGACGAAGAAAGAAAAAGTTCCAACGTAATGAAACTAAAAAAAAATAATAATGAGGAATTGGTAAAAAAAGAGACGCACCCAATTCTTGAAAAGTGTTTTATATCGGAATGTACAATAAATAATGAAAATATCAGTTGTACTAAAAAAAAATTCCTTAAACAGCCAATTAGGTAGGTACCTACTACATGAAAAATCCAGCGGAAAGGGAATTTCATTTCAGAAACAGTCAAAGAAGTTAGTGGGATATTGAGGATTTGTTTATTCCCCATTACGCAACTTCAACGGATTCTAGGGTTTCATAATCGTAATCTAAGTAGGTCTAGGTCTTACATGTGTATTTAATCTTACGTGAATTTATTATGCAAATATACCGCACAGAGATAAGGAAATCAAAGTGTAAAGTGTTGATGACAATGTTACCTTTTATTCCTAAAAACTATAATAATTAACAAAAGTATTTATATTTATGTGCTTATACTCTAATTTTATTAAACACTATAGGGTTGTATAAAGTAAACATTCCTATCTTTTAACTTCCGGTTCTTTTGTTATATACCCTTGAATTACCGTAGAAATCGGTCTTATCAGTAGTACGCAAATAAGGGGAAATTCAGATTGAGATTATTATTCATTCAACTCGTACAAGCAGTTTGTGAAAAATCTTAAGAGAAAATGCTGCGTGTTTCTAGTGTGCGTTTGTTGCTTTTATGCGGAATAATTTCTGGTGCAAGTTCTCAAGTTAAGGGTAAGTAATTATTAAGAAAAAATGGATTACCATTTAATGACAGTTTGTACGTATCCTTCATAGAATACGATTGCCCAGAATACGACGCAAATCTTTGCTCTAATCCCATTTACGAATACCGAAATATTCTCGAATGTAAATCTGATGATGTTTGTGGAATAGGACAAAAATGTTGTAACCAGTGTAAATATGGTTACAAAGTTTGTACTAATATCGTTATGAAGAAGTATCTTACCAATCAGGACGAATACTTGAAAAATAAGTACTGTCCTAAAGTGAAACCTTGCTTAACCCTCCTGAAATATGATCTGAGATACCGCTGTTTGTCCAATGAAGTCTGTGGTTATGGCTACAAATGTTGTAAAAGTGATTGTTACATCCATAAAGTGTGCGTTGTACCAATTGATAAAGAGGGTGTTGAAGTTATTCCACCATTTCCTATTTCAACAACAATTGATAAAGAAATTACCCCGACTGTTACAAGCACTTCTACTAAATTACTCCAAACAACCTTATTGTTGCCAATAACAACTCTATCAACTACAACCGAGGAAGAAACTGATCCTGTTAGCACCTCTACTAAATTCATCGAAACAACCTTTTATGTACCAACAACAACACCATATACCAGTTATCCCGAAGAAGGTGGAAAAACTAGTGATAAGGTAACTGCAATAAAACCATCTACCATTACCTATTTCCCTACGAATAGTAATACAAAACAGCCAGTTGCAACATCTACTCGTCAATCAATAACTGTTACAATTACACCAGAAACCTCTACGGAAATTCAAGAAACCACTCAAAGAACAACCGATTATACACGTATGGAAAGTCCAACTGGAACTACAAAGTTTACTACAATTACTGCAAAAGATATAATTGACACTAGTACACCAATTTCGTTGTCTACAACAATTTCTTCAACTCAAACATCAACTAAATTCAACAATTCTGACGATGGAAATACGGATGATACGGAGGATAGTGACGATGAAGATGATTTTGGTAGTGGGGATGGCGAAACTCAGTCAACTAGAACTAGAACCGTTACTTCTGTTACTGAAAAGGATATAACAACGGTAGGTTCATCAATGTCTTTGTCTACAACAAATGCTTCTCCAACAACGATTCGTCAAAAAATTGCAACAACTCAAACATCAACTGAATTCACTACAACATCGCCATTTTCTTTGTCGACAAAAATTGTTTCTACAACAACGATTCCTGAAGTTATCTCAACAAAAATTATAAAATCAACCCCAAGATCAACTACATTCACCAATTCTGACGATGGAAATACAGACGATACGGAGGATAGCGACGATGAAGATGATTTTGGTAGTGGGGATGGCGAAACTCAGTCAACTAGAACTACAACCGTTACTTCTGTTACTGAAAAAGATAACACAACGGTAGGTTCATCAATGTCTTTATCTACAACAACTGCTTCTCCAACAACGATTCGCCAAGAAATTTCAACAACTCAAAAATCAACTGCATTCACCATGACACCGCCGTTTTCTTTGCCTACAAAAATTGTTTCTATAACAACGAGTCCTGAAGCTGTCTCAACAAAAATTATAAAATCAACTCTAACATCAACTAAAGTCACCAACGATGGAAGTACAGACGATACGGAGGATAGTGACGATGAAGATGATTTTGGAAGTGGGGATGGTGAAACTCAGTCAACTAGAACTAGCATCGTTACTTCTGTAACTGAAAAAGATATAACAACGGTAGGTTCATCAATGTCTTTGTCAACTGCTTCTCCAACAAAGATTCGTCAAAAAATTTCAACAACTCAAACATCAACTGAATTCACTACAACACCACCATTTCCTTTGTCGACAAAAATTGTTTCTACAACGAGTCCTGAAGTTCTTTCAACAAAAATTATAGAAACAATTCTAACATCAACTAAATTCAATAATTCTGATGATGGAATTACAGACGATACGGAGGATGGCGACGATGAAGATGATTTTGGTAGTGGGGACAGCGAAACCCAGTCAACTAGAACTACAACCGTTACTTCTGTTACTAAAACAGATATATATACAACACGTTCATCAATGTCTTTGTCTACAACAACTGCTTCTCCAACAACGATTCATGAAATTTCAACAACTGGATTTACCAGTTCTGCTAATGGAATTACTGTTAATAGTGAAGAAGGTAACGATCTAGGTAGTGGGGGTACTTTCACATCTAACCCAAAAACTACCACCATTCTGGTAGAACGGGAAAACGTATCTACAACAGAACTGCAAATTTCTTCGTCTACAGCAACTATCCATCAAACAACGTCAACAAAAATTCCGGAATCAACTCAAACCTCAACTCGATTTACAGACGATGAAGAAGATGATGACAGTGAAGACATCGGTAGTGGGGATGGGACTAATACAGATAAAAGCACCTCAAAGTCAACCAAAGTTACTTCTAGTTCTGATAGCAACGATAAAGATAAAGTTACAGCTGATTCAGAAAGTTTAGAAGATGTTACCACTACCCAAAAAATACCTTTAACTTCTGCACCAACAGAAACTATCACCAAAGTGTCAGAAATAGGTGTGTCAACTATAGTAAGTGAAAATGCATTAACAGATAAATCAACCGACAAAGATATTGGTAAGGCAACTTCTAAATCTATCAAAGAACCAAACGAAAAAGTATCTGAAACATCCAAAATTACTGTTTCCCCGCTAACCACTGAAAGAGATTTTAGTTTTGACCAGGAAGAAAATGTTATACGTACAACCATGGAAGAAGCAAGCAAAAACTCATCTGTGTCTCAACAATTACCTGTAACAACTGAAGAATCATCGAGTGGTAGTTTGAAACCAAAACCAGCAAATACACCAACTCCTGTTAAGTTTGATTACGAAGATGGGTTTACTACGATTGAAGAAACAGAAGATAAAAAAACGAGTAATAGTAGTAACACGATAAATGGTGTTTCCAATTCCACGAGTGACTTATTACCGACAGATATTTCTTCATCATCGACCACTGAAGAAGCAATTAATGCAAATACCGTTTCAAGAAGAGTAGACGTGACAACAATTACAACGGATTCTAATGAAAAATCTAATGGTAATACTGAAGAAAATTTTACAAAGGATTCATTACCTATTGGTGGTAAGACAGAAGTAACGAAAATCACTGAAGTAAAGGAAAGTGTAAGTAATGGAAACATTAAAGATTTTTCTCAGGAAAATTTGTTAAGCGAAGGTTCTGGAACTAATGGAGTAAGTAATGAAGAAGAAGATGATGATGATAATGAAGATGATGTTGACGAAGATATAAGAAGGAATTTTAATCATTCATTAGTAAAGGAATCATAAAACGTTAACTATTTCTTTATGGGAGTAAATTATTGTACTTTGTTTTAACAGGAGTATAATATTTCAAAGGTAGTGAAATTAATTAAAAATAAACAAATGTACATTGTAGGAGAATTTTTTTTATTATTATGTTAGTATAAGAGGTAGATGTATTTTATAATGTTGATGATAATAGGGTGCCTTGAATGATATCATTCTATCTAGGTGACAACACACATAGAAGTGCAGAATATTTATTTTGTTTTGAACACCCTTTTAAAAACTTCTGTTAAACTTAGGAGGAGAGTAACATTAACAGCAGAGTTTATGAATAATTGCGAATGGAATAAACAGGCTCGATCGACAACCCCTGATTTAGTTCTTGGCAAGTTGTAGCCCTCAACAAGATTTTTTTACAATTTCTGCTTTTAATACGCCATTCAGAGAAGTTTATGTAACTAGAAATAAATTTTCCACTGAATTAAACAGAATACGCGAGACTACTGTAACCGTTTCTCTTCATGATAGTTAGTGTGTCTTTTTCTTTGTATTAGTCAAATGGTAGTAAATACGCATAGGTACTAAGTAGTAATTGTAATTTTTTATTTTTATATTAATAACCAATGGAGAAAATAAAATATGAAGATAAATGTTTCTTTTTTTGTTACAATGGGAATCGTTGCTATGTTCTAAAAAATAATACCAAAATGTTTATGTACTGCATTCGGATTTAGTTGCTGCTGTGTTCCTTCCGCATATGGACTTTTGCGCAACACAAGGCATAGTCATTTCAATATTAGTACTGTCTGTAGTACCTTGTACCCAGACAATGCAGAGATATTGCAACTATAACAGTTTACAGCTAAGTCCACTTAATTTGAGACCAACTTGAAACTAAGGTTAATGGTTGGTTACCAATTTCTCGATTGAATTTCCACCCGAAACGATCGATCGCGAGTTTAAACGATTGAATCTGCGCGAAGTGACTTAAGTTAGGTGGGCCTACCTGTATCTATGTACAAATTATACAACGAATTCAGAAAATTTTATTAAAGCTTAACAGTCAATAGTTTACATAAATATGGATGTGTGTTATTTGGAAGCTACTTTCGTGCAATTCCATACACCATCAATGCAAGAGCGAGAAGCGGCTTCTCTTCTTTGTCTCACCATCAACATAAGTTTTTTTTAATAAAACAGACTTATATATTATTTTAAACATTGTATTTATAATTTCATAGTTTACTTATGCATGCGAGTCTCAGGACTACGATGTTTTTTTGTACAGTTTCTTTTTCCGCCCTTACATTTTTCGTGTTTGGCCGAATGCCGAGAACGAGTTGCTGTAATAAACAATTATTAATTGTAAAGATTAAGGGTCCTGTTTCTAAAATAAAATATCTCAGACAAGGGATATTCATATCCATCCGTCATTGCTAATTAAGCGTACCGTTAGAATTGTGCTTTAGATTTGTATCACAGGATACATTAGAACAGAATAATAACCTATTCTCATCACAATAACATACTCTGCAATCTTCTTTGTAATATCCTGGTACACAGGTCCCTCCTTAAGTGGTGAAGAACCATCTGGAATTAGATTTATTGAGAGCTAATTACTAACATTTTTATTTCGTATAATATGATAAGGATGTCTTCCCACCTCTAGTTTTTTTTTCAATCTTAATCGTATCATAAAAAATGAATAAAACACGCGATATTAATATTAGTGTAGGTATCGGAAACTCCAATCCATTCTATCAGACCGTAAAGTCGAATCTGTAGGTAACTTTGTTTTCAATGCAACTGTTCTTCCGACTTAAGTTGGTAAGAAACTGTTCTTCCGACTTAAGTTGGTAAGATTTTCAGAAATGCAAAAGAAATATTATAAGCATACCCTATTTACGTATAGGAAGTTAAAATGTAGGACTCGGGTCCAAGGTGTTCTCATACCGAGATCTCGCCCATTAGAACATTAGATTGTGCAACAAGTGCGTGAAGCTGGTTGTTTCTATTTAGAATCGAATTCTATTTACAAAATGTTTGACGCAAACGGTACGAATCGCAGTAGTCTACTATACCATATTGTACAATGATTTCTAGTAAAGACTTATACTAACTGTAATTAATATACAACCAGGAATCTCCTATTATGTTCTTCTGCTCAAGACTAGATGTTTCACAAGAAATTTTGAACTTGTTCTTGCCAATATAAACAAACAGAAAAATTAACAAACAGAAGATATTACGATTCTTCATAGTTTTGTTGTTATATCATGTTATTGCATCATTACGGCTATATTTATATTGGTCATCATATAGTGTATGTGCAACTTTATGAATAATTAAATTAAATTTTAACCAATGAGCAGTTTTCTGGAATAATAAGAGTTTATAGCCCATTGTGTTTGAATATTTTAATTGGTCGTTAATTTTTTAAATATTGTTTACTTTTCTTAAATAAACTTTGCTTCGATTGTAGTTGTTCGAAAATAAACATGAAACTAACATAAAATAGGTAAAATGTATCCATGATTAATGAACGCTCAGGAAATAATAAATTTACACACCACTGTATGCAACATCCAAATAATATACAGGGGGATTCCATTTAATATAAAAAAAAATAAAAATTATGGCTTGAGGATTTTTTTAAGTAACAGTCAGTATATCGCTAACAATAAAAAGTATATCAACATGTAAAAGTGTTTATTTCTAACATACTACAAAAACATTAACAAAAAAAATTTCCAAGCTTCATGAAAAAGCTACAATACTTGTTTGTAATAATAATTCGGTTGCCTCCTTCAGGTCCTTTTCTTAAACATCTGAAAATTTTTTGTTTGTTTAGTTTTACTCTATAATATTTTTAAGCCTTAAATAATCTAAAATCCTAAACAATATAAACTAAAATTGGTAACTTTAAATTGTACTTTGAGATAGTTCTTTGGATATTTTAACTTTGGTTTTAATTGAGTAACCCCACAATATTTTTTTATAAGTTTCATCCAACTGTATCAGCCGAATCTAAAGCTTGTTCTTCGGTATTGTTACTCTTTATCGTAGGTATGGTACTCGTTGTCATCCTAGAAGGAACTACTGTATTGCATATGGGATAACCTGGGATACTCTCAGGAGATACAGTCGTAGTACTACTTATATTGGTACTAATTAAATTAGTAGTAGTAGTACTTTCAATACTTTCACTAATTGTAGAACTACTTTCTGTTGTATTATCAGGTGGGCAAATATTTTCAGTACATAAATATCCAGTTTTGGCACTATTGCAATAACAGGTATTGCAATCAAGTTGGAAAAAGTCATTTGGAGCACAAGGGGTGTTTTTTAAATCAGGAGTAACACCCGCATCTACAAACAAAATCACTTGTAAGAATTTTTGGAAAACATTCAAAGTTGATTAGGGAGGTTCAATAATTAATTTTACAAAGTATTTGTAAAAAAAGTTTGATGATAATTCTTACAAGTGTTCTTGTTTCGTTTTGACTAATTGAAGAATAAATGAAATAAAGCTAGTAAGTAAGTGTTAGAAAGATTTACAAATACTTAGTAAAATAAAGAAGAAAATAAAGAAAGAAGTAAAGTAAGGATAAAGGAATAATTATTTGTGCTCCTGTTAGCATGTGTAGAGAATATTAGAGATTAATATTGCGATTTGTTTTTTTGTCCTCTTACTTTTTTACTATTTTTAAAAATAAATGTATAAACCAATAAATTAAATACCTCTGCGAGTACGGGCAGGATCTTTAGGGCAAGCTATTTTGGTGCAAGCCCAATCTGTTTTTCCATCCCCTAATTTTATGCAGCTGCATGTATTACAATCATCCTTTTTGGTGGTACCAACAGTACATTGTTCGGTATCTAAAAATATACTTTTAAATTTAAGTAACATAAATAATAATGTATGTACAGTGTAGTGTAGTCTAGTAAGTAAGTGTTAGAAAGATTTACAAATACTTAGTAAAATAAAAGAGAAATTAAAGAAAGAAGTAAAGTAAGGATAACGAAATAATTATTTGTGCTTCTGTTAGCATGTATAGAGAATAGTTAGTTAGAAGATTGTGATTTTTTTGTCCTCTTACTTTCTCAATATTTTTAAAAATAAATGTAGGTATAAACCAATAAATTAAATACCTCTGCGAGTACGGGCAGGATCTTTAGGGCAAGCTATTTTGGTGCAAGCCCAATCTGTTTTTCCATCCCCTAATTTTATGCAGCTGCATGTATTACAATCATCCTTTTTGGTGGTACCAACAGTACATTGTTCAGTATCTAAAAATATACTTTTAAGTTTAACTAACATAAATAATAATTTATATACAGTTATACCTCGCCGTTTGCGAGAACAGTCTTTCACAGTACAAGCCCAATTACCATTGACACATTGACAATTGTTACAATCCACTTTTTTAGTTTCACCTTTAGCACATGCTTCTGTTTTTAAAATGTTAGTTTATAATTAGTATAAGCGTATTAGATATTTGTATAAGAATTGAAAAGTTACCTCTTTTTCTGCGACTTTCTCCTGGACAAAGCTGTTTGGTACAAGACCATTGTCCATTGTTTGTACATTTGCAGGTATTGCAAGCCTCCTGTTTGGATTCACCAGCAACGCATGTTTCTGCAATAAATATTCTAAATTGTTTGAACAGTTTGAAGGAATTGTAATTATACCTCGGCGATGCCGATCGCCCCCCGAACATAACGTTTTCATACAGTCTTGTTTGATTAATAATTTATCTGTATCTATAGAACACAGGGTGTTAATAAAGTCTATCGTGATGGCTTATACTAGATTTCCCATGCAAAATATTATAGAAATTTCTCGAGACATACATTTTGGTTTATAATTAGTTTATAATTATATGAAAATGTCAATAAATACATTTTGGTCTTAAATGGATAGTTTTCTTAAAATGCTTTGCTTTGCATCTAAAGCCACACGCTTAATTTCATTATCACCCTGTAGATTCTTTTTAAATCCAAATTTAGCAATCAAAGAAGCTTTAAACTTACCACGACGCTTACGATTACAGAATTTTCTGGTGCAAGCCCATCTACCACTTGCACAGTGACAACTGTTGCAATCTTCTTGTTTAGTTTGTCCATCAGAGCATTCTTGCGGATCTAGAATTAAAATCGTGGTAAATCCTATATCTAGTTGGTATTAGGACAGCAATAATTATGATTTTGTTAACGGTTTAGATCACCTAGGGAAATGGAAGTCAAATCAAGAAAGTGCATACATGCAAAAATGTTCATACTTTCTTTCAAAGAGAAATGTAAAATTAGTTTGTTGGGAAAAAAATATTTACCTGCACTGCGTTTGGAAATGCAAGCTTTTTCTGTACAAGCTAAAACATTATTAGGTCCGCATCTACACACATTGCAATCTTTTTGGTAGGAGTTTCCTTGTACACAAGTGCCATCGGCTGGTACAGGTGGGAGAGGAGTTGCTAAAAATTATATCAAATTAAAAAAAATTATTCCGTGTACTTACCATTTCTACAATGTGCACTAACTAATTTAAAGGACGTCTACATTTTTTATACTTTTTATAAATTCTGTGCGGTTGCTGTGGTAATGGTGAGACCTTCGGTTCAGATAAACCAAGATTAATTGCCATGGACACAATTCTCGTAACAACTGTATCCATGGCAATGAATCGTTTAACTGAACCGAAGTTTAAACTCGAACTGAAAAACTGGCCCTTCTGTTATTGTTTACATATTATTAATTAAAGACATAAATCAATATTCTTTGCTTTATTGCAAACGGTTTCGGAAAGACTATCGTATGCTAACTCCAGTAAAAGATATTAATGTATTTAAAGTTTGTCCAACTCCGCCTGCAGCCCTGCAGGCTTTATTTCACGCGCAAATAAATTGTAATTGTAGTTTTTTAAAAAATGTATGGCTTACATCGACGTTTGCGGTTTTGTTCACCGCAGTTATTTCTGGTGCAAGCCCATACACCGTTGGTACAGTGACAAGCACTACATCCCTGTAGCTTTGTTTGTCCATCAGAACATGCTTCGGGATCTGCAATGAAAGATAAATAAATTTTACATCGGAAAGTTTATTTTGGTATGAGTTGGAAGCTGCACCTCTACAGGTGGAAAAAGGTATCCTAGTTTAAAGCTACCTAGTCAATAAATTGGAAGCGTTATTCCAAAGGAACATACTTTCATGGAAGCAAATTTTTGAAAAACAACATGATATGTCTAAAAAACAAACATAGGGCATATTGATGAGTGCATGGTATGAGTTAATGCCGAAACTTTGCCCGAATATTACAATCAAAGGCCTTGTGATCATTTTACAACAACAATGGTCAATTATTTTTACTATTGTTTACCCCTTTACCTCATTGTTTTGTATTAGTGCAGGAAATTTAGTGTACAAACCTGCGTTTCGTTTAGAACGTGGAAGACACAACTTGTAAGTGCAACCTCCAATTTTTCCATCGGAACCACAGGTGCAGGTATTGCAGTCATCTTTGTATGCTTTTCCTGGTACACAAGTTCTATCAGCTGGTACAGGTGGGAAATCTAATATTAAAAATTATGCATTTTTATTATGTAATTATACGAAAAATTGGAGATTATTAATTTGGCCTATTTTCCACAATAAAATTTATTTGAGCAACAAATTTGAACAAAGACGTAAGAGTTCATTTTTGTCATGACAAACTTTGATGAATTTAATTTTAAATGACTAAATATAAACATTACCTAAGCATCACTTCATATAGTTAGTAGTAATTTACCTTCAGCCTCGCGTGTAGAACGTGGAGGGAGACACGCAGCAAGGGTGCATGCTCCTAATTTACGAGCTGGAGTGCAGATACAAGTGTTGCAATCAACTTTGTAACTTTTTCCTGGTTCACATGATCCATCGGCAGGTGCATTTGGCAATTGCTGTTGCGCACCTAAAATTTCGTTTATTAGAAACTACATTATTGCAAATATGAAACAGTAAACTCAAAGTCTTGTGAATAATTATTAAAGCTGGATGGAAGATATTGCTTTAAAAAAAAGAAGCAGGTTTCTGTATAAATAGTTTTGAAAATGATTTAATAAAATCAAGGGGTAGAAATTTTTACCAAAATCTGCCAAAAAATTCTGTCAATACCAGATATAAATTGATCGTCATAAGGAGCATCATTTCCGAAAATATCACGTTTTATAAGTAAAAATATTTGTAGTTTCGTATGAATGTGTAAACAGAGAGAATTTTGAATGGTGATGTTGTTGGCAAAGGTTATAGGTCATCAACAGATAACCTCTTATCAAAAACTAGGACACTGTCCTGGTCCATTATCAATCAACTGACACAGACTTGTCAAGATGAAGACAAAACTGCATCGAGTTAAAAGAAAAATCACTTTGGCATAGGAATGTGGAAATGTTTCATTACTGACCTTAAAACCGATAATACTAAGAGCAAATGTGTCTGTATTTTTTTGATAAAAGTTCGTAATTTGCGAAAAAAATAAAACCAGGTTACAAATATTTAAAATATTCGCAATCTGTACTTACTTGTATACGCAAGCGTAACAACAAACAAACACAAACCACTAACAACCTTCATCTTCCTGTGTTGATGCCGTTATAATCGGAAATACTATCAGCTCTGATATTTTTAAAGTGTTTGCTTATATACAGTAAAATAATAAAGTGGGGGGAGCACACAAATGGGGTTTTTCTTAATTTTAACATCAACCTTGAATATACAACTTCACGGAATAATAGATTTTATTGCTTGCTATGTTTGCATAAACGAGATAAACAAACTATTCGTTGTTAATTTTTTAAGTGATGTTAATTGATTGTTTAATGGAGGAAAATTTATTCTCTCTACACGTCTTTACTGATCTTGAGCGGGTATTTTAAACCTAAAGAAGACATTTAAATTTTTTGGAATCCA
The DNA here is from genome assembly GCA_963082805.1 of Hemicrepidius hirtus. NCBI lineage: Eukaryota > Metazoa > Arthropoda > Insecta > Coleoptera > Elateridae > Hemicrepidius > Hemicrepidius hirtus. The sequence continues at coordinate 6,945,973 of OY720161.1, read as the reverse complement.
ATGAGTAAAAATTAATGGAAATTTCTCACCTTTTCAAAAAAAATCAAGGAAGAGGTTAACAATAAGTTTTAAGAGTTTTCTCATTTTTTGTTTTTCGCCTATCTTACTGAATCAGCGAGACGACGACGCCCAAAAACAAGATGGGTTGATAATTAAAATAAAATACTCAGTTTTCGACGGGGTAGAAAGAAGGCAAGACGCAAGACCTTAAAGAATGGACAAACCCAGTTGAAAATGGATGCATTAATTATCCAATCAGCTTCCTATTTCTTCTATAACCTTCTGGTAATTAAATTGCATTACTTTTTGCATTATTCGTTGTATTTCAAGGGTAAGAGATAATCCTAGAAGTAGGTAGAACATAACACTTCATAAGGTAGTCATGTGTGTTATAGAGAAACAACCTTCTCCAGATTTTCTTCTTCTGTAGATCTTTTAATGTCGCCTGTCCTTCCGACTTTGTGTGCCCCCTGTTTAGTTGTCCATACTTTCCAGAACTGCCCGTTTGCCTCATGGTATGACTACAAAATCTCCATTTTATTTTGCAGATCTAAACCAAATTGATCGATTTCTGACAACGCCAACAATTTACCCGGATGTGTGTTCTTAGGGGGGTGGGTCGTAAATTAAGAAATTTTGTACTTTCCTGAGCATTCTATATTCTATTAATGTCATCGTGTTTGCTAAAAAGTCATATCTTTTGTGTATGGAGCTAATCTTCGTTATGGTGACGCATCCTCCCTATCTACTCTGTCGTTTTCCTGGGAGACGTTTGCGTTCGGATTTTTGTGTTACAATATTTTTCCAAGCCCTCTATAACCTATTTTATGAAAGCGGTTTCATCAAAGTGTTCTTAATTTTGTCTATTTTACTACTCCTTATATTATCCATACTACAGAAATAAAGACTAAATATATTTTTAAAATTCCGAAAATAATACGAATAATAATAATAATAATAATTTGGCGAAGAAAAATATAATGACCGGGTTCCGGGTTAATTTAGATTTTTTTTTAAATAATCTAAAAGAGATTTAAATTATTTTAAATTGATTTAACGAAAATAATAAAATATTTTTTATTGCATTACCTACGTATAATTTTTTACGCCAGTAAAGTTTACACAAATGACCATCAATGCTTTTAAAAGGAAATTAACGTTTTGTATCGTCACGGAAGCTATAATTCCATATTGAGAATTACAATAGAATATTAATGCTTTAGAACGTATTCGCATTTATTACAAACAATGAAACATTTGCGTTATCTGAATGATACAAAAAAATTTTCGGAATTTCCCCAAACTAACTAAAAAATTCCAAATGCTTGATATATTACCCTGTGAATCATTGTTTTTCTTTTTTGTTATATTATCAGAATATAAAATCATTTAAATTATAAAATCCAAACACGAATATCGAGCCTTGGCAATGCCCGTGGAAACACAGGAAAAGTATCAAACTCACAAGGTCTTCATTACACATGACGATGAATAAAAGTCATCAACACAATACAGGTAGAGTTTTTCATGGCAATTACTAACATGGTTAAAAATACAAAGGCCAAAGTTATTATTTTAAGCGCGAATTATTTTTAATTTTAGTCCTTAGCAACAAATTTTTTGGTGACTTAATTGTTTACTCTACATTTTAAAATGAATTAATTAATCAAATAAGTCAGTGCTTAAAAATTAGGGAAACCAGTTTGTCTAGTCAAACTTTCTTATGTAATATATCGAAAAATAAATTCAGAATAATCAGGTGAGCAGAAACGGCCATGAATCTTAGAAATGATCTTATCGAGAGCAAATATTAACATTTGTTTTATAATTATTTTGACATAGGTACGACACCTGAGGAATATTAAACTAAATTCTGAAAATAATGCCAAGATACTCCTTGAAACTAACTTAAACTAGTACAACCATAAATAGTGTTGAATATTTAACAACCACTTCACGATCCTACTTGGTGTACTACTAATATTCAAGACAATAACAATCAAGCAGGGATTTTTTTGTAGAAGCGACTTCTACGAATATCCATATTTGTAATAACAATTAGTTTGGTACATTGTTTGAATCTGTGTGTTTGCTTATTATTACGTAAAGTGTTTTTCAATGTTGTTACTACATTAACAATTCTTGGAAAAATATTGATTATGACAATTACTAGTTTTAGTTAGCCATAGAGATAAAGAAATAAATAACAAATGTCAGACTGTAAAAACTGAAAAGAATCAATTGACTTTGTATTATTCTGAATAATTTATGAGTTTTACGTAATCATCCGTTTTATGTTTTATCTCTTGCTAGAAATAAAATTTCTAGTGGAAAAATATATCCTAAAAGTATTAACGCAACCTTTCATGCATATTCATGATGTTATAATTTTTTTTTGTAACATGATTAAGTCGATTAATTAACATATAAAGTTGTAAGTAGGTTATTAAACCCCAAAACAAAAAAAATGTAGGTAGGTATATGTTATGATTATTTTAGACCTTGATCTTAAAATGTCAGTCTCAAGTTGTCAGATTGGTCTTGATCTGATAGTGCTCTGAGAAATTTTCTTACTGCTTGTTGGGATTATTTCAAAAATCCATTGGAATGTGAACCTTGTTCGTCTTGGTGTTATATCGACATTGTTTAAAATATCTGCATGTTACATGATTTATATCAAAATATTTGCTTCTGATTAATTTAATGCTTTCCATGTAAACCGGGTCTGTTGATTACTTATGTGGTGCTTATTCGCGTTCTTACGCACTCGTTTTCCTATGTTTTCCATGAGAGAAGCATCCTTTTTTTAAAGGGATATTACAGCTGTTACATCTAGATTTTTTCTACCTCAAAAACACCCCAATACCGGAATACTATCGACCTCAATCTTGATTATACTTACCTTATATTTTGAATTGCTCACATGAAAGTCAGACACTAAATTTTGGTCAAGATCTTAGTATATTGACCTTAGTTGTCTGTGTTTGACTTTACATTGCCATTGTTGTCAAATGGTTACCCATTACCCTTAACATTAAGGGTGTATCAACCTCGTCCGCAACTTATAGTATCCACCGAACATTAAATGGATATAGTTGATGTTACAAGTAAATGTTTTAAATTGGCGAATATAATTTTTTTTGTTCTGGTAACACCAAAGAATTAGCTAAATTTACCCTTTAACCCTAACGTATAGGAACATCTAATATACCAAGAAGTTAATTTTCAAACAAGGTGAAACATAACATAAATATTGTGTTGCGTATTTTTCTAAGCATTAGGGCGTTTTCACACACACCGGCAAAACCGGTGCCGGTGCCGGCGCCGGCACCGGATGCAATGTAATCAAATGGACGCTTTCACACGTAGCCCGGTCCGGCAGATTTGCCGGTCCGGCTGCCGGCACCGGTAAATGCAGCCGTCGCTGATCTCGACAAACCGGATGCCGGGCCAGTCAGTGTACGAAAGACTGCAGTAATTAGAGCCGGTGCCGGCAGCGGTACCGATTTTGCCGGTGTGTGTGAAAGAGTGCGATGTTTAGAGCCGGTGCCGGCACCGACACCGGCACCGGCTTTGCCGGTGTGTGTGAAAACGCCCTTAGTAATACACCAAACAATAATATCTTATAGGTTTCCTAATTGAATGTGGATATTTCTATGAGTAACATGTTAGTTTTAGATAATTTGTCCTCGTTCATAAGTAATTATTGTGCATACATTTAAAAAATTGCTAATTAAAGAAAGATGCAGGGTATAGGATGGTTATAACAAATTTTGGTACTTTAAATATTAAGCAATTTGGAAACAATTTCTTAAGAGTCCCTTTAATTTAAAAATTTCCTCGGGCGGTTTTGGAATGTCCTGAACAGATTCCGATAATTAATTAAGATAATTTGACATTTGTGATTCACAATTTGATTTTACGTTTTACAAAAAACAAGGATTTGCAAAAACGAAATTCAAATCCAAAAATTGGTGTTTTCTTAATTTCTATCGATAGCGGACTGGAAGGTTTCTTGCTTCATGTAAATAATTCTACCAACTAATTTGCAAATATTTGCTACTGTGTACGTACAAATACAAAAGGGGTGTCCATGTAGACAGACAGAAAATTATTCGTATACTACACACAATCACAACACTCAACAATTTCTCGATCGAAATTGGTAAAGAAAAATTATGCGAAGATGCAAATGCTATTATTTTTGTGTACAGTATAGTATGAATAGCGACAAACATGAGTAAATTCTTTGAAAAAGGACAACCAGCAAGACAATAACGGTCTTTACAAATTCATTTTTTTCTCTGGGGTTGTTTTTAAAATAGGTAGAAACCTACATGAAATATTTTATAGATAGTATTATCAATGATTAAAAAATTAAAATAATTTTTGAAGATTGAAAAAAGGTTAAAGAAATATAGGAATAATTTTCTTTTAGTTAAAGTTACAAACGAATAATAAATTTATTTCCTCATTTGTAGGTTGAAAATAGGCAACCCATGTTTCAGTTAAATTAACAAACAAAGGAGGATCTATTTATTTTGTTTAGAAATGTGTAAAGTGTAATCAATCATTTTTAGTAGCGCCATCTTACACTGTATTATTGCAAACACACTAGATTCAACTGAAAAATAGCTCTATTAATGTGATTGCAATATAAACTGCGCCACCTATAATCTGAAAGCTTAAATGGAACATAAAACTCAAGAAATATATATACACCCCATTTTATAATATACCCTGTGCTGGAGTAGATGGCGCTTGCAGTTATTATTCGATAACTTTATTATCTCCCAACATCTTAAATACTCTTTACTATTTTAATATTTTCTAAAATAATTTATTTTACATTAAATTTTTAAAAGTAAGAAAATTTTAAATTTAGATAATCATTGAATTTGACAAATTATCTAAATATAAGCATACAGGGTGGCTGGTTTCCCGTTGTCCAGCTTATATCTGCTGAAATGTTAAAGATTCAAGAAACAGTTAAAGGAGAGACTTTGCTAAGAATACTTGGATATAAAACAGCGCACACAAGTTTTTTCCACGGCCTGCTTATTTTCCGGAAAAATATGTAACTTTAGGTTTTTAAATGGAACACTCGGTATATTTTTGCGGATTAAGATTCTAAACCAATTTCTCTTTACAAGCATGTATCACTAATATCGTTTTGTTCTTAAATTACGCCTAATAATTCAAAAAAGGAATATCACAGCCGCCTATTATTATTTTATTTTTTGAATTATTAGGGGTAATTTAAAAGCAAAACGTTATTAGTGATATATGCTTCTAAGGAGAAATTGATTTACAATCTTATTCCGCAAAAATTAGCAGTGTTCTTTAAAAAACCAAAGTTACAAATTTTTCCAGAATATAAGTAGGCCGCGGAAAAAACTCCTTTGCGATATTTAATATACCAGGTTTTCTTAGCTAAGTTTCTCATTTAACTTTTTCTTGTATCTTTAATATTTCAGCAGTTATAAGCTGGACAATAAAAAATCAGCCACCCTGTATACAAGTAGTACCTACTACTGAGTCATATACAAGTTATTTCATATTAATACCCTCGCGGCAACGTAATTGCAAATTATTTATTATAGTATTCACTTGGTTCTGTAATTATTTGTATGTTTCCATAAGTTATATGCTCACAATCAGAATAATTATTATTAAAATATTGTAAAACTGTTTCCAATATAAACTGAAACACAATTAATTGTGTTAGGAATTTATTTATTAAAGGCGCCTTAAAATAATTTTACATTAATTTTTCTGAGATGGAGAAGTACCTCTATTCCAAGATTTACTTATAATAAATGGGAAAATAAGTTATTTAGGTTGATTTTGAAGTTGAAAATAAAGAGCTGACAGGATTGGCCTTAGTATTCAACTTTTTTAGGATTTTAAATAGCTTTTATTAAATAAAAACGAATTGGTTGAAAAATAAAACCTAAAATATGAAACATGTGCTTTTAAAAGTGAGTAGGTACCTAGTACAAAAAGCTGTTATTCATTGTTATTCAAATGAAGCGAAAGCAACAAACGTGGCCGCAAGAGAATTAATTTAAAAAGCTTAATGTGTGAACCGAAAAATTACAAAACACCTAATTAATCAGTTTCAAAACGGCCAAAATTCAATTTCCGAAACCGGAGTCTTCGAGTGGTTTCCAACGTTTTGAAAAATGGGATCTAATTTGTTAATTGTAGCAGTTTTTATAAACACGCCATAAATAACTCAAAATGCCACGAAGGTCGTACACTGTAAAATTATTCATAACTATGTTCCACGAAACCGACCGCAGGATCTCCAATTATTCAGTAACAGTGTGCTTAATATTTATTATTATACGGGAAATAAATTACCATCATTTTTCAGGTTATCAAAAGTCAGTGTTTTCGGCAGATATTAGGAACGTCCACGTCCATTTCTTCTAATTCTGTTGAGAAATTGGATAAGTAACTGGATGTTTAAAAAAATGTAAAGAGAGGTAAGAGATGGTCAGAAGTTGATGAATTTATGGGACAGGTTGAATTTTTAGACTCCTAATTTGGTCATGGGCGTACCTTGAAGTTTTGCTCAATGTTCATTTAATATAATTCAAGAAATCGATGATTTTTTCCTAATAATTCATTTTTTCATTTTCACATCGCATTTGTGGATAGTCGAGTGGATAGTAAACTTAAACTTTTATAAAACAAATTGTAAAAATTTACCCTGATACCCAGTAGTATCCAGGAAATGACAAAATGTTATGAAAGGGGTAATACATAATTAAACAATTATCTCTCTGTGCACTGGAGTGGTATTTATTGCAACCTTTGTGAAATCCCCAGCTGTGATATTTGCAGTGTTGGGTAAATCTCGCCCTGCTAATAAAATAACAGTAGAGTAACCAAATTACGTGAAATTGTAACAACCCCCTAGTTTAAACCTTCAGGATGATGATAAGCGTTGATTAATAATCCTTTCCTGAGTTTTCAGTTCTCGGGTTGGTTTTTCGGAATAGACTAGGTAAACCCTTTTTCTCTACTCGAGGATTTTCTTTTCATGTCCAGACTCGAGATCTTATACAACAATTGAAGACCAACCAGTTTATAGTTAATTCCTAAATAAAAATACACCTTAAGAAGTTCCATTCAACTAAGTTTAGGAAGTCGGAAACATTTTTTGCAGAAGCTATAATTTAGTGATCCAGAATCTTGCTTCTTTCCTGCACGCTGTACTTTAACAGCAACAGTAGTCTTTATTTAAAACACCCTGTGTAATTATCTTCTGACCTCTGATTCTTGAATAAAATGCAGATCTTAATAACTATTAGAAACATGTAGCCGAGTTCTTAAAAAAATCCGTAAACTCTCTAATTAAGTTCTAATCAAATTTGAAACCTTATTTTTTTAAGACTAAATCTCTATCGAGTGTAAAACAAGCTAGTTTGATTGATGCAAGCGTTTCATCGTGAATATTAAAAACAATTTCTAATTTTATTATTTTAATTTGAAAATGCCTGAGCAAATTGATTTATTATTAACAAGACCTCACTAGGAGAATATTGATCGAAATAAGAATTACGACCAAGTAAATAAACGTCTACAATAAACCTCAATTGTTTGTCAATCGAGAAAATTTACTACGCCACTGGCGCCTAACATCGTAAACACAATGACAAAGAAAAATGAGATCAGGTTGATTTAAAAATGTAACAAATGTTCTTTACGTTTTGACCTGAAAATTAAATTAAAATAATTATACCCGCGGTGATCGCACAAATTAGTCGCTACCTATACTAAACTTGGTCTTACAAACCCACTTTCTTGGAAGTAAATAGATTAAACTAAATTACCAGGAATCCCAAACCGATTCTTAAAGGACACTTCTTTTATGTGTGTGTCATCTAAAAATTGGGTGACCACTAAGCGAAAATATTTAAGGTCGTCCATTTATCAGACAAAAATTTTTGAGTGACGGGAATGAAAAGGGGTCCAGTCTGTCAACTTTAGACGTCCGTGCACGTGTCGACTTTAAGAATATTTTAACTAAATCTGTTCTAATCCCTGTAACGTTGTGACACTTCATTTCCACTCATTTAAAGGCTCCGAGCGTAAGCCTTTATTTTTCGTCCAAAAACCCTCGTAGTTTGGTTATTTTTGACGGCTCAATTTCAGTTGAAGAGTTCTGAAAAGCTTTTTAATAGACCGGTGCTTGTTTTTGGTGACTTCATAAATTGGATTTTTGGTTTAACCTACACAACTGTCTGTGTAATTGGCGTCTTACTGACGTTAAGAATGTTTTGAGCTTTTTCCCAGAGCAATCGATAAATGTATGAATAATTAGGGCGGACAAAAGGGCTTTGATGTTAAGAAGTTTGAATTAATGACGTAGGAAACGAAGCAAGAGTAAATAACGCAGTTTCCGTTCTCAAAATGGCGACAATTCGTCATACGCAGTTAGCTACTGACTATATCGCTTTTATACAACTGATTTATATTAAAGCCGCCCTATATAGAATAGGGTAAGGACAAAAGGGTGGTTATTAACATAAATTACTAAATGCCTTTTAAATATTGCTGATATATGGTGGTTTATATTTGAATTAGTATTGATTTGATTGTCTTGTTATTGATAAATGCTTCTGGATTATTACATTGGTTACACTTTGTTCTTAGAATATATTTGATGCTGATTTTTTTTCCCATAGATAATTTAATAAATTGGTATAGATATCTTTATTTATTTTATTTTTTACTATAGTTTTGTAATTTTAGTAATGTACACCTCTTGTCCACCGTTGTGGCCCGTTTCCGATGTTCTTCGGCTCATGATAGCAAACGGTGGCCGTCTTTGGGGTCTTTGCTGCTTTAGAAAGCAACAGGACTTTATTGGAGCTTTGCATGAATAATAATAATAATAATAATAATAATAATCTCTACACTACCCATAACCTGTTGAATTTAGATTCAGCGTAATTTCTAGAAACTTAAATATTAATACCTAAAAAAGTAATAAGGAAAATGAAAAAGAAAACACCAAAGTCAAGTTCAGAGGTACTTTTAAGTACCTAATCAGTGTATAGGTATTTTAATAAAAAAACTGATTTAAATCTGTATCAACAAACTTTGCCAATAGGACATAAACAACGAGTTGTTGCCAATTATATTTCTGTAATAAACCAGAACCCGCAAAATCTTTAAGAAAATTGGCATTTCAAGCTTTTGAGAAATTTCCTCACTCGTGTTGATGATTGCCACTGGTTTCAAGCAAATTTTGATGATAGGCTGTTGGAATTAATTTTATATAGCAATAAAGAATTGTTTCAGTGATCTCCGTAAATTCTCTTTGCGTATTTAGAGTACCAGCGAATATAGAGAGCGGATTTTGCAACTTCGGCAATTTTTTTATTCTGAGAGCTGGAACAATTCATGTTTCCGGCAATTCCAGGAATTATTCATCGTGAAAAATTTAGCTAACAAATTTCATTTAAATTTATTTGTTATACTTCATTACCTTTATGGTCGTTTATTTATTTACTTATATATAAGGATATGTTTTAATCGGCAATAAAAAGTTATATTGTAGAAAGTGTTATTCTCAATTTAAAAAAAAACAATACAAACAACAGAAAATTACGCTTTTTATGTAAAATATAAATTATATTAATAATCATGAGTGGGAGCATATAATATTTATTATTGAGCACAAAACTGTAATTATAATTGAAAACAATAATTAACATTCAATTTCAGATTTTGCCTGACAAAAATTTATTTGATAAATTAGCTGTTACTGAAAATAAAAGGTTTTATGAATAATAGTGCCAATAATATTTTGTCTAACATGTATAAATAAATTATAGGGTTTCCCTGTTGCTCTTTAACAATTTTCAAATTTAATGGAAATATCTGTTTTTTTTTTTTTACTAAAGTTAAATACATAAAATATTTCGTGTCTTAAAATTTCTGTGAACTGTTGTTCCAGAAAGTCCTGGGACCGAAGTCCTAGTAAAGAAAGATCGTATAAAGCGTGTCCGGCTTCTATATTTGGCTTTTCAGCACTTCCTTTTTCCCAGAACTCATACTACTTCCGTGCCTTAAAAAAATGAATATGTAGTTTGCTGTGATTGATTCTAAGGAAAGTGCAGGGATATTTCTGTTGGTTTGAATTTTAAAACGTAAATTGTATCCGTTTGGTATTTTTCTAAAACTGCTTCCTACGTTTTAAAAGAATTAAACTCAAGTGTATTTTGTTTGGTTTATTTCTGAATCTTTCCCAGGTTAAGTAAGTACTATAAGTTGCATCCTGATATTATCCTTGCAGGTAATTGGTAATTCCAGTTGGCAATATTCCCTTGAAAAATTGTACCTTAATACGCACTAAACTTCATTGTAATTTGAAAAGTTCTGTTATGGGTAAACATGGAATGAGAAATACTACCCCTACCTCTTTATATTTTTATAAATAAAGTAAAATCGTATTTTCTATAACTAACAAAATGGATGTTTATTGTTCAAGCAGTTGTTACGTGCAGGATTGCGACTTTCAGCAGATGCATATTTCGGTGAAATCTAATTGCATTACATTTTTAAATTACCCAAATCCTGTTCCTACTTATCATCTTTAATGTTTGGATAACTGTTATCTTAATTACCCATGTTGCAGTTCTATAAGAAAGTGGCCAAGGATTTTTAAAATTTTATTTGTGACTATAGGAAGTGGTACTCAGATAGTTTGTTGTCTTAATATTAATCTATTCCTAAGTCCGATTATAGAGCAAGTAATTAAATTGTGAATAATCTACTCTATTCTAGAACTTTGTCGTTTAATTCTGTTTTAATATGAACAGGAAGTTTACCTCTGAAGTATATAGCTTTATGATGGTTTTAATTAAAACTTGGTTGATATTTTGTTTAACGTGAAGATTGCGTATTGAAACTCATCGTCGTTGTTATAATATATTAATATCCGGTTGTCAGTATATAATAGTATGTCCAGTAGCCTATTGTATTGTTTTAAAACGGTTGGCGATTTTGCATATTATGCACAACGTTTGCTTTCGTAGGGATCTCGTGAACGCTAAAGAAAGATAGTATTCGAATTTGTCTGATAATAAAATAATAATAAAAATTTTTAACTTATATTAACATAAAAAAATTAGGACATATTTTTAATTTTCAAGGTGTATAGCTGGTCAAACAAATGGATATTGCTAATGATGTCTTAAAGTTGTAACTTCTTGGTACTGTCATGATAGAGCTCTTATTCTCAGAAGCTCTGGATTTTTTTTCTAATTTACATTTTGAACCTCGAACAGAATTTCATAGAATTACAGAATTTATCGTAATCCAAATAATCTAAACCGTGTCAATACGTCTACGTCCTAGTTGTGTTGAACGCAACTACGACTATAGAGACTAGACCTCCACACACTGAAGGGTAGGTTAGCACCATTCACCGTTTGATGTAGTAATCTCCCTTAGATTGTGTCCACAGTTCAAATTAGAATATGGAATCGCAGCAATACTTTGATAGTATACTCAGATAGTTTGGTAACCGACGGTGTTTTGGCCCTGTGTCTATCAAAGCACAGTCGAAGCGACCGACGTTGCGATCCTTCAAACTATTCGATCGAAAGTGTTCACAGTTTCAAAGTTGAAAAGAAATCTTTTGATTTCAATTAGCCACACGATTTTGTTTAAATTTTTTACACTTATGCAGCTTAGTCTTAGGTACATTTTCATTTTTTGAGTAATGTTAGAATTTTACTGTGGCGCCCTCTATGAGGTTTTGAAAATCGGAAATTGGTGCTCCTATAGCGCCTTGATTAATCAACATATGAAAAATGTTTAAATATAAAACTTGTTCAGTATATAGTTCTGCATTCTCCTAAATTTATATTACGTATACAGGGTGTTTTCTTTTCACAATACAATAAGCAACTTTGTTATTTTAAATGAAACACCCTGTATATTATTATATAATTGAATGCAAAATTGAATTGTCTATCACATAGTATAAAGTAGTCATATAGCTTAAATGTACGGTTGATGAGAAAATCGCGAACTTCCGCTGCGTTAGTAAATTAGATGCCTGTCTCTCTTCTGTACGTATCGAACCCGTATAGTCGGGTGTTTCTCGCTACGCATTCAAGTGATTTTCAATGCTGCCTCACGAACTACTGTTGAATACTAAAAACGAAATGCTAATTTTTAATATGGGAAAGTCCAGGGGAGGTGTGCAACTCCACGTTTTTTGTATCCTACCAAATCCGGCAATTATTTTCTTTACTGTCTATGTGCTCCAATGTCGTATTTTTGGAATAGACCGAATGTAGTTTTGAATATAAGAAAAATATGAATTATTGCAATTTGTATAAAAATTTTCGTTAACGGTCTCTTTTAATATCAGAGCATGTAACATTAGCAACGGTTTTATAGCTTACATAGTTTTCGCTATCGATTAATCACGAGCGCTCAAAGAAAATAGTAAAAAGTCTAAAGCGACACAGAACAACCGATTAATATTTTGTTTCGTCGGCAAACCAAAGCCACCGCTGATCAGCGTGAAGACCGTAAGCTCACGCGTCGATTCCAAAAATGATTGCATTGCGGCAAGAGTTGCACATTTCTCTCTACGAACTTCTTTCGAACACGCTTTACATTACAAAGCAAGGCAGATAAATGTCAATAGTAATGTCCGACATAATCATAAAAACGTAAGAAAGTGAAAACTATGCTTTGTTTCGTAAAAATGGTCTCTTTGCTAACGATTTCTTGGATCTGATGTTTGCAAAATGGCCGATATTCTTGTTATTCAAAATGTAGGTACTCCTGTACACTTACGTAAAGAACAAAAGATGAAACACATTTTAGAGAGAAATTCGATTTTGAAAAAGTGTTATAAAATATTTTGCTCTTTTCATTGCATATCCGCGACTTTTAGGTAACGATAGCTAGTTTTGCAACTTTTCTATGTACAGAATGTAGTGTGGCTATTACTATCATCCAAGCCGTCTATTATTAAGCGAAATTTATTTAGATAATTATTTTCAAAAGCTGAATCAAAAAATCAAATCCCAAACACTACTACCCCAATTTGTAGCTTACTAATTTGTAATAAAATCGAAGCTAAATGTCTGAAATCGGATCAAGCACGATTCTTAGATAATCACGTGTAAAATATGATTATTCCAGGTTACTAAAAGGGCAGAACAAACACAATTATTACACTTAAGACAAGGTATGACACGACCTGTGCATGCAATCATCAATTTCCGAAACACGTCCTTTAATATTTCCCCCTAGTCTTCTCCACTAAAACATTAAAAGTACGTCGTAGCTAAACCATAACAACCCTAAAGAAACCGTAGCCAGAACGTATGATAATTTTCATCCATATTTTATACGCAAACTTAACGGAAAAAGCAACTATTAGCTTCTATTGTATTTCACACGCTCCATCCTTGTTCGTCCAATATTTTTAAGCGAGGATGAAATGAAATTTCTCATGCCCTTCTCTCGATTATTATCCTACGAGCAAACAGAAAGAAAAGGGAGGTATTTATGGGGCTGTAATGATGGTAAAGCGAGAAGGAAAGGATATTTAGCGTTCAGCTGCCGGTCTGCACGCTTCACGCTTAATTTTGATCAGAAATTTCGGATTCGGATGTTCTTTTCAATGTTGATTAACACGGGTGTCAAGGGCCACCCTGTATATGCTTTGTACTGTGTGAAAAATAGGTAGCACCCTTCTCTGTGCCCTATGGTACATCTGACCGCCCGCCAATGTTGTTTTTCTTGTATCAGTAGTTTTCCAAAAATACATTTTGCAAAAACTGCAATAAAAAGATCAGGAAATTGTTGAAAAAACTAAAAAAAATTATTCGAGTTACGGTGCTCTTCAGACATCTGCACATTGAATGTTGATTGATTTATTCTGATCTTTACTGAATTTATACATCAATGAACATTTCAATTTTATGAGGCTTTTTTAAGAAGTCGGATACCTATTTCTTTTATTAGTTTTGTAAAAAGTTTTGAGAGTCTTGCATACGCATGTAAGACAGAAAATGAGTTACAAGTCGAACATGCCCTGGAAAATTGATATTACCTTTTTTTCTGCTGGTAATAATAGCACATCATTTTTTTGTCACAAAACGAAGTTGTTCAGAAGTTTAGTTTCATAAATAAACGTTTTGTAGAAAAAATAATTCCGTTTATAATTTTTAAATTAAACCCATATTAAGCTTTAAGCTCTCGCATAAAGAAAAGGGATAACTATCAATTTTAAAATTGAATTACACGGGAAATGGAAATTTATTTTGCAGCGTGCATAGTTTTACCTAGACATAAAGTATCACTTGAAAGGGAAGTAAAATTCCTGAAAGGTAATAGTTCAAGGAAGGATATTTTCGTCATTTATTTTTTACAGAATCCAAATAAATATCAAATTATTATAAATTTTCTTAATACCTACTTTCTTAAAACTCCACTTCAGGATCATTAATTAAAATACCGAAAATCAGATTTCCATTGCCTATACATTCTGTTTTGCAAGGAAAACACCCTCATAAGGGTCAAGTTGTGTAAAGTTGGTCGGCTTTGTGTCGTCAAAAGGCCAACACTCGTTATGGTAAATTAAGTCTGCTATTTTGGTAGTATTTCCATTCATAAGAATGGCTTTCGCTATTTTTGTTATTGTCCCGTGATCACAAAATTTAGGGCCACCAAGGTTGTAATATAATAACAGAAAATGAATTTTTTTAATGTTTTCTTTGTAATAGAAATATCTGTCAATTGAAAATAAATTAAAAGTATAAAAAAGTTTGTTAAAGCAAAACATTTCCACTTCTTTAACTTCAAATTTAATATTACTCGGAAGAGTAATAAGTTTCGCTTATTTACTTACACTGGAAGTTCAAATGGTGCTACAGAAGTTTCTTTAGCAAAATTTCCTCGATAATAATAGCATCCACCTCCGTGGCTTGCGCTCGCACTTACGAACTCCTCGTGTTATATTCTTGTATTATTTCCACGGCCAACCTCGATGTGCGTATCGAATTCGCGAGCGCAAATAATTGTCAAAGAATGTTGTACAGGTGTCTTTTATTGAGCCGTGTCGTTTTGCCATAGTTTTATATTCCAGAATTTTATTATTTTATTTTTATTCAAAGCACACGTGTCGGCATCATATTGTAGAAAATATTCCCGGTCGGGAAACTTTTTCGATTGTTGTCGAATTAAGATTTATGGTGAGCAGGTTTTAATTTACCAAAATGCGTCAACAGTAGCGAACGGTTCGAGAAGTTGTTAAACAATTAAGTAGGCTCTAGCGTTTTATACAGGGCGTTGTAAATCTGTCTTTAGCAATGATGGTTTTATGCTGCCCTAAATCTTTGGAAATATAAGGCATTTATGGGACGTTTCTGACGAAATTATTACCCAGTAGTAAAGTGATCACTTACTTTAGTTTAGGACTGGGGTTGTAAAGTCTTATAGCTGTATATTTGCTACAAAGACTCTTGTTATGCTTGGAATTTTAACAATTGTACTTTTGATAATTATTGCATAGTCCGACTATGTCCAAAACTAGACACAAAAATTTTGTATTTCTAGTATTATCCAAGAAAGATGCTGCAATGTAATGTAATGCAAATTTCCAACGAATAATATATTTAACGAAAACTTAAGAAATCAAGCGCCTATCTGAGGCTTGTAAATACTAATTTAAAGGCTATAATGCAAGACTGTGCAAAGGAAAAGTATTAAAAAGGCAAAAATATAAAGAAAGTAAAAATTAACACATGAAAGGGTTAAGAAAATAAGGGCAAGTGAACTGATTCTGATTAGTGTACTAAATAAAAATGAGGAGAAGACAAGTTTTTGAGAACCTCAAACAAACAAAAATAAATCCAGAATATTTTTAAGCACGGATAGAATAATAAAAATTGCAAAATTCATAAAAATCCAAAGTGCACAAATGTAGAGATGATGATGCAAGCTTAAGATATATAACGGCAATGGCGAGGAATTTGGTATCGGCGGAGTCGAATAGAGTCCCGAACTTTCGAATCCCTCTTAATGATAGTTGAGTAGAGTCCCGGAGATGGTTGAGTAGAGTCCCAGCTGTATCTTATTAGATTAAGGACTAGATTCATACATACATACATTGTGCAAGATGAGTGTTAAGTTTGACTCATATGTTGCAACTATATTTTTTTTATAACGTTATATTTAAAATTATAAATCCACTAGCGTTTTGACGCAAACGCTACGAATCGCAGGAACTTAGACGATGCGCAGTAGACACATTCGAAAACGTCTGAGGAAGATGTTCTGGAACTGGTCGCCACAGCAATCTAATGGTAATGTTTACCGCTCCAAAACATATATGGACTCTTATGGCCATAATGCGTGAAATAAACTCCCTGAGAAATGCACAGAATTTTTTGTTAAATGTTAAACGTAATTCAGTGTGTGAAGGACGGGAATTGAAAAGAAAAGGTTTGTCTTTGTACACAGCATAAAGCAGCTAGTTGGATGAAATTTCAAGGAATAGGACACTGAACATTTTATTTTCAATTCCAACCTCTGACGTCTAAAGAAATGATCGGGTGTTTTACGCTAATAGGGTAGAATGAAAAATCTTCGTCATCGCTCCTTGCAGCCTAAAGATGAGCCAGTAATTGAATAAAGATGTTGATTTATTCATCAGTTTGTAAAACACTGGCAAATAACTGGAATCAGTATAACTAAACACACCTTTCTCGCTCAAATGATGATTTAAAGCCATTGCGTGTCTATACTGCTTAGTCAATTCTATTGTACCTTTAAAAAGCTTCTTTTAAAATTTATTTCTCAAAACCAGTAAAAGTTCTTTAAGCAACTCGTATACTAGGCTCTACAAAATAATTTAGCAATCAAATCTAATTAATGCAAACCATTAGCTCGTTGAATGTGTTAATATTTTTCTGTTTGTAAATTTAAAAAAAAGTTGGAATATAATATAAGAATTAAGAAGGATAACTTCTGGGTAGAATGTGTTATGTGGAAAGAGATTATTTTGAAATAGAAAATGTGGTGTGGAAGGGTCTGGAAAGCCGCTCCATTATAGTGTCAGTACGGTCTATATTAAGTACATGTTTCTTATTTTTTAAGTTTTAGATGTTTTTGACATTCCTTCTCGCTTTTAATTAAAAGGTAACAAAACTGGGTGTTTATAAACGTTTGTAATCCTGTCATTTTTGAACCTCACCACGAAGTTGTGTAAACATTTATGAAATTGTTAAATCAGATCCCGACGGTCTTTTCCAAAATTAAAATTCCAAACACCAAACAGTATATCTTAAATATCATTCCTATATTATTAGGGGATGAATTCTAAACCATAATGAAGTTATGGAAGAAACTAAAAATTATTGCAAGCATATTCGTTAGCAAACTCTGCAAAATATAAAAAAAACAGTTGTATTTTGTAATTTTAAAATTAAGTTGTTGACCAAAAGGTTTCGAAATTCGAATGCCAGCGTCACTAAGGAGCTTAATATCCAGTGATCGCTTGTAGGTATTCCTCCTTAACGAATAATTAAAATTAAGAAAATATACGGAGGATAAGCTTTCTCTTAATTCATATATCGTAGGTAATAATTATTTTATTAGTAGGAATAAGGAACAGTTCATAGGTCAATCACAAAGAGAAAGTGTGTTTTGAAAACGATAAACATATCTAAGAGTCACATTTCAATATCTATCTGTACAAAACAAATTCAAAGTTTTCTTTAAAAACTGAACAATTTTGTTCGAGCATCTGTTAAAATATTAGCTCAATATAATATGTTTCCGAAACAAATGGGGAATTTAAAATTGTAAACATACCTACCCAAACAAGAAATGTCTACAAAAGTTATTGAACGACATAATATCATTTTGTATGTTTTTCCTTTGGATGTCACACAATACCCTTTGATTAAAGCGGAGGTAGATCTAGTATCGTTAAGTAAATAATTCTTTTTTCTTAAGATGTGCTTTATTATTTTTCTTGAATAGTTATAGCTAACATTCTTGTTTGATACCAAGAAAATTGTTGGAAAAGGGTGTACCTCAACAACCGTAGGACGTTAAATATTAGTTCTGATGGTAATTCTTCACGTGCTACTCTATAACTGTGTGATAAATGGTCTCTACAACTATTACCACCGCCATGTTATATTAAACTCGACATATTCTGAACAATAGAGTCCTAAACGACCCGATTTTAATTCTGAAATCCCATTGGCAAGTCGCGTTTTGTAGGGATAATTCTGACACCATTGTAACTGATTTCACAACGGCAGCTGCGATTTTTCCCTCAATCTTTATGGGCTTTGCTCTAGCTGATTCTAAACGGGCTAAGAATAAATGTAAATTTGGCGTAACGCGAGGAAGTGATTCGATTTTATGTTTGTTCCCTTAGACCTGCCGCGTAGGACGGTATGGGACATGTGCTTCTCCAAAACGGAATCTTAGAACAAAATTTAGTGGAACTAATAGGAACGGATTTTGATCTTTTGAAGGTTTTAAGCTGTGATCATTGATCTCGTTCGGAAATTTATTTAAGGATCTGTAACTGTGCTTAGATTTATTTAAATGACCATAAAATTAAAATAGCCGCCTTTATAAAAATCCATACTAACATATAAATAAACAAATGGGCCGGTGACTTATGGCGTACTTAAAAAGACTATAACTGCTGTCTGGAAAAAGGCAAAAAATCCCACCTCCCGTTTTGAAAATATTTTTAATTTTTCCATGCATTTTTTTTCTAAGAAACATTTTATAAAACTGTACCTTTCTAATTTTTTTGTCATAATTTTCTATAGTTACAAAAAGGATTTAGATACCTGTTAGCAATGTCTAACTCATTCGGAACTCAAAAGAGTTAGAAAAGGAGAGCAGATCATTTTTAAAAATGTTTTTGTATTTCTCTTAGCAGCCGACAGTTTTCTAAGATAGGTATCTTTGTAAAAAATGAACATAAGGGCTTAAGTTTACATTTTTTTCCTACAAATTACCCATTTGAAAATTTAATCTAGCTACCTGTTGCCAGTAGCTCCATTGCTTAGGACTTCGGTTCAAATCCTTAAAGATGCAGAATTTTTTTTGTGGGCCTTTATCGAGCTCGGTAAACCTTTCGACATTGCGTTACACTTAACGGCGCTTGCTTTTTTTATTGCCTGACAAAGGGAAGTAAGAATTCCTTACACAACATTAGAATACCCTAAGTATGATTGAGAAATGTCCTAAGCTGCAGGAGCGCAGATATTTTAAGGTCAAACGGACCCCTATCCTATTACTCAATTTTTTTTGCAATATAGAGCTTCAAACAATTTGTGAAGATGTATGTCAGCCATCATCATTACTTTTATAAATGAATCGTTTAGAAATTTCTCCTTCGTAGCTTAAAGTATACGAGACACCCCCCCTTTCAAAATTTTATGTATATTTCTAGTAGGAATTTTTTATGTATCGGAGGTTTCCTTTTACGTTACTTTCTACCTAATCTAGGACGAAAGATAAATAGACATGGATGAAACGGTTTTACCTGTTCCTCGGTCGGATTTGAACCTCAAGCGTATATAGTCGCAGTCTTAAGAGTTTCTCGACATCACCTCTGCGCTACGCCCGCTTCAGATATTAACCATTTTAAAATTGGATTACAGAGGATAGTAGTACTTTAAAAAGTTATTTTCTTACAAAGAAAGAATAACTAAAATCCGTCTCTGTATTATAACAAGATAAAAATTGTCTTTTAAATGAAGGACTTTGGAAGAAATATATCTCGAGTTGTCAACAAGCGATATACAAGTCCAGACAGTGGTGTAGTTGACAAACTGCGACAATAGCGACAACACAAAAGGCACAATGAGGTGAGACCTGCAAAGTGGCGTTTTCTAGAACGACAAAGAATGCGTCAGGTCTCCTGGGGCACCTCTCTGGGGGGCCTATAACACTATCTTATCTTTTCTATACGAGCCAAGCAGGTATGACTTGTAAGTTAGAGCTTTTACATGTTCTAGGTGAGTCATCTTGACATCTATGAACGGAAGCACATTCTATGTTTAAATCGTTTGAATTATATAGAAGAAATTAATGTAATTATCTGTTTAATAGGGGTCTGGCGTCAGGTGATTAAATCGAAAAATAATTTTAGTATTGTTATTGTTTAAAATAAGCAAACATGAAATATTTATGTGCAATAAAATAGTGCCTACTACGGTACATAAAATTACAAACCAGTAGTTAAATTATTATTTTAATTAATTAACGAATGCGATGTAATTTTATATTTTTGTTATTGTAATTAAAACGTTCATAAATGTCTTACCTGTCAGAAACAATTTTGCATACTTACTTTCTAACATACTAAGCTTCAAGGAACTTAATTTCTATTCTCACAAAGAAATTTTTCGTAAATTGCAAATTGTTTTCTAATTTTCACGACTTAAATAATTTTTTCAATAAAAATTCTGTTTTTTCAAAATCTATGAGGTATTTTATTTTATGGAAGCTTTTATTGAATGTGTGGATACTTCAAAACAAAATATAGTAACAATAATCGCTAATTTTTTGTATTAAAGTAAAATAATTGAATTTGATTGAACGCACTGTCCCTTATAGTACTGTATGTAGAAGAGTTTTTGGATTCCAAAAGCTTTACGGTATTCACCAGACTTTGCCCTCGGCAACATTTTTATTTTCTTTCAAACTATAACACCGCAATCTACAGTCCCAGTGGACATGTAAGTGTACTACGTAACCCTCGTACAAGAGAAGAAATGTTACAGAATTGGTAGGCAGAATTGTTGGCGACAATGTACGGCCACAGCACAGCGTATTACTTTGAATCTGACCAATGTGCCAATTTTTATATTAAATCAGTCAAAGAATTGTTCAATTCTGTAACATATATGAAAGAAGAAAATACTGAAAATAGTTCTTGTGATTAATAAACGCTTCAGAACTAATTGAAGTGAAGTACGTTATACGTTGTTGGTAAATGTCTTGCGTTGTTGAGTAAAAAGCTTGTAACACGACAATGCTCCACACACACGGCTCACCTTATGGCACGCTTATCCATCCACTAGCCACGAATGAACACTTCTTTTTGTACGGTGTAAATGACAATACTATTCAGTAATTCAGTTAAAAAGTGTGGTGCAATAGCGGTTCAGGCGTCAACCATCTTAAAACTAGTGACGATCGGGGACAAGAATATTTGTGCTTAAAGCAGCCTTTTATAATAAACTGCTGTAATTTTTTTAATTTAACTCATTTCCTTGTTTATTTACTCAATTTATCTCCATTTATTGCAGCCATTGCCTGAGATTCGACCTCGTTTCAGTGCTTTCTCCTTTCAGAGGAATTTTCATTTTGGGGAAAAAGGCTGAAATGGGTTAAATCGAACGTTTAAATGACGTTTGTTTTATTTGAATATTTATTCTCTTTTTATAAAACGTCAACGTCAAATATTTAAATTCTGTCAAACTAAACAGCATCTGTTGGCGTTCCATTCAAATCGCATGAACCATTTTATATTTTTTGCTTAGTGACAAATAAACAACTTCACTTCCCGGCCTTGTGCTGTAATGTTCCATTTCCCGGACTTGAAGACCGTAAAGTAGTATCTACCGGACAGTATGAAATAAATTGATCTTTTAGTTATGAAATAAAATGTTGTACGATACACGTTCGTGAAGCTTTTATTAAAGTATAAGTTTAGAAATTCTGGATTCGGCTCTTTCGTCGCCTCATCCATAACCTTCTAAACTTATACTTTAAAAAGTCACTTCCAGGACTTATGCTAAAATATTATAACTTCCGAGGCCGGTGTAGGTAAAAGAACCAATAATATAATGATTTTGTAATGAAACAATAAAATAAAATTATGTTACACAAATCCTCCGATTTTATAGCAAAACGTAAAAACTTGTCTGGTTGTGATAAATTACGGAATGCGTTTCAGCCAGGTGATAAGAAATCGTTTTTGCGCTTCTTTCGTAGTTTCTGTTGCATAACATTTCTTTAAGGCCACGTTTCGTTACTGTTCTGTGGTATATAAACAATTTTCGGAATTACTTTCAATTAATAAATTCTTATTCCTTTTCTGGTTTAATGTACTTGTACAAATAATTTGTTGCTATAGCCTCAACAGACACATTGTTGTCAGAAAAAATACGAAATTGTTGGGTTAACACAAAAAATCTGTTGCCATTGCTCAGACAACAAATTATTTGTAGAGAGAACAAAATTTTTTCAGAGTGTAAATATTAAAATCTTCAACATGAAACGAATTTTTCTAAAACGGTAATAGACCATTAGAAAATTTATCTAAACTTGTTTGAGTACTGCAGGTTGATAAAATATGGAATTTATGATAAAACGTAGAAACACAAAAAATTTCTTATCGCCCATAACCAGACTATCGAAGAACCGGACAGACAATTTTTATTCAGTCTTTTGTTATACCTGGCAGTTAATGTTTCTCGGTGTGTCTTTGATAATGGAAAATTTTGTGTGTAGTGAATTAACTTACATTGTTCTTATTTACGTGGAAACGGGACTAATTTAAGGATATTTTAACATTTAATGGTTGCTGCGAGGTTGTGCTGCGAACTCTTGTAGTTTTTTTGTGCCTATTTGTAAAAAGCAGGGCTTCTAGAGACTGAACCTATCTTTCATAGTAAGTAAAATTTTTAAACACCCCTTAGGTACAGGGATTTATATTAATTTTTAAGCAACTTCGTAGGTAGTTCATCCCAAACAACCTTTTTACGTTTATTTTGCATTGAATTTAAAAGTTATATGTAATAACCTTGAAGAGTTCCAATACATTTTTATCTGTCCAGTTTTTTATCCACAAACGTGTATTAGGTACTTACATTTTCAAGGAAACTTCAATGTTTTTAAGAAATAAAAATGAAGAAGCTTTGGTTAATTTTTTATTGGTTGAAAATGTTTCTAATTATTTTTGATAAAATTATTATCTAAATAATTTTGCTATTATTTTTAACTATAGGTACATCCATATAATATTTTTTTTTAAATTGCAATGTATGTAGGACATCGTAAAAAAATCCTACTACAAGGATTATTCCGCTTGCGTATTTCAAATTTGTTTACATAACCCAGATAACAAACAATTGTAAATAAAAAATTAATTCAAAGCTTGTTGTTTTGTTGTTGAATCCAAAATTCGCAGTTACTCTTGCTCTTGCCTTTTGTAGAAATAACAACCTAAGCATTTATTCGTATTTTGTTTCCAATCATTTTTCTTTGCTAATGTTATATAAGAACGGTTTTGTGGACCACCACGAATGATTAACTACCGAGTTAAAAGTCGATAAACATCGGTTATTAAGCGATCATTAAAGAAAGCGATTTAATATCAACTTTGGATGTAATACAGCCATAATTACTAGATTTTAAAAAGCGGTTGCGTTATTTATTAAATTATACGAGATCTACGTGGCTAACCTCATTTCAATGAGGAGTTCTGAGGCTAAAAGGTGAAAAGAATTCAAACACAATTATTAAAGTCAAAAAATTTATTGTTTCCTCATAAATAATTGTGTGTATAATACAAATTAAAGTCCAGCATAATATTAAAATAATATTCAGGATTACACTGTTTCAAGTAAACGAGAAAAATATTTCAATTTGAAATAAAAGAATAATTAAAATAATATTGCAAAACTAGCGTTAATTTCGAACTTAAATAAAAAAATATATACAGTTATGTACAAAAAAATCTCAATAATAATAATGCACAAGAAATAAATTAACCCTTTTATTGCTTAATAATATCAAGTATAAACTAATCAGTATCACTATAAGCTCTCTAGGGGAACAAATTTGTTTTTAGACCACCCTGTAGTTCTGTAGTACATATAGGATTGTTTTGTATAAACTAAAGTTTGGTTGCACAAATTGAACAAGCAAGCAGACTTACCGTTATTAAAGAGATATGGAAGAAGAAGGTTTTTGCACAAATATATATTGGGTGTTCAGAAAATTAATTACCAAATTGATTTGATATATTTTTTACTTTAAAATAAGTAAAAAGGTTTTGATAGACGCGGATCTGCAGGTTTCTGTTGTTTGAAACTAAAAATCAATTCGGATACTCAATTTTTCGACGTCCTGTATGAAAAATAGTTTTGATTATCAAGCGGAAATAGTACTGATGCAATTTATATGATCAATGAACTCTACTGGCGCACATTTCCATTGTACCGAAATATGGGTACCCTGATTTTGCTTCACTGGGCGAATGGGCTCCGTAATGGCTACCGGCAAAGAAACTGAAAAATAATGGAAATTATTATTAACTTTTGCATTAATTATGATTTGTTTTTTAATTCAATTTATGGTAGCTCGAAATGTTATTTGTTTATTCCTAACGACTATAATAAAAACTGATATATTTTTGTTTGAGTTGAGTAAGAAATAGAATAAATTGTGATAAAAGCTTGCAGGTCCAAAATTTAAAATAACGAAGTTATGGCTTGAAGCGTTTCTTAGGTGATAACCTGTAAATGACTATTTGATCTCCGGAGTTAGAACGATGTTATTGGAGAAAGAATTGCTGACGTTTCGTCGGAGGTTACAGGTTCAGCTTCAGGGTAATAACAAAATTCGTCCATTCAAACCATAATGTAGAAATCTTTTAAGATTCGATTTAACTGAAAATATGGTGGCAGCGCTATCTAACATACCATGATTAAATAATTGATTTTAATTTAAAAAAAAATAGATAGACGCGCCACCCACCTTTTGATCTATCCATAGATTTAATGAATACAATTTTAAAGAAATTATTAATAATTTCAGCGTCTCTGCATCAAATATAGATAAACCCACGCAAATTAATCAATGGGCCTTATCTAAAATTAGAAATTGGAATTAGAATGTAAATTTAAGCAATAATAAAACTTAGAAGTAAACCTTAAAGGTCTGTTTTTATTAAAAATTGTAAATTACAGTCGGTTTCATTATAAAGACATGAAAGTCGGTTACATAAAGAAACATAAGTTCAGGAAAAGAGTGTATCATTGGCAAACAAAATTTAGCAAAAGGCAAACACCCAGAAGTGCCCATTAACTCGAATTACTGTTTAAATTAATTATATCTCTTAATAAATAACCCGCAACCATATTTAAGTCAAGCGAAATGAAGTAAGCTTTCATTAAGCTGACCGACTCGAATTAATTGCACCTACTACCGTATTATTTTGAATGCGTACTGCAACTACCAATTATAAAGTCAGACAAATGTATCTTCTTCATCGTTAGAACGCGGAAGATTTATTTCTTCGAGTTGGCTAGTTGTTCTGGGGCTTGTCATAGGTAGATTTTTATTTTTTTGCGAATGGATCTACTACCAAAGTACGCAATCATTCAATGCTGTACGGGAGATCGTGCAAGGACTAAATTACATGGTGTTAGTCGTTTTATTAAGCCTGTGTGAAACTTGCCGCTACTGCTCAGGTCGAATTTTATGTTGAAATTATATCGAAGAGAAACTTCATTAATTAGAATTACCAGTCTTCCTAATTGTTGTTTCTTGTAGTTTTTACACAACAGAAATTTTAACAACGCTTTTATACAAAAAACTTTCTCGTGACGTCCTCTATGAATTTTTGAAATCATAGCTACAAAAATATATTTACGTAGGGTTATGCAAAGACATTTTTTATGAAAACTTTTGACGTTATTTTTGCTAAGGAAAGTGAAATGTTCAAATCCGAGAAATTTACCATCATTTCTTAAAGTTTTTATGGAATATTCCTGTATCGGTATAAATGTCCCAAAAATACCAAAATTAATATAACCTACAAACGTCAAAATTTAATTATCGTAAAATATTCGATTTTAAAACGAAAACACACCTTCATCATCAAGTATTGCTTATCAGGAGCACACTTCAAGAATCGATCCACCTGTTCTTTACTAAGAATTCTCGATTTCTTCGGTGTGTAGTCATTCTCATTATTTTCTTTTTTTAAATAGGCACGGAGTTTTGAAAATTTTTCGATATTTACCCCATTTTTTAAACTTAATGTTGCCTTCAACATTGAATATTGCGCCCAAAGAGTAGAAGCCTTCATTTTAGTGGACAATTCGGAAAAGTACGCTAATAGTAGGTACCTACGCTTTCCGTGTACGATTTTACGGTTTTCTCGTTACACCAATTTAAAAATTTGTTGTAGGCACCTTCGTATACTTCTCGAGATTTATTGGGCAGAAGATTTGATACAACTTCTTTTGCACGGTCTAAAATTTCTGGTGGTGTATCTTTGTTACCATTATCTTGTTCAAACATTTTCGATGGTTTGGCTGGGTTTGACAGAATAAATAAAATTGAAAACAAAAGCTAAGAAGACTTGATTTTAGTAGTAGTAGTGTTCTCTAATTCCTCGCATCTTTATTTTATTATTTTGAATCGGTTGTTCCGGTTGCGGAAAAAATAGTATGTTTCATTCGGATGAAAAGTGACTTCTTTTGACTCGCAATTTTGCATCCGTTCGGCTACGCTACGCTTCGCCTCACAAATGCAAAATTTGCTCGTCAAAAAAAGTGACACTTTTCATCCTAATAAAACAATCTACTATTAGATAAACGTCAAATTTTACACAAATGTCAGTTGAAATGTTTTCAGGCAAGGACTACTTGATTTCTGTGGATATTTAGAAATGTAATTTTATTTTTTATTAACGTAAACACGATTAATTATAAAAGGAATAAAGGTGCTAGTAGTGGAAAAAATAGTATATAAATCACGGTAGAGAAGACTTATCAGTCTCGCAGCTTATTTCCTTCGATGCTCCGCAACTCGGGAAATAATAATGTTCGGCTGAGAAAAATGTCTTCTCTACCTTGGTGTATAATACAATATTACAGGAAGCTGCAGAATATTTCAGGAATAATCTTTCAGGAATAAAATTCTTGATTAGTATATCTTCAGAACTATTAATAATTTGGGAAATTTTATAAACAATTTTAAGTATTATCCTAGAATTTTATTGTATTTTTAAATAAATCGTGCTAACTATTATTTGAAGGCAACTGTGCGAGTCGGAATTAAATTTTATGTGCGACACCAGCTTTATTGCGTAGGTTAAACAATATTGTACTATAATAATGTTTTTTTATAGTATGCTATAATTCACTGTTGTAAATAGTAAGATTTACTAAAACAAAGTTATTGAATAAAATATAATTATATTTAGAACTAGTTTAGTTCACTTTTTGTACCACACAAAAATTAATTATGAAACAAGAACTAGTTTTAATTGATTATTACTCATTTCTTCTTATTTAACTGTCGTCTTGTAATTGGTTGGTTCTTTTTATGGTTTATATGATTCACCATATCGTAGTATTAATATGTAAAAACATTTATCCACTGGGTTTCTCTATTACAGCGAAAAAGTATCGATTACCGAGCAAGTTTTTTTTAATAGTCAATCAAAGAAGATTTGGTAGCTCCCTAGTCCCTATCTTCTTCTTTCCGCTTCTTTCATCTTCAATTTTTGCCTATTTATGACATTTTAGATTAACACATCACCTCTTCCGCGGCCAATCTTGGTTTCTGATTTCTCCACCTCTAACTAAGAAATTTTTGGGAAATTTTCATGTCGGTCGATTCAAGACGTAGGAATCGGGTTTAATTTCCGCCGTAGTCTTGCAAATTCTGGACTCCTATATCGAGTCATTTAGGCATCCTGTTATTATTCTTTTTGCTTTAGTCCATAATTTTAACATTTTGAAATACTCTACACAGTAATTACGCAAAAAAGTTCTAGGGAAGATTTTTCTACAACCTTTCCTACGTAGACCACAGCCACAGTACAGAAATCAGGAAATAAACCTGCCATTACCACCTTCGATTTCCTTCTCCTGATTGGCTATATGTGTCGATATTACTTTGTGCAATGGAACTGTAGCGTATAAAGAACCCAAAGCTTCTAATCCTTTTAAAAACAAGTCTCGTGTATCGTCCTTACAGCTTAACTTTAGGGTCACGATACCGAAAACGGTATAATATTTTTAAAATTAAATTATTAGCTAATTTAGGATTAAATGTTACCCCCGTTACTCGAATTTGTCTTCTTCAGGTATCTATTGATCTTTATATTGAATTAAAAAGAAATTGTAGTAATATTAGGAGTATAATATTAAATATTCATAGAGTTTTGCATATAAAGTATTGCAAGTACTTCCATATAATACAAAGTCATGGTGACCTTAATATAATATGTACCAGTCATGCTCAAGATGTGCCGTTTTCAGAAGAGAACGCGGCGAGAGCGAAACACACTAGAAGTTGAAAGTCACGTACAGGCGACAACATAAAGCAACAAAATGTGTTTTCAATAAATAACCTGGCGATAATGTCAAATGCCAATACGGCTATGTAATATTTCTACCCAACTCACTCAAACGTACACATAATCGGCGTTAAATAGTTTTAAATTGCGGAGCATAATGCCATTGTTCACTAACAGGTATTAATCATAGTTTATGCAGTTAGAGAAAAGTGTCATAACAGTAAACGCAGTTATTAACCACTTCGAGCTGCCAACCATCAGATTCAAAATCAATTAATTCACTTACCTGTAATTTTCATGCCAGTTTGTTAAATTTTCGGCCATCTTGTTGTTCGGCGTATGTCTACTCCATACCCCCGATTGTTGGGTACCAACACCATGCTGGTTTGGGGAGATTTGGGCCATGTTGTAACCAAACTGATTTGTTGGGTTTAACACATTCGATTGTTCTAACGGGGTAGAGTTATAAGTGCTATAAAGGGAAGTTTGAGAAGGTGTACTGGTAGTTGTACTGGTAGAAGAAGTACCACCTAAACCCGTGGTCCCGATACTAGAACTTCCGATCGTACTAGCAGCAAGAGCTGCATGTGGCAAAGTACTGCTCGAAAGACTGGTACCAAGGGAAGAACTACCTAAAGCAGCAGAAGCATAACTTTGCTGCGCCCAAGACGATTGGTTAAAAGCCGGATCAGAATATTGATGCTGAACCGGAAAGGCGGATTGAAGGGACATAGTATTAAAGGCATTTAGTTGCTGGGAATTTAATTGTTTTCGAAGTCTAGCTCGTCGGTTTGAAAACCAAACCTGAACACGTGCTTCGGTTAGTTTGGTCTTTTGGGCAAGTTCTTCTCGTGTGTATACATCTGGGTATTGAGTTCTCGCAAAAGCCCTTTCTAAGGCTTCTAACTGTTCCCCGGTGAATGTTGTTCGCGATCGCCGTTGTTTTCGTTTGAGGGGAATCCCTGGTTCTGATTCAGTGTCGCTTTCTTCACCCGAAGAGGTAGGACCTTTAAGAAAAGATTGCAAATTATTGTTATATGACGATTAAATACGAATTAGATTTAAAAAATCGAAAACATGAGAATTTGAAAGTCATCGTGCGGTAGGGTTTTATCGGTATGAGTTCGAACTCTTGCTATATACTCATAGCCATATAACTTAATACTCTGGAACCACAAGGGTTAATCGTTACCTTTGTTGGGATGGTTTCTTGTCAAGTTGCATTTGTTTTAGAGAACCAGATTAATGAATTTTGTTCTGTTAGTACTGTCTTTGGTTTATGGCTTGTATTGGTTGGATTAGAGTGTTGGTTAGTTTAGGGTACATGCCAAAGCCAATAGATTTCTGGTTTATCGTGTTTACCAGCGTAGTACTGGAGACACTGGTGGTAACAGCAATTCGAAAATTTGCAAACAGGTCGCTTCTTGATTGAGCAAAGCTCCCTAAATAAATTTTTTCTTGCATTTAGTATTAACTCAGGGATTTAATTTTACTCCCGAAACATTTCGCAACGTAACAATTGGTGGTTTCTGAAACTATAGCAAGAGACGATTAAAGCTTGCAGGTTTTGTAGGCTCTATCTATATTAGCTGTCCTGTAATTTGAAAACTCTGAATCCAATAAGAAAGCTACTCCAATTATAGATTAAAGGCGCATGAATATGTGGGTAGCAAAAATGCCATTCCAACTATATTGGAAATAGTATAAAGTAATTAAATCAATACTATAGCGATCGCTAACTGTTGTCGCGGTAAGCAAACAATATTGAAACTTCTTTTGGAAACCTCCTTTGGTGTGGGAACTGAAATAATCGTGTTTAAGGAAAAAACGATGAACAAAAATAAAGGATCCAACCCCTGCTACCATAAAAATTAAAATAAGCATGGTATAGATAAGTACATAGATGGACCCATAGATGGTCAAAGAAATATGAGATTATGATCTAAATATATGAAGAAGGGAACGTGGGATAGCCCTGGGAAACAATGGAAGAGACTTGCGAAACGATAGCTGGAAGAATTCTAGGCTTGGAGAAAAAGATTGCAATACCTAATAGTACATCGTATGGTTGCAAAGAAATAAATTCCATTCCATTCTATTATAGGACGTAAAAACAAAATAATTTTGAAAGTGTACAATATGTGTTGAGTGGTTGTTTAGATCTTCAATTTCCTTTCGCTTTCTGTTTACTACGAGGAGTTATACTGGATGTACTGACTATGGGTGGGGTGTTCAGAAGGAAATACTGTTATAGGTACAGAACTAGAAGAGAAATATTTTCAAACCGTAATTGAATCTATTGTTTGTAAAATGTTAAACAAACAATTGATAATTGATTGATGATATTTCGTCTATGCTAGGAGCATTATTGTCTAATGAAATTGATAACGTACCTACTAAATGGTCAATAATGTTGTTCCAACAAGGTGGTGCGACTTCCTATTAAACGTTAAACCGATATAGATGCTTGCAAGATATTGATAAAAAAAAAGAGGAAATAAACTTATAGGTGAACATCATCAAAATGAACCCACGATAGACGGAAGTAGGTCATTGTATAAAGAAGATGAAATGAGAAGAAGTAAATTATAAATGTAAACAAACTAGGTTTATAACTCATCCAATGAGTTAAAAAGTTGTTTTCTATACGGGTACTTAAGTTTAAAATAATTGATATTTAAAATTACAATCATTTGAAGATAACTAAACAATGAGTAATTAATTGTTAGGGATGAGGAAAAACATTGGGTGTTTAGTAGTATATCTACTTATAATATTTTGTTGAAAGCTGCGTTTACACTAACGAGTACAGAAAATAAAGATTGAAACAACATGAAACCTTATTAAATTTGAATAAAAATGAAAAGGTAATTTATCGGCATTTTTCAAAGTAAACAGGCTATTGAAGCAATATCAAATTACCATCTGTATGATTTGACGGAATAACTAACATATAATTGCTGTTTTAATTCCTTGATTGTTATTTAATTTTGCGATTCCTTTGTCGGCCAACTAACTGGTTTTCTACCTATAATATCGGGCATTCTTAGATTTATTTCCTTTTGATACGCTTACCGTTTCTGGCATAAAACAATTTCATAAAGCTCGTACGTGAAATACCTGTGGCGAGTGTTGAGTTCGTTCTCTCTATCGACGGGATGACTACACACAAACAAGCCAAAATAAACTTAATTCGAGCTCAGTGAGAATCAATCACCAAAGGTCGATCATCATTTTCAATAACGATAATGCGAGGGTAATAATCAAATGAGGTATCATTATGTAGACTTCTTGAATGAAGGCGCTATTTTCGTTGCGTCATCGTCCTCGACTTGTGAGGTCTTACAAGAGACGTGCGTTTAAATTTTGCTTTAATTCCTGAGAGCTGTCTTCTCTCGCCTCTTGCTCGACTTTTTTTTTGATATCGCGTCGCTCTCGAATCAAACGGTTTCGTAATTTGATTAACACGTTTGTTCGGTGCGGTTTTTGCCTCATTTCCAACATTTAACAGGAAGGAGGCGGATACGCCCATTAGCGCTTTAGAGAAAATTACACGCTGCCACTGTTATTACTTAAAATTACCGAACTAATTTTCTAGACTAAAAGCAAAAACTGTATTTGTTTTCGATTTCTAATTTTAAGATCTGTGATTTCAATTTCCACGCTGCATTATCCAGTTGTTAAAGGTTTTTAGTTTTTATAACGCCTTGGACTAATTGATTTCACACTTTGGATTTGGATTATCTAAAGCTCGGTGAAAAAACTCCTTTTAAACGTCATGTCTTTCAAGTTCTACATTCCCACGGCTTAGACTAAATTTCTAAACTTACCTAATATTCCGTCGATGGAGTGGTTTTTTCGGTCCATGTCGTCCTTTCGACCACCACGAAGAAGACGACTTATGGAACTCACGGAAGGAGCGTTATTTTTGTCGCAAATTCCTTCCTGAAATAAAAAGAAACGCGATTTAATTTCTAGTGCTGTGATTTCTTTGACAAATTCACGTTTAGTGTAATAAATGTTGATTGGCTTATACTGCAATATTTATTGTATGTCTACCCAGTCCTGAAAGCTCATGTTTTATTTACCTCAGAAGATAAATAGGTAACTGCAAACCCAAAGTTTGGAAGTGAACTCGAGAAGATTGATGAGGTGGTGAAACAATTTAGTTGAGAAGGATTAGAATTATTGGTGTTGTCGAAATATAATTTATTGGCTTTGTTTTTGTATACCAAGAGCACTTTTATGTAATAATTATTTAAAAAGAACCCTAATTCACTTTTAAGTAAACATTTGGGAGATTAAGGTATAATTCAACAATCTCATAATTTATTATTAAAAAAATAGGGACAAATAAATTTCTAACCATGCGTGAACCACTCCAATGTTTCTACAAACTTTATTCTGCAACCCTCAAGTAACTATATATATATATATTTTTTTTTTAATGGATGGTCCTTGTCTATCAATATTTTCTGCTCAACATGTGATTCAAACCCCGGAGTTTTAATGTTTTATACACACTTCTTCATATTTTATTTTCCTATGTAAGATCTAACACGTTACACCACAGCATAGAAAACTAAACAGAACCAGAAGCATCCCTGGGGCGTTTTCGGGTTCGCAATGAATTTAAAACATTGACTAAACAAAAATTTGTAAACTTCAATTCTATACAGGGTGTCTTTAAACTAAAGTCATTAATTTCTGAAGGTGTTTCTATGGCAGACAATTCGAAAAAAGGTTTCTATAAACATGGGTTCTCAAACGCTTCCTAAAGGAGGATCTACGCCCTTGCGAAGATACTGTCTAAAATTTTCTTTAATGGCTCGGAAAGAGATGATCAGCTTTGGCATGCGAGTGTCATTTTGTGTATTGTCTTGATTTTATTGCACCATTTGTTCTTACGTTTAATGCTTTTGGTATAGCCATTATAGTCTTCTACCTGTTTTAGTATTTTCTCTCATCCTTCCAACACCGTCTTATCACTTCTTAGTACATTCGGTATTTTCCATGCTTCTCATGGCCATCTGTTTCATTCAGTTGATCATCTTCTGTAACAAAGCCTTTCCTGCACGTATATTTCAAACTTTCGGCTTCACAGATTTAGAATATTTTTTGTTATTCTCCTCGCAACTCTGCTTCGGGTATAGGCTTCGTTTCTTTAGTCTTTACAGAAATCTTACAGATCCATCGTGTAATATTTTCAGACCTAATTTTTGTGGGTATCTTTTTACTAGTTTAGTCCCTAAACGAAGACGGACAAAATATCTATAACTGAGTTCTTTTTTCAGCGAAAATTAAGAACGTGATTTTGAAGGAATTTAAGGTACCATTCTCATTGCCCCCCAAGTTATTTTTCGAAAATTATTTTTGTTAATTCAGAAAAAGAATTATTTGTTTCTAGTTGTGTGCTAATGGTATTCTTGTGAGTGTTATGCCCTTTAGGAAATTATTCTCTTCTTATCTTAGTTTTAATATAAGAATCTACCTATATTGGTTGAGGTTCTGAGTCATAATCTGTCAAATTATCATGTAGGCTTATATTACCCGTTGAGCGTACAATAATCAAGGTATAAACGCAATATTTCGGCATTAATTATATGGTGTTTTAAAACCATACGTCGCAATTTTATGCTCCTCAAATCAATACCATATAATAATTAATCCAATTCCATCTAACTCTGCAAAGATTTGGGCATGGTTATATCTTCTACATGCTTACTTTACCTAATCGATCTTGTGCTAAATTAAACCTCAAATTAATACGGTTTCCAAGCAAACAAATCAACGCGTGTTGTGTGGAAGCAACAAGTTTTCTATTGCCAATAAAACTCAATAGCATCATGTACCTATCCCCTATTCCGCAATATTGTAGTTTCTTGTTTGGAACGAGCAACAGAGAAAGAAAAGCAATAAATACTTCCTGAAGATTATATAGTATTGCAGATTCGTAACACTCTTAAGGTTATTATGGTAGAAACCAATTGGTATTATCTTAAATAAATATTGTTTATATATCTATGTATCCCTTGTGAAAATAATTTAATTAAGTAAAATATTTACAACCATATTCGGAAAATTGTAAAAATTTGATTAGGTACTCCACGTCACCGATTATAATGAAGGCATTTTTTTACTATAACCCTTAACCCATTTATTCTTAAAATAATATTTACCTTAATCAACTTATCCCTGATTTCCCAAGAAAAAATTCCGGGATTCTCTCTCTTTAATTGTTCGATTCTGGATTCAACTTCAGCTGTTGCTACTCTTGGTTTCGAGCCTCCAATAACTCCAGGCCTAATACTTCCAGTTTCCTGGTAGCGATTTAGAATTTTTGAAACACAACCGTGAGATACTCTAAGCTGTCTTGATATAACGCAGGGCCGTATCCCTGCGGCAGCCATTTCGACTATTTTTAACCGAATATGGTTTGGTAAAGGTCTTCCGTTGATGAAGACACCACCTAGTTGATTTACACGTCCTTGTCCTGAAAAAAAGAAAAGGAGATAAGTTATAGCTGATAATAAAAAAAAAATTAAACCGCAATATTGTAAGGAACCGCTTAAGTTTTGGTATTGTAGGTTTTATTTTTGCTCTCGGTGGTCACATAACTTGAAGGTTTCAACAAAACGGTGTTATTCTCCGATGATGTAGAAAGTTTGTTCTTCTAACCATTTACATCACCCGAACTTGATTCTGTTTGAATTTTCTTAGGTTTAATTTAAAGAATGTACTGTAATGTTTTTGTTGTACAATTGAAAAGCATGAAAAAACTTGCTGGATAATGAAAAAAAAATAGAATTCAGGACATTTTCGTCATAAAACATTTAATTTAATTATGAAACTATATAAAATCAAAACAAGAAACATTTTTCAAAGACTTTCAGCGGTTCTTCTTAAAAGATTTACGGGTGTTGGTCAGACGAATACGATTTAGCGTGTCGTAATTTAAATACAAAACCACTCGCAAACTAACACTGTAAATTATCCAAGAGTATATAAGTAACCAAGACAAAAGATTTCGCCGAATATGTTTTAGACTTTAGCTAAGCTTAGCTTCAGGGCAAAATTTTCTATTATGTAAGAAAGTTCGGCTGGGTTAAATATTCAAAATATAAGGAAATATCTTTATTTATGATGGAATAAATTTTTTCGGTAAGAATGAAGCTTGAATTATGTGATATTATATTTATGACCAAATGATATAAAATTTAAATAAGGAAAGGGTTATTTTAAAATTTTTAGTGCCAGTTTAGGACGTTTTTAGAATATAAGTTTTTTTTTTATTTTCCCTATATTATGCTGAAACTTCGGTTGTTCCTTATGTACCTCTTCTTTTAGAAGGGATTGCCTATAAAATCTCATTTTTTTTCGCAGTGACAAAAACTAAATGCAATAATCATTTTGATTAGACAACTCTATAGACTCCTTATTGTCTAAAAAGAAACAGACACTTCAATATACCTACAACTGACCTATGATAAATTGAAAATTATTAAACAATGGAATGTCTATATTGGATTTCATTGTTGTTATATTATAAACGATTAAATATTTTTCAAATTAATAATCAACAGTATGACATGTTTTTAAAAAGAAAGCAATAATATACAATCTTCCTCGGTGGCATAGGTTCTCTCACGTTTGAGATGCATTTCGTTTTTGGTATTCAACAGTATAGTTCTCGACCTCGAGGCAGTCTCTGGAAATCACTTGAATGCTTAGCGCGACAAACGAGACTATACGGGTTCGGCACGTACAGAAGAGAGACGCGCATCCGTAGAAATACTAAATTGTTGTGGGGCGTTAAAGTCAAAATTTTGAAAAATTTATAGCGGCCACCATTTTGAAGTTAGTATGGGAATGTAAAAATATTGTCAGACCCTCAAACGGTTGATTGTTGTCTTATAATTTATTTGCATTTAAATTTGCAACAAAATCAAAGATAATAAAGTAACCTACACAAAGACTTTAACAAAGTCCTCAAAATCAAACTAATACCAAAACTTTGAATAGAAACTAACTTGTTTTTCTCTTCATTGTTAACCTATTTTGGCAACAATGAAAGTCCTTTACAAAAACCGAATTGAACAGAAAATTGTCCAATCGTGCGTAGATAAATCTATCCAGGTTGCTACAGATCAAAAGAAAAGACCACCCTGTAATATTTACGGTGTATGTATTAAATTCAAACCTAAAATGTCCAAGTTAAGTTGACCATAAAATCGTATTGGTCATTTTAAGGGATAATTCAATTGAAAATTTCTATTATCATCCAATTTTTCTTGAATGTTAATATAATGATCATGTTTTGAAACGCTTCAAGCAGGAACAATTTAGGCAGTGAAAAAAAAAGCGAAGAGAGAACGTATAATCAGTAAGCGAAATGAACAAATCTCACTTTAATACTCGCAATTTCAAAGTAATTGTTTTTATTTGATTTTAATTGTTGAAAGAATTAATTTTCCATCAGAGTGTAGCAACTAATCTTACTTTTATGGCTTTGCCTGAATTATCGCAGTTTTTAACACATGTGTGACTCATTTTACTGTAGTAAGATTAAATTTTATTTTCCTTTAATCAATTTCCTTTTGTATTTTTTATTGTTGTAATGGAATGTGTGACTTTGTGTTTGTCATACTTCCAGAGTTTTTAAAAAAATCTTGAGTACCTACTAAAGACTATAGCATAATAATATTAATCTTAATTTGAATTTGATAACCAAACTAAGTAAGGAAAAAACTTTAAAATCTATTTTTAGTTTATAAACAATTTGCAAAATGCCCTTGGTATGGTTCTTTCGAGTTTACACAAAGTACCAAAGTATGTCAGGGTGTCCCAAAAAGAAACGGCATCCAGTTAACGACATTTTCCTTTAATGAAAATAAGAGGAAAAGTTCCTATTAACATGGGTCCGCAAATGCTTCGTTATCGAGATACAGGGTGTTAAAAGTTGTAAAAAATAAAAATAAAATTTTTTTCCATTTATTCGGAAATGACTAGGAATTAAATTTTAAAAAGTAAGCAATACGTATGTATGTACATTTGCTATAAGTGGACCATATTAGTCAGTTTTTTCCTTCTCCAGTGGCGTAACTACAGGTGTGTATGATATTTCTGAAGGAAAAATGGTACGTCACTGTTTTTTTGCTTTTGACACAATTTTCAAATGTTTCAACTAATTTGCGGTTGAAACAGTCTCTTGAGATTTTTTCCTACCATTAACCGTTTTCGTGTAAATCACACTTCAAAGATGAAAAATGCGAATAAAAAAATAACTCTGCAAATCCGTTTTTTGAATAATAACCGCCTTTAACCTCAAAATTTTGTTCGAAGAATAGAAGCTTGTCTTGAAGCTAATGGCGGTAATGTTGAACATTATTTGTAAAATAATAATAATAATAATAATCATTTTGGAATATATGAAAAAAAATTTCAACACCCTGTATCTCGATAACGAAGCATTTGCGGATCCATGTTAATAGGAACTTTAGGGACATTTTGGCAAACTTTTTATAACTAATAAATAATAATTGTGGTATCAAATATTTTATTCGTGCTTAAATAAGGATTAAAATTTAAAAGCTTAGAGATTTCGAAACAAATTAAGAAATTTAATAACGTTTCCTGGTAGTTCATTATTTAAAAGGTTTATAAAAGTCACCGCTTATTAATCCTTTTGTTGTGTGGAAGCTAAAGAGTTAAAAATATGTTTTTTATTATGAAAATTTTGAAATGAAAGATAAATTTTGGCCTCAGGTGGTGTTTTTATTTCTTCGACTTATGCTCACCGGTGAATTATAACCCTCATTTTTAGGTTGCGGTTTTAGATGTTTATTGCTTGTTTCGACCTAGTCGCCTCATAATTTAATTTTCATTTGAGTTTGAGTGAGTTTCAGTTTATCCCATTTTCCTGTTTACGTGTGATGGATATTTAATTGCTGAAGAGATATTTGAATAATTTAATCAGCACCACTTCAACAGGTAATCCAATTTAAATTTAAGTGCAATTTACGATTTTCAGATTCGATTTATATTTTGATTAATTACTAGAATCCTAATTTATGCTACTGGACAGAAAGCTGGATTTCTGGAATAATTCGAATACATTAACAAAATAAATTTTAATCAAAGTCGCCCAGACTTTGAACTTTATGTTCTTCCTTACATATTGCTTAAGAAAAGTATAACGAGTGGTTTCTAAAAAGGCACATCAAAGAAATTGAAAGCTTGCAAATTTGTGTAGCTGTTGGTTTAAACCAACCGCGTGTATAATTCCCTAGCTTTTTTGGAAAAAAATGTACAACAATTTATATTCTTGCATTATTGCCAAATTTAATGTATTTGTGTTAAAGACACGGTTCTAAGAAAAAAATAATTACAAATGTTTTAAACTCAAAATAAAACTTGAGTAAAGTTTAAAAATAAAACGAGTATATGGATAAGTGCCCTTTGCGACGATAATGGAGAGCAATAACGGTCTCTTCCGCGTAATTAGCGTATATTATGTGATATTTTAGTGCCGCTTTTGTGAGATGGCATCAGGTATCAGGTGTAGTATCTGGCTGATGAAAACAGGCATTAGGGAGATCAAAGCAACCGCTGGCCGGGGCCGGCTTTTCATTTTCTTAAACGTCCGCACGCCCACCTCGCATATCACACACGTAACACAGTCAGATGGTGCGGCCGACACCTCTTGCTCATTTCGAAGCATTTGTGGTGGTCATTCAATGGTGAAAAAATATGCCATTCCTTATCCGACGGAATTACTCCTGACAGCGAAATTGGAATTTTGTGAAAAAGTAGCTTAACTTTGTGACCAAATTCGTTCGTTCCCTTGTTGTTGTTGCAATCGAATTTTATGGTCGACAAGAAACGTTTCTTGTTGTAATATAATATAGCTTGTTGTAGTCCGTAGGAGGACGTAAATTAATATTTTTTATTGCGGCTTTGTTAATACACAAGATTGAAGCGTTCTCGTAATTAGAATTAATGATTAAATAAACAAATTAATAAGCAGGTACCTACACGTGTCAGAATTCCAAACACAATGGCAGATACTTTTTATGTAGGTACAACTTGAGTAACTGGAAATAAAACGTACGACTCTACATTCAATAACGAGTTGCAAGACTGTAATTGTCATACGCGGCCATTTTTTTTGTATGGGGGTGGCACATGAAAAAGTGGTAGGGCCTCTATTATTTACAGAACATTTTGATAAGTCTTTAAAAGTTTACAAATACAATTGTTTGGATTCTACTTTGTAACAAGGAGAACGTTTTAAACTGAAAATTGTCTTAGGATTGTTGAAAAGCCGATACAGGTGTCCAGTGGTACGTGTATCGCAGCATGTAACCTATAGGTACGTGTTATTCATAATTTATTGTGAATAATAATAAAAATCATTTGACGGTGGAAAACGCTTTAACGCAAGCTTAGAAATATCGTCAATTTTTTTTTCATTTTTACAAGATAAGAAAACAACATTTCTGTTAGTAACCAATAACAATCTCAATCTTAACGCTAGTTGAAACTCTCTCTCTCTCTCTTTTTCTCTCTTTTTCTCTCTCTCTTTTCCTTCTATTAATCTTATATTAGTATTAGAGGTGTTGCAAGAAATTAGAGGTACAGCAGTTGTCCCAAGAAGTCCTGCATCGCTTAAGAATTGCAAAAAACATCAAACAATTATTTTTAAAAAATCTGCGCTTCAAAGGAATAAATAGAACAGACTACTATGTGCAGAATTTCATCCTGAATCCTAATCTGTAAAATGTACAGGGCGTTCCATTTAAAATAGAAAAGTTGAACATTGTAGACGAAATAATAGCTTGAGGTATTTTTAGGTACCAGCCTGTATGTTACTACTACACTGCCTAAATTGTGTGCAGCTCTTTATGACACGATTTAATTAATAAATAGTTAATCATATATGCATGAAAATTAAATCTCCAATAAATTTAGTACAATCAAACAAACTGTACTATACAATTATGGAAAAAATGCATAACAAGTCAATTACATTATGTAGTAATTACATAAATTAAGAAATTCCTGTTAAATTTAAAAACACATTTTACACACTTCAATAATATAATATTATCATAATATTTTAAGAGTGATAAAATTCTCACATTTGTAACAATACGATTTTAGGGCAGCATATAAAATTGACTTATTAACTTCACTATGTAACTGAATTACTCAAGGAAGTCTGCGAAAAATTGTATAAAATTAATACAGATGTAAATCATGGAAATTACAAAGAAATTAGCTTGTAATTACAATTTAATTGCCAAAGGATGTGCAGTAATGGCGTGATTTAATTAATAATGAATTAATATCAATCTTAACAATGTAATTTATTTTTACTAAAATGTGTAACGATAAACCATTTGATATTTAATGATTACTATACCTACTAAGCAGTTTACGTCAATTCAAATATTTTTAATTTTTTTTCTCAAAAGTTTCAACAATAATTTAACTGTAACTTCTAATTAATTATTTTGCTTAGAAACAAACGTTCAAATTCTTATATTAACTGAGAACTAGTTCGATTATTATTGACTGTTATCTAAAAAACGCCTCAACCCAGAATGAAAGACTGGTCTCATTCTGGATAATCGGGAACAATATTTGTGGTTGCAATAATTATTTTGATATCCTGAAAAGCATTCCTATTCATTATGATTAATATAATAATTATGATCATTCATCATACGTTTTGGAACATGGTAAAAGGAAGGTTATGAATGTTTTATTCTTTCAGCAAAATGACTTTTTAGAAAATGACAAGTCTTCAATTCTGATCTTTTAATTTCAAGAACAGATCATCATTAAATACGACAGGGGAAATTAATTATACGCCAGTGGCGACTCATATAATATGACAACAACACATATAATTTACATTCCTATTAAATGGAAGAACTTTAAATAGGTACTACATATTAAATTAACAAATTTATAGATTTCTGATAATGTCTTTGTGTCGCTTTAAAATAAATTTTAATCACCTTTCTGTTGCAACTTTGTAGAGTTTATTTTTTGCAATAATTATTGTTATATTATTGACATGCCTGTATGTTAACTGCGGTATTGTGGCTTAAGCCTGTGGGTTACCTGCAATAAATAACTTTTTTGTAATTGAATCTGTTCCTTATTGTTCCTGTTGAATAAAAAGTAAATAAATGGTCTATAAGTTATTGATATTAAAGTTGGTTTATTGTATGGCTCAGTAAATCATGCATTGTTTTATTTTATATAAATTATATGGAACAGATCAAATCAACGTTCCTTCTATAAATAAAAATGGTTTAGGGATTTTGTATTCACCTTCTTAGAATATAATAATTAAAATCAACCCTTTGTTCACCCACACGAAGAAACGCCTCTGGTAGATGTGAATGTTGTAACCTTATAACACGTTTTTTGATTTTAATATCAAAAATTAGTTTAGGAAGTGCTAATTCTAGCCATCAAAAGAATTTTGATTAATGGATAGATCATCAAGGAAGTCAGAGATCAGATTTCGTAAAATGTAAAGGTGAGATTGTTATAAAAAAAGTTTTGACTATGGTAATTCACCTTTCAATTATTAATATCATATAGAGAGTTATAATTATTATGCTAGGATAGAATGGAGTTTTCAATTCAAGCAACTGTTGAATTTCTTTAGGCAATATTTGAGTTAAGTGATTTAGACGGTTCAGAATTAGTGAAAAAAATATGACCTTTATATTTATAGTACCTACACCCTGTAGTGTGCAGGTGTGGACTAAATATTCTTGAATAAGTTACGAAAGCGAAGTTAATATGCAGTGCAATGACCACACATTATTATATTCCATGTAGGTATTATAAACTCTTTTTCTTCTTCTTGCAGCTTTGGAATGGATCTTTCAAGGGTGTTGAGGAATAAGGGAAGACAAATCAAACAAGAAATTAATCAAAGAGGATGGAGGGTGCCAAGAAGTACTGGGTACGTCATCAAAACTGTCTATAAGAAGGCAATTGGAACGGAACTTGTAAACAGGTTAGTTTATCGTAAGAATAAAAAAGATTTATTAATTAAATTCAAAAATATTTATTTAGACAATAGAAAATTTTATTTAATCGGTAATGTTATTGTATAATAATTACAATAATTTTCGATTACTGTTAATATACAAATTGAAAGAGATTTCCTTTATTTATTCTCTTGTAAATATTGTTTTATTTTATAAATTACTTTGCTATAAATCAGGCTTCTGGTAGCAAAAATATAATTTTATTATTTATAACACAATGGAAATATAACAATAAAAACGTCAAAAGAAATTGAGTGACAAATGTAAGATTTATAATAAGTATTTTTGATTGTTTTTCTTTTTTAAAGTCACCAAATATAAATTGAGATAAATATTATGTTATAGTCATAATATTAAATAAATTTAGGTAAATATGTTATAATAGAAATATTAATTTCCAGTTAAAAAAACTTTTCGAAGTTTAAAATTTTTTAATTTGGAGTCTAATTAGTTACATATAGCGTTAATACCTGAACAGTCTAGATTTGCGGAAGACGGGTATTTAGTTCCAAAACATGTCTAGGTTTTCTACAAATCACATGATTTAAATTAGGTTCATCAAAGGGGGGCTAGGGAGAGAAGATTGACGAAATGGACTGCATGGTTTTATTTTACTCGCATTTATAAACAAGATGGTACGGAGCAAACAATGTTTTTAAATTTAATTTAAATATTTTTTTTATTTATTTGAACTTAGACAGGGTGTTTCAGAAATGGTTCCTAAACTCAGCATCAGTTGAAGAATAAATCTAAATATTCAGGCTGTTACCTAAAAACGCCTCAATCCATAACTTCGTTATTTTAAATTTTAGACCCCATAAACTATATATAATTTTAAATGGTAAGACAAAACCTACCTTTTGGCATCATCCTTTCGCAAATATCTCTCAACTGTTTTAAGCTACGATGTTTAACTTTTTTATTTTAAATGGAACACCCTGTATATTTTTACATATTTGGATTCAGGGTCAAAATCTCCATATTGTAGTGTATTTAATTTATTTTTCTGATACGCAATTTTTTTTAAATAATCATTTTATGTTCCATCTAGACAGCCGTGATGTGCTGGCATAAAACTAAACGATATCAGCTGTGTTATCAACCATTTGGTGGTAAATTTGAGCAATACCTTGTAAAAACGTTTTGTAGGTATATTTAAATATGTTTTCCATAATATTTTAACATTCCAGTTTTCCATGGCACACTTGAGAATTTTATGGTTATAGCGTATGACGGTATGATTATAATACCTGCATGCAATAAATTGAAAAATTCACAACTATCGCAAAAACAAATGAAACACGCTACTATATGCAGAATTTCACCCCGAATCCAAATATGTAAAAATACACGGGGTGTTCCCTGAGGAGTCAAAGAATCATTTTTTATATCCCTACCCTAATTTTGCAGTACGGGTAAATAGAAAAAAAATTAATAATAATAATAATAAAGAAAATTTAATTTGTTTTTCTTACATACTACTCTGGCCTGCCCAACAATGTGCTGTAACGTTCATGAGCCATTTTCGAAACACCCTGTATTATAAAAGCATAATCCATGTTGCTGTAATTTATTCATTCATTTAATATTTACTCGCTCTGATTCTCACAACAGTAAATAGTAGTCGTAAGGAGTAAATCATTGACTCTCAACGCCTTTAAAAATGTGACTGCACTCTGCAGTAAAGCACAAAAATTTCAGTCAGAAATATCATAACCTGAAGAGACTTTAATTAAATCCCCAATGTTTTTGTAATTTAAAATGAAATTCTAATCTAATGAGTATCACACACACGTACCTATAAAGTAAGTATAGGATGGGGCTTATGTAAGAGTATAAAATATTTGTTTGTAACTTGTTAAGTAATTCGAACTTATTTTGTTTTCTTGAGGAACCCAAAAAATTAGGCATCTCAAAACAGATTCTGAAAACTTACAGGTAACTTAAAATTTTACCACTACAGTATCACCGTTTGCATTATAAATCTTTCAATGTCATCGCTGTCATATGAACAGTATGTGGTAAGGCGTTGTAATGAAGCAAAATAATTTGTTTTAATTTTTTAACAGTAATTTGAGACGTTCGGTTTACTTTTTATAAACAGCAATTAACTGTACTTTTAGTCATTAAGCAATTCTGCTTTGTATAAAAAAAACAACCCAAGACGTTTCAGATGTATTGGTAAAATATGAGTAGAGTTAATTAAATTGTTGTTTTATTAATATCTGTAGAAGTCTGCGAAGTGCGAAGGTATAAA
This sequence comes from Hemicrepidius hirtus, assembly GCA_963082805.1. Taxonomy (NCBI): domain Eukaryota; kingdom Metazoa; phylum Arthropoda; class Insecta; order Coleoptera; family Elateridae; genus Hemicrepidius; species Hemicrepidius hirtus. The sequence goes on along the minus strand of OY720161.1, from coordinate 6,901,278 downwards.
AGAATAGGTTTAAGAAATATTTAAATATTATTTTCTTTTTCCAACGCCTTGTGACTGTAGGTACTAGACTACTAGATATAGGATTCGTTTTACAATTTCTCTTGACACCTAATTTCTTAAAATGATATAATTTTGGTTTGCTGTTAATAACTGAAGTAAAAGTTACTGTTGTAGTCAAGTAACTTTATTATTGATGTAAAACTAGTTATCAAATCCAGTCAAAGTCAAAACATCAGAGGCAATAGTGTAGGGCGAATTTGAATGTTTAATTCATGGGCGTCGGGTATCGAGATACAAAGATAAGGTAATAATACAGATTTAACTCAAGTTTTACATGCATTAGGGGCATTAACATAGTGTAGGTTGCATTACAATCACCGCCAGCCTTAAGACGATCCTTATCTTGAAACAACTTGACATAAGCCAACATGGCAACAACATTATACCAACTTTATCCGACACCTCTCAGAATTCATTAAATCCTTTTTTTTGGCATTCCAAATACTTTTACTTTTTTACAGATTTTAAAACTGTTCCAGAACTGAATTATTACTGCAACTGAAAGGCCTGAAAATTATAAACTTAATGTCTAAGGTACCGCATATTTTATTATTGAGTCTTGAACCGCGCGGAAGCTCGACATCATGTTGAGTTGTAACAGTATCTAGTAGGTAGTTCTAGAAAGGTTTCGTCCGTTTTTGGAAGTGGCTGAATTTTAAAAATCCACCTGTACCTACATCTCTAAAACCTCAAATTCGGACCAAAAATATCAGAAAAGCAAAACAATCCTTTCATTCATTATTTTATTCCCTTACATAATCCAGTACGAAAAATTAACCACAAGTTAAAGTTGAAAGAACCAGGAAAAATCGATTTTACGATATAACACATAAAATATCGTTCTTTAGGGAACAAATTATCTCACAAATTGATCCCGTTTATTGCGTCATAGTTTCGAATAGCGTCCGCATTTTTTCAACCCTTATGAATCATAAATTATAACAGAATTTGCAATTTAATTGATTTACAAGCTCTTATATTGAATTTCTTGGATTTACAGCTATATACTTTTGACCTTATCAAAACCCTTCGGTCGTCCAGTTATGTAATATTATATTAGGTTTCAAAATCTCAGATGAATTAGTTTTGCTAAATATTCAAATATACCATTTAATGGATAACTGCTCAATATTTAATAAATGAACCAATTTTTGACCTTATATACCTTATAGAGTGAAGTTTTGCTTATAATTTCAAGGATTGTAAAACATAAGTGGTTTACCAATGCGTAATTAAAGTTCCCCCCTTCTCAAAATAATCAAAAATAGTCTTACATAGTACAGAAAGAAATGTTAAACAAAAATTAGAAAGAAATAAAGAATCGATATAATTTTAATTTAAATTTGTTTGTAGCAGAAATGTTTCTGTTCTAATGTTTTAAGAAACTATAATTGTACTAGTTATAAAAATCAAAAATTACCTTGAAATGGGTAACCGGTAAAGTACGGTGCCATATTTAGGGTAGAAACTGCCATTTACCGAAAACAACCCTTATCTTGTATCTTCTAATTTCACAACACAAAAGTTTTTCACTTGAGAATCACTACGCGTTCACGAAAGGGTTTGATTTTCCAAAATTTCGTTTTATTGGGTCTTTTTAGGTGAATTCGAAATTTACAACCAGCTGAACGTTCACTTCGAACTTCTGAAGGAAAACTGACCAGCTTGATGACCGCCGTAGTGTCCAACACCTCCAGAAGGTGTTGGCAAGAACCGCCTTTACCACGGCGGTTTCTTTTGTTATTTTGGTTCAGAATAGTGATTGGTAGGTTTGTTGTAGGGCGGGGTTATGGTACAACCAGCGTAACCCTCTGGCACCCATAGGCGCCTACCGAGTTAACGTTTTCATTCACGAGGACCACCTTTGATGGTGACTCAAAATACTACGCGATATAAACGTTATCACTCCATTGAATATTTTATAATTTTGTGCTTGTAAAATTGAATTATTCATGGGTTTGCATGGGTTTTTGAAATTATTTCCAAATTTACAAATAGGCGATAAGGCACGGATTTCTATCTTTGTTACTCATTCTCTTTTCCTTGTAAATGGTTTAGACACCTATAAGTAAAGAGATACCATAACAATGGGGTTGTGTGATGCAGTTTTTTTATTCTAAAAATAGTATGAACCAATAAAATAACCAATAATTTATTTATGGTAAATAAACAAAAATCTCAACTTATATCGAAAATTTACTTTTACAAAATTTTAGAAATAAAATCATTGTACGACTCAATAAGTTCATTTAAAAAATTCACACCCGAGTCATACAAATGTTCTTCGATAAGTGGCGACAGTAATGGTACTACCATTTTTGTTAACATGTTAACAATCCAGTCTGTCAAATAGTTGCCAGAGAACTTAAGAGACATTTCCCTGCGTCCAAAAAAATATTTAAAAATTATTTTATTTTAAGAAAAATGGATTTCTTACCGAATTTTCTCAAATTGTAAACTTTCCAATTCAGCCTTTAAAGTCTTAGTGTTAATTTTGATTTTGATGGTAAATTTAAGATTTTTAATTACACCTTCGGTTAATCCTTCGTATTTGGAAAGCCCAAATTTCAGTGTGTAGTCATAGTTAATCTAAAATTTAAAAGATGAATTAAAAATGAATAAAACATGAAATTTAAACATACCAACAACTTCTTATACGTAAGAGGCAAAGTAATGGTTAAATAGTCGTCATCAGAACTGATAGTGGAATTTCCTGCACGTTCAAGTTTTTCCAGGCCATGTAATTGACCATTGGTTAAAGTTAATCCAAACTTGTAGGTAATCAAAAACGGTCTCTAAAATAAAATGTTTTAGGTACTAGTATAATACAATGGAATTAATTTTCATAAACTCTTACGTAAGTCCAATGCAATTTTTCATCATTTAGTTCAATGGAATCCGGAATTTCGTCAAGCAAAACTTCTTTAAGGATTGTGTCAACCAATTTATTAATGGTAATTTGTCCATTAGTTGTGCTACAAAGAAGTATTTAAAAAAAAAATTGTTCTTATTAGAAATTTCCATACCTTTGATCTATATCCGTGTAAGCTTCTGCAGGAACTAAATGGTTGTCCACAATAGTCGCATTGGTAAGGGTAACTACCAAGATAACTAAACCTAAACTGCACTTCAAAATACTCATTGTGGATGAGTAACCAGGTTTTTAACGGTTTGAAGTAAATATACAGGATGTGTATTCCGATTTTATATATTATTCCCCACCCCCCGTAGATTTTTGGTCGATTGCGTCGAAGGTTAAATAATAAAAAAATTATATGCAAACTTAAAAGTTTTATTTATTTTTTTAATTTAATAATCGATTCACCAATAACTTAATATCTTTCAGTATCCAAGGGTGTAATAATTTTCGTTATTATCCAAAAAACCATCACGACATTCCTATATAATATCTGATTTATTTTTTATCACAATAACGTTACCGTTAATATTTTAGAACTAAATTATAATAGTGTTAAAGTAATGTTTATTGCTCACGACGTAAAAATTGCATCAACACTTTTTGCACGAATATTTTTTCTATACGGTCATCTGCAAGAAAGCAAAAAATATTCATGTTTGTTATGAGTTAATGGCATGTAAAATAAAAATTTCCTGAGCAGACGTGGTTACCAAAGCAACCAAACAAAATTTATAAATAAATAAAAAATTCAGACGTCAGGGTGTAATAAAAATGATATTACACTAGTCCCATAAAGTGCAATGTAATAAATAATATCCTTACTATTTGCACGATCATAGATAAAAACGTTGAGAATTTATTTACGATTTTCTGGTATCAAATAATGCATTCTTAGTTTGTCATGTATTATTAGTAGGTATATGAGGATTTCAAAGATGTATAACTGAACTGCTGTGGTCAGATATTTTTACCAATGAACCAAGAATTGAAAGACTGTGTAAAACTGTGTGGTTCTTGGAATATTAAGAATGTTAATTAAATAAACTACCTGTTGAGCTGAAAAGTTCATAGTATTATTATTTTTTTCAGGTTGATGTATGGGTCATTAAGCATTTCTGCTATCGGGTACACAGCAAGCCTCTATGATTAGTATATTCTTCTCAATTTGGTAAGCAATCCCTTGTGGATATAATTTTTTGATGCAAACCCTCCTCAAAACTCCAACATTTTTGTCCAATAGAAAATGATTCCTTTCTGGAGACTCAAAACCCGTCACTATAGTTTTAGGGGCGGCCCGAAACTGTTAGTAGGTATTGTGTGTGTCTACTTTTCCTTTTTTTTTCATTCGAAGATGATTTGTTTCTTCTGATTTGAAGAGGACTCTAAAGGTTGTAGGACCTTCAGCCTTTAATACACTGTTACATTCCACAGAAGCTTTGTAACAGTGATAGCAATACTAAGGATGATACATCAAGAAAAGGTCCACTATATCAAAAATAACAATACAAACATTTATTTTCTTTTCGCTAATATAAAGGGTCACCATAGCCTTCAACTGAGCCATCAGGAAGCCGCAACCGAGACGGGTCCAAAGTTGTGTCATCCTCAATGGAATCATCATCCCACCCTTGATCATACAACAGGACTATGTCCTAGAAATAAAGCAGATGAAAACGTAGAACAAGGTAGTTTTCCAGCAAAGTACGTTTTGTCAAATTTAGACTCCTAAGGCCTTCTTGCGTATTTGACACTTCTTCATGACAATGTTCTTCTGTATGTAGGTAATATGCCATTTATTGTGGTAAGTCAATTTTCTAAGGTTGTTTGATGTTAAATGTCAGAACCACTTTTATATTATGCATCAAGACGTGGTTGATTCCTGTGAATCCGTAAAAACTTAACTCTACTGGAAAACAATATTGTGACAAAACCTGGTGTTGTGTCACTAATTCAATCAGTAATAGAATAATAAACACGTTTGTTGATAAACTATATTATTTATTGAGTTATTACATTACGAATCAACGACGATGCTTACAGCTTGCTGCATCTATAAGAATGATTAAAAATAAGTTTTCTAGTTACAAACTACCCTTGCAAGCCCCTCGGTCTTGCATACCTAAACTAAGACCTTCCTAGAAAAAGGCCTACTTTGGAGTTCGTTCCCAGACACCTTCCAGTAATTGCACAAAGCACAGGAAAAGTGCAATAAAAACCATTACCGGATTAGCCTGGTGTAGCTGAGTGGCGGCGACCGACAATGAAGACCGAACACCTAGATCAAAGTATGCTGAATCAAAATTAATTGCAAAAGCATGTCGTAAGCAATATTCACATTGGAAGAGAAAACCGCCAAAGAATTTTCGTCGATTTTCAAAATATTCCCTACTTAAGGAGCATTAAAGGAGCAGGTAAATAGTAGGTATTATTCTTATAATCTTTTTTTCCCAGGTTTATTTTTGCTTGTTTCCAACATAAAACTATTCAACCACAACAATTCGTCATCAAATTTATATCTTTAACGGTTTCCTTGGTTGCGTGATACAATTCCTTGATTTTGTTCTTGTGCATCTTGAAGACGACCCATTTTGGTAAGTTTTATGTTCTTTAATACTCCTTCTCAAGCTTCGTTGGCATTGAACCGAAATGGAAGGCCAAGATTTATTGCTCGTCAACCATGGACCACGACTTCTGGTAGCAACTGTTCACCACTACATTTTCGTGAGACCCAAAACAATTTCGTGGATCAACTAACCAATGAAACACAGCTACCCCAAAGGATATTGAACACTGGCGTCTTGAATATTTAAAGATTGATAGCGGAACTTCAGCAAAATGGAGCACTTAACCTCTCTTATTATGCGATTGTTTTTTCAGGTGTTTCCAATGTGTGTTACCAATTTTCAGTCACAGTTGAAGCCCATCGATTCTTCTCCACTACAGCATACTACCTATATAGTTTTCAGGTTTCTGGCTTTGACCACCGTAGTCCCCTCCCCAATACCAAAGAACTCTGCAGCGAATCCTCTAATCTGGTTACAGTTAATCCAGTTATTACAAGCAAAATAGAAACTTCGGAATCTTTATCGATAAATGTCGATCTCTTTTTTTGGTTTTTTTTAATAAACGATCAAAAGCGATATTTTTTAATTATTGACGTGTCCTTCTATTTGTATTTTAATGTATTTTGTATAACAATGTTAGGAGAAAGAAGGAAACCTTGCAAATAAATAGTGCATGGACCTTGTTGGGGGATGCAGGTTTAGACGTAGGCTACAGCGAGTGTACACAGAAAATGAAAACGACTTGATTTCCTTGACAGCAATGTGAGTATACACCATTAAATTTATATAATTATTTTGATCAGAATAACCATTACATATTTTCATCAAGAAATAACACATTATGTCGTAATTAATGTGTCATGACATGCAACCAATGCATCGTTATAGAATGCGAGCAATATCAATTTCTTAATCTCCGTCAACTTCGAAAATAATAAATACTGCAAATAGCCTATATTGGTTTTATGTTTAATTAGTTTTCCTCTTTTGTTTCAGATAACTGCGAAAACCTTAACGAAAATACAGTCATCTCCAAGTACTACTTCCTCACTATAAGGTGCTATAAGGTGTTCGCTATAATCAAGAGTCGCAAGAGGTTTGCTGAGCATAGGATCATCCACACTTCACTTTCACATGAGGTACCGTATGTAATAGACTTCTACCACCAACTTTATGTTTTTGCGCATCTTTTCAATATTCCTCATAATATCAAACCGATCAGTCTGATGGTAGTAGTCAAATTTAATTTTCTAATATTGGCGTTGCTTTAAATCGTAATACGTATATAATAATGTTATAAAATGATTAAGAAAAGTCTTTTTGTATTTGTTTTGCAATACTGTCACAAAGTCTTGATTCGGTCATCAAAATATAATATACAGTTTCTGTGCAGCCACAAACGTTCGGATCCCACTGAAGCTTGACAAACTAGACCATTAACCCATTTTAACCCTAAAGTTCCAATTACCCTGATGTAGAACCTTTCCTAGATACCCTATTCTATGACAACAATATTTTTCTTCTAAAATCTTCTGGTTTTTCGCGTGTTCTTTATTGTCAGGGTTGTTCATTGTTCTCAACAACCAAACAGATTAATTAACTTGGTAAATTAAACAGATTTACTGGTAACCTTGTACATTATTTATAGATCTCAAATAAAAAATAACATTATTGTTATCTTAATATTCTATAATTGCAAAAAGTGAAGGTAGGACAAAAATTTACAATTATCCAAATGGGTAATTCCAAACTTATGTAGTTCAAAAAAAGAAAACAAGGTATTATAGTACATTAAAGATTTTGAACTTTTAATTAAAAATGTTTGTAAGCAACCTACATTCTGTTTGTTTAACATCTTATCTATTCATTATAAATTATGTTGCCAAATACTTGAAAAAAAAGGTGCCGGAAAAATACAGTAATTGAGTAAATTTAGCGTTGCTTCGATAAGAAACTGTTTAGGATAATCAATTTTTACATAAATATTGTGCTTATTACTGAATTAACAAACAAAGCCAAAGACAATTGCGTTTATTCAATGCACGATTTTCGTAATCGTTACAACAAAATCAAATAAAATATTGGTTTAACGATGTTACATGCTTTGATTAGTTAAATTCTATTGGGCCCATACAAAAGTTTGATTTCCTCGTTTGGTGCAAGCCTCACCAACTTCTACCTACAATAATATACGTGTTGGTTATGAAAGAGCATATTAGGAAGACAAAAAGTGGAATGAATGTTTTCTTTTTCTTCCACTAAAAGGTAATTGGTCCGTCCTAGTCAACTTCAGACTAAATATAAACATTACGTAAATCTTTATTAGAATTAGATATTTTGCATATTCACGGGAAAGCCACACGTGAACAATCGCATTTCCTTAGTTGTGTTTATTTTAGGGGTGTGTGCCGTAAACAAACCTAATTAAGTTTGCACCCCCAAATATTTACTTGTCGCATTATGCAAAGTAGACTGAACTTCTGTGTTTGTAAACTTCGCCTAATAAATTATCCAGCAAACCAGAAAATACAATTAATTTGCATTTGCTTCAATTTCTAAAATTCGTGCTTTAGACATTTTCTAAATACACTTCTAAAATAAATAATTCGAAGAAAATATAACAAGTATAAATATAAAAGCCAAAATAAGTTCAATTTATTTTTTTTCTACATAGGTATACGTGCACTGAGAAAAAAAAGTTCTACATAATATTAAAAAAATTATATAATTATAATATTATGTGTAGTATTTGAATAGGCGCCAACTACAATACCTTATATTTTATACTACTACAAACTAATATGTGCCGAATTATATACCATATCATATAGTAGTAATAGAAAATACCACCACAAAACGTCGTATACAATAACACTATGTTGTTGGAAGTTCAAATACAACGTTTTTGTAGGCCCAAGTACTATGTTGTTGTAGGTATAACCTCAATCAACGGTATAACTACAACGATGTTGTAAATACAACCACTACGTTGTTCTAGATAAAACAAATACGTCACTGTAGGTATAACCACTACATTGTTGAAAGTCTAACTACAACATTGTGTTTGGTATAACTACTGCCCAAAGTAGGAAATAAAATAATGAAAATTTTATACATACAACTACTTGCGTTTTCAATGCCAGCATTGTATACTTTTATGTAATAATACGGCGGTGGTTTTATTAAATATTCAATTTAAATGTTATTCATATACTGTATTTTTTTTATTAATTAGTAATGGTGATAGTAGAAATAAAACAAATACTTCAACAAAAAGTTAAAAGTATTACACATGTTATAAGCATAAAGAAAAGCAAAACCGTAATACAAATACAAATAAATAATTATTACTAAAAGTAGGTATTGCATAATTGTCTTCCATAATTTCAACAGCACACAACACACATTTGCCACAAACACAGCTAAACAGCAAATATATTGAAATAGCAACACTTCTGTTGAGGGTCCGTGGTACGTAGTGTTGAAGAAAGAGAGAGTCGAATTGTTTATAACTTATTGCTAATCTTGAACCTTTATAAAATTTATTCTAAAGAGAACTTGTTTCTTGTATTGTCAGAGCCCGACTGTTCCTAGCCCTTGGTTTTGGGTTTTACACTTGTGCAACATATGTGCCATTTCAAGGGCACCGGACAGTCAGCTTCAGCTTCAGTGGTCAGATAGTAGACCTTTAGAAGGCTGTTAACTACTTCTAAATATAAAAGAAAAGGAAACAATTTGTCACATTTTATGACCACCTCGGCGGCACTTACAATAGGTATTGGTTATGGGATATAACACTTCCTTGGCTAAATATGAAATGAACGCATTTTTATTTGGCATAAGTATTCTAAAAATAAAATTTGCAAATTCAATGCTTGGTATTTCAAAGTGTTGTAAACAAATTGATGCACCTAAAGGCTAAAGAGCCTAAAGTATCGTAAGCACCACAGCTTATCTCGAAAATTTCAGCATTCGTATTTCCCAATTGTATATTTGATGTTGAAAATCGTTCCAGTATCCCGGGATTAAATACCACACTTTTCATTACACCGTTTCTCCGAGTTTCTCTTAATCAACGTATGTTTTTTACCTAATATAACTACGTGATTTTCTTCACTGATAACTAAATTTCAGTATAGATAAATACGTCGTACTACCTCCAGTGTTTGTTATCATAAACGCAGTAATAAAAGAAAACATTGCTTATATAACTAAAAGGCACATGTTCTAAAATTTTGTAGTTCTACTGTATAACAATGTAGTTGCATTTACCTGCCAATTTAGTTACCATTTTGTAGTTGTAATTTCTAACAATCGTAGCTTTTTGCACTTTCACTATAACTCGTCATGAGTACTACAAGTCATTTTAGTGTATAATAAAAACAAACTAAAACGTCATTTTTTTATTAAGATTTTTCCCCTTTTTTCTCAGTGTGCAATTTTGTCTATACGTCTATCCTTGGTCTTTCTTACCGAATTAAAATTTATTTCAAATTTCCATTTACTGTCGTGTTCCATATAGTAGTATTAAAATATAGAACAATATTCGATTAGGCAATTTTTTAATTGATTCGATGAATTTAAAAATCTTGTTGATATTGACTTGGGGATTTATTGCTCTCACAGTATGTTTAATTAAATTTTCGCAATTAATGTTATGAGTGTTTGGGATTATGGGGTGTACAGGTGTAAGGGTTGTGTAGGGTTTCAAGATCTCAAACAAGCTCTTTATAGGAAAAACTTACGTTCTAGCACGCCATAAACAAAAGTAACCAGGGAATATTGAACAATTATCTAATATTAATTAATAAAACATGAAGAGGTTAATTAATATTCCGTTTATTTTTAAAATGTTGTCCATTCTGTGTAAAATAAATCGAATACAATTATTGTATTTAAGCAAAATGGACAACATCTTGCACATAAACTTAATTAATAAATTCTGTTAATTGGCAAATTGTTCATTTCGTAATTATTTGCTTCTGGGAGCGATGATCCATGAAATTAATACGTTTCAGGACTGTTATTACAAAATGATGCGATAAGCACTTGTATGTTGAACCTTTCAATCCTCTTAGTCATTTAGGTATCGTTTTTGTTTCCCTATTAGTCTTTTTTGTAAATATTTGTTGTCTTTCTTTTGGATTTTCCATTCATTTAAGAAATAAAAACATCAAAAGTGCGGAAGAAAAAGATATTAATTTTTAAATTTATACCTACAGAAAAATATTATATCACAGCATTAATATCAGTGTAAACACTTGCCCCAGGGCCAAATTTAGATCTATTCCATTAGTATGCATTAATCCATTAAATTCAAAAACGAGTCCATGAATTATTGTAATAAAAAAATTAACATTCACAAGAAGTAAGCTGTAAAAACTGAACCCCCACGAGGAAATAATTTTAATGATTCGCTACAGAAATTAATTCGCTTCTGTTATCTACGATTAAATGTAGCTGCTGCGTATCTGGTGGTGTAACAGTTTTTACTTTTTTTAAGTAGGAATTCATTATTTATTAAAAAATATAAGCGCTTTTTATGATTAAGTAGGTAATTTATTATGTTATCAATATTTATTATCAATTATATTTTAATTTTAATTGCAATTGAAAAAGGTGTTTAGCTTTAAAATAAATTGTTACGCTACAGACACTTGTGATGGTATATTTTTCTAAAACTTGAACTGTAGCAAACATTTGTCCTTTATAAAGTGTAAATAATTGCATATAATGGAATAACACACAATCACAGTCATCAAAGAGAAAAACTCATCGATTTCATTATTTCCCTCTAGACTTTTCGTAAGACAGGAAGCATCTGGTGTCACAATACAATTCCAGTATGATAACATCTAAAACGTATTGCTCCCAAGCGTCCTAGAACAAGCTAAAAATTCCATTCTTCTGTCACTTCTAACCCTTATTATTCTACAAATTCGAAGTATCAAGGGAACGATCACTTCCACTTCAGGATAATACGTTTATATTTTCTGACAACATTCGATGGTTCATTTACAAATTTCTTGGCATTGTTGTTTGAAACTCGAAACTGGGTTAAAAGTTATTTTGCTGAGAACATCAATGTAAGAGGGTTTGGGTTAACAAAACATTAACGAGTAAAGCTCAAAACTATTTTAATGAAGAAAATTACAATCGTTGATTATTTTATTATACCTCATATTGTGAACGTTTAATTGCAAGAAAAATCGATTTGTGTTTTTTTTCTTGTACACACCCGACTGGTAAATTGTGGGAAAAAAAGTGTCGAAAGCTCAGATCATATTGTATACCTATTGTAAACTAATGAGGTGTGGGTTTTAACATCCGATATCCATCTCTATCAATCATTTCTTATTGATTTGAAAAGCCGACTACGACCTGGACCTACAGCGGTGACTATGACTGACATATCTTGCTTTATATCCCTGTTATAAAATGCAATAGCTAAGATCTTCGTTGCAAAAGTTTTGCACAATATATTAATGCTCAATTCGAATTCCTAATTATGGAGAGAATCATAAAGTGGTTTTTATAGCCGTTGCTTATGCGCTTGAGAAGTAGAAGAAGCTAATAAAGTGGTTGTTAAAAAATATCGGACATTTTACGGTATTGCAAATGTTACAGGTGTCGTGAGAATGGTCACTCTGGTTTTTTATGTTTTGTTTAGACGTTAGTTGTGGAAAAGAAGTACTTAATATTAAATATTTATGTTGGTGGAGCCGTATAGTAGCAATTGATACGGTTTGGAAGTAAAAAAGTTTAGTATTGGTATGTGAAGGAACTTTTTTTTTATTTTAGTAAATTGGACAATAGGGTATATGGAACATGTCACCACAATATAGTGGTGTTTATCAAACCTGAAATTTAGGGCGTCCTGTAATGTTGTTAAAGATATTGATTGGAGAATAAATAGTCTTTTAAATAAATTCAAGGTTTTCTTTATACCTAAAATAGATTATTTAGGTATTTTTAAGATAATTTATTGGAAGCTTTTACCAGCTTAAATTTTATTTTGTTTGGTTTTCTCGATTAACTAACAAATTTTGATCTGAAACAATTAATGTGTCGATTTAAGGATTAGAAACATTTTACACCAAACAATTGGCTGGTGCGCGGGAAAAGGGGTAGGTATAAGTCTCAAAACGTGCTTTTGAGAAAACGCAAGTTAAAGTTAAATTTTTGGGTTAAAATTAGACTTATATCTTTTTTCACTAATACGATTGTAACATTCACAATTCAGTTAGACTTTTCCCAAACACGAAAGTCAACATTTGGAAGCGCACGGAGCACTTACCTCATTTTTCACATTTTTGGACTCATACCCTTTTCCCGCGCACCAGCCAATTTAGAAGTAGGAATTATACATTAATTCTTCTAAATTATGCTTTTCCTGTTACCAAACTGTTAATACTTCGTTTATTGAGGCCCTTAGCATTTCTTCGCTATTTTGATTCCATATTTTAATTACCGCCGAATTATAGATCCTGAGTGATCAAGTCAGTCTTCTTCTTCGTTTGCAGATTTTTACTTTCCCATACCATCACTGGTATATGGGAAAGCTCTTTAATTGGTCAAAATATGAAAAAAGTTTAAATATAAAAGTTGTTCAGTATATAGATTTGCGTTCTCCTAAATTTATATCACGTATACAGGGTGTTTGGTTTTCACAGTACAATAAGCAACTTTGTTATTTTAAATGAAACACCCTGTATATTATTATATAATTGAATGCAAAATTGAATTGTCTATCACATAGTATAAGGTAGTCATATAGCTAAAATGTACGGTTGATGAGAAAATCGCGAACTTCCGCTGCGTTAGTAAATTAGATGCCTGTCTCTCTTCTGTACGTATCGAACCCGTATAGTCCGGTGTTTCTCGCTACGCATTCAAGTGATTTCCAATGCTGCCTCGCGAACTACTGTTGAATACCAAAAACGAAATGTTTATTTTTAGTATGGGGCCAAGAGAGGTGCGCACCTTTTTTCTCTTCTTCCCCTCTATTTACCAGATAGTTTATCCTAATACTTGGTTCCTTTAAATCTCTTTATTTAGATATAAATTTTATTAGTAACATAGATTTTCTTTATTTAATGCAAATATAATTCATTATGTATTACAGTAAATCCTTCTTAATATTATTATTAGAATGAGATAATGCTTTTACTTGAATATTTAGGTTGAGTGCTAATTACTCACCTACCTGAAAGTATAATTATAATTTTTCACTGTACCCTTCGTTATTTCTCCACAATTAAAATATGACATTAACTTTAAAATCATATATCATAATAATTTTTTGATTGAACAATTCCAAGAATCAATCAATCAATCAGCCTATTAAAGAAAACAATAGTTTACTCTAGAAATACGGTACTCATTGGAATTCCTCCACGGTAAATATTGGAAGAAATGGCCATTTGGAAAAATATATTTAATAAATTGCAGATAACTCGAGAATGGAATTTAAGAGCAGATTTAAAAACAATTTAATTTATTTTATGCTGATGGAGTAGCTCTATAATTGTCCAAGTACTTAAAGTAGCAACCATATCATTCAATTTGGATACTTTTCATTGTTGTTATTATTAAATTTGATTAAGTTAATGCAAGATAACATATTAATTACAAATATAAAGTGGTACTTAAACAGATATAGTGCGCGTAGGTACCGTATGTGATTACTCATAAACTTTTGATTTACAACTCGGGCGTAATAAAAATTACAAAGAAACTAACTGCTCTAAACAAAGAAAATCTGTTGCTTGGAATCAATCCCTTATTTTAAAAGGATTTTCCCAAGAATTCTATCAACGATCTAACGCAAGGAAAATAAACTTAATTTATAGCATATAAAGAACGTGGAAAAGAAAAAAAATAAAATAATAAACAACATTATCTTATTTATAAGTCGACATGATTTTCAATATTTAACAACTAAGAGGCTACATTACGGCTATTGTTGCAAACCAGTGTGAATGAGTTACACAACTGGGATCAAGACAGCCACGAGTACAATACGAGACGCAAAGGAAACCGCTTTGTGGGATACAGTAACGTATCCTTGTCATTCCTATCTTTAATGTAAAATGTTAAATAAATTAAGGGATGGACAATTTGTTTAATAAACAATTATGTTTTCAGTTTAAGTACATTTTATATTTTAATATAAAAGTGGCTTGATCACAAAAAAAACTGATTTTTTATTAATATGGCTTTAATTTTTTTGTAATATCAGAAATTTTAATTTTCCATACGTACGTACGTACGGTGTGATTTTTTATAAAATTTGAGGGAGCTTTGTTCAAAGTAGCAAAATAGTTTGTTGTCATTTTATTCATAGGTAGGTTTATGAGGTACAGAAGTCGAACTTCTTATGCCGCTGTTTCTGTAAGATTTGGTGCGCGAACGTAGCGAGCGAGCCCAACAAATCACAAAAAGTCAAATATTCGTCTGACCGAGAACTATTTTTCTTGCTGATCTGACAAACTACTTGTCTCCAAAATCAAACTATGATTTTGATTGTCTGCCTCCTAGATTTTATACAATTATTGTCGAACTATATCTCTACTCGATTATCTCGTGCTCGAACACCCTTCTCACAGACTGTTTAAGTAATCTAATTCTATAATACAACGGATTGTGAGTCGAACTTGTTTGCTAGACTCTCTGTCTAGTGAATCATATTTCGGACCAGTATAGTTGATTAAAAACCACCCCAACCCCAACGCACTGTCTTTAAGTCAAGTATCTATAGTCTGTATAATTAATTGAGAATCTGAATTGTCCATTTAGATAATTTTGGTTCTAATCTCAGGAGTGTCAACGCGTGTTCATAGAGTACCGACTATCCTGACCGACTATCTATGTGGAAGTGACCTCATAATTCTATCACAAAGTTTGTTTTACAAAATATCTCTACTGTGATTTTTAGTGTTTACTGAATTTTCGTTCTCGAACGATAGATATATCGCACCGTGGTGTATTGTTTGCTCAAGTTCTATCTGACTGAGTATCTGTCTGAGCACGTTATAGCTTATGATAGATTCTCTCCGGCCCCAAGGTGGCTTGATTGCAGGACTGAATATTTTATTAGGTGTCTTTCTCTGACCGAGATTGTAAATCGGAATAATCGTATTGACTTTATGTCTCACTATTTTGTATTTGTGGCTCCCTTTTTTCATTTACGTAGGAGAATTTTTTTGTTCGCCACTCACTGGTGTGATTCCTTACTAGTTACTGACGATTAAAATCCATAACTGTTGAAACAATCTTACCAATCTTACTTATCCATATGCAACGGAAATTCTCTTAATCTTCGCTATATTATGGCCATGGTCATTCACAGAAACAGCAAGACAGTCGTTTTTAAAATAATTTCGTTGACAACGAATTTATCAAATTTTTTGTACTGACTGCCTGGGAAACGACATTCCACGAACGCTATCGATGAACCGAAACTTCTATTTCCCGGTCTACTCAACCGGGAAAAATAGCAAAAAGCACAGGCCCTCTCAAACATATTACAAGAGAATCGTTGTACTAGTCATTAAGTCCGTGATTTTCGTTCAATAATATTTACAAATAAAAGAAAAATCGTTAATTATATGTTAAAAATATTTGTGAGTGGCATCTATTGGAAGCGGGAATGTCAAAGTCAAAAACTGCTATAACCCTGCTTTTTTATTTGCCCTTGTAATTCCAAAAGTATGAAAACTCAGTTTTTAATTTGTCAATAGTATTTTTTTTGTACGTTACAAAAAATGTTGTACAAACCTTATGCGAGAAAATGTCATCTGTGTTTTCGCGCTCATGCAGGAAATTCGTCTTCCCGCATTTGGTTTACAAAACTCTCCAGGAGGCACATTTATCATACCTAGATCGTAATCTTGTGGAAACTACAATTTTTGATTTGTTTTTTTTTCTAATCAAAGAAGAAAATAGACTTTAAGATTCTATTTTGTGTTACGTATAAAATATTGTGTTTTGATATTAAAACTGTTGTTACTTGAACTTTCTAGTATAAACATACTGTTAAGAATAATTAGTTTTGAAGTTGGTTAAAGAATGAGGAAACTTTTCAAACAATTCACAGAACGGAGGGAAACAGGGAATAATGTTTACAAGTTTTGTGCTGTTCAATTCTATGAAACATTAAAATTCTTAAAGCGTAAAAGCTTTCATTTGCTTAGCATATGGATGTTGGTATGCAGTCCTTGCTCTTCGAAAGGAAAACTATAGACGTGGAATTAAATAACCAGCGAGAGATACACTCGACAAGCTTTCCCGCGTCCATTTGTGTTTCTTCAATTTGTATACCAAGACAGGCACATTTTGTTTTGATAGTTTATGTAAGTTAAAGTTTTATATAATGTATAGATTTTCAGTAACTACGCCCAACTTCACAAGGTCTATAGTTTTATTGCTGAAAATTGTTTTCTATTCCAGAGAAATATTTAAATTGAAATGAAAACCTGTTAACTATTTCTTAACACAATTTTAATTAAGTACTAGAGCAACTTACAACATTCAAATTCTTCTAGGTTTCCCTAACAGCTGCGATTAAAGTGTAAACGAAAAAATTTAATTAAAATTTCAAAGTGTAGTGGAAACGCGAAATCTTTCAAGTCCATCCCTGCATCTTTCTCGCTGCGGTATATCCTTAATTGATTTTGAGAAGTGGTTAGACTGCAAAAGCTAAGCGTGGAAGAAGGACTAGCGAACAGTGCAGATTTATAATAGGTTAATTATTTTATGGAACCACTTTACACCTTAGCTTTTCCTTTACGTCAGGAACTTTCTTTAATATTCCAAAGAAAAACGTAATTTGACAAGATAATGTGCATTTCAAGTACGACGCCGTCACTCGTCAAGACATTCTTGAAATTTTATTTACGCTCACTGATTTTTTATGCTAAATTTAATTTCAAATCTTAAAGGGTCTGTACTTATTCTAGAATGTAATTATTTCTAGTAAATTAATTTAAAACAAAAGCTCGGTTGGTTTAATAAAAGGTTTGACCTGTATTTTTAGATAGTTTTAAGGACAATTTACTTTTGTGATTGAAATAGTTTTCTAATAAGTCTCTATTAAGTAAATTTTACCATTGATATAAATCACGATGTGGCATTTAATAATTACATTTTAATGAACTCAATTAGATAATTAAATCCACCATAAAAAATTGGTGCAATTTCAGAATAATGCATATTATATGGAAGGAGCATTTGTGTTTGCTGGCAACACTTATAAATGGATCGTTGCGATTGCAAGAATTTTAGTAATTGGTAATTGCGTCAGTAAATTAATTTTTGATAAGCTCCGCTTAGCAATAAAACATATTTAATTAGAAGGAAAAAATAATGGCCGCTGTGGGACGTGTTAATAACAATAACACAAACAAAGCAACTTTCAGAACCGTTTGTTACCAATTACACGAAGTGCTGTATTGATTTGATCGTTAAATTTTATGTTATAAATTGCCTTTTTAATTAACACATCCAGATTAGTCGAGGAATAGTTTCGATTTTAACTGAACATGTCGTTAAAAGGGATAAAGTCCTAATGGGGTCGTAACCTGACATGTTATACTCATTTTTCCGAACGAACCCCACCGCGTGTCTCTCAGAATGACCCATTAATGTCCCCCTCGGGCACCGGCTTCTTTGGCACCCAACACCGAGCAATGCCCAATTTTATAGCGTCTCATTTTTGCTTCACTTGCTGATTTTTCCTTTGTTTTTATTCTTACTAGTACTTGCTTTGTGATCTTTTAAAATAAATTTCTGTTGTTAAGTTTGTAAATCATACTAAGTACTAAGAAAGATAGACAGGCGCACCTATTTTCCTGATTGCTGTAACAAATGTGTTCTCGTATTTCAAACTAGATTAGGAATCAGGCGTAATCCAAAGACGAGAATATTTTACAGAAATTGAATAATATATAATTATTTTTACACCTAAATCTATTTTTAAAACTATTTTTAACTCATTCTTTCGTAACTAGTACTGCATGGGTGTATCACCATATAAGGAACAATCAAGAAATACTTTTTTAATACCATATTTAAAATTTTCTTATTGCTTGTTTTCCTTGGAGAGGGAAAAAATAAAGTAAGCCTTGTTTAAAACTGGACCCTAAAATGCTTTTCTGAATAGTTTCAGTTTTAATTATTTCTCTTGTTGTTATCAACTACCAAATAAAGCTGTAACAAATTGCAAAAGGAAGTTCAAGGAAGAATGTCAGAATTTCTAAGAAATATCGAACTACTGCTGGTTTTATACAAAAACCTAAGCGGGGCCTTACCATAACTAATTTAATGTGTAGCCCTGTTGTTAGTTCAATGTATGAATGGCCAAAAATTTTTAAGACCACCTGGAAGGTTCCCCTGAACGTAAAATTCAAGAATCAAGGACAAATTTTTATTTTAGATAACAACTTGAATTTTTTATTTGTTTTAATATTTATTATTTCCCGCAAAGTACTTTAAAAGTTAGATAATTGGTATGTGACGCCCCCAATAAATTTTTGAATTATTAAAGTTTTAACAAATAATAATAAAAGATCTAAATTACATTAAACACCTACTGTAAAAATAAATTTAAACCGCCCCAGTTAGTTAATACAACCCATAAAACACGAAAATTACTATTGTTAAGTACATAAAATTTTTTAAACGTTTTCAATCAGAAAGGCCAATAAATGAAGGACTATAGAAGCTATTAAGCAAGTTATTTATTGTCAGTGAGATGGTATATGAAGATTTGGAACGTAAAAATCGAAAACAATAAGCGTAGTACGTTCGTAAACCCAGAAAAATTGCATTTTGTGCAGGCCCTGACTAACTCCAGATTAACGATTAGAGATTAATTTCTATGCAATGATATGATTAATTCCAGCCCTGATTTAAAATGTCAAAGTTTTAATCCATAAATAACGCAGAATGTCCTGGTTGATCATTAATTAGTCGTTTTTTTAATTAGTCCGAAATTTTAAAGCTAAGAATATTGATTTTAACTCGGTTTTCCTTGCATAAAAGTTTGATAAAGATTACGTTAAATTAATGCCAAGCCCAATGCCCTGGATAGTGCGTAATGTAGTGTCGTTCTGGGACAACTCTCCAGTAACACCCTAAAGCCACTAATTCAAGGAAGCCATCTCTTCGAATTCCTTGGATGGAAAATAGTTATGAAAGAATTTATAAGAAGCAATTTTTCTAAGGATCTTGAACCACTACCCAATAATTTCATTGTTGCTATTGCTTTGTTCAGCCGTAAGTTTCCAAGAGCTTTTTTTTTTTAAGAAAAGAAGGGAAATTATTTTTCAGTTTGAACAGCTTCTATTCGCTTTAACTGTCTTGTTCGTCATTATATTCTGTTTTACATATTTTTCCCGTCGTGAAATAACAAACGTTTTCAGAAAAACGTGGTTCTGGACGTTCTGGTTAGCAAAGCCCAGACATCTATATAAGTACCCCTTGCCTGAAGAATATTGGAATGCGTTTTCATTTTTTGGTTGTATATGAAACATTGTTCTAATTCAGTGAATCTCTTTAGTGGTTGCGTTTAATGGCAAGAAGCTAATTCTGACCTAAATATGATTTACTAATTAGCATGAAGCTCATTAATAAAATCAATACATTTTGTAAGACTCCAATTAATATAAAGGTCTGTATTTTACTGCCTCATTTCTCACGCGTTCTGAAAGTTCCCGTTTCTGAAATTGCACATACAAGAAGAGACATAGAATTGCGTCTGTACTTTAAATTTAATTTCCTTTTAGGACAATTCTCTCAATGTTGTTAGTGTAAAAGCTTTCGTAACGTATTGTATTGCATCGACACTACTCTATTTTCGACCTCATTTAGCGGCCTAAAACTTTTTAATATACTAGTACCTTTTACTTTTTCAGATAGTCACGGTAACAATGTTAAGTCTTAATAATAATTGTCATAATTCAATGCGTTAGATGCTGCAGATTCATGTAAAACAAAGTTAGTCAAGTTGCCTGTTACTCAACGTAATTTAAATCTAACTCGACTTTATTTTAGATGACTGTGTATCAAAATTAACAAAAAGTCGTCGAATAGAAAACATACACAAAAGAGTAACGCGCTGTAATTTTATTAAAGTTTGATTTTGCTAAAATTGTAAGGGGATAAACTTTTGTATGCAACTCGTACGAAAACTGACTTTTTGGACAAGCCGTGTAGTTTATAGCTCAAAGTGAAGGGGGTAATTCAGGAAAGTAAATTTCGTATTCGAATCATACATAAGTAAACTGAACGACAAATATGTAGATATCACCTTTAATTGGGCTGGTATTTTGGGCACTTTTGTAATGGTTTAAAATTTAAAGAATTACATCGTAATAATTTAAACTTTAAATTATTAATGCATATACATGTATGAAACATGGAATCGTTGATATAACATCCGAATGGATGTCCTTGCTCTCTCTGTCTTTGACTCTTCTTATAACATTCTGTTGACAACCCTTGCGGGTAAAACTTTAGGGCGTCCACTTTAAGATAAATTAACTTAGGGTATTGTTTGTTTGCATTTCCTTATAATTCGATACATTCTTGGAACCGATATATTTTAGTATCTGTAGATATTGACCAATATCGCTTAGGCATTCATCCAACCAAATGATAAACTCTCTTTAAGATTTCTAGTTTGTAAGACATATTATGCGATCGCACAATTTATTGTAGTATCGATCGAAAATCGAAATGCGGAAGATTCCACAACCTGGTCACTTAACAGCCAGTTTATTAATCCGCAGTTAACTTCTTGTTACACACTAACCAACGGTTCACTATCATGGATACGATTCGTGTAACAATTCTTGTCCATGACAATTCACCGTTGGTTAACTTAACAGGGAATTGATAAACCGCCCCTTAGGCCCAGTTGTATAAACGATTTGATTTCTAGTTCAGCTGAACCACGATCAGTTATCCTTATCATGGATACGATTGTTCTTAAGAATCGTATCCATGACAATTATTAATCGTGGTTTAGCTAAACTTGACAAGTAACTATCAAGCCTAGTTGTACAAAAGTATTTGATTCCCAGTTCAGCTGAACTACGATCATTTGTCATGGATGCGATTGTTCGAACAATGGTATCCATGACAACTGGTCGTTGGTAATCTAAACTGGGAGTCAAATACTTTTGTACAACTGGGCCTCACTGTCTAATATCGTCTCAATCTACAGCCTTTCTCTTGTGTCTCATATTTTTTAAACAGGAAAAATTTCAACCTTTAAAAGTCAAATTTTCCTGTTATATTTTGGATACCTAAAATAATGTGCAGTGTCCCCGGCAACGCTCTTCGCACGTCTTTATATTATTTGAGGCATTTTAAGCGCTTAATGAGAATTAATGTCAAGAAGCACTTACAAATTATACATAAAATATAAAAACGTCCTTTTAATATTCTACGAACCTTGATTTCTTAATGTAAACAATTTTTAAAACTGGGGTTTCGGCTGGAACTTTTAACTTATATTGGAAATATTCCACAGAATGATTGTAGTTTGTCCAAGAATTTTCTTCTATTAGTCAGCTTTTAATAAATTGTATTTTTAAATTATAATCCAGTTTTGGTAGGTATTTAGGAAAATTTTAGAAGAAATTTAAACTGCTTTGCAGTTTTGTACGTATTCTCTACTTGAGGCTTAACCTTTACTACCTACGCCACTGACCCCTTCCTCGTAAAACCTTTAAAGTTTCAATTCATTTACCATTTACCTACAATTCCGATTTGGGAAAATTAAATCCTGGAAAATGTTTTAAACTCTGATTAACAAACTTTCTTTCGTAAATTAATTTCTAAAACTTTTGTGTACATTTTTTCATGAAAATGTTAACAAACATATTTTGATCATTTGCAAATATACTACATTTGGAAAAGGTGTAGGAAAAAATTAACCCCTTAGGATTTATTTACTGAAACATGTAAAGTTTCAGGAAAACGGTATTCCAGACTGTAATAGTTTAGTTATTGGTATAGTAATTTGGTCACTTGAATATTAGGATGAAGTAAACCGCGATTAATTACTGACGTTGATGTTATTGCTATCGCAATCTCCCCAGAACTGGTGCTGCCAGTTCTAAGTATTCCTAAGGGATTAGCATGTAAATTCAGCTTGTTTTGCATATCCCCACGATGCAGATTTTGTGGATTTTAAGGGAATTAACTTTTAGAACAAGGCAAATTTGAATTTTTAAAAATATTTGTCTTAAATTAATATTTCCAAAATAATTTCGCGATATTGAGTAACCATTTTAAAAACCTCCATTTATTCCTATATAAAGTGGGTAATAAAAAAGAGTTTAATACCCTTTTTACCAATATTTTGCATGTAGTAAGGCTGTACCATATCAAAGTACCTCCCATTCTTATCCACCGGTACCCGTGCGTTTAGGTAATAATGCCGAAGTCCCTCCTCTTGCATGTATGCACTTTGGGTGCACAGAAATAAGTGTTGGTGAAGTACACGTGGAAAAAAGTGCAACAAGGCGTTATAAAACGACATCAAAACTAACTTCTTTTAATACAATAGGACATATGAGTGTTACCGACCAATGGTACGGGGGATCACTTTACAACCAGTTGCAAAATTATTTTTTTCGTTCAATTGAAATTGTTATGCTTCATAATTCAGTTTGTATGCAGTTTTCATGGTGCTAGTACTAGTTTTGTGGTTGAAATTTTGTACCCTTTCTTCTTATTCGCCAATTTATCCAACGAAATGTGAAAATGTAGTTCGAATTTAAATTTGTCGGACGTGAAAATCTTTAATGGAATTTAATTTTTTGTGAAGAGCTTAAACGGATTTTGTTTGACGTGTCGAACGAATACTGTTGGAAAGCTAGAAATGGATATACGCCCGATTTTCGGTGGTTATCCTTTTCAAGGTAAGCTTGATATTGTGTACGAAATCTTGACGAGAATCTCCGATGGTCCTTTTAAACCTCTAGGCTAATAAAAAAAATAAAATCAGACCTGTTTCTGGTTTATCTTAAAAGTTATTTTTTCGTACTAAGCAACTTTTTTTATTACATTTTTGTTACCTTTGCAAGGTAGGATATTGTTTGAACACACTATTCAGTGACTATTCGATTTTATATTTTTAGCCCTATATCATAAATAAACCCTTTTCTTGCTTATGATTGAAATTACTTTTCGGTTGCATATACTAAATTTTTTTTAAATAAAATTGATTTTATTTAACCCTAAGAAATTTATCAAAAGAATAAAGCCCTGCTTTAATATTTAAAAAAAAAAATAACCGAACAACTTTTAACATTTAAAATAACCTTCCTAGCAACGTATAGTAAAATTATTCGTTTCGTTTTGATAAAAATAAAGTTCAAGGGGGTTGGCGCTTAAAACTGTGACAATAAAAGCTGCGTCTTTATTAGTATATCCTAAATTTAATTATTTCCAATCTTGGGGACTAAAGAATCTTTTGTGAAAGCTGTGATTATGGAGGGCTATTCCCTGCCTTCGCCGCAGGATATTATCCTTATCCTTTTTAAACGAAGCTTGAATGGTATTAACGAAGTGACTTTTCCTTTCTTTTACATTTTCTTCTAACATTAAGACCTAATCTGAAGTTTTAAGCAGTTTGCTTACATAATTGACTTAACGTTTTAATATAAACATTGAAATTTAATATGAAAGTTTTATTATTTGTTTATAATGAAACCAAAGCTTATAGCAGCAAAATTCAAAGCGAAAATACACAATTCTGGATGTACATAGAAACATAGCGGGATGTACGGTTAGTTAAGTTTACTGTAACTTATCCAAGAAATATTAATCCAACAATTTTCTGCTATACCTACTATTATAAATATTTCTTCTTAAATATCCGTTCTGTTTATAGATATTTGAATTAAAACTGCTTCGCATTCTTGCTAATTAATAAAAACATTTTGTAGGTATACTAATCCATATTCCAACTAACTCCAATTACAACCCGGCTCTTTTACTCCCTTACTTTAGAAGTTTGTGTCTCTAGGGAATTTTTATTCTAACAAGTGGTGCATTATAATTACTAATAAAACTTTATGTTTAGTTCCTTTAAAAACGAATAAAAAAATAATTAAAACATACAAATTTGAAATTACCATAAGCACAACAAAATAAAAAGTTCTTCTGACAGAAGCGTTTTATTGAAAAAAAAAATTAATAAAAACGTTCTTATTTCTCTTATAATCAAATTATTATATCTTTACGGTTATTCAGAACAATAAGAGTAAATTACACCTTTATTATTATAATTTCGTTTCCTGTTCCATAATAACACCTTTTTTCATTACAGTTTTGTTTATATATTATAATTAACTTAGTACTAAATAATAATAATAATAGAAATTTAATTCTCGGGTGGCCGCTGTTAAATTTAAAAAACCAACACTTGTTAATTTCCGTTTAACAAAAATGCTTAAATAACATCCGCAATATATAAACCAGAACGCAAGTAAATTAGCGGAATTAAATGAAAATTTTCATATCTTCCCTGCACTGTTTACAAAATAACATAATTAATAACGGCCGACGCGTTCATCTATCACTCAAGTCGAGCCCCGAGGCAAAATCGCCAATCTCACTACAAATTATAGTAGTCTGGATTCGATATGGACTTCCAAATTACTCAAGCCCACCCCTACAAATGTGATTAAATAATCATTAAGAGAGCTTGTAAGACGCATTCTCGACGAAAGCATTTTCTGGTGAATGGACTTTTTACACCTCTTTTTCCCAAAAAAAAACGTATCTTCGCTTGCAGCCGCTACTATTGAAATAAATTCTCTTTAGGTCAATTAAATGGTTAGGAATTGAATTTCCTGCAAATACTATAGCTTCATTGTGAAAAGATTAACAATTTTCTTTTACAAACTATAATCTAATTTTATTTGACACAAAAACACTTTACGTAAATACTGAAAACGCGTCATTGGCAAAACCGTAACTTTCTGAAACTAAAGTAGTAATAAAAACGGCACGGCACGGATTACAAAAAACTCTGCAGCAAACTGAAGTATAACAACAAATTTTTACGAAAAGGTAACAAAGTTAGTAAAAGGAAAAATTAGCATATGTTCAGGATAAAAATGGGTTTTGAGGAACAACTAAAAAATTATTAAAGAAAAGAGAGGGGCACGTCAAAAGAATATAGGGGATATGCACATGAGTTAGCACAGGGTGGTGGAAGAGGAACAGCTAAAAGGATGTTTAGAGTAAGTGAAGGTGAGTTAAAAAAAGGGACGGGAAAGTCAAAGGATGGTTACGAGAAGTGGAAGTAGATTCAGAAAGGGCGGCGCAATTGGGAATAGATTTAGATTTAGATTTTTTAAGAATTTAGAAGATGTTTAGGATAAGTGAAGGTCGATTAACGGAGGATTAAAGGAATTCATTTTGGAGTAGCATACTGAAACTAAGAACAACAAATTTTATAAAAAAGAGGGAACTGGGTGAAAGTGAACAAATTTTTAAGACTATAATAATTTAGGATAAAAAGAGTAGGATTTCAGGAATAATTCAATATTTAGCAACACATGCTCAGTCAGTATCGTAAGAGTATATAAAAAGGGCATGAACTCAAAATTGTTTACAATAAGATAGGGCAGTTGTTATCCTAAACATCTACAAAAAAATTAATAAGGGGAGGAACCTTGCGTTTGAAAGATTTGAAAGTTGCTTAGTATACATTATGGAGAAGGTCAATGGGTGGTTCGGATAAGTGAAGATGGGTCAACATAAATTTAATAATTAATCGTCATAAAAGAATCTAGAACGTACACCATAATAGAGTCAAAAATAGAATAAGTCAACATTTGTTAGGGGAAAGGCCAACATACCCCGAAGATGAGAAAATTTGGGTTGGGAAGCGTCCAAATTATTTACAATAAAACTTCGTATGTACGAACGAAGAGGATGACATATGTAGATATTGTGATAAGATTGATTAGCTGTATGTTGGGTGATTATTTTATTCACGATAAAATTCACTTTCAGAGGGGCTGCCTAAAAGCTACGCAGTATAATCGTTGATACCCAAAATTGGGTTAGCTATACCATCAAACATTTTTAGTGCAAGTAAATGTTTGGGGGTAAGAAAACGTTTATTGGGTGTTTATGCATAAAATGAGTTTGTCGGTTGTGGAAACACTTAATAAAATTGTATGAGACAAGGTGAACAGAACTTTATGTGGAGATGATTTGGAGAAAGGTTTAAAACAAATGTTTAGAGTGAAACTCAACGAGTAATGGTTTTTATCAATGGTTAGATAAGTAAAGGTGTTATGGTTGTAAACCCAAAATTTCATTCGAAAACATTCAACGTGGTTAGAAATAGAGAGGTTCGGTTTTTGACATCGGAAGGTGGGGTTATAGAAAAGAACGGATGTTAACACAGACATTGCGAGACCAGGAGTTCAATAAAAATATTTAAGTAACTGGCAAAAAAATGGGAGAAACGCACATTTATTTTATCTAAATCGCTACTTATCTTCTGGCAATAGCAATATTTGATATTACGCTCTCGAACAGGGACACGTCATTCAAGACCAGTTCAAGCATTGGTCGAGCCACGAGGCCCCTCCTATTCTGGTCGGGGCAATATTTCACACTGACCCAGTATTGGCTAAACACTTGTATCTTAATGAAAAAGTTATATCGTAATGAATATCATTAAAGTACAGTGGTACCTATAGGAGTAGAAAAACATACTATGTATAATTCCAAATAATAAAAGGATAATAAATTTTATTCTTAACAAATTGTGAAAATTGTAATTACAATCTTAACCGTGCAATATTTCCGAAGATTTGTAGAATTAAAAAGGGAATTTGTAAAGTCTTACAAGAAATGAGAGTCGAATTTTAGCGACGGCGTGTGATCGAACTAGGCCATTTCAGACATGCTTCTTCAGACCAGTTGCAGAAAGTTAGCTGGAACTGAAAAATATGTAACTACAAGGACATAAAAAACGTTTTTAGTCGACTACGATAAAAACAGCGGTTTTACGTATCTTTTGACAGCCGAAAAGTGTCAATTTGTAGTAGGCATTTGTCAATTTCTATTTTGCGGCCGAAAAAGATCTTTTTCGGCCGCAATTTGTTTTTTTTCGGCTGTTTTTACTTTTTCGGCCGCTGATTTATAATTTTTTAGTCGACTATGATAAAGGTCACGTGACCAAATGTCATTGGAATCTTTAGATAAAAATTTAAATTTGTTAATAAAATTTGTAATATTCGCCTAAAAAATGTTGTTTGCACCTCTGCCAAAAAGTCCTTTTTCGTCCTTCCCTGTTTTCTGGTCTCGGCTTTGCCTCGACCAGAAAATCAGTCGCGGCCGAAAAAGATTCACTTTTTGGCCTTGATACAAAAATAACTATTTTGAGAAAAATTTTCGTGTATAAAATAATTATTCTTTGTATTTTTTAATTAATAGTTTCATTTTAATACCACCCCTAATAGTAGGTAGTAGGTACCTACTATCGGTCTCTGTTCCGTAAAGATAAGATTTTCATCACGCGTTTCCTTCGAATAATTTTATCTTTACTAGGGAAAATAGAATAGGCGGAAGATGATGCTTTTGTAAGTTCGAATTCAGTTTAGTTGGCATTAATTCAGCGAAATGAGCTGTGCTAGGTTATTCACGTCTTATTAAATCGGTTGCTTTGACAAATTTATCATTGCGCCCACGTTTTCAAACGAATTTCTGAAGACGACGTTGGTAAATCGTAAAATAGAGAAAATAGCAACGGGTCACCCTTTCCGTTCGGCCAAGTCTTACTAGTACATAAAATTAAATTTAACCCTTACGAATTCATTAGCCTCTATTAAAAGGTAGTTTTACGATTTTCACATGGGAGACTTTTAATAGCATTCAAATGGCGGAATGTTTAAGCAATAATAAAAATATTAGCGATAAAATATTTTATGAAGATGCCTAATGAGGAAACAATTGAACGTAGTTTAATTAGCTAATTACATAATGCGTGAATCAATTACATATATATTATTGCCTCTGTTGTAAACTAATTATTTCAGCATTGTAAATAAACTTTTTTAATAAAATATAAGGTAGAGCGTTTTATATTGTGCTCGTTTTAATGGAACGAATTTTCCTAGCAACCTCGAAATCGGCATTTCAATTCTTTGTCCAGCGCTCGCAAGAGAAAGAAACTAATTTGTTTCCTTTCGGCAACACAACGTCGCCGGCAACTTATTGCCTTTTTTACTTCCTTTTTATCCATTTGCTGCTAGATTTAATTTATCAACTACAACGACAACTTTACATTCCGAATCGCACGTTGTTAGCAGCAACCTAAAAAAAATTTCAATAAATCTGTATTAAGTACTTGAAAATTTCGCCCCTTTGTATAAGTTCAGGAATAGATTCGAAAGGTAAACGGTAAAATCAATTATTTTTGGTCACTTTTTTAGGTTTAATCTTGATGTCAAAATAATACGCATAACGTGAAGCTCTTTTTCCCATACCGTTGTTTTATACAGGGGTTCGAAAGGTTCGCTCGATATTCTGGAGCAACCTTTTCAGGATGCCGATTTTTCCGGCAATCCCAATGTCACCATTCGATTCTTCATGAAGGCTTTTGTAATAAAAATGTTTGGACCGAACTGTCTACGATTAACCGTTTTCGAAAAAGGAAACGACTGATACGGCTCATCCGGTATATAAACCATAGCCGTGTGGATTCCGTCTGTATCTTTCAAATTTTCGCCATGTTCTGGCTTTCTATTTTTCTGCAAAAGGATGTCCAAAAAGTAGTACTGAAACATTCTGAAATACTTTGTTTCGTTATCTACAAGTTTCTTAAATAGTCTAGCATATCTTTTGTCAATTGACCGTGTTTTCCAAGCTTCATGAACCCATATTCACTTTCATTATCCGCACATCGTTTAGCTTCTATTTCCCTAATTTCCTCTTCTTCCTCCAATAGTATTGCAACCATTACAAGTTCTCTGAAGCGCAGAAACGCTGAAAACAAAAGTCTAGAAAAAGGAACGAACGCCATCCATTTATTTATTTATTTCTACGGAACGGACCCGGACCGGACGGACCGGACCACATCCGGATATGTGTAATAGTAGTTTCATCTTTTCAGGATGCAACCTAGATGGCTTATTTCGATCTTATATAAAGTATTAACTAACCGGTCAAGTCCTTTGTTGCCCTTCTTTTATAATCGAACGTAATCTTCAGCGTTAGTCAACTGTTTTTATGTAATTTTTTTCAACAATACCTTTGTGTCACTATATTTTATTGGAAAGGTATTTCTTATTAGACTGTGTTAAGTCGAACCCTAGACAGTTAAAATTATATTATAGGTAATAGAAATTTTTATAGTAACTTTGGTTTAATTGGTACTTAAGAATTGTAAAGCATTGAGTATATAGTAAAGAAATATGCAAGTATAGTATCGAAGTGTTAAAAGACTTCTTTCAACATCGCTGCGTGATCGCTGCTGTTGAAAGATCTCCCTTTTACAACATCAGCGCTAGCGCGCATTTATTTATATATTTTTTCGTTACTTATTCTTAAAGGATTTTCCTGGTGGTACACTTATACTTAAAACAACTTCCTCCTTTGAAATAAGAAATCGATTTTTTTTTCAGGTCAAGGTCGTGTAAACCAACTCGGAGGAGTCTTCATAAACGGGCGTCCTTTACCCAACCACATCCGATTGAAGATAGTCGAAATGGCAGCTGCAGGAATACGTCCTTGTGTAATCTCAAGACAACTAAGAGTATCCCATGGATGCGTTTCTAAAATCTTGAACCGCTACCAAGAAACTGGAAGCATCAGACCCGGTGTAATTGGAGGTTCGAAGCCCCGCGTCGCAACTCCTGAAGTGGAAAACCGCATCGAACAGATCAAGCGCCAAAATCCGGGAATCTTCTCTTGGGAAATCAGAGAGAAGCTCATCAAGGTAGGTTGCATTCGTTTTATCTGCGGGGTTATCTTTTGCTACCAAAAGATAAAAATCGCGGTACTAACCGCTGTTGAGAGCAGATCGCTCTGGATGCTGGCGGCGCGTATCAAAGAATCCGCGTGCCAGAGGACAGCTCGCAATAATAGCGCTCTTGTAGGGCTCTGACACGAAGAGCGTGCCGTACCGCCTTCAAATTACGGGCTGGACATCTGTCGATATCATCTCGAGAGACCAGCGATCTAATGTAGCGCTCGCGGCTGATAAACGTACAGCTACGCCCTCCTTTCTTCGGGTTCTTGTTTTAACAGTGGCGTACGTGTTTTTTCCAAAACCGTATATTATTTAATTTATTAAGTCTTCATAGTTCCGAAAATAAATTAATCTAGACGCTTGTTGAAATTTGCTTAATTTTGAGGTTAATAAACAATTTAAAAAAATTAGATTGTTTTATAGAAACGCATTTGTTGTACTGAATAAATGCCTCTTGGAAACTAATAATAAAACAATATAGAGGTGGCATTGGGTGGCTCAGACGGTTGTTTAAGCGCTAGAACAGGGTGGTATGGGGTTCTAACCGCCACAAAGACCATGGAACTATTATATCCTGGTAGTGAAATGCTCTGCTCGTGACGTCATCAACAAAAATTAATCTGTCAATCAATAATTCAAACATTTGTTGATGAAAATCATTAATATATGATAAGGTGTTGAAGTTACGCAATTAAACGATTCGATTAATAATATTAGTGCATGAAAATACCGCCTTTCTTTTCATTATAAAGATGAAGACATCGTTTATAACACAAAACTGTGAATTAGACACACAATTGGCATTAGTTAAAGATACTACAAGGTGTAGATAATTAAGAACAGTAAAAAGACGCTAAGACAATGCAATTTTACATGTTTATCGTCATTCGGAACGTTCTTTGAAAATCGTAATTTAACAGCTTATTTCTGAATTTTTTTCAAATCCTAATCTCAAATTAAACGTAAAACGGTTATGGTTTTTCAACTGCTGCTTTTAATTACCTTCATGTTTAGCATTCAATTTACTGCAGTTCTATTAGATTTCGTATTGCTTTCGTAATAGGGAAAACAGTTAATTTCTTTGAAAGTCAAATTTAAAAAGTTTTCTTCAGATGTGTAGAGGTATAAATTTAGAAATAATACATAGCGTGAAAGTGGTGGAACCTAAAACCAATGCAAGCTGTTATAAAGGAACTACAGTTATTAGTTTGAAAATGAATTTGCAAATAGTAATAGCTAGGGCAGTATTATTTTAAATTACTTTACATATGTGAAAGTAATCTCAACTCTTTAAATCTTTTGTAAAGAAAATTCAATTGGATTAATTCTTTTACTGCTACGAATACCAGGGTTTCGTTATTTAATGACTTCTTAAGTGAACTAATAAATAAAATATTCTATTGTTTGGAATTCAAATAATTATTTTGATAGCATTGTACCTAGGTCCTAGAACATTGCATATTGGAATTGCATTATATTCCAATTCGTAGAGGCACATAAATTTTTTATTATATTCATAGAGGTTATTTACATTTAATAATAAATTTATGTTAATAGTAGTCAATGCTATATTATATAAGTGACTTATTATTGTAGTACCTACTTTCATTTCCTTTCAACGCCAAGATGGCCGTATCCACAGAATCGCTATCTCTATTTAGTATTTAGTTTAGGTAATGAAATTAAATTTTATCTCTACTTTTGGGACTCACCTCCTAACTAAACAATGAGTTAACGAATATACAGGGTGCAATTTAATTTAACGGGTGATTCTGGAGCCTTCGTTGAAGAATTAGCGAACTCAAAAGTTGACCAAACGAGAGACTTTCCCGCAATTAATTTAAAATCATGTATCAAGTTGCATGTTCTTTTAAAACGTTAAAATTGAAAAAAATCTGAAACGGCGTCTTACAACAGCTGTAACATAACTAATGTCCACGACCTTCTTGATTCGAGCCCGAGTCTCGAAAATCAAGAAGGGCATGCTAGTATCCATTTACACCTTCCAAGAGCATGCAGGTATGCATTTGATTTATGGCGAAGTTCATGAAAGTTTTATACCCCTTTTCCA
The DNA here is from genome assembly GCA_963082805.1 of Hemicrepidius hirtus. Taxonomy (NCBI): domain Eukaryota; kingdom Metazoa; phylum Arthropoda; class Insecta; order Coleoptera; family Elateridae; genus Hemicrepidius; species Hemicrepidius hirtus. Next base: position 6,868,648 of record OY720161.1, on the reverse strand, counting down.
AAGTTACTTGATGCTACTGTATCCAGACTTCAAATTTTACTAATCTATTCATGATTTTCTGTTATCTTCCATACTGTTTTAAAGGATCTCATTGGTTAAACTCCTCTAACGTAACAACGAAGATGTTTAACACAAAAGTAACGGGCTAACTGTCCCTGAGTGTGCCCCCCCAAATTTTTTGGTCACGGGTCGCCACTGCTATTTACTAATTAATTAAAAAAAATATTATAATAATCATTCATTTAGCCATTACGCCTCGTATTTTAATTTTATCTACAACATTATAACAAAGTAGGCTTTTTCGATTGCCATACGCAACGAAAAGTTGACAATTGCCGAGGAGTCTCAATTTAAAGCGCAGTTTGCAGTTGACAGCCAACTGTCAGGTACTAATCATCATGGAGATGTTCACAATCATAAAGCAGTTCATTTGATGTTAATTCCTTCTTCATACTTTTGGAACACAAAATCAAGCCATCATTTCTGTACCAGCTTGTATTTGAACCTTTGATAGTTAATTAATAATTATACATAGGGGAGGTTTAAAATTCTCGTTTCTCATTAGCCGTAGATCCATAAACATTGATCCCTGAGTGGATTTTTTGTTCCCTTTCATTGCTGTGAGATATCTCTAACCCATAGCGTTGGTTTAAAATCTTCTAAACTTTACCTGTTTTTGAACCTTGTAATCTTAAACTACGGATTTCTAATCATACCAACTTTACTTCTTAATTTATTATGATCACTTTTACCCCCCAATTGTTTGATAAGCATATACTTATTCCGCTTATAACGGTCTGTGATCTCTGAACCTTAAGTAGAAACACGTTAAGTGCAGACAGTGTGTTCTTTAGTTCTTTATTAATGCCTGATTTCTAATCTCTGCTCATTAATAGTTATTCTGTACTAATCATAAATAATTTAATATCTAATGCTTTGTTTCAAAATAATGTTACCAGGATGCCTCAATACATGAACATTCATCTTACTTGGAATTCCCTGTTCTTTTTTAATTACAACTCATGCACAATTTCCATAATTTCCAAATATTGATTGCTGACCCCAATCTTTTCTTTATTAAGCTTCAGTTTGCAATCTTTATTGGTGATCTATAAACTACGTACGTGACTGCAATTTATAATCCTTGACACACGTATTATACTTGATCTAATACATGATAATAATTGATGATTTCTCTTTGATCGTGAATTATTTTTTTAAACCTCTTTCATAATTCTTTTATTATTTTTTAAGTAATTATGACTTAATTTAGTTTCGGGTTTACTGTTGATGTACGCCCATGTTTCCAATACCGGAATTCAACAAGGAAGAACACACGCTGCAGAAGGTGTATAAGATCACGCTCTATATTGGACCAGAAAGATATTCTTACAGTGACATTTAGTTCTTTTATCCTCTATCACGTTTTGCTTCCTACAGAATTTCTTTTTGATTTATTTTTGGAACGAACTATTTCAACCCACGCCATGACCCAAAAATCAATTATTGTGCCGTCGTGTGTTAGCATTATTTTCATATTTTATTTTTGATGGTAGGTACTTTCTTTATAGAGCCTTAAAATTTAAATACCTGTCACGATTGCAACCTCTTTGTTGGACGCCTGTAAAACGTAGCGAAAATCGCTCGAGGCTTATGCATAATAGCAAGAAGTGTGCAACTATGCGACATAAAATGTATAATTTTGAGCACAGTTATTACGCTATAAGAGCGGTTAAAACACCTGGACATCTCGGTATTCGATTCATAATTTGCATAGTCTATACTTAGATCCGCCATATTAAGTTATTGCCATAGTATGCTATAGTAGAGAAACTTACCGCTACTTCGAAGTGGATTTGATAAAATCACTGATTTCCGTGAATTACAAATAATTTTAACTTTAGAGAACATTTAACTTCTCACCTTATAGGATTCGTTTCCTGTTCCTCATTTAGGACGTGAGAAAAAACGCAAAAAGAATGTAGGGGCCTGAAAAACAAATAAGTCACAGTTCGTTTAGTACTTTCCCTCCAATAATATTTTCATCAAAAAATTTCATGCAAATCTTGCAAATTCCCATTCTCAATTAATTCGCACCCCATCTCGCTGGCAAAGCTTTTTCAGCTCTTACAAATTTAACTAACAAATAAAAATCAATACGCTACATTTCTTTGAAGTTGAAGCTCCACAAGTTTGTTAGAACGAGAGATACCTAAAAAGAAACCCTGACATATATTTATTTTTAAAACTGCAGATCAAAGCAATTTATTCGTATTATTTGTTTCCTTTCTTTCAGGAAGGAGTATCAGACCCGCCGAGCGTTTCTTCCATTAGCAGACTTTTAAGAGGCGGCGGAGGATCTGGCAGAAGAGAAGATCCTGACGGGAAAAAGGATTACACCATTGACGGGATCCTTGGAGGTCAGATTGAATTTTTATTTTTATTTCTAATAATTTCAAAAAATATATAAAAACGGTTGAATTTTTTTGTAGTTTATTAGTAGTGCAAAAAGCCCTAAAGTTATAAAATTCTCAACTTTTTGGAAAAGTGTATATGAGCTAATGGGACAGCATAAACATTAAAAACCCAATCAATGAAGTCAAACTGTGCCGGCACAGTTTCAAAGAAGGGTCTTAATATGTTAATGAGACAGATTCTTGAAGAACACGTGTTCATGCCACCTCTGTCTCTCAAACCTCTTGCACTTTCCCTTTCATTCCAACTCATATCCATTTTTCAAGCTTCAAAAGTCAAAACCACTTGCCGCCGTTCTTCCAACCCCATACGCACACACATACACATACAACGTGAACCAATTTTACACCTCCAAGAAGCGAACACATGCTGTCTCTTTCTAAAGAACAGAAACCGATCACCAGATCGTATTTCTCAAAGACGCCGCCTCATTTAACAATTTTATATTACTTATATCGGTTTGTACTCACAGTTCGTTATTAGCAACAAATTTAATTTCTCAATGAATTTATAATTTCAAAATTGAATTAAATTGGAGACAAATTTTAAATAATTGGTCCTTTGTAACACTTCGAAGAACATTAAGCCGATTATTAGTTTCCTAGTTCAAAATTCAATACAACATGAAAATGAATACTAGACGTCCATCAAAGTAGGTACTTTGACAAACTTTAAGCCCATTTGGCTTAATAATTTGAAAATTGATATAACTGACAGAGAATTAAATTAAGGGTAAGTCCTGGCTGAATTTTAAAGCGGATAAAAGTAGCAAAAGACCCTTTGAGAAACCATAGGGGACAGAATAAATCCGGGTGGCCCAATTTGGTGCCGGTCGGTCTAGCACACAACACTAAGGTAAGTGTCTGGGGCGTTCTCGACTTCCTTTTAATAAAGATCCCTCAACAGAAGATATGTTAGGAATGTTTTAAATTTTGGTAGTCTCATAAATTTTATATCAACTTGATATTATTATATAAAACCTTCACTTCTGGTTTGTAAACGTTTTAAAGTAAATTTTTTGTTTAAACACCAAATATATTTTATAAAGGCGGCTTGCAAAAGATCATGCAGATGCCGCAAAGCGTTGTTCTGCTGTCAACTACATGAAATGTTCTGAATACCGGAGAATGCAGTCAATTGCTTGTGAAAACACCGCCTTCCTTCTCTTACCCTCGTGTATAGGGAACAAAATCCCTTTAGAAATACAATTTACAGAGTGTAGACGAATTATGCTTGTTGTAAATACCCTAAACAACCTATTGTACCCAAACTTGCAATTTTTAAGTCGTATCTGAAGAACCTTCCGGTTAAATTTCAAAAAGAAGAAGTACACAAATAAGATTAACCGAATTCTGGAATATCCATGCATTATTAATTCAGATCAATACGTTCAGAAGCTTTAACAGCAATCAAAGTAGGTATTCAGTTACAAGTCAAGCGGCGAGAAGCCAATTTAGTTATTAACCGGAATATCGACAAATTTATCCGGAGGATTTACGTTTTCAGGAACTTCAGCGTATTTTGAATCATGAAGGTATAATAATTCAGTGTAACTGTTTAAATGAAAAATAATAAATATTCATTATATCTTATAATTTTTTTCTCTTTGTTTTGATCATTTTCTAATTCTAGCCCTTCAGGAAACTTTACCCGTCTCTTTTCATTTTACAATCTCGCCTCCCTGTTTTATCGCTTTTCACGATTCAGTTCATAAATTTCCTGGCCGTGGCCATACTGTGTGTTATCGACTGATTGACAAAACTTGTACATCAAATGGATCCCATTTGAACAACCAACCTCTTTTTTACATTAAGTGGGGCGTAGAAAATAATTACTTTAGATATTAAACAAATACAGGTAGGTCATGTTAATATTTCTGTTGCGTCGGTTTTTAAACGAAACATTTTATCGTGAATTTAAGTTTGCTGTAGGTAGAATGAAATCAACGAAAAAATCAATAACAATATAATATTTGTTTAGTTGATCCGCAAAATCGGTAACATAAGAAAACAAACCGATTTTATAAAAAAAAGTCACCTCACATTAAAACCTTAAAAGGGACGGATTACGGATCGATCAATGGAGGTGTATATTTAAGCCGGAAGGACGTTGACGAAACATATCGTGAAAGGAATCAGGACAACCAAAAGAAACTTAACATATATTAACACTGTGGTTTCACACTCTGGAGCAGGTCGGCCCCTTTGGCGGTCTGTGCCCCGGTGCTCTTACAATAGGCCTTATTGTGAGACCAGTGTCCTACGCTAGCGGCATCTTTGGCGGCGATACTTTGCGTGGCCACCCTCTGCGATTGCAAGATTTATGGACAGTTCGCTGTTTATAGGGTATGTGGCCCAACACTTATGCGAAGGTTGACAAAGTCGGCTGTCAGATTAGTTTTTACTTGGCAGCCTAATTTTTTATCGAATTTTGTTCCAAATCTTTCTCTTCGTTTTTATTTTGTTTGAATGGTTGGCAGTTTTTTGACGTATCTGATACATTCTTTATATTAAGAACATCTTTGCATTAGCGTAATTAAGATCTAACCCATAAATAAAACAGCACTTTAGAACTGGTTTTCGTTGAAGCTTGTAAAAAACAAAGATGTTTACCATTTAGTAAATTCGTACTAGAACTAGATATAGAGATATAAGAGTCACTGCAGATATTTTTGGAAATAACGGTTTATTAAAAATGATTTTAGAGATTAGAATTAATATTCATAAAATCAATCACAATCGATTTTTAGTAGGTATACATAAGAATGTTTCAATTTCAAAGTATAAGATAGTGCTCTTTCTTGAAACGATAGAAAATCCTGCAAATTTAGGTAAAGTAACGGAAATTTCGTAGTCGAGATTTTCAAAGCGCCTCCCCGTCTCTTTATTGTTGTACAAGGTTACCAGGTACTTAATAAAAATTATGATTATCAGCTAATAATCGTTTCTACAATGTACTCTTTTAATATAAAAATCGCGCAATATTAAAACTTTTTTAATGGTCGCTCTTTCAATTCAAGTTTAACTCCCAGTTACGCTAACTAACAGTCAGTTGTAATGACATCAATACTGCGACAACAGCATTGGAAAGCACTTCAATGCGTAGCGAGAAACACCAGACTATACGGGTTCGATACGTACAGAAGAGAGACAGGCATCTAATTTACTAACGCAGCGGAAGTTCGCGATTTTCTCATCAACCGTACATTTTAGCTATATGACTACCTTATACTATGTGATAGACAATTTAATTTTGCATTCAACTATATAATAATATACAGGGTGTTTCATTTAAAATACCAAAGTTGCTTATTGTATTGTGAAAACCAAACACCCTGTATACCCTGTATAAGTTTAAAATCTAATTGAAATATCTGGTACAGAATGTTTGGATTCCCATATATTCGAATAACACTTTAGCCCACCCACCGCAAACTTACTTGAAATTCACAAAACATCCGCCAGTTACTGGTCTGGAGAAACCGTTAGTCCTTAGCACTCATAGAATAGACTAATTAGAACTGAATTCATAACCGAAATTAGCTAGGTGAGATTTAATTTAGCCTAGGGCATGTTCTCAAAGCCGTTGATGTCGAAGGTATCTGGGGCATTAAGAAATTTCCAAGCATCCGTGTTATACGAACTTTGGGGGGAAAAGGCTCGAAACTAAAAGTTCTGCCGAAAGCTATAAATAAAGACAGCAAGAGTGTGATGCAATGTTCTTTAAACAGATTAGAGGGCTGATTCTTAATCCTCGTTTTCGCACTAATGGAGCGACATACAACTAAAGTCCGAAGTTTAATGTAAAGTAGGTACTCAAAGCTTGCCGACGTTGTAAGCTTAACTAAAATGGGATTATATCGAGCAAAGTTTACTTCAAAGAATTTAAGTTTGAAAAATTTAGTTATTAATATTAAACAAAATAATAATAAAATTAGTTTACTTAAAAGTTAAAAAAAGTGCGGAATAATTGCTTTTGTAAAGGATAACACGTGTTATGGAAACATTTAAAAATGTTCATCAATTTTATCATGGGAATAAAACCGTTCTTAATATTCAACATATCTTCCAAAAACAATCGATGATCAGAACTACAAGTGGTGGTACTCAATTTGACGATGGCTACACAAAAACCCACACAATTAGAGCTAATAGCGATTAAGATTGGATCGTTTGTAAAAACATGCCTAAAAACGAATCCCACACCTCTTCAATCAAGTGATATCTGTAATATTTTAATGAAACACTAAATTGTGGCCAGGAATGCGTTTGAGGCACGAGCCGTGAGGTCTCTGAATCTGCTCCTTATTGCATGACAGCTTAGGGAACAATAGCCACTTGTGTGGGCCCCAAATACCTGTCTAATTGACCAGCAGGCGGCCCCAGTAGGTCTCGTGATTAATACGCGCACGACAGAGATAAATGCAAATGCGGTACAAGGAATAGAGTGAAAAAGGCTGAATACAAGTCGGCGAGTTGAGGTTTTAATGCGTTTTTTGAAGTTCACCTCCATTGTTTGGCGGAATTTCAAAATTTCTTTATAACACTTCCTTATTTGAAAAAATTTCCTGTGAATCTCGTGATTACTACAAAAGGACAGTCAATTTGATATGACAGTAGATTGTACAATGGATAAAAAGAATATTTTCATTCAGATAAATCGTAATCACTGGAAAACCTTAAGTCGAAAATTATTTTCCTGTGGACGTTAGGATTAGGGGCATTTTTATGTTTCAATAATCAACAAAAGGAAGCTGAAGCATTATAAAAACGTTACTCATGAAAACGTGTAACAAAGTTTAACATTCAAAGCTTATGTATCAACAAAATTGTGCTGTGTTTTCAAAATTGTAATAGACGTGGAAAGAATATTAAAATGGGTTAGAATACAAAATAACACTCGTAGGTAGCAAAGATTAACTTCTAAGATCACACCTTCGATAGAGTTAATGATGGACAAAGCTTGCATACAGAAACCTTTTATCAGAGGTTCGTATTCCGTTTTCAGGAAATTTCCAGAAAAGCTTTTCAACAACCAAAGCAAACGTATAACCAGTTTATAAAATATACATCGATTTACCATCTTCAAAATGGTAAGGAACGGTTTTTGAAAGACCCAAAAGTCATTGCGGACACCGTGGACTTTTAAGAAAAGCCATTTTCATAACTGTTCAAATAAGTTTTCCTACAAAGGGGTCAGAAGTCGGAATTTCTGAAAATGTTGCTAAAATCCTTAACTTTCCACCTACAAAACTAATTTTTTATAAAAGATTATAGTACAGATGTTGTCTCCTTAGAAAGTTTGCTCTCCAGATTGAGGGATTTTCTAGCTTCTATACAGTGTGCCCACTTTATCGTGGAACGCCTTGATTATACAGAGTAGGCAACACACACTACATGTCATAAGTAACGTTGCTAATTAAAATTTTCTTTCCCTACGTCAAAACCACGGTCAAAACGAACTGACTCTATATCCATCTCAAGTTTAGTCCCGCGAGCGCGGTATCAAACCTTTAATAACCGTATCCCGACTCCTGGTAGCATACCTCTATCTCAAAATTTCAGCAGTCTCAACCGGCTTGGTAGTAATACATAATTCAGCAAACTGTTAGAAACCCGTGTCGCTATATATTAATGTTGCCTTGCTATTTTACATTTTGTCTGTTATATTTCAAAACCTGAAACGTAAACGTTGATGGGTTGAGATTAAATTGGGGAAGCTTAAAGTATAGGTAGTTCCTACCTGAAACCAGGGGTTTGAAGTCTATAGGTGCTTGCTACTGAAAGTAATAGCTCTGGAAGTAAATATCGAGGAAGTAGATTGGGTGTCGCAACCGCACCCGGACGTCCCAGTTAATGTTGAGTGCAGAAAGCGAACCCCCAGTGCCAGAATACGTCTTTCCGCGCCTTGCTGTTTCACTTCGCTAAGTTAAGTAGCCAAAAATTGAAAGATGCTGTAATTAAAATCAACACGCACCAGATGGTGTTTCTTCTGGACTTACTAAGTTGTTGACCTATGTTTCGTCTCGCTACTGAAAATTTACCCATTTTTTTAATTCCCTTTAGGCATTTATATTCAGATTTAAGTGCTATTATTTATCAATTTTTTAAAATGTTAATAGCTACGATTTCCGATCAGTTTTATGTTGAAAAAAAATTAAATAATAATCATCAGTCAGATGGTCCAATTGCAAAACGTCATATAAACCGTTTATGAATATTTAAAATTAATTTATTAGTATGAGAGATGGGATGACAAATGAAATATATAGTGCATCAAAGTGTTAAATGATAAATGCCTACTTTTAAAAGCGTTGACCTCAGGGGGGCGAACTTGACCGGACCCCCTTGAGGAACTCGAATAACTCATGAATCATCTTTACAAAATACTAATTTGAATAATTAATAACCATTTTAGGCCACTCTGCGATAAAAAATATAATACTGGTAATGAATCCTCCAAGTGATGATTGTTTATTATGAAAAATCGTTTTCCGTATATAAAAATTCCACGAGTTAATCCTGTTGGTTTTGGATTAGTTCGAATTGAAACAGCAACAAGTTGCTGTTGTACATTTCCGAACCATGCAAATTATACTTAGTTCCACATTGTTCCATATTGAAATATGATTATTAAATTTGAGCGCTGTGATTAGCGAAACAATGGTCGGTGGACAACTTTCTTATACTTTATTGTTTTTAATATTGTTGGTACGAATGCGTAGATAATTGTATCAACTAAAATTCGTGGGAGTTGATATGATTCTAGGGTTGCTTTTCCTTTTCAGAATTGTACCTTCGATTGTATCTTTTAGAATCGGAAATTTATAAAATATTCTCATATTTAAAAGATTCTTTTGATTATATCACTCATATATTATATAACAATGGGAATTAAGAATTTTTTAAAAATGAACCAATCACGGCGGGAATTCTCGGATATACCTTCTTGGTCCATCGGTATATTCGATTTGGAAATATCATTAGGAAATATCATTAGGAAATATCCCTCGAGCAAAGCTCTCGGGAAATTTCCATGGCAACATCAATTTCGAATAGAAATCGCGAAAAGTATTTTCGAATATACGAAAGCGCTCTTATGATATTACTACTGAGTATTGACGAAAATCAAGAACCACTAGATAGTTATAGTGTCGCAGAATTCAAAATGGGTGGATAACATTGCAATTACCTACACGTCCACATGTACGTTTGACAGATTTTTTTTTAAATTGTAAAAGTATTGGGGGTGTTTGTTGTATAAAATCGTAAAAGAAAAAAAATTAAATTTATTTTACTCTACAAATTGGTCTTTGTTGTTTTAATTACGTGTTCTACACAATAATTCGTGGGTCGTGTTACTTACTTACCAAATTTAGTTTGATTGTTTGTTGTTTTAATTTATTGTTCTGAAGAGCATTTTACTATAATGTAGTACTTACATTAGAATTTGTCATTTATCATGAAAAGGGGTAAAAACTTTCATCGAAAAAAATTGATTTCAATTACGTGCAGACTTGTAGATATGATTAATATCTATTTTTATAATTTTCGGTTGCTTATAGTAAATCCATGTATTATTAAAAAGGGCAAAAATCTACACTAAAGAATCCCAGAGATATAGGAAAACGGCTGTTAATAAGTATTTTATTACCTAGTGTATGAAGAAGGAGCTTCACTGAAAGTTTACCTTCATTCTAAAAACGTGCTACGTTACAAGTCATTATGTTTTTATTAAATACACCATACGAAATTATAAACCTATAAAAACAGTAGCTTAGCTATTTCTCACCTCTGAAAAACTTTATGTGTGTATCATGTTATAAACATTCTTTAAAAATTATGTTTGGAGTTTGTATGTATATGGAGAGAGATTCAGTGGAAATGAGGAGATATGTTCAACGTATTAAGGACTACAACGATTAATTATCATTCAAATTCTATAAATTTCGTGCAGTTTTCAGTACAGACTAAAAAATCTTTAATTTTCAGTTTTTTGTTACCCTAAAATCTTTGATTAAATTTTTTGTAAGTCCCCAACTTTTCAAGATATTGCCATTAACTTTGCTTTTTCAAATATGAGTCAAGGGAGGCCATGAGACCATTGTAAAGAGATTATTTTTTCTTTTTGACTGATATAAGGTTTGATGGATTTATGTTGAAAAATTGTGGAGTTATAATAGAAAAAGTGATTTTTTCACGAACTATTTTTTTTTTTCTGTTTTTCTATTCAATCTGCAGGTATGTGATTTGTGATTGAACGCTCAAATTTGTTTTCTGATCTTCAGTGATCGATTTAGGAAATTCTTTGGCGACACTAGAGTATGCGCCTGAAGTTTTTAGAATTTGAGTTTAAATTTTTATCCACAGGTTTTAGTGTCTCGTCGTAAGTTCTATAGATCTTTCTCAAAACTGAATTGAGGGTTGTTACCGTTCTCTTGTATCGAAGATATCTAACCTCGCCGAAGTATTCTTTGGGGTTTGTGTTAATTCTGCAGGTTACGTCATTTGAAGGCGCTGAAGTTTGTCTTTCTGACCTTCAGTGACCGACTTCGAAAATTCTTTGGCGTCATCCACATCTCAGACTTTTACCGTGCCTATGCCCATATTATATTCTCAGCTTTTCTAACATTTTCTCTGACTCCACGAAAATGGCCGTCTTCAAAGATAATCGAACTTCGAGTTTTATTTTGTTTCATGATTTCCGTATACCTATACGTTTTGTATCATTTTTCTATCTATTGTTGGATATGTGGTACCTACATCCTTATTATAACCCTATAAATATTTCGGTACTGTATTAACTATCCCGATGTTGTTATTTTTGTGATTTAGATTTCTTTGCCGGATTTGTTGTGTAACTCCATGACGTACATATGTGTTGTTTATAGTCTGTATACTCTTTATGGGATAGTAGAAATAAATGTGTTTACCAACATTCAATTTGCAAACCAAATGATCGTTGAAGCTAGTTAATAAAAATTAAATTTAATAAATTTGATAGCCATAATGCGGTAGTATAAATACGAAATGACTTTGTTGATTAAATGTTCAATTATTTGAGAAATTGCAAACATTTCCATATTACGACCGGCTTATAAAAAACTGGACGTGACTGGGGCTTTGAATATGTATAGCTAAGATTAGTAGGTACCGCGTTTATATGTAGGTACTGATTGATCACCAGCCAGAGCTGAATAATAATTAACAGTTATATTGAATCTGAATTAAGCAAACAGGTAATTACTTTATAAATTGTTCATTGTTTTCATCGGATATATTTTTTACATTTTTTGTTGCGCGAAATTGATTTACCCATAACATTCCATAGTACTGATATGAAATTCAAACAAAGCTTAATACAACACGACATTTTATATTTCCATATTTCTTGCATTTTTTTTAAATTTAAATATTTTTATACCTGCATCATTCTGAAAATTTTGAAGTTCAAGAAAAATTATTAAAATATTTTTTTTAATTAATAGTGATGTAATTTTTACTTTAATACGATTGGGTTAGGAAGCATTCGGGTTGGCTTGTTTTGAACTAAAAAATCCCCTCTTTAATAAAAATTATTAGAAATGTAAAGAACGTGAAAAATGTGATACAAAGATACATTTTATTTTTTTTTAGTTAAAAGACTACTCTGTCGTTACGATTATCGCAAATCCTTTTTTGTCTGTCCCTTTTAAATTTTGAAAATATCCTGAAAATGCTACCGCCAGATTCTGTAAAAATCGGGTGTAGTTGCAAATAATCGTTTTGATTAATCCGCACTCAAAGTCATAGTAAATCATAGCACGAAAATGCTCTTTTGTAATTGCATTTACCTTAAACCATAAAGCTATTGTTTTATAGAAATTACAAAATTCTACATGCCGCCTTGTACCTACAAAGATACAATGATAAAAATTATTTTGAAAATTATAATCAGATTTTTGGTTCCATCATAACATAAGTAGGTACCATACTACTTAAATAAATTCCAAAACGTATTTATTGTTTCTAATTCAGTATCGAAACTCTTACTTTTCAGCATCGATACATCAGTAAAGTGTAGTGAGTGTTGCGGTTTTTAAAAGATTTTATTTTGTTAAAATTTCATTGTTTTGTTATCCTCTTTCCGGGGACATTTAAAGACCATTTAAGACCTTAAATGATTTTTCTCGACGCTCTTCCGCTCGTCTATTAAAGCAAAATTGCGGCTAGATGGCACGAAACCATGATACAATAAATTTATTGTATGGTGACATGAATGACAATTTTTGTTCTACTTAATCGAACATAGCACCTCCACAGTTGGCCCCTTCGCCGCGAACGATTCGCCGCGATTTGTCGGTTTGTCGTAGCTATTTTGCTGCCGCTTGATTTCCTATAGAAGATGGTTTACGCAGGTTAAGAGTCTTTGGATGGGGTGAAACTATATCTAACCTAATTTTGTGTGTCCTTGCCACTTTAAAGATTGTAAAACCGACGACCGACCCGATATAAAGATAATAAAAAATGTACCTACGAACATGAGAATATTTTAAATTTTTTTATACTTCCGATTTATATTTTATTCTTCCGCCAAGTTGTGATTAACTGCTTGAGAGTATTTTTCTTGTGACCATACCTAAAAATAATGTTTCCAACAATCCTGAAATACTCTAGAAGATCTAGAGGTTGTAATCCGAGATTCCACCGAAAATATTATATTATTATAAGATTCTGGAAAACACCAAGAAAAAAACATTTACGACTTTTGCAATATTCTTTTTTTTCTTCTGTAAATTTAAAAAACCTCGGTAACTTTCTACACCTTTCCAGTTTGGCGTTTAAATAATTAAAAGTCAATAATAGTAGTAAATCAGAAAAACTGATTATTGTTGACGTTGCTGATTTTTTTTTATTTTTCCGATATTAAGTTCTATTTATAGAAAGTTTTAACATTTTTTTAATCTACATTGACTGTGAGAACTTTCACTGTGATTATTAACCCTCATCATCAAAAAGGATATGAACCAGAGATTTTCTATTTCAATATAAAGAAAGAAAACTTTTGACATAAAAATTTTAATTTGAAAGTTTGATAAAATTAGAAAGTTTAGTTAGAGAATATAGAAGAGTAAAGTTTCCACGTCCTTCAATATTTAATCCCATCTGAAATCACTTAATATGTTAATTCTGATGAGTTCTGGGAAATTGGGTGTTTATTTGATTTGCTGTGAATCAAGTTATGTTATTGACAGGCCGTTTGTTTCATCTTGTAAATGGGTCATTATTTGTTAAATCCAATTCTATACAAAATCGGTTGATTAAACAAGACATTCCTCGCAATTTGAAACCATGACAGAAATGGAAATATTTTATTGTATTTATTGTTAAATTAATTTGAGAAAATTATTGATAATTTATTCCCACGATCTGATTTATTATAATATTACAAAGTAAAGTAATGTACAGTGAATGTTAAATATTTGTTTATGTTTTTGTATGAGTTTTAGACAATAGCCTAGACATTGGTTTCATATTAAAAACGATTAACCTTTCAATATGAATGTAGTCTTATGGTAGTAGTAGCATTTTATGTTTGGTCTTAAATTATGAAATCAGGTGTACATATCGCGCATAAAATTGGAAAGAAAACAATCTTTATAGGACCCTTTGTCGGCACCGCTTACCGCCAACATATTTAGAGCCGCCATCTTGAGAAAGCCTCAGTTGTTTCACGCTGAATTACACTATTGTGATATTGTTTATTTTCTTTGAAATTGAGATGTGATTGAGTACGAGCGTCTAACATCTCGGTAATTGGTGTGCACGTTACGCATTTTTCTCCAAATAGAAACTATAAAACCGTATTGCAAAAACGACATTATTATTTCCAAGTCATTTCTAAGTATGCGTGAAAATTACTCCACCACTACTATACCTGCATATTGACTAAATCATGTTTTGTGTTCGCCGTATATAAATTGAATTGTCGATCAGCAGGCACCGACCGACAGAGTTCAATTCATTTCTTTGTTTTATTACTTGTTATCGACCTCACTTGCTGTTAAAACAAGTAACAAAGGCACTTTTCAAAACGATATTACCCAGAAAGATTTTCTTTCGTTGCACACAAAAAATTAATTAAATTGAAAACAAGGTAACTTTTTCATTTTTACAATAAAAAGTTAATTACTTGGCACTTGAAGAATAAGTTCCTATTATTACTTTAAAATTAAAATTCAAGTTAAACGGCATTCTCCTAAAATTGCACCTCTAGCTTTAACCTGGGCTCCGAAATTTTTGAAATATTATTACAAAAAAACTGACCTTACGATTTTGTTTAAATATTTTACACTTATGCAGCATGGTATTAGATACATTTTCTTTTTTTGATGAATGCTAGAATTTTACTGTGGCGCCCTCTACGAGGTTTTGAAAATCGGAAATTGATGCTCTAATAGTAGCTCCTTTATTGGTTAAAATATGAAAAATGTTTAAATATAAAAGTTGTTCAGTATATAAATTTGCATTCTCCTAAATTTATATTACGTATACAGGGTGTTTGCTTTCCACAGTACAATAAGAAACTTTGTTATTTTAAATGAAACACCCTATATATTATTGTATAATTGAATGCAAAATTGAATTGTCTATCACATAGTATAAGGTAGTCATATAGCTAAAATGTACGGTTGATGAGAATTTCGCGAAGTTCAGCTGCGTTTTGTAAATTTTGAAGATTTAGTATTACTGCGGATGCGCGTCTCTCTTCTGTACGTACCGAACCCGTACCTATAGTCTCGTTTGTCGCGCTACGCATTCAAGTGATTTCCAGAGACTGCCTCGAGTTACACTTCGGGGTAAAACTTCCCCAACTACGTCCCATATAAACATGCCTGAACTTTTTGGTTTCCTTTACATTTTTACTTAAAATATTCCCTTTACTTATGCTTCGTTTCCTTAACCCCAAACTATACAATCCCCAACCCCTTTTACCCAACTACCGATGACTCTACATCTTATCTAATATTTATTTCATTTTTGGGTATTTTTCTTTTAAAATAATTTCTCACTCAGTCTTTAACTGTTTGATGAGCTGCAAATAGTAACATTATTTGAACTGTTTACCAAATGTTAATTAAGTTTTGACAAAATCGAGCAAACAAACGATTTATTAATTTGCCTGGGATTATGCAAAATCCATATTTAGAACGTTTACGTTACAAAGCTGTTCTTAAAAAATCCAAGGCAACGATCCTGTATTAATTATGAAGTACAGTATTCCCATAAGTTGAAGTAAATACTGAAATTATTACACAATCAATAAAAAAGGAAATTAAATTTAAAAATAAAATTCGTAAATCCTCTAGGATTTTACAGTTTACCATTTTAAGCCTTCCAAGGCGTTTCTTCCCGTTATCTAAATACGATCTCGTGAATCCTAAAGAAAAGCTCTCTCAGGAATTTTCAAACACGAATTTATTGGATTTTCTCTCGCAAAAATTACCGTATGTGTTAATATAAAAAGATTATTTACAATGAAATATCAGAAGCAGAATATCAAAAGAGATTTATTTAATTTTAATTAACCTGCACTTCTGTTATGTTATAAAATTTATTTTGCCATAAATTAAACTGATATTAGCACACACATGTTTCAAACAAAGTTGGGTTAATCTTCAAAAAGGTCACAGCTGCATTTGAAGATAAGCGAGTTTGCTGTATTAATTAATCAAATAAAAATACTGGTGCATGTTCCAAAACAATACATTATGTTTTTATGTGTATAAACAGTACAGGAACGGGTTCAAAAATATTTGAATATAAGAATGTAAATAAATAATTAAAATTTTGATAAAAGATGAATTTAGTTCACTGTTAAATTTCCGTTTCCTCTCCCACGGACAAGCACATCAAGTTTAAAATGCAATTAATTAGATTTAAAATATACACCTACTGGTTAAGATATAATTAAGTAATTAACTCCTGTGTTTACTAATTACCCACATAAATACCATAATTACTAAAAATAACGTCAGCCACATTTAAAATATACCGACCATAATACGTCAATCAATCTGTTTCTGTGCAAATTCATTTGTCAAAACATCAAGTAAATTTACGTTTATTAGCGGTTAAGTATTTAACAACCATAATTAATGTATTGTTATTTTTTCTTTTAGGTCGAGAAGATGAAAGCGATACTGAATCTGAACCAGGGATTCCTTTAAAACGAAAGCAACGCCGCTCCAGGACAACATTTACAGGTGAACAACTCGAGGCTCTTGAAAGAGCTTTCACAAGAACACAATATCCTGATGTTTACACCAGAGAGGAACTTGCTCAACAAACGGGATTAACTGAAGCTAGAATTCAGGTTGGTATTGTAAAGCAGTGTTGATAAGAACTTACTTATCTTGATATATTTTCAAACCTAAGCGTAAACACTATTATAGTCAACTCGGTCATGAAAAGAAACATACGATATTCAGTGAAATATAATTTCTAGTATCTTACATAATAAGGCTTTGTATGTTTGTAAAACAAGAAATCGGAGCTCTAAATGTTACCAAATAAATTTTTCATTAAGACGCCGCTCGCTGACCAACTTAATAATCCTATTTTTTTTATTTCAAGGTTTGGTTTTCGAACCGCAGGGCACGTTTAAGAAAGCACGCAGGAAATGGAAACCCTGCAACTGCGCTCAGTTTTGCCTCATTACCTTTGGCAAACATGGCATGTCAATATTCCTCGGATGGTGCTCAACACGACTGGCGAAATTCTCAGTTCGTTAACTACAACATGCTGCAACAAAGTTCATTCAATCCAGCCCATCAAGATGTTCCTCGAACAGATTATTCCGCGATTTTTGATGCCAATTATGTTATGGCACAAGCGCAAGTTGCACAGGTACAAGCTGCACAAGTGCAAGCAGCTCATGTTCAAGCTGCTCAGGCGCATGCGCAAGCTGCTCATGCACAAGCCAGTAACTTAAGTAATTTAACCAGCGTGGTCAATAGAGTTAGCAAGGAAAGTGAACAAAAAGAAGTTAGTGTTGGAAATCAGGAAACTTCGCAAAGTACAGTGCAATCTCCACCATCTTGGAATAAAAATGGGGAATGGAATCAAATATCCATGAATTTACAACCAGAAAATTTGTCGTATAACGTTAATGACGTTTTTGCACAGTCTCAGTATTCGGTTAATGCTGCAAAGAACTATTGGGCTTAGTGCTTTTATTAAAGTGCATAAGTGCGATTTTAAAAAAAAAAATTGTTGAAGAATTAAATTTGTTTATACCCATAGTGCCTGAAAAAAAAACGACTATTTAGATATTAAAAGAACTAATAAGCAATAATTATTTAGTACAACTCGTTTCTCACAAATAGTTTTAAGTGCAAGTGCAACATAGTGCAAGCAAATTAAGTGTACTTTGCGATCTTTCTTTGTACATATAATATTAAGTTTGACGCATCATGTATATAATAACATGTTTCTTTCTTTATAGGTTTAATAATTTACAGAAATTTTCATCGTTGTACTATTATTTTAAGAATACATACGAAACCTGACGCATCTTTCTCTTTTCGATAACCATTTTGTCTCTTAGGCCCAGGAAGACGAGGACTGTGTTCAGGACTTTACTGCAGGAACCTGAAAATGGCATTGAATTTATCCAAATTACTTTCCAAATAAGTACACTACGGTCGGTTTCGTCCTGTATTAAGCTCTTCAGAAATAGAAGGATCACAAGGTAAGATTTCAGCACATTTTCTTGATATATTGAAACACTGAAAATGGATTCAGCAAAATTTAACGCCAGCAACCGCTCCGTAAATTTAAGAACATAGACTGCGGCGATCATCACCATTTGGTGCTACTTCTTCTTTATTATCAATTTCTTAGGGAATCGGCTCTTCTGCTAACAACCTGAAGTCCTGAACCGCCAACGATACATAACTGACGATGAACTGATGAGGCGATGAATTGTTTAGACGATAAATAACTGGCGGTGAATTTTTCGTATACGACTGAAAATATTTCTAATCCAACAGTTCTCAATTTGGAAGGAATCCCTCTCAGGACTACTTGATTTTTTTATTTACAGAAGTTGTATTGTTTCAACGTTTGTTGAAGTAGTACATACCAACAGGACTAAACAAATAATTTCTTACAGATATCCTTGTATTTATTTAAAAACACAAGCGTAGAAATTTTTTTCCAATCTCCAGGAACCAGTTGACAAATCTGCTGCTAATACGAATGTAGAGAAAAATTTAAGGTAAGGTACGTTGTTTCCAATCCCGGTGTTTTCAAAACAAGCCCAGCGTAAAAATTACGTCAGCCATCGATGATGTATTTAATAAGAGGAAAGAAAGTTAAAAAACAATTGTTTCGTGAACGTCTTAAAATTCAATAAACAGGAGTTTTATTGATTAAAAATTTTCGTTCTTCATTGTGCTCTTTAAAAAGCAATTCAAACAAAGTATGGTTCAGGATCTTACACAAAGGAGACAATATAAATGTATACCATTGTCATTAAAAGAGAAAAAACAAAGATAAATTTATAATAGACTTTATTTTCTTACACTAAGTATACATATACATCTTAAATATGACAATAAATACATAAATTTAATATAATACGGATTCGACATCATTATTGTCTATGTTAAACATTTATTGTCAAAAAGTTTTTTTCAAAACTATTGTCTTACACAGCAAATACTTTTAAATATATTGTCAAAAAGTACATATTTGAGAATTTTCAGAAAATAAATCCAGCCGTCGATTTTGGAATTATCAATAAAGCAATGAAATCTATCAACTGGCCCTTTTTACACTTCTTCATACTATCACTAACGCTACGTTAAAATATATCCTACTTGAATATGTTTTCATATGATATTCTTGATTGAATTCGAAGAATTATAATTCTGATATTATTTTTGTTCGATATGGAAAAAGTTTTTTAGGATATGCCAAAAAACAAGTCTGAGTTTAATTTTGGGTGTTAGGTAAGGCGAAAAATGATGGGGGAAGAAGATTTATAGAACATCCTAGTGAGTGCGAGGTCTCATAGGAAACTTCCTTAAAAGTATGTTATCGACAGCTGGAATTAATAAAAACCGCTTATCCTCCTTCTCCGGACTTTGGGGGTAGGCGTTGTCTTCGGTTTGCCCATCTGTGGAAGTCTCCCTGTAACACCAAAACAATGTTAGAAATTCACAGAAATTCGCGAAAGTGCAAACTAAGTTAGTTACAGGCACAAACAGTGAAATTATCGCAGTTTCCATTTCCATGCCTTTCTGCTTAAAGGTCGGGTGGCATTAAAGGGAGTAAATTATTCTAAAACAGCAATAAAACCATGAAAAACAATTTCTAGAGCGAACGTGGAAACACATAATAAGGCTATTTTCTAAATGAGCCTCATAAATTCGAATAACGATCACATTTGCGCTCAAATACCAGAGTTAAAAGGTGCGACAAACCACTAAAAATAACGTAAAACAACCAGAGGTCAACTAAAAGAAATTCTTATATTACCCACTGCTATCTTAATTGCTTGAAAACAGAAGGTATAAAAAATCCTTTAAGCTTTCAAAATTACGTGGAGACTTTCGGGAAAAAGCTTCTACCTATTTCAAATGCAAATATTTTAAAAACAACATCTGCAAGAAAATCAATTTCACATTCTGAATAAATATAAAAACAGCAATTCGCTTTAAAAAAAAAATTAGAATTTTGAATCAATTAAAACAGAATTTATTAACTTTTCTGACAACATTAGTACCTACTGCTAACTTTAGAAAAAAAATCGCCGAATTATGAAAATACGTTTTTGAATTAGAAATGATGTTCTTTCTACTTGGTTCGGAAGATCTTATTTTGCAATTCACAGTAATACCGGAAGTTTATACGTTATAAAACTTATTTTAAACAGAAACAAGCAGAAACTTAAATTCCAGCTTCGATTTCAACAAGATGGGGCACTGTCCCATTACTTAAATCAAGGTCAGAGCTAATTTAATTAAATGTATTCTTAAAAAAAATTATTGCAGAGGATAAATTAGGATAAGTTTCCAAATCACTTGACTTAAGTTTGATGAAAGTTTCTGTGTTAGTTTAAACTGAATGGACGAAGACCTCTTCCCAGAATACATATTATAGTGGTCATTGGGTTAAATTATATTGTAGAAGTGTAAGATGGTTGGGTTAGGAAAAAAAATTGAATAATTAAAGTAAGAACTACCGCGTTACCCGTGCATTATTAATTGAACCAGTGGAGGCTGGTGCTAAGGGCCAAAGGGGTGTCCGCAGCAAAAAAATGGAAATCTCACTTTTTTTTAAATCATAATATGCTAATATATACTTCCATGTCGCATGACACGGGCATAGCTTTGTTGTGACCCTTACGGCATGTTCAATTTGTATAGCGCATGTCTTAAATCGCGTCTAATAAGCCACACCCACTCCGAAAAAAACTTCGCCTGCGGCGTCAGTTTTTTCCCCTTGTTCCCTCATTTATTACTGTGCCCCCCAAATATTTTGGTTACGAGCCGCCACTGAATTGAATTAAATGTTTGATTAAAGATCAACCAGTTAGGGTAAGATATAAATAGCCTTCAAGATCAATGGATTTAAGTCTAATGTGTCTTGGTTTTGGATACATTTTTTTACTACAATATAGCGGTCATACAAGAACACCATTCAATACTTTTTACCAACTCTGTACTTTTCAGTATTAACATTTTTTTATTTTGAACACTTTGAAAGCTCAATTTCGTTTAAAAAAAAACTTTAGATATGATCTCGATTCTCGAGTAAATTTAAAATTCTCCCAAAAATTTACAAATACTTAAGTGTTCTTGTTCATTATTGTTCTTAAATACTTAAACGCAGATGTATATCTGCCCAATCTAGAGCGCTGTTACAAGCTACTCGTTACCTTTAAATTACCCGTTATATTAAAAGTAAACGTCATCAAATTTTATTTGAAAAATTTAATGAATTGTCTCGTATTTGCAACTTAATATAGAAGTTAAAAAATAAAAGAAGAAATAAGAACGTAGTGACCTAGTTTTATTTTGAGATCAAAAATGTTTAGTAGAAATCTTGCAAGGGCAAGTAAATACCTTGAGCTGTTACTTTTTCCTTTACATTCGCTTTTATTCTAAGTAATATTTCTAAAACGATTTGTCTAAAACACATCCTCTAAATCTAAAACATCAAACATCACCAACATGTTCTAGAACAATTATTAACACCTACAACTAACACAGTGCAACATCTAAACATCAAGATTTTTCTCTTGGTGCATTAAGTGCACTTTAGTTAAGAGAAAATTAAAACATATAAAACAAAATGTTGACACCGAAGATCTCTACACCCTGACCTGCAAACGCCACATTCTCCGCTGGTAGATCTACCGGACCTGTTGAATCTTCTAACGGTGCGAAAAGACGGTAGCCACCCTAACCGAGCTAGAGATCCAATATGCCTCTTATCAGGATTCCGGTATCTCACTAGGGATGAGGGCCAACCGCTCCTCGCTACCGAACCTGATTTATATTTTGCAACTTTCAAACATAAGCCTAATTTTATATGCATTAAAAGAAAAGAGATAAATATTTGAGGGCGAAAAAAAATTCAGCCCGTGAAATGTTTGTCTTTGGATTTTCTCATTTTCAGGCAGGCCAAAACCACTTGAAAGCAGCAGATTACAATTCCGGGTTTAATTTACCCTACTCAACTTTATATACGACCAACTTTGTTACAGGCGCGTTTTAGTTTATTAACATTCACGAAGCTACAAACTCTATAATTCTGATAGTTGCAGAAAAAGTTTTAACATGGAAAATTAATTCGTTGCAATGTAAATATCCGGAGGGAGGATGCTTCACAAGGAGCTTGAAAATTTTAAATTATTATTCTGTTAGTTCAATGAGATATAATTTATTGAATAATCTTGAAAGTTAATAAACGAACTCTTCCAGAATTATTTTAAAATTAAAACATTTAAATGAAGCGCACTAGAGAAAGGATATTAACTTTTTGTGACAACATTGTTTCTAATTTCCTGACTATGAGGGAGTTTTGAAAATCAATTAATGCACTCCATTATATGACGGTCCCTAATGCTTTTTATTTCGATTCTTTTGTTTTCAGTAAAAGCTATTCCAAGGTACATTTTATGTGGTGGTATAAATAAAAGTATTGATTTAAATTTACTCACGTAGTCTCTGATGTATATTATATTTGATATCGTAAGTGAACAAGGATATTACTTTACAGATAGCATATGAAAGTTATTTTATTTTTCATAAAAAGCATGTATTATTCATTTTATGAAGACTAAAAAGGTTATTATTGATTTACCATTAAAACAAACGTTTCAACCATTTACTCGGCACTATCTTATTAGTGCTAAATGATATTAAAACGATTTTTTGTCCTAAAATGTATTAATAGACGTCTATTAATAAATAACTTGTAGCTTGTCCAAAGTGTCTGGGATTCGGAAATAAACAAATTGGTATCGGGTTATAATTCCACATCAGCATTTTGCCAACGCGCACCTTAAAATTCTGGTGCTGATACCCAAAATTTCCTGTAGCTATAAGAACTACAAACTTATACAAACCCTAAATTACTGCCCCAACATTTCTGTGAAGACTTGAAACAAGTTTGGAATTGATTTTGTAGAAGGGGGGAGCTTGTATAATTTTTTTTGTAGAACTTTTGGACAGCACCTCGTACATTGACCAAGTTGTAGAGCTCGGGGCTCATCTGTCTGGGCCATACCAGAATTTTTCGTTCAACCAGTGAAATATGGCAGAATCTTTGTCACCTACCATTTCCTCTCAGCTTTGAGTTTCTGGTAATTTGGAGTAGGAGGTACCGTAATGGAAACAGTTTTATTGGTCTACCTTTATCGGATACAGTCAAGGCTTATAGATTGTAAATTTTTACTGGTTTTAACATACTTTTTGCATTGGAAATTAGTAAATAATGGCAAACTTTTTGCACGATCATAGATCATAGAAAAATGAAATCTGTCTTATACAGGCTGTTGCTTAAAAAACGCCTCGAGCTACAACTTCGTTATTTTAAATTTTCGACTCCACAACCTATATATAATTTTAAATGGTAGGGCAAAAGCTATCTTTTGACATCACCCTTTTGTAAATATCTATCAACAATTTTAAGCTACGACGTTCAATTTTTTTATTTTAAATGGAACGCCCTGTATATTTTTACATATTTGGATTCAGGATGAAATTCTGCATACAGTTGTGTGTTTCATTTGTTTTTCTGATACCTAGAAATTTTTTTAATAATTTTTTTCTGTTGCATCTAAACAGCCAAACGATATCAGATCTGTTATCAACCAGGTGGCGGCAAATTTGAGCAATACTTTCTAAATACGTTTTGTAGTTATAATATTTTTTCCATAATATTTTAACATTTTAGTTTTCCATGGCACACTTGATAATTTTATGATAGCGTACGACTGCCCACATGGATAAAATTTAAAAATTTCTGAGTAATCACAAATACAAATGAAGCACACTAATGTATGCAGAATTTCACTTGGATCTAAAATTTCAAATAACGAATTAACGAGTCTAGGCGTTTTTTAGAAAACAGCCTGTATGATGAAAACGGTGGCCCATCATTGCTAACCAAATATTTAATTTACACTGTTGGCTGCGACTTGATTAAGTTCTTGGAATACGATAAAACTTTAATAATGAATATTTTGAAAACATGGAATATCGACAATGTAGAATTGACAAGTACCTTGTATAATTTAAAACTATGTAGGTTTAAACACCATTATCTGTCCATAATAAAAGTCAGTGTTGCAGCAAGTTCATATTCCATTAAATCAGATTAACAAATGTCATAAAATGGATCAATAAATTGGTACGCAAGTAATTAACCATAAATAATTGTTTAATGTCAGGCAATGAGGATTTTTAATATTTCTGGAATCAAACAGGTTTAAAAATTGATACTTGTCTGTAACAAAATTGGTCATACTGTAGTTACAATCTTATTTGTTTATTTACAGTTCGTTTTCATTACCGAATAAATAAAAATCAATCCAATCTTCCGTTAATATAAAAATTAAATTTTTGTTTGAAATATTCTACAATCTGAGATAGATCGGAAACATAACTCTAAGGCTCGGTCTTTCCATACCACAATAAAGTTCCCAATAGCTATTTGACAAATATTTTTTTTAGAAACTCTTTTCCCAAACAAATTTGATTTTTTATTAAAAAGACAAACTTACCTAAAAATCGCTTATCAGCAGTAGGGTAAGATCCAGTCAGGGCATGAACCAATTCTTCATAATCCATGTTGTTGGTGTTTTGATAAACCGGTTGAGGATATTCTTCATTTAAAACATCATAATAATCACTCTGCCTTTTATTCCTTTTAACCCCCACATCAGGGTTCGGTATGGATCTCTTATATTTTGGCTTAAAGCCACCAGCCTTAATAGAAGCCAAATTTCTTTTGGCTTCAGCTTCCATTTCTTCGGGTTCATTTTCAGGCTTTTCCGTTTGATTTTCATCGTCAGAATCAGATTGATGGCGTTCATTCAGATAATTATCTTGCCTTAGCAACGCTGCTACGTTTCGTTTACCCATAAACTTACCACCTTCACGTGCTAAAGACGCAATGTTTCGTTTGTATTCATCGTAAACTTCAGGCAAGTTGTTTGAGCGTACTAGACTAGCAAAATTGCGTTTACCATTTCGTACTACTGAGGCTAAATTGCGTTTCCCTTCGCGGCTACCAAGATCACCACTGCGTGCCAAAGAACCCAAAAATCTCTTCCCATATGTAGGAAAATTAAAATCTCGGGCAAGACTTCCAATATTCCTCTTCTCGTAAAGTTCTTCTAGAAGTTCTTCGAGATCTTTACGTGCATGATGCAGTTCTCCGTTTCTAGCCAATGATTCAATCCCACGTTTAGGTTCTTCCCTACGTAAATCAGGAATCTGACCAGTTTTAGCCAAATATTGTAAGCTACGTTTAAAATTAGGATCGTTTTCGTCAATATCCTCATCTGAAGGAAGGGATTTCAAATAACCTGCTCGTGCCAAAGCTTGTAGGTTACGCTTCATCGCATAGTCATCCCATTTATCCAAAGGGTTGATCGAACGCTTTTCTTCAATTGCGTTATCGACTTGCTCCTCGAAACCCTGACGTAAGAGATTTATGAGTCTTTGACGTAAAGCTTGGGTTTGGATGGTAGTGCGTTCATCTGGTGGTGACAGGATCGGTTTTAATAACTTTTCTATTTCGCAGGCTGAAAGGGAAGTTCCCTCTCGGTCTTCCGATTTTATCTGAAAAGGAAATTTGACGTGTAAGGACAAATTTTAACAAAAAGGTGTAAGGATTGAATGCTTTAAATAGATACCCTCATCGGATTACAATCTAATCTTGCTTTTAGCTTAACAATCTGCTTTTCAGGCTTCAATTTACTCAGTTACTAAACAAATCCAAATAAAACCAGAACAAATAAACTTCCCTCATTTTAAGGGTCATTTCATTTTAGAGCTTGTCTATTGGAAAACGGTTCGGGAAAGCGAAGTGTTTTTACCTTATCATCTAATTCCATTAAAACCGCAACTGTAGGAAGTATAATAAGGGAAACGAACAAAAGTTTTATCAACCCTTGAATCTAGAGGTTTTTCCCTCTTAACTTTTTCATTAATAATTATCTCTCAACCTGAGTTTTTAATTTTTACCTTCGCTGTTTATGTCGGATACTGCGTTTAAATGAAACATTACAAACATCAACACGAGAAAATTTAATTAACCGTTAAAGAGCTTTTCAAGCTCGACGTGAAATAACTGCATACGGTGGAAAGTTGCAACAGGTTTCATTGTAAATCAGATCAAAGCAGGTTGAAGAGTTTGTTTTCGGAAAACTTTGTAATTCCGTACCTAATTAAAATGAAAGCTTTGTACAGATGAGAGTTTTGTAAGAATATTGCAAACAAGAAATGATCCATTACGTCAAAAGTTTTCGACGGCGAGAATTGATGACTTGATTAATTTTATTAAAATATTATTTAGGATTTTTATCTTCTAAAATTAATGATTAAATTGTAAAACAAAATGAATAATTAATTTACATTGTTTCTAAACAAATTTCCTGGGGTGGTTACTGAAGAGAAAATCACGTACGCTTACAAGGTTTAAAATTCTTGCAACAATAAAATTACATTCACGTTGAATATTTTCTGGTACAGGACTAAACTTTCAGAAAATATCTGCATTCTACACCAAGACATTTATAGACTATAAAGCTGTCCATTCATTGACATCTATTGGTGTTGCAAAACTGATGAAACTACTATAAAAAAAATTAAATGTCTAATGTATCTAAAGAATGTTTAATCTCAGTGATGTCCAAACTTGACAATGACCTTTATTGCTTAGACATGCGCATCTTACAAAAGCAATATCAGCAAACAAAAAAGATAGAACTGCTTTGTAACATTTTTAGAAATCCTTTCGGGTTATATAACACCCCAGACAATTAATGTTTATTTATAACATCCTGCATTGTTTCCAAACTTGGGATGCTCCTATATTGTCTAGACGTGGGCTTTAAATTTAGGTACTAGAAGGACAAAACATGTATGCAAAAAAATGACTATAAACTTAAGACAAAATACATCATCTTGTCTCTTTTTGCAAACAAAGTGAAAACACTTGATGACATTGTCTAATGAAGGGCAGCTCTTTAGGTTTAGCTTCTCCCAAACTCAAACACAAAATCGCTTAGAAAACAATTACCTAAAAAGGACCAGGATCTGTAGAATCATTGAAATTGGTTAAAATCCAAACAGAAAACTCAAGCCACTAATATCAAAAGCGCTTTAGGCGTTTAATACGCAACTTCCTCTCGCTTCCTTTTCAATTGGAATCCCATTAGAAATCTACAATGCTTAAACATGCCAGAGGCCGATATTGGAAGTCGATAGTTTTCAGATTCTCCCCTAGTCTGTTTTGTTTAAGTTGCTTGAGGTTTGAATTACTTTGAAAAGGAATTTATATTTGAGTTAGGTTTGTACCAAGGAATAGGTGTAGGTGGGATGGGACGCGAGGAAATATTGACGATCATGATATTTTTAATTAATTTTTTCAATTTCCATTACAGTTACCTCGATTTATTGCGTTTCTAGTGGGTTTAATTAAATTTTCATAAAATGGCTAGGGAAAAAAACAACCTTTTGTCATATAGCAACATACAGTAAGAAAATATTGTTACGTTGTAGAGACGTTTAGGTTATTACCAGTTGCTTTGAAGTTAAAACGTGTTTATTAATGACCCATTTGTATGGAAGGCGTACGTAAAGCACAGTCTAATTAATTACTCTTTGCGGAGTATGGAAAGTTTATTTTAGCTCCCGCTACATTTTCTAAATAAAATTAATAAAACATTTAAAAACCACTTGGTTCGTAATTAAGATCGAACTAACACACAACAATAAGCTAATAACCGTTAACTTTTACATCCTGCGAGCTAACTTAATTAAAATTAAATGGATCGTACGAATTTTAAAGGCTTTTGGAGTTAATTGACACTCATTAAGCGCATAAGTAAATTCCAGTTGTTAAATTTGCAAAATAAACCCATTTATCCCTAAAGCCGCGCATGTTATATCCCAAATGAGCGTAATGCATGAAAATTGCATTATGTAATATGCTATACATGCAACAATGTTATTAAGTTGCCATTACCGCGTAAGAGCAGACAACATGATACCATCGTTGTAGGCGACAGCACTTACACAAAGACCCCAGCTTGCTCTGATAATAATAACTGATTTAATCAACAAAATTGGAAATTAATATTCAAATTTACTCGGAATAATTCAGACGGTCAATTACCTTTTAAAATTGCTAGGCTATTTTTGTTTTAACAAATTTTTAAAAGGAATCTTCTAAGGAAGGTTTTAGGAAATTTCTATGAGTCGCTAGATTCACATAAAAGCTCCGAATTCGAAGGAACAAGGAAAACACGATAAGTTCCCATAAAAGGGAATAAAATAATATCAGAGCTTTCCGTGTTGACAGATAATAGATAACAGGAAGATAATATTGTCCCATGTAAAGAATAGATAAACCTCTATAATAGGGTTCTGGACTTTGTCTCTACCATATGCGGAAAATTTGTGTTGGAATAAAATAAAATAGGAAAGCTCGTTTATTAAATATCTTTAATGCCAGTTTTAAAAATATAACAAAGCCGTGTACAATACATACAGTATGCAGAGCCAGCTAGAATAAATTAAAAAAAATATATATAAATTATTTAACGGTTTGTCGGTACTTAATAAAGCAGAGACGAAAAGTAGAGAAAAGTCCAAGACGAAACGTTACCAAAATCCTAAAATAATGCAAAAATATTTTCTTTTCCTATTATACTGGGTGATGCTGATTAGAGGCGTACGAAGTATTGCACGGTCCCGTTCATCTTAAATTTAATTTTTCCCTGTTTTATCCGTCTGGGTTCCGGATGTAGAATAGACCCAGGGAATCCCCTACCTGTCGTAAAAGGCGACTATTTGGGGCGACTGTCCTATTTTCTTCCTATCCACCTAATATCCTCCACGGCTGCTCGACGAGCAGCCAAATGAGGGCCAAATCGGGTTGGTAGGTAGGATGTAACATCCAACCCGATTTGGCTCTCCATATTTTTGTATTTAGTGCTCGTTATATATTTTTGTAATTGGGGGGGGGGGCGACTAATTCTCCTAATTTAAATAAAATTTGACACCCTACCTAGTAACGATTTTGGTCGATCATAAAAAAGCGTCATCTCATATGACACAATGTCGAGTCGAAAATTTCATAAGCTATAATATGTTATCTTCGGGATCCCAACTATGACATCATCATTAGTTGTCTCGTGTGGCATTTCAGGAAACCCTCGAAATTCCACGGTTTTAAATCGAGCAGTGTCAGGATCATTGAGCGTGAAAGCTTCTTCTAGAATATTCCTCTTAGGCTTCTTACCTCTTTGCCTCTTTTAACAGGGACTCTTAATTTTTAATAATTGCAGTAAAATTTACGAGTATATGAACGACAGAAATCAAGGTGGCGGTGGTGGGACAGTCAGTTACGTAATTGTCGGCATCAAGGATTATCTTCCATAAATACCTTTTTTGATACAATAAGGAAACATTATGTTAGTCGACAAAATGTATTATGTTTTTTTTTATTATACCAAGTAATAACATAAGAACAAATCTCGTGGTGGAAGAAGGATAAGACAAATGAAAGAGATCAGATTTTCATTTTCACTCAATGAACTTCCATTAATTAACCGAGACGGATTAAATAAATTGGTCGGATCGTTTAATTTCCAGAGAATTCGCTCGAAGGATTTTCACATTAAATTAACGTCGTGAAAATGAATTTTAGTCAGCGCGCTGCTATCGTGAAGATCAATAACACAAGTTTTTGTTCTAATTTTTAACCAAACTAGAGGACTGAAGTTATACAAGTTTTGAAAGGCGAAATCCCATTGTACTTAAGGGCAAAAAACTCCAGCAGCTTAGAAGGGTATTACATAATAAATTTGCAATCGCTTCATAAATTCCCTTCTGTCAAAATTTAATACCGCCAGATATATAAGAAAGTTTTTCAATGGAAGAAGGATGAACGTGGGTTATACTGAAAGTAGGGAAAGCTCACGCTCCTGATGTTTACCTATCTTTCAATTCGGGTATCTTGTGTTTGCTCTCTTTTCATGCTTTTTTCAGGCGAATACTTATGTCTTGCTGCAGATATCACGCCATGAAAAATTTTGAATACAGGGAGGGGATACAGAATTCATGCGTGCACTTTAATAAAGATTTTTGTAAAAACAAATTATTCTTTAAGCTACCCATTTCCAATTCAAACAATTTTTTAGCATTTGGATTAAATTTGCGTCGAATGGAAAAAATTAAAAATTCTAAGCACGAACACATTGCTTTGGCTTAACAAAATTCTTAGCAGAGATTAGAGAAAGGGTAAACATGGATTTTTTATTTTAAATCCCATTACTTCGGAATGAATGGACATGAACTGAATTAACGAAATCCATGGCAATCTAGGAGATAGGATCGCACACAGACAGACGTACCAACTACATATCGAGCTTTGGTAGGGTTTTGCAAGTTTTATTTTAATCAATCTTTATCCCTTACTAA
This sequence comes from Hemicrepidius hirtus, assembly GCA_963082805.1. NCBI lineage: Eukaryota > Metazoa > Arthropoda > Insecta > Coleoptera > Elateridae > Hemicrepidius > Hemicrepidius hirtus. Next base: position 6,837,960 of record OY720161.1, on the reverse strand, counting down.
TTTTCGGGTTCAAAAATATTTTTGGTTTGATTATTGAAGTTCCTTGATTTTCCTTTTAGAACCAGAAAGGATTTTGTGCTTCCTAGAACCCAAACAGGCTTATCAATAAAATTTGTGCTAACGATTTAAATCCTACTGAAGTAAATACTGTCTGAAAGCTCAAAAATACATATTCAAAGGGAATTAAAATCCATTAATCAAAGCTTAGTGCATAAAATAAAATCCTTTTTTAACTTTTTAATATCCCTTTTATCTTTTGCTTTAACTAAAAGCAAATATCATGTAATGATTTTCAAATAAACTTGTCATTTTGAAAGACAAACTAAAATTTATGGATAACATAAATGGCCTGTATCAGGAAATATTACACACGACTAGTCAAAGTTATTGAGTTCCCGGAATGACTTTCCGGTTTTCACAAGGGTTTCCACGTAGATCAAGTAGCTTTTCCTCGTTCCATTTCACAATATGTTCAGCAAATAATGTTTCTTCCTACATCGTAACCCCTAACAACCAACTTTTCTTTCCGTAATCTTCGAAAGAAAAGCTCTAGTTAAGAACAGTAAAGTCTCCTTCCGTTTTGTCGATAAATACAAGATTAATAAAGGCTTATTATAACTGGGAAAAATTAAAACTGTAAGTGGAAAAATCGTATCATAGATTAAACAAAAGTATTTTTAGTACACGATTAAGTCAGAGCACAATACTGTGGTTAGTTGCGAATAGAATTTAATCTAATTTGAATGCGCTTATTATTCATAACATGTAGCGCGGATTTTTCAGGAAAATTCAATTTTCCGCCTCACTGAATGTTACCCATTTATGTTGTAGCACATTTGTACGTCACATAAAATAAAACCTGAATTTACATGTCACTCAATCTTCATGTGGAAAAATAAACGACACGCACGAAAAACTACATCGAACAACGACGAAAAAAATAAAATGTGAAAAGGAAATGGATGTTGAAGGGTTTATTTTATTTAGGGACTAAATGAAATAAATGACAGAAATAAGAAAAACGGGAACGGAAATTTGAGAAGCTGATAACACACAAGAGATAAATTTCTTAAGATTATCCCATGAAAATAAGGGTTTTAAGAAAATACATGAAACAATGTTCACTATCGAAAATCTACATGACATTGTTACAATTTTAAACGAGGCTTGTAAATTTAAAATTACACCCTTTTTTTATTTGGCCCTCATTTAAAATTATGCCGTTTGGAATAAAGAATTTTTCTTGCCGTTTCACAAATGAGAAAATAACTGCTTTGCTCATTTAAATGAGATTTTTATGAAACCAAAATAATAGTAAAGGAAGAAATAAAATTAAAAAAAATTGTTATACAGACTGTTACCTAAAAAATGACTCAACCTCCAAAATTTAAAATATACCCAAGTTATGACAAGCGTTTTTCTTGAGTAACAGCCTGTTTAATAAATTAAAATTTCCCACAAGACAAAGGTTGGAATTCAGTATTTTTATTAAGAATTTTATATAGAATGATTGATAATCCCAATCGCAAACATCTGAAGTAATACTTTACCTCTAAAATAAAGAAACGGGGTGTATAACATTTATAAATGGTTGGGACTTAATACTTCTTTGTAAGGTCATTATTTAAACGACGAAATAAATTTCCAGCAATTTGAAAAATGGAAAAACTTCGGGCATTAACTGAAAGTTACTGAAATATGAAACAGTGTTTTTTCAAGGATTTTCGTTGAATCAAATTATTTAGCAATATTAGGAAAATTTTAAAATAAATCCTGAAAACTAATTTTATTATTCAGTGTCTTTTCATGGATGAGGGATAACAGTCTGAAAAGTGCTGTTAGCAGACTCTATTTGAACAAATGTTTGTGAATTACAGAGTTACTTGTCTTCCCATTATTTACCCGAATGCCGTTTGGACTATTATATAGAACCCTCCAGCAGTGGTATAAAAGAATGTAATAAAGCTTCGGATATAACTGTGGAATTTTTGTTCAAGACACTCTCGTGTTTGTGGATATTGTTCCGGTGTCTACCCAAAAGATGCCATTGTCCAAATACGTCTCGTTTTTAGATTTTTCATTAAAACAAACAAATAAGTCTCTCATCATTCCCTAAATATCAGTAGGGACTTAAGAATAATTTAATAATAATTTTTATGAGATATTGCAATAAATAGACAAACAATGTAATTTGTTCAAAATATTTATTATTTGCTATAATTTGCCAAATTATGGTTTTAGAGGATGTGGAGCGCGGAAGAATCAAAATCGCTGTCGTTTATTATGGGCCAAAAAATTGGAAATTGATCACAGAGTACTATAGTCAGTACAAAAATTTCAGTTATTAGAAAAAACTATTGACTTTCTTTCCAACAAAAATTTTGTATAAACGTTTGAGGATTTCCTAACCGTTTTGCAGATTCCTTTTTTTGAGATCTCCGTCTATAAAGTTATGGCAGTAGTATAAACTCCTGGATCACCCTGTAGGCTCGTATTTTTGAAATTATAAATGAAAATTTAAAAAAATAGCATACTTTACATATTTTTTGTTATAGGCAGCCTACATCTTCCTACAAGCACAACATTTTGTGGACAAAAGAAAAATGTCTTTTCAACGGGTTTTATTAAACAATATTTAACGTTTTAGGATGAATATAGAGGGTAGTTTTAATTGGTATATTCGTGTTAGAACGTTTAGCTGATCACATCGTCCCATTTAACACATAAATCGTAAACGTCACAAACAGATACTGTGCAGTAGCAAACTCGAAACAGACGATAAACTACATTAGTACTACCGGTCCCATTACTTTTTTTCACAAGCAATTACATTTACCCCAAATGGTTTTGACCCACGAAAAATAAAATTTGAAAGACATTTATCAGAAAATCCTTGGTGGATTTAAAACAAAACAAATTATTGCCACAAACTGTTAAGAAAGGGGTCTCAATTGTAATGGAATTTGCGAATCTATTAAATTTTTGTTTTATTAGAATTTTGAATGGAAAATGTTTGTTAAACACACCCCCTATTCCAGCACCCTTTATATGCAGTTCATTTTTTAAATTTCCTCTGTGTCGTATTAACTTTCAGGTGTCTATAATATTTACAATATTATTCCAACAGTCTTCACATACTTATACAGGGTGGTTCGATACTTTACACCATGAACATTTCTTGTTTGTAATGTTTCAGTTTTTCAAAATTCAAATACGCCAAAAAAATTTTTAATTTCAAAATAAATGAAATCTGAATATTTTGAATGATAAAAAAAATGTAACTATCTAAAGACAGTGTTAAAAATAAAATAGTCCATATAACTTCCGTAATTATTCTTTAGTCTAAGAAAACTAAATTTATAATTCGTGTCTTCTTTGAAACTTTAACTCTTGACGTAATTCGCTTAAAAACATTCGCACCAATAAACTTAATTACAACTTAACAACCAGAAAATGAATTAGTCATCTCCTTCCGTCTTGTCGCAAAAATTTTTTAATTTGTTTCTAAGTTTTATTTATCATCAAGCACGTTTTAAAAGTTTAAGATAAATCTACAACACTTAATATTTAAATAAAAAATACTTACCACAACAAATAATGTAAACCACAAAATCCCACCACTGAACAAAATTTTCGGGGGTATAAAACAAGCCATCCCTGCTTTGTTTTGATTTCTAAAAATATAACTTTAATAGAAAAATAGAGCTAAAGTAATCACACTGTTGCTTTGGAAGAAGCAACACGTATTCTATTCATAAGTCGACGACGACGTTGTTCGTCGCACAAGTGGAATACGCTCACAGGTTCGGCGACGCTCGGCGTCGGTTATATAGTAGAAACCCCGGCGGGGGAGGTAACCAGGGCGCAGGGCATATCCTGTCTATTTATCCTGTGACGCCTGCCTACGTGCCTACGTTTGAATTATTATCCTGCTAGAGAGATATGGAAGCGCACCCGTGTATTTAACCCTTTTGTCTCTATCTGCAATTGAATTTATGGTAAACTTTCTCGTCTAATTAACTCTGACTGCAATTTCTAACGTGTTCGAACTCTGATTGGACAAAGGTCCTGATTAAATGGGATGCGATAGTCTAGCTTTCAATTAATTATTAGATTTGTCTGGAATCTCGTGGGGGTTTCTACTGCAAGATAAATAGGTAACGGATTTTGACAAAACGAGCAAAGCCGCAGATAGGGCATTAAGGAAGAAAAGTAAAATTAGGAAAACACTAGTATATAGAAGTATAAGCAGGGAGTCGACAAATTTAAAAACAATATAACAACTTACCACAAAAGCAGGAAGATAGAGTGTGCGGGTTCAAACCCGTGTAACTATTAACATGTTAATACAAGGCGGGTGGGCATCCCTTATCTTTCAGTTACACAAAATTCTCAGTTATGGTGCAAGGATGCAATCCTTGATTATGCTGTACCTAAAATGCGTCATCAATGACCCAAAGAGTTGCCAAGAATTCGCGCCTACTTGATTATCGTAATTTTATCATTAGGATAGTATTTTTTACAGATTATTTTTTTAATTAAACATAAAGGCTCTTAATTTATTTTTTGCAATAGCCTGAAGACCTAAAAACGAAGAATTCCATTCTCTAAGAGCTTAAAATTCCACCTTGTTATAAAAATATGTCAAACTTATCATTTTCATCAAAAAAAACACTTTTAGCGTAATACCGAAAAGCAAGTTGCACGTTTATATTGTATAATAGTCTAAATAGTTTAAAAGGTGTAATAAAGTTTATCAGTGATTGATAAAATTATGCATCAGCCGAACTAGGTATAAAAGTTGCACAAAAGTTTGATACCAAATCGCAATTTTTTTAATTCATAATTTCCGTATTGTTTCGTAATCCAGAATAATCAAGTTTTGACTTACAATTGATTGATCTCGCACAAGAATGATTGAAATATCACCAAAACATTTCTAAAATGTAGAATGAGGCCGTTTGTATAAAGGAATGTTTATAGTTACTATCGTCTGCATAGTTTTCCTAATTTACTACAACTACACGAACATTTAATTGTTAACAACTGAATTGGGCGGTAATACCATTTCTTTCTTTGCTGCACACATTGTAATATAAAGGTTGGTTATCTGTAGTGAAAAAAAAAAAAAATTTGATATACAGAGTGTCTCAAAAAGAAACGGCATCCAGTCAAGGGCATGTTCCTTTCATGAAAATAAGAGAAAAAGTTCCAGGGTGTTGAAAACTTAAAAATATCGATCTTTTTTCATTTATTCGCGTGTGACTAGAAATTAAATTTTAAAAAGTAAGCAATACCTATGTATTTATATGTAGGTATATTTGCTATAAGTGGACCATATTAGTCAGTTTTTTCCTTCTCCAGTGGCGTAACTACAGGTGCGTATGTGGATATTTCTGGAGGAAAAAATGGTACTCCACTGTTTTTTTTTGTTTTTGACACAATTTTCAAAATTTTCAACTAATTTATGGTTGAAACAGTCTCTTGAGATTTTTTCCTACCATTAACCGTTTTCGTGTAAATCACACTTCAAAGTTGAAAAATGCGAATAAAAAAAACTCTGCAAATCCGTTTTTTGAATAATGACCGCCTTTGCGCCTTTAGCCTCAAAATTTTGTTCGAAGAATAGATGGTTGTCTTGAAGCTAATGGCGGACATTTTGGACATTATTTGTAAAATAATAATAATAATCATTTCGGAATACATGAAAAAAAGTTTCACTATATCTCGATAACGAAGCATTTGAGGACCCATGTTAATAGGAATGTTTCCTTTTATTTCATGAAAGGAACATGTCCTTAACTGGATGCCGTTTCTTTTTGGGACACCCGGCGATGAATCTTTTCTCTGTTCTCACACCGTCAAAAAAATTACCCATTCCAGACAAATATTAAACATACATCTTGATCGTAAAATATCAATCACCTCCCGCCCTGTCTCTCCTACCTAAAATTCGATCAAAATCTGAACCTTTCTTATTTCCCCCCCCCCCGCCCAATCTTCTCAATTCTCCGCAATTCCGTTCCAAATTTGCATCATACGTATTATATTCTTCTTTGTCTACTACACCATTCTGTTCTTCTGTGTGCTATTTCTCCTTGATGTATTTTCTTTGGTATTCACTTCTTTTTATTCTGCATCTTCTACAAAAGTAGCGCTCTTTCTTCTACCGTTGACCCCTGAGACATTTAAATTATTGAACTACCTACATAATAAGACAGCTCATTAGTTCTTCGTAGAATTGGAGTATTGATAGAATCAAAGAGCTGAGTTTGAATGCAGAGAAACAAAAAATAGTTCAAAAAAAGCTATGAATCCGTAGTAATAGGGTGCAGTCGAACTTTCATGTAGGAAGACTAAGAAACTCCCAAGAGACTTCATTAATATCAAGGCGATTATATTCCAGGCGACAATCTTAGATTTATGAAAGAAATATAAAACAAATTTCCTTTCTGAAGACGCTAATTAATGAGCAGTTGAACAAAAAATATATTTCGTATTCTGAAATTATTTGACTTTAGAAATTAATATAAAAACCCAAAACCCCATTTTATGCGCCAATTAAGGAGTAAAAGGATTACCTTTGGACATTATCAGAAAGACAGGCTTTCAACTTTACAAATTAACATAAAACAAGTAAATATTTGGAAAATTTAACGAAGCTAAGAATGTTTTCTTAATATTCTGTATTAATAATATTTTCAAAGAACATTTTCTTTTATTGGATCTTACATTTAGTAGGTAGGTAGTACTTGTAATAAAATTACTGGACGTAAATAAGTATTAGGCAATGAATTTTTGGTTGCTTAGTTTACCTAAAAAAGGAAATGATAAAATGTTTTGTCATTTTTATTACTAATAAAACTTCTTACTGCATCATACGATGAGGTACTAGGGTCATATCAAGGAATCCAAAGAAAATTCGTGTGCGGGTTGTAAAATGAAAAGTCTCGTTACTTATTACTAGATTCAGGAAAATTTCATAATTTCAGTTAAACACCATATTATAATAAAAGTCAGATTTACCCTTAAAGGGTTGACAAAATCGTGAAATTGTTAAATGGTTAATTTTCTACAGTTCTAACACTAACCAGAAAACCTGAAGTATTAGGGTCACAATTTAACACACCGACCACAAAATTCGTTACGTATCACCGCCCTTTTTTCTTCGGTTATTGAACACGGTCATGAACACTAAACCAAAACTCGTTAGTATTTCAGAAATCATTCTTAATTTGTAATGAGTTTCCTTTAATTTTAAAACATACACCCTCGGCCCTCGAATCCAAACCTTTAAAATTCTCAGTTATAATAAATTCTTCAATTTTGCATTATTAGCCAAATAGTTTAATAATAATCGTTGTTTTGGCTCATCAATTTTGTTTTGGTGAAAAGTTAACAATGTGTAGATTCAAAATTATTTTAACTTTTGCCTGTAAATTAAACCGACATTAACCACAGTCTAGATACTTAATCCTAAAATATTTGCAGTACTTTTAAAATAAATTTTAATATTACATTCATCCGTTAATAATTAACAAAATTAATTAAATAATTGTAAGAAGTAATTTATAATATCTGATTATAAACACGAATTCATAATTTATTTCTAAAATTAGATATAAGGTTTTTAAAATAATACGTACACGCCTACTACCTTTTTTTTCAGGTACCTATTGCACAACAAAACACAACAATTCAGTATTTAAAGCAGATACGACGCTTTACCTTTGTTAACCAAAACGCGATTCTGTAACTAATTTTTATGACTGAAAAATTTAAAGGTATTTTTAAGAAACGGATTGTAACTTCTGTAAATCTTTCAGAAATCTTACAACGGCCATCATTTCCAATTCAACGAACTTGAATATAAACTTTAGATTTATTTGTAAGATACCCGCATTGCTACTCAAAAAATAATTTCTTTTGAAGGAAATGATTTCAACTTTTCCTAATTCTCCTTCATTTGCGTTCTTAGAACTTCTCAAAAACGTATGTGGATGGTGGGCGAGGGGTGGCACAGGTCCTAGAAATTCGTAGGTACGGGGTTGGATTCTTCATAGAGACATCTTTCAAAGGCAAATAAATAAATTTCAGTTAAATTTGAAAGCATTCTTTAGCAATAGGAAAGTTACGATATTCAAAGGCATTCCCCTGTTTATCAATACACGACAAGATGCTCCCGTTGTTGGAACTCACAATAAGTGTCCAAGTCCAAGAGAATAAGGGGTTAGTGATTATTTTTTTCTAACTAGAAATACATGGACTACGTGACTACTCCAAGTCTTTAAAATAAAAGGGAAGACGAAGGATTATCTGACATTTTTTAGCTAGATTCTCACAGCCAGCTATCGTATCATGGCAATACAGTGGAACCATGTACTGTAAGATTCAGTTGATTTCAAAAGATCGGGTCTCTTCCTGAGAATAGCTTCATATAATCCTAGCAACACTTCTATATATTATCAATGCCACTTCATATTTTGCTCTTCTTAATGAATTCATAGTGAATGTCCTTCCAATTGAAAAGACAACCCGAAACTGTGAGATTAGAAACGCACGATAGGTGCTAATCAGTTTCTAACTTAAAAAAAACAATTATAGTACTGAATCATACGTATATTGTTATTGTTTACGTAACTTGATCCCTTGTGACTGTCTGTCATCCCCAAATCTAAAATTGTTTTAATATCTCTGATGATAGGTATAGGTCCTGAGAATTTTTTGAGCAAAGCATCGACTAATAAAAATATGAATAGACAAGGAGGTTATTTTGACAATAGTAGCTGTTACCACCATTTTGCAAGTAATTTTTTTAATGTTGAGGACAGTTCAAGAATTAAATTCTTTACGATATAAATATATTGTATAGGAACTACATTCGATCGTTGAGTGCCATCTGTATTTTAGAAGTAGCACAAATGAGTTCTTCTTAGGTCTGTGTACCGAAAGCTTTAAATTCCTGTATTTTACGATCAGGAAATTTTCTTTCTGTTACAGTTTAGAAAGTATAAAAGTTATATATTTTCAACACTAGATGGTAGAGATATTTTTTTATTTAAAAATAGTCCATAAAATAAATGTTCTAGTAAGATCGACGAATTGCATAATGGAAAAACTTGAAAAACCTGCACATCAAAAGCACTTAGCAACACGTTTTTTTGCATTTCACGAATATTTTAGAGTTCAACTAAAAGATATCGCGTGACTATCGAACGCGTGATGAGCACGTTATTGAAAAAAATATTACATCACGAACTTTAAAATGTTAAATATTACAAAAAATACCCAATCAAGTTTAAATTCGAATTAATAACTATTGACTGATTGACTCTTAAAAAGTCTTCAATTTAGCTAAATATTTTAATTAATAATTATTTTATCAAATAATTCTTAGTAAAGTAAACAAAACAGACAGTAATCAATTTTGTAACGCTCCACTTCTTTGATGCATATCAATGTCAATAATTTTGTTCTAGAAAATATGCATTAACATTTTTATTCGCATAGCAACAAATTTTGTTTACATTTCAAAATACAGACAGGAAAAGGGCTTGTTCGTCAAGATTAAAAGTCACTGATTGCACAAAACTACAAGATATTTTACGATTACTTGGAAAATCCTGTCGTTAGGTCGCTATACATTTTAAAACATAACAAAAAAATGTCAAAAGTACAATAGAAGGCGCCAATAATAAAAAATTGTTGAACTAAGTACATTCATTAATTGTCCTTATAATCAATATGTGACGTAAAAATTAGATAAACTGTTGGTTATAGAGATAAGAATACGGAAAACGGAAACCTATATTAATCATAATTCTGTATTTCTACCAAGTCATAATTTTAGAATAAACTGAAGTTAATAATGATAATGAATATTAATAATATCGTTGGTTTTTCAATTACCAACACTTTTAGTAACACTAATAAGATTTCGCAAGCCTTTGTTTACAACGTAATCACCTACGATCCTCCTTAATATCCGCCTACATCTATTTAAAATACAAAATTAAAATTAAAAATAGAAATAAAACTAAAAATTAAAAGTATATTCCTGCAAAGTTTAGAAAAATTAAAATTAAAACGCCTCAAGCCATAACTTCGTTATTTTAAATTTTGAACCCCACAAACTATACAGGGTGATGGTTTTAAAGATAAGTAATTGATTCTTTGGTATGATTCATGGTCCATACACGCCAGCGGAAAGGTAGTATTTTCAGTAAAATACCACTTCCGGTTTAACCTGAAGTTTGGGTAATTTTCTTTCTTTCAAATGGAATGGAATGGTATAGTTTTTCTTCAATTATTCGACCCGCTCGCTTTTTCTCTCTTCAACCATATAAAAATGTTTAGAAGTTTCTTTTCAAAAATAATATTTGCCACTCACGTATATATATTTCTCGGTTGTCGCCTCGACCTGCAATTTTTACAGCCGTCCGAGAATGTTACGCTTTTCCTACTACATACACAATATACTGTTTTCTTTGCCGTAACTGATTAATTTTATTCGAATTTTTATGAATCTTTTTTTGACAAAAAGTAGTTAATAAATTGTGGATACAAAACACTCTGGAATAAATTTTGTTGCCAAATAATTTGTTGGTATAGCCTCAACAAAAGTCATTGTTACAACAATTAAGATTTTTTGGCAGGAAATAATAACATGGCAACATATTGTTTTGTATTAGGCAATCAGTTTTGTTAACAAATATTCTTCAAACTTTCTTTACTTTAAAAAAACATTGATACATTAAAATGTGTGTTTTATTATTTCTAAAATTTATTATTCTTAATTATTATTTCGTAATAAAATTATTATTTATTACGATACCAAGTATTGTATGTGTACGATTATTGATCAATAATTCAAGATACCCAGCCACAATGTAGTAAACAAACATTACTAGAAGGTTGCTATTTTTAAACAAAAAAAGATAGGGAGCGAAAAATACATCAGATTTTCCTGGAAACTGTTTATCATAATAACAATAAAAAAATTATGGATTTCTGTTTCATATTTCAGAGTATCAGGAATAAAACTTTTTTTCTATATGGACAGATCTGATAGTTCCTGCAGTAACCTCTTTTATTATTATTACTGTTATGGTGGTAGTTACTGCTTGCGTTGCGACTCTTCTTCTTTGTCTTGCTCAGTTTCCTTCCATTCTATCTGAAATAAAGGTCTCCTGGACCCTGAATCCCTTTGTATACCAGACGTATCCCTGTAAGTAATTCGCGGCACGTCTCTGCACTCTTGTCTTCCCGTTGTGAAATGGTTTTAACAATCACGATATGTTTATTTGGATACTACCACGGTGGATACTACCTACCAAAGTAATTTCCGTATCCATTATTTTTCCTTCCATGCTATCTGAAATAGAAGCCTCCTGGATCCTTAATCCCTCTAGATACTAGACGTGTCGAATGCATTTACAACATTTCGTCCACGGCTTTGCACCTTTTGCTCTAACCTTTCCATTGTAATATGAACTCTTTGAACGGGTTTTCCAAAGATTTTCAGTCCTTTTTGCACCCTTCCATACAACACGCCTCCTAAGATAATACAAAGCTCTCCACCCCATTGAAATTCAAAATTACAATTTGTAATGTCCCTATATGTTCCTTTTGTAAATAATGTTACACCTTCAAAATATTGCAGCCCCCTCCCCGTAATAAAAAAGTGAGTTCAACCCTGTTCCCTAGAAATCATGCCATATACAATACCATGTAACATACATAATGAAACTTAATAAATTAATTAGTATTTATTTTATAATTTTATGTTTAATAAATTATTATCAGAAAGTTATCAAAGAAACTTTGAATGGCATTTAATTATTTCACTCGAATTACAGATAATTATGTTATTCAAAAATACAATTTATATTTATGTATTGTCTGGGGAAATTTAAATTTTCATTATACACACATACATTATACAAGTATTACCTAACTTTGTTTAATAGAATCTGTCGCAGGTCATAGAACTACTACCTACGTGACGAAATCAATTTAAATTTGCTCTTTCAACAATAACAATTAATTATTATACCTGTGCTTATAAATGACGATATGACAATAACATCCATTTATAACACGATCGCTAAAAGTTTATTTTTAGCAAGTACAGCTGTTTAAATTTATTCATAATTGCTACTTTAATTCGAGACTTGTTAATTTTTAAAGTGTGTGTGTGTTTTCTTTGATGAATTCATTAAATGCTCTTTGAAGGAAATTAAAATTGTTAGGTCGTGCCTTGTACTGTACATTATGACGTATTGTTTGCCTTTTATTTGCATATTATCGCCTTGACTACAGAAATTAATTCTACACAAAATTTGCAATTGTTAATAACAATAAGATTTCCTTCTACTAGTGGCGGCTGGTGCTAAGGCGCACAGGGGCACGTACCAGCAGCAAAAAAATAAAAATCTCATTTATTTTTCTAGCATAACTCTACGAAGTACATTGTGAGAAGGAATGATCAGATCAGTCCTTCAGCTTCTTCCGCCTGCAGAACATTTCTATGACTGCAATTCGTTTTGTATTTTTTTTTGTTGTAGGTATTGTCCATGAATCAATGTTTCAGGGATCTAACTATAGTCTGACAGTCTCGACATGTTGTTATCTCTCTAGATCTGGGTTAGTTTCTTTATGAAAACTCTGGACATTTCGCAACATCTTTTCATTTCAAGTTCAAGGGTGTCTATCTAAATATTATCGCTATCTAACTGTATTAGTTCACCAGGTACTTCATTGTTAACAAATCTCTTAAACAAATATTGTTCGTGCTATTTAACCCCAGCCTCAATTTCGCATTAGGTATCTACTTCTATTCGCTCTATAAGTACCTCATTTAATCTAATTTTTGTCGTATCTATCCGTATCGTCTGTGTAACATATTTCTGATTCCGCCGCCACAGGTTGCAAAGGCTATTTCGATTCATCCTTTACTGACACCCTTATTCTTTAAAAAATCGTTCATGAACGATTCATTAGCTAACGCTAACGACAATCTGTAATCCGTATAGTTATCTTGTGTATTGTTATTCACCTGAATTTTAAAATAATTAAACAATAGAAAAATCAATACATATACAAATTACTTTCAAGTAATGACACTGTTCCAAGTTCATCTGATAAAAAATTCTATTTATAGATAATATGTAGCAGATAATTATATTCTTATAATACATAAAATATGATTTAGATAGATTTTCTTATTATAAGAACTTATAAACGGAATAGTGACCAAATATTTTCCATTATGTCAAAATTAGAATGACGAATTTTTAAAAATATAGGTCGCAATCTATTGTTATTGAAAATTATAATCAATCCAGATAACATATCTACGAGTACCGTAAATTTTCATGAATTTCATTGAATTTTCTCAATAAGTAACTATCTAGACAGTTAGATACTTTATTGATGGAAATGTACTGAGATATTTTATGCGGGTATGCTGCCTATTACATCTGTAAACAAATTAATTGTACTCTGTGTACAGGTCTAATAACAATAATAATAATAATAATAAAATTGAAGAGAAATATATTGATCATTTTCAAGGAGGAGGCTATGGCCTAATTACACCAAGACGACTTTAAGCTGATATACATAATGTAAGTATTTATGTAAGAAGATAAGAAACAATAACATTTACACCATCATGGTCAATATTAGGGCTCGATCAACTTCAAGATGTAATATTCTAACCATTTTTGGTAAAACTTCTTTTTTATTGTTTGATGAATGCGTACATTTTTTTTAAAGAAAGACTCCTGGAGTTGCCTCTCCTATCCTTTCCTGGTTGTTCGGATCAACACAGGGAGTCTACACGTACCCAAAGGTGTAAAATCCCCCCCCCCCCCCAACCTCCCAACTACATTAAAGTGTTGAATTTCTATTGTTCCAGAATTTTGAAAAAAATCTTGTGTACGAGGAATCGAATCCTAATTAACTTTTTGCGTAAATAGGAACTCCAAGTTTCAGCCTAAGCATTGTACAGGATCCTAAATATTACAAATATATTTTTAGACGTCCCAGATAAAATAATTTAGTTACTTTTTGTTGAAGAAGGATTTTGTCTTGTTCAAGGTGACCATCTGAATAAATCCGTTAGGTTAGAAGCATTTTAGATTTGGTCAAAACGTGTTAGACATGTATATCCAGCCTTTTATCACAAATAAACTGCCTCATATCCTGTTGAGTAACAATTAAAGTAAAATAAACAATTCGCATTTCAATTTTATTGTAAAATTTTGAAACTTAAGTAAAAAAAAAAGGGACCAATTTTATCCATCAATAAATAAAATTAGATGAAAGAACTGATTAATAATAGATTGAGCAGTAGAAACTATAAAGGAAATATTAAATGCTACAAATTAAAGAAGAAATGGAAGAAAATTCCTAAAAGAAGTTAAAGTCGACCCAACTTAAGATCCGACTTAAGAAACTCAAAAACAGACAGAAACATATAGTCTCGGTTTTCTAGCTACGCATTCAAGTGATTTTCAGGGTTGCTTCGCGAGGTATAGATACCTGCTGTTGAATACCAAAAACGAAATGTTTATTTTTAGTATTATAGAAAAGTCCAGGGGAGGTGGGGCACCTCCACTTTTTTTTATTCATGCAATATTTTATGTTGCAATCCATACTGCTACAAAATCTGTTAATTTCTTAACTTTCGTCTTGGTACCGACTGTTTCCTAAAAAAAAACTCGGTTCATTACTTCGTTAGGCAACAACTTGAATAACGTTATCAGCTGATGCCCCCCCCCGTAGTGCATGTGTAATTTACAAAAAAAAGATCTAAGAATTACTCGAATGCCCTCGGATACTAATACCCAAGTAGTATGTAGTATATAGTATCTAGTACAAACTTGTAATTGTAACGAAATTGAGTGACGTATGAATATAAAATTAATGAACTTTAAAATTTCTAAAAACTATCAACGCTAGTTTGGAGTAAAACAACAACAGATAAGTTCTTTAGGCTTCCAGAGACGCAATAAAGCGACAAACAGTCTAGCGATTATCAGGAAAATGTTCCGATATAAAAATATTACGATTTTCGATAACGCAACTTATTCGCCACAAGGACACACGTGATTGGCGAATGACTACTCCACCGCAATTGTGACGTCACAGAGGAGAGGGATCCCGCGAATTTAAATATACAACGATTAGTAATGATTGCAGCATAATAAAACGCACAGAAGATAGAAGATAGACATGCCCAGTTGCTGTAAACACGTGCGGAAAATTACTTTATGTGTTCCACGTGCATCCCGGAAAATTTTATTCGGTTATAAAAAGAATTTGTTGTTCTCTCAAGACAGTTCTCAAGTTGTATTCATCTGATAACCAAGGTTTACCATTTTGACTTTAATTAAGGTAAGAAAAAATATTTTTCTTTCTGATAACTGAATAAATATTTTTTAATTTACTCGTATGTTAGGATTGGGGTTTGATTTTATTATAGTAGGTATTGGGAAAAAAATTAAATTTTTTTGAAATATTCGTATGATGATGTAATCGAAGAAAGTTATTAGAAGAGAAAAAAAAATAAACAAAACGTTTTGTGATTTTATAAAAAGGATTTATATAAGAATTATTCTGTGTCTAAAATTATGCAAAGTTTAATTTGTTTTAAAAGTGCCACACGTATGTATTTGGTGAAAGTAAAGCATGTGATTTTCCATTACTTTTTTTAAATTTGTTCCTATTAATTTTATTTTAATTACGTTAACTCTTTTTCTTTTTATTTCTACTAGTAGGTATGTAATAATTTTTTGTATTCCTATCTTTTTTTTTAATATTCTCTCGGAACGATTATTAATTTAAAAAATAATTACTTCAGTAAATCATAGTAATTTTAAGAATTTTTTACTCCTTTGTACTGCAAACTATTAGCATTTTTATAGTTTTATGAGAAAAGTGAAATACCTTGAAATTGTGACATAATCAGAATGTTCAAAGGACATTTATCATTCTAAAGTTAATCGTATTTTATTGCCTTTTACCTAGATACTAGTGTACTAATAAGTGTCAATATTGAAGCCTTTTTCCTTCAAGTTATTGCCTCATTTTATCGATAAATTCAAGATTGGATAATTAATTGCTTGCTTGACCTCTAAACAGTGAAATTTTTGTTAAGAATGAATCAATGCAGAAATTGCTTTTACCATTTTTTTTTGTAACTTGTAGTTTAGTTTAGTTTTGTGTTTTCACGCAGAAATCTTACAAAAAAATTGCGCTCTTTTTTTTGTTACCACAAGCTTTCTGTATTGAATCATTTATCTGACCCTCTAAACCCCAGGCCCCCCTAAAATATATTATAAAAAAATGTAAAGACTTCCCTGGTTGTGCAAATATTTGGATTGTAGTAAAAATTAGTAATCTGGGATTTCCTTCGAGAAAATTATGAAAAGTGTTCGTATATATTATTGCCCCTTCTAATTAAAGCTTCAATTTTGAGAGGCAGTGGTTCAGACAATCATGTTGAACAAAAAGGGCGAATATCCGACCATCATTCAAATTCTATAAATTTTTTGCAGTTTTCAGTACAGGCGAAAATTCTTAAATTTTCAGTTTTCTATTTCCCTGTGTAATTTAATTAAGACATTATAAAGGCACGTTTTGTTTTTTAAGTTTTTCTTCTGAGTATTCCATAATTTTAATCGTTTTAAAATAAAAGTAATGGTCCATAATTAAAACCCTGCGTCACACCATCACATTAAAAATTTTCTCTCTTCAATTATTGACGAAGTCTTAATCGTAGACGTTTTGCAAGTGAACAACGTAAGAGAAATTAAAAATAATTAAATAACGCAAAATTACCGGAAATTGCACTCAAATTAAATTGACTGTCAAGTACAACAAAATGCTCTTTGTTTTATTTACCATTGCCGACAAATTTCTAAAACGGATGAGTACAATTATTATGACTTATCCTTAGTTTAAACTTTAGACAATGCGTGAATTTTTAAATATACACTTTGAACTAACATTTATTAAACAGGTGGATCAAAATTCTCTTTAGTAATAAAAACAAAGCTCATATAGCACAAAGTTCACAATTAAAATTGTGTGGATGGTGATCACGTGAACGAATTCTTTGGAACTGCTATTAACCAGCTTTCTTGTAATTGTTTTAAGCTTTGGTAATACAATTAAGAATATTTTAAATTGTTATGCATATGGTAGATTGGTTAATGAAAATTTATTACGATGCGTATCAAAACGAACAGAGACAAACACCATAACAATATATTACTGGACAGTTTAAATCTAACAAGATTTAACTTTATGGCTATATAATATGTCCTGTTAACAATAGGAAACAATAAAACATTTTAATTTATTTGGAGAAGTTCCAGAAAATTTGGGATTGTTATTCAACAATGATAATGTTCTTATCGTGATGTGCAAACATAATTTTCGTTTAATAATAAAATACATACACGTGTAGAAAATAGACAGTTTATATTTCGGGGGGCATAGGTTACCCAAATAAGTTCCAGACGAGTGAGTTCGATTTCTTCTTATCGCATTACCTACCTACCTTAGATAGGTACCTCTCTATAAGACTATTGCTTGAAATTTTAAGAAAAATAATTAAAATAGAAAATTGTTTGCTTGATTTTATCATGAGAACAATTAAAATGTTTAATATTATCAATTAAATCAAAATAATAGAAATGGTGACTTGGGATAACAATTTCAGAAGTGGGATATCATTAACCTTTCAGTTCCTATTATTTCTTATCGTATTCTTATTGGAAATCACAACGTAATTTTAAACTTCTTCACCTAAATAAAAGATAAGAAACTGTTTTATCATATAGCACCACGTAACTGATAAAAAAAATTCTATTAAGATCTATTTATCAATAAATTTCCACCTATAGAACAATAGTTGGATTGAAGTACTTATTTACTTTTCTTAAAAACTTAAAAGATAAAATCCAACTTGTCCCCAAACAGTTCATTATCCTCGTTCTAAAAATTAAATGCGTTCTAAATTTAACTAGAACTTAATAAAGTTCTAAATATAACTCCCCTTTGTGGGTCCCGCATAAAAGCTAAGAGACAGTAGAAGAAAGCATTAAAAATATTAAATATGCGTGTCTTTACAGTGTTAGCCGGAAAAATGCCCAGGACAGTGTTGAAAAAATCTAAAATCCCCGAGCCTTTAGAGCTGGAAGTAGGAACAGTTTCTGAAGACTTGGAAGTGCCTGTTGCTTCAGAAGTCGTCTTCAGGAAAGTATGGAGGATCAGAAATTTTAAGAAAATCGTTGCAAAAAGGGATCTCCTTGATAGTCCCGAATTTAGATGCTCAGTTAATGGGATGAGCACTTATTGGAATGTTTCTGTGAGATTTTGGAAAGGTAAGGGTTGAAAAATATCTATAGTAGGTACTTAAGTTATTAGATTGGAAATCTTTTTAAAATTTAGTTTGCGACTCCTGAATTAATTTTATCGTCGCCTACGTTGATCCAAGGAATTATTTCTGCCTAGACTCAACAAAACAATACAACAATTAATTTTAAAGCAAATAAATCAAAACAACAACTAGTAATAAAATTTTTATCTTGTACTAAACCTTATCATGAATGTATAGGAAACCATGTTTTTATAATCTTTTGGCACACTAACAAAATGAATAATCATGTTTCATGATAATATTTTAATTTCAGGACCAAATGGTAAAAAAATTGCAAATCCTTTAGTACTTTGTTTGAATCTCACTGGATGTGAAACAGAAGAAGCAGGTCAAGCCCGTATACGATACCAATTTGGAATTTGGGATGCCAGTATTAAATATTGGGAATTTTGTGATATGTCTAATATTATTTTGAATTTAGAAAACACAAATGAACTTCTTTCTATTGGACACAAAACATTAGGAATACATGATAGACATATAGATAATGGTAAGTTCCGAGGATTTAAAAACAAAACATCCCTCTACAATAATAAATTTGGATTTCAGATAAAAATGTAAGAATAATGGTTAAAGTACAAATAATTCAAAGTGAAGAGGAGAAACACAGTTTATCACAAGATCTTGCAAGAGTTCTTGCAACAGAATCTGAAGAATATTCAGACACAGTAGTTGAATGCGCAGCGCAACAAGGGGACGTACCATTCAAAGTAAACAGTTTACTAATAAAAGCCAGGAGTCCTAAACTTGGTGCTATGTTAAAAAAATATAAGGACCCTAAAAATGAGGCAAGTATTCCCAAAATAAAAAAAGTGTAGGTGCGCACCTATACTTGGACTTTCCCTTTCTAAAAATAAACATTTCGTTTTTGACCTCGAGGCAGTCTCTGGAAATCATTTGAATGCGTAGCGCGACAAACGTGACTATACGGGTTCGGTATGTACAGAAGCATGACGCGTATCCGTAGTAATACTAAATCTTCAAAATTTACAAAACGCAGCTCAACTTCGCGAAATTCTCATCAACCGTACATTTTAGCTATATGACTACCTTATACTATGTGATAGACAATTAAATTTTGCATTCAATTATATAATAATATACAGGGTGTTTCATTTAAAATAACAAAGTTGCTTATTGTACTGTCGAAACCAAACACCCTGTATACGCGATATAAATTTAGGAGAATGCAGAGCTATATACTGAACAATTTTTATATTTAAACTTTTTTCATATTTTGACTAATAAAGGAGCTACAGGAGCATCAATTTCCGATTTTCAAAACCTCATAGAGGGCGCCACAGACAGACTTTTTTTAGTTCAAAACACGTATTTCCGCGAAAATCTCAATTTCGAAAATTTTCATCATTTCAATACTTCCCATATACCAATGGTGGTATGGGAAAGTAAAAAAAAACCTTCTTTAACATACAACCTTCTTTTGCAGAATATAAGATACAAACTAGATCTCTCAGTGTTGAGTCATGATGTGGTCCAGGAACTTCTCAGGTATATCTATACAGATAAAGTTGATAATACAGACAAACAAGCCAATAAGTTACTACCTTTATCAACAAGGTTGAACTTACCAGGGTTAACAGCTCTTTGTGAAAGAACTCTTTTGGAAAGCATGACCCCAAATAATGTTCCTAATATTTTATTATTGGCAGACCAATATGGATGTGAAAATTTAAGAAAAGCGGCTTTGCAATATTGTGAAGACACAGAAGTAATAAAAGGAAGTGTTCATATGGGAAAATCATTAGCTTGGAGGGTAATGGAAATGGTCAACCCTGATCTATTTCTAGAAGCATGTGAAAGCATAGGAAGTTCTTCAAGCACGCTTGACAGTCCAGGATCATATAGTGATGGCCTAGAAGCTTAATAATTTATATTATTGTACTTGATAAGTATTACTTAGCAAACTGACCTTTCAGTGCATTATTTTTCTATTTATTACTCTATTAAGATAATTTTGTTATGAAAGACTTGTAACATTAAGATTTATAGTCAAACTTAGATCTTGATTTTGATAATTTTAATTTTTTCATTAGTGGGGGTTTTTCAAAGTCAAGGTCAATATTTTTGGCTATTATATAGCTACTAATATAAGAAATAAAAAATATAATATCGATTTTTTTTATTTATTACTCATAAAAGTTGAGAAATACCTACATATAAAATTTTAAAAATAGCTGCAAGAGTTAAAACTGGCAATACAATAGAAAGATCACATCAAATATAATACTGAACATTACATCATCAAAATACTACAGATTGAATCAATTATAACATAGACCACTGCGTCAGTCACACTTAATATTATTAACAAACATTGAACCATTTATTAAAAATATAAATAAATGGTTCTAATTGCTACAAAATCTACTCATCAATGTCCATTAAATAGTAAATAAATATTTAAATAAAGATCCATCTATTTCTAGATGGGTTCTAATTATTTAAAAATACAAACTATACTAAATATAGTTAAGTAAAACAGAAACAGCCAAGTTATAGCATGAGACCACTCACTACATACAATTACGTAAAAATTATTGCTTAAAAATACATAATACTTTCCCAATCTGTTTTAAAATAAAATTAATGTACCTATTAATAAATAATACAATACAAAATGGGCAGTAGTTAATCATAAAAACACTATTAAAAAATTTTAATCAATGGTGACTTTGCTTGCAAATGAGGTAAGAGAAGAGATTTCATTTGGACTTGGATCAGTTGGAAGGCGACTGAACTCAACCTCTTCCCCATTATCACCACAAATAGGGTCAGCAGGCCATTTTTTATGACTCGGGGCATAAAGTATCAGCATAGCACAAATATAAACATTCCACATACCATAAACACCAGTAAAAAGTGCGGAAGATACCTCCAATTCCATATTTTCATCCCACTTGTTTTGACCTTCAGCAATTTGGCTTAGAATAAACGAAATAATAGTTACAGCAGCACAAATTACTGTTGCAAGCATGAGGAAGTTAAAACGGTAAATAATTCCTTCATAATGAAGCCGACGAGCTGTTGACATACTCGGTAATACAGATCTCTTAATACTTATATTTTTAAATACCTTCCAAATCATATAACAAAGGAATATGAAATAAATACTTGCAGATATTCCAGCTAAAATAATAAATGAAAGAGCCAAGTTTGTGCCAAGCGGTGTTACCCAAATAGAGAAAAATGGGTTGTAAAGTTGGACTCCACGTTCACATAAATCAAAAATTAACAAAGAGAAGCAACCAACTACAATACCGCTCAAATGAGGCCAATAAACCTTAAGAGTATTCTTTTCTGGACTTTCTTGGATGAGCATGTGTTCTCCAGCAAAAATCAACCAAAATGATAATAAAGCTGCATAAAACACTCCTTGACGGATATCACTAAATAAAAGCATATAAGGCATATCAAAATGTAACGTTAGGAATTCCAAGGGCATGTTTAAGAATACCAAAGTACCTCCCAGAGATATCAACATGTATTCTAATAAAGCAGGGGTACGAGACAACATATGGACACGCCTCCAGAACCAAACCATTATAGCAATGATTACCGGAAAGAAAACTGTTTTTAAAGACAACCATACCTTTGTAAAACCCCCATTCATATGAATCATATGAAGATGAATATCAGATATATGCCCAAGGTGTTGGTTTTTCCCACTCTCATCCACCGGAAGTCTTAAATTAATTAAATAATAATCATGATGTAAAGAGCCCAGCTCAAACAAAGGAACGGTAGAACAATTATAAGGATAACCATCAAGCTTGTTATCGTGGTCGAAACTGCAATCCATGGTACGTTTCTCTTGAGCTTCAGCATAATAGGTCCATTTCGTTTCCGGATCACCTTTATTGCGATAAGCAAGTCTTGAATCCAAAGTCAGTTCAATTATATTGTCCAGAGGTTGATCACTCTTGTAGACCATATCGATTTGTAAAACTCCTACTAAATTTTGTTGCCAACGAGAAAAATCCATGCCATATAAAGGCATTTTAATAGCGAACACTAAATTGCTAGCATTCAAACCTTTAGTCGCTTGCTCATCGTGTAAACTAATAGATTTACATTTTGGAGTAAACCATCGATTTGGATCTTTTAAATTTGGATTGTTGTCTACACAAACTGTCGATAAAATGCCTTGGGAACTGGCTGGAGGTGGTGCAACAAGGCCCCCAATCAAAAAGCATGCAAGTTGACAAACTAGGAGAATTGTTACTAGAATGCTTAGTTTTCTGCCACTTAGATTTTCAAGAATTGTACCTGGCATTTTGGAGGAGTTAGCAACCTGGGTTTTCTTGTATATTCCTTGGATTAATGTGGAACCGGAATTTTAAACCACCATTTTGAGATGACGCACATAATAAACAAACAACCAGAGATTAGAGTGCTCTGGATGCGCAGCTTCAATAATGGACCAGACAATTGTCATACAAACCGTTTGTTATATAACTTATAGAAGAATATAATGATTATTTTTTATACAGCCAAATGAAGGAGAAGATTTACATTTATTTTTTATCGTAAAAGGCGACTATTTAGAGCAGCTGATTTATATTATTCCTGTTTACTCTTAATGAGTTACCCTTGATATTATTCTCTGTTGTATCCGTCTGGCTTCCGGATTAAGAATAGGCCCAGGGAATCCCCTGCCTGTCGTAAAAGGCGACTATTTGGGGCGACTGTCCTATATTCTTCCTATTTACCTATCATCTTCCATAGCTGCTCATTTATATTATTAGACGTGACATCCTACCCCTACCTACCAACCCGATTTTCCCCTTCAGTAAACAGGTCTTTCCCAGTGATAGCAAGTTATAAGAGGAGTATTACCCACTGCATCACTCCAGAGATACATGAAGCGAAAATATTAACTTACACTGTAATGTAGATAAATGCAAAGCAATAGCGTACCTATACGACTAAGGGGATTGAACATTGGACTTTAAAATTGTTTATAATGGTCGTGAGTTCGAACCTTGTCTGGGGAAGGGATTAGTTAATTCGACTCGCGTGTGACTGAACAGAATTGTATTAATATTTTGCAAAAAATCGAAATTGTTTTCTAATCAGTACCTGGTGATGGTGATATCGATTGTTGGTCGTGGAAAGAGTTTTGTGCAGATAAGGGCGCTCTCCGGGTTTTGAGATAATTTTAAAGGATTTTCATTATTACAACGCCATGTTGTGTTAGATATAAAAGCAATTACTGTTGAAAACCCAAGTGATAAGGGTGTTCATTATACCGGAATATCTGATTCGGTGAATCACTTTTAGTCGAGGCTTGAATGATTTAACATGAGAAGGGCTGACGCATTTGTTTGCAGATAGAATAATAGTGAACCAACTTGCAGTGGTAAGGTAACAACCTAAAGGCGCGTCCACATTAGTAAAAATATGCGTTGTATGTTTCATTCGCCACAAATTTGTGTGTGAGTTACAAATTTACGCAAATGTAGACGTGTTCGCCGCATCCGAACGCACGCAAAACTTTTCGCCAAATTCAGCACACGCGATCCATTCGTTGTCGGTTTTTGTCAATACATCAAAGAGATTTGCGCTGCAACGTCGTTCTAGTGTGGACGTATTTTTCGTGAACCCAGTGATTGTGGCGTATTTTGTCAATGGGAGTTAATTTAAATCATACTTTGTTAACCCAAGTAGGTAGGAAACGGCTAAAACATGTCTGATACATTGATAATAATGAAAGGGAAATGTGCTGCTTTCATTGTTATGCATCATCTTATTATGAAGAAAAAAGAAATTAAAAAAAAACAGACGCTATTGGATTAAACATCTGTATCAAAATAAAAAACAGAATGGTTGCAGCAGATTATTGAATGTACTATCCTTGGATGAAAGTACGGATCATTTCAAAAATTAATAATAACAAACCATCACACACGTGTTGAGCGCGAACGCACGGCGCACGGCGTAAATATTTATGCAGCGATTGCAACGCCTTTGCGGCGCAAATATTTGTGCCGAATTCTACATTCAACACACAACGTATATTTTTACTAGTGTGGACGCGCCTTTACAACTACATTCATTTTGATGATGATGATGAAACCTGTTATAATAATAGGCCAGAAGGCATAATGCTATAGAGAAATATAGGTTTGACTTCTACGAACATTTTTCCCACAGAGGTGTTTTCAAAAAATAATGTTTCAATAATTCAAAATACTGAAGCTTGAAGTTGAGGCACTTGAAGAATATGCGAATGCAAACTAACGTGTTTGTCGATGCCCTAAATAAAGCGCGCGGTATGTGTTTAGTCTGGGTTCCCAGATCCAAAGTAAATTTCATTTTCAAAATATTTGGAAGAACGCCGTTCTGACCGTTTTTGGTTTTACTAAATAAATATTTCTTCATGGTATAGTACTGCCAAAGGGCTTTCAAACAAGATGTTGCTAAACCTAATCAGATAACTGGTTTTTGAGTTGTGGGGCGTTAAAGTCAAAATTTTGAAAAATTCATAGCGGCCGCCATTTTGAACTTAAAGAGTCCGGTAAAAAACTGTGTTCCTAGAATTATGGTCTTCTTTCATATGCGCTACCCAGATCTTCCAAATTCTGCTTCTGAAAAAAATGCTACCAAAAAAACATGTCTAACTTCCGCTTCCGGTTTCGGATTTTTTTGAAAAGCTTATTTTGTCGATTAATTTTCGATATACCCCTTCATTTCAAATTTCATCGAAATCGGTTCACTAGTTTTTGCGTTAGAGGCGTCACATACCCACACACCCACAGACAGACATTTTTTCTAAACCACTTTTTGGAAAACTCGTATATCACCGAAAATCGAATATTTTCATGATTATCAATACTTCCCATATACGATTGATCATATGGGAAAGTAAAAATAAAGAAGAAAGGCCGCCGTTCGTTTGTCTATTTATTTGGTGAATGCGCCGCGTATGTGCAAAATTTTCAATCCACTTCACTTCCGATTTTGGTTTCCTTTTCAATCCTGGCAGTTCTGGTAACTAGGAAGTAATAAATCAATAAATTTTCTTGCTTCCGATTCTATTTTCGTAAAAATGTTTTTTTGCGATAGATATCGTTCCCACACAATTTCAACCCTTCCATTTATAAACCCTATCACTACAAATCGTTATGGCCGTCTGGAAAAATTGATATTTGTTCTTTGACTCATTGTCAATATTTAATCTGCTGTGATCACATCCAGATAGTATTTCTATTTGGATCAACCGCGATTCCCGTCTTAAATGGCACAACCCTTGCATTTACATACCCCATTAGGTAAATATCTTTTAATCAGTTTGGAATGTTTGGATGATTTATTATCAAAAAACATCCGCAAGCTATTATTAGAATATACTCATTGAAAACAATTACCGAGCCCTAAAAAGTCTCAATTTCCGTAACAAATTGTGTCACTTCCTTCTTGTCTTCCCCTGCTGCGACGACGTACCACCTGCACCGCTGCGACGTCATATACTTTTTCCATTTAGTAGCTAAAACTGACTCATTGCGGTTTGTGTTATCAATTCTTTACAACAAAGCAAATAATTACCGGCACATAACTGCTTGAAAGAATTCGTAAAATCTCAGTGATAGTAGTACGCTCTGGATTACCTTGAGTATATTCATACTCAGTCGCGTGCGTCGTTTTGCAGAATACGGACGTGCTTGCTTGTGGAATAACGTTCACGTGTTTTTAAAGAGATTTTCGAAAATTTAAAATGCCTGTAGATTCAGAATTAAATTCGGTCCTTATAAGGAGACAAGAAATCAACGAGGCTTTGGATAATGGACATGAGGTCAAATTGAAGTACAGGGTTGTAAATGTTTATACCGAATTCCATGAGTTTACCAGGAAGGAAGTTAAACAATACGAAGCGACTTTCAGAAAGTAAGTTTTTTTTTCATATTAATATTTTTAAGGGTTCAATATCTTTGTGTTATTTGTCCTTGAAAGGCAGGTTTTTGGTACTAAATCCATGTGGGTCTGTGTCAGGTAATATTGCGTTCTTTCGAAAAATGTTTACGGAGAAGGAGAAGAAACTTTCAACCCTTGAACAATTAAGAAAATGCAATTTTTCAAAAAATAAAAGAAAAGTTTGTAGGTACGCCATTGTTTTTCTGGTATTTCCTAGATTAATAAATATTTTTCCTTTGTTTTTCATAAACAAAACAATTGTGGTAATAAAGAACCTGAAAATCCTGTATTAATTTAATTGCTGTAAAGAAACAGCCACTGGCGTACTTCCCGGGTTAATTTTTAAAATTTTTAAAATTTTTAAAAAATTTGAGGGGAATCCCCGAAAGGCTTTGAACCTACTAATTGCGCCACGGGAATAATAAAATATTTTACCCGCTGTAGTTTGCAGGGTTAATTTTTTTAATTTAAAAATCAAAACTATTCAATTTTTGTAGGGGAATCCCCGAACGTTTTTGAACCTACAATAATAATTATATTTTTGGACCACTAGAATATAGGAAAATATTTTGGTTTCCTTAACTTAAAAGTTGTCGTATCTTTCAATTAAAAATTTGTTTAATTATGATTATCAGTTTTTGTTAATTCCGATTAATTCAATAAATATTTACGATTTAAAATTAAGACTAGACTCTAAATAATTATTAGAATATTTTAGATCAAATATCCAAATAATTCAATCTGTTCCAAATTGATTTCTTTGTATTTTACAAACATTTACTACGAATAAATACTATTGTGATTACTGTAATGTACGTCGCTATAGAAAGAGAGAAAGAGGATTTCTATGCATTTGCATGCATAGAAAGTTTTTCATAAATACATGCGCATATTTCAACAGTTCTGGATTTTAATACATTTTACAGGAAAATAAATCAATTCAAATTTTCAAATTTTTACATGCATACAAATCCGATCTCTAGATATCCATATCACAAAATTTTAATACGAATCATAATACTTTAATGTCAACGAACTTAAATCCAATCGTTTTTCCAACCGTTTGTGTCGATTAGCACACACTCACGGGTTTTCCAGTAAGTAACTCCAAATTTAGGGCGTTTTTCTGTATGATTATAATCTGGTCAATAAGATTAAAATAGCACACGGAAGTATAAGATCACCGTCCTTCCAGCGAAAATAGGCTTGCCTGGGTCCTGGGAACGAGGGAAATTAATATTTTCCGTTACATAATAAACTTTAATCTTAAATTTTGCAAAGTACTCAGGGTTGACTTTTATTTCTTCAAACATAAAAATTTATTAGTAATTCAAGACCAATATTACCTACTACATGAAGCTTAAAAATGCAAATTTGAAACTGTATAGTCTCGCATCGCATCCTCAAGGTAAAAGTATCAGTTTCCGCGTGTTTCCGCAATGATGGGTTTGATTGTTACTGTAGTACTACGTAATGGGAATAATTGTGCCTTTTACTGATTTTTAATTTGAATTTATTCATTGAACCAAAGATTTTAATTTTTAATTTCATGTTTGTTTTGTAGCGAAATTTAATTTTATGTTTAAAATAGATATTCAAACACGCATAACTTTTTAGCACGGTGCTTGTTAAAGTTAAGCACCAAATTTAATGTTTTTCCCTGAAAATAATTACTCTCTAAGCTCTTGGTTCTTGTGTCTTTCACTTATTCTACTCTTTTTAGAATTCGTCTCTAGCTCTTTTAATTAGTTGGGAAGACAAT
The DNA here is from genome assembly GCA_963082805.1 of Hemicrepidius hirtus. Classification (NCBI taxonomy): domain Eukaryota; kingdom Metazoa; phylum Arthropoda; class Insecta; order Coleoptera; family Elateridae; genus Hemicrepidius; species Hemicrepidius hirtus. Next base: position 6,809,812 of record OY720161.1, on the reverse strand, counting down.
TTGTTGGGAAGAATTCTTAACTCAATTTTTTTTATTTAACCATAAACTGTATTTTATCTCCGGAAAAACGATCTAAAAAGTTTGTCTTTGAATTTTTTGGTCCATCCCTTAATTTTGTAAGAATACGATTATGTTCGTGGAAGAATGCTCTTAAACTCGGGAAGGTTTACTTCGATTTTTTTTGCTTAACTATCAATGTCCGCCCTATATTTTTGGGTTTGCTAAAAATAATAAAGCTGCAGGAACAGGTAAATCTAATCGTAATTGTTGAAAGTTTATATTCGACAAAGTATTTTTCTGATTGAATGGTTTTCCAATATTTTTTTCATATAAAAAATGTTTTAAGCTCTTGATTGGCTTTTGCTTTTGTATACCATACGTTTTTGCACTTTAAAGTAAAAAATGTTTCCCTTGTGAAAAACTTTTGACCAAAGTACGTCTTTCCTTTATACAGGGTGTCTCAAAAAGAAACGGCATCCAATTAATGGAATGTTTCTTTCATGAAAATAAGAGGAAAAGTTCCTATTAATATGGGTCCGCAAATTCTTCGTTACCCAGATACAGGGTGTTGAAAGTTGTAAAAAATATCGATATTTTGTTTCATTTATTCGGAAATGACTAGGAATTAAATTTTAAAAAGTAAGCAATATGTATCTATGTACATTTGCTATAAGTGGACCCTATTAGTCAGTTTTTTCCTTCTCCAGTGGCGTAACTATGGTGCGTATGTGGATATTTCTGGAGGAAAAAATGGTACGCCACTGTTTTTTTATTTTTGACACAATTTTCAAATTTCTCAACTAATTTACGGTTGAAACAGCCTCTTGAGATTTTTTTCCTACCATTAACCGTTTTCGTGTAAATCACACTTCAAAGATGAAAAATGCGAATAAAAAAATAACTCTGCAAATCCGTTTTTTGAATAATGACCGCCTTTAGCCTCAAAATTTTGTTCGAAGAATAGAAGCTTGTCTTGAAGCTAATGGCGGTCATTTTGAACATTATTTGTAAAATAATAATAATCATTTCGGAATATATGAAAAAAAATTTCAACACCCTGTATCTCGATAACGAAGCATTTGCGGACCCATGTTAATCGGAACGTTTCCTCTTATTTTCATGAAAGGAACATCCCCTTAACTGGATACCGTTTCTTTTTGAGACACCCTGCATGTTAGAGTTAAAAAAAACTATCCATTAAAATTCTGGTTCTTGTCATATTATGTTAATTTTTTGAAAACGTGTGAAAATGAAATGACTCACGCATGTCATAGTCACCACGATACACATGAAGATATTATCAAATAATTTGCACGAAATACGCAAATTATTCTGACTCATACTTTCCAACAAATTATTTACTAGAGTGTATTTCCATATTTCCCATTTTATCGCAGGCGGTTTATAAATATTTCACATCATTTCCCTCCAGTTGATAAATTTATCCAGCTCACACTTCCTACAAACATACAAACACTTGGTGTAGCGAGATACAGAAATATCTCTGTTTTTATTCTCTCTAAACAAACTTTCAAGATTACAGCATTTGGTCAATATTTATATCATAAGCTTGCGTTTTTATTAATTCGTGTCTGTAATTTTTTAAAAGGCAAATTTTGAACTAAATAAAGGTCGAACAGGTAACTGGGCGTAACGATAACCTTCTGTTGCCTTATATTGATTAACCTCAATTTTGTTGACAATGAAGACGGTCAGTACAAAAATAGAGTTCCTCCTGTATAATTCATTTTACGTCAAGGTGAGAATGAGTGGCATTTCGCTTCGTAATTCGCAGCCATCCCTTTTAGATTAATTAATTACTGGAGAAAGTTTAACTTTCAATTCGAAAAATTTATACAGTCATGTAAACACACTGAAAAATTTTCAGGTCAGGAGGATGTTCTCCTAATTTTAACGATATCGTTTGTTTTATAAAATTCCTTGCAACACTCGTTAAAACTCTGAATGCCTATAAGGCTACAAATGTAAATACAAATTTTCTTGAAAAAATATTTCTACCTCCACTGATACAGCAGCAATCGCTATACGACCAGGGGTTTAGTCGAGCCGGTACTCACCGGTACTCAGTACCGGTAGTTTTTAAAAAACGTTAAGAAGGTACCGGAAGTTATTTGCAGTGTTAAAAATATGCGGTACGCACCGGTACTCACTGACTTAAATCATTTTTATTAATTAGGTACCTTTTTTAAAAGTGCAATCAACCATTTGGAGGAAATATTCGGTAACTGATTTACGACGCAAGTATTTTATTGCATTTTGTGTAATTTTGCCCGTTCCTGCTGCTCTGCTGGTTGACGAATACCTACATGTGTACAAGTAGAAGCTAGCTGCATGCGCTGCGTAATGCAGCGGCGCATGTTGCGGAATTAATGTTGATTAACCTTGTTGGACCTCCTCTTTATGACACAATTTGTAAATGGCTCATTGCACCCTTTACCGTTTTTGGTATTTTCAGTATTTCAATGCAATTTTAAAATATGCATAAGTAAAATTGTTGAAATTTTGATTATTTAAAATTTTACATTAAAATAGCCATATGCTCGTAAAACGCTTTTAAATTGACCACGCCCACCTTTGAAAAAAAAATCGCCTGCGGCGCCAAGTTTTCTCACTGCACCCGTGGTTGATAAATAGTTCCGGCGCCACTGGGATAACTTCTGGTAAACGTTCCGCCGAAGACACCCGTTCCCGAAAAAGAAAAATGGACAGGGCACCTCATCCCTATGAATCCATGTGGAAAATTTTAAAAATTTAGTTGAGTACCGGTAGTTCATATTTTACGACTAAAGCACTGTATACGACTCGATTATTTTTTTTTATTACCGTTTCCACTTTAGGGGCATTTTTTTAAAGCTTTCTCTTAATTAAGGAATTACTCGAATTTTTGAACCTTTAAAATGGTTTATTAATGAAATTTATATTTTTATACCTCAGTATGTGGTCTAAAAATTCTAATCTTAGACTTTCAAGCTGTCACGGTTATTATTTACCGCTTGGTTTCTCTTAAAAATAAAAGTCTGTAATTAGGCTTACATTAAAAATTATAAAATTACCATTTTTATAAATAAATAGTTGTTTAATAAAATATCTTATTAAAATATATTTAAACAGTGAGCAAACAAGTTGTATAAAATTATTTAACCATCCTAATTGAGCTCATAAAAATTTAAAGCTCGTTGTTATTATTAAATTGTGTTAATAACAAATTCATGATTGATACATCCTTGAATTTAAAAATTAACATTGCTGGGTGTTAATTTAAAAATAACTCGAATTTTTTGCTTTATCAAAATTTACATTAACTTTTAAAAAAATATAGAAGTGATTAAGAAACGTACGACAAGAATAACGACCTGATTTTTCCATATTCACATATAAAGAGAAATCGAAGAAGTAAATAGTGCAAAATAATAATAAATTACAATATACTCATTGCACCGTGAAAGTTTCGAGTCTATAGATATTAATAAAATTGTTTTTGCAGTTGGCCATGACCTTATCAATGCCTGGAACGAAGGTTATTTATCAAAAGCTGAATTTGCGTCGCGACGAAGTAAATAAACCCATCCGTTTGATAAAAACTCTTCGATGTTCTCGTTCTCTCATTTTCAACTGACATCCTTTTACTTCTTGAGACTTTCTGGCAGACTAAATAACTAGAAAAATAGCGAAAACAATATTTAATTAATAACAAGGGGGTTTTAAAAAGGAAAAGTAAAAGAAAGTGGGACTACACCTTTCAAATGCTCGAATGGATATTAGGCGAGGCTTTAAATTCCTTTGCGTTTAGTTCGGGAAATTTTTTTGGTGTGATGGAATTTAAGTTTGTTAGGAATACCTAACAATTTCTTATTTTGTTGTAAAATCATTATTTCATGTCACCCTTCAGCGAACTGTCATTACTTAATCGGCGACCTTCCTTGTTCGCGAGACATTTTTTAAAGTGTAAGGAATTTAATTTTCAGGTCTGTAAGTTTTAACATCTCTTACGAAAAACTGTTTAAATAAAAAAAAGTACAACAATTAACAACGCTAATAAATGCAAGCCAGTTAGTTAGTTGTAAGTACACTTTAAATTTTTTTTTCCGAGTTCTTGTATTATGGTACCTTTAGCCCGAAAGACAAAAAATGTAGTTAGTAGTGGTCTAGTAGAGTTTGGATTGTTGAAATTAATTTTTATGATTTCTTTTGTTATTGTTTTTATCTTCAGTTTTTTGTGTAGGACGTTTGCTTTTTCATAGCTATCTCTGAAATGTTTTAATAACATACTTATTACTTATCTACAGTAATTTTCGCTTATAACGAACCTCTGTGAGTTACTACGAACTGTTCATTATATCAGAAGATTGTATTATCAAATACAGTTAACGCATGAGAGATCTATTATCGCTGGTAAATTGTTTGGGTTATGCAATTTGACAAAGGAAGTTGTTTTAATCGAGTGTTAGAAGACTGTACAATGGAGAATTCGGGAAATCCTGAAATTATCGTGGACTTTAAAAATAAAATATGAGAAAAAGCACGTGGGAAGTTTGATAACGTACATAGTCCGGGTAGTCCCTGGAAAGTTTCAGGAAATGTTTGGGAAGTTTCAGGAAGTGCTGGGGTGTCTAGCTAGTCTCTGGGTAGTTTTTGAAAAGTCCTGGGAAGTTTGGGTAGCCTTTGCAAAGTATTGAGAAGTCTCGATAGTCCCTGGGAAGGCTAGGTGGTAGTCTTTGGGAAGTTTCAGGAAGTTTCGAGGAAGTTTCAGAAAGTCCTGGGTAGTCCCTGGGAAGTTTCAGGAAATCTTGGGAATTTTCGGGAAGTCCTAGGTAGTACCTTGGAAGTTTTAGAAAGTCTTAGCTAGTCCCTGGGTAGTTTGGAAGCTTCAAGAAGTCGTGGGAAGTTTCAGGAAATCCTTGGTAGTCCCAGGGAAGTTTTAGAAAGTCCTAGCAAGTTTCAGGAAGTTCTAGATAATGCCTTGGGAGTTTCAAGAAGTTCTAGGTAGTCCTTGGGAAGTTTTGAAAGTTTCAGGAAATCCTAGGTAGTCTTGGGAAAGTTTCAGGAAGTCTTGGGAAGTTTCAAGAAGTTCTATGTAGTCCCTGGGAAGTTTCAGGAAGTCTTTGGGAAGTTTAAGGAAGCCCTAGGAAGTCCCTGGGAAGTTTCAGAAAGTCTTGGTTAGTTCCTGAGAAATTTTAGGAAATCTTTGGGAAATTTAAGGAAGTCCTAGGTAGTCCCTGGGAAGTTTCAGAAAGTCTTGGTTAGTTCCTGAGAAATTTTAGGAAATCTTTGGGAAATTTAAGGAAGTCCTAGGTAGTCCCTGGGAAGTTTCAGAAAGTCTTGGATAGCCCCTGGAAAATTTCAGGAACTCTTTGGGAAGTTTAGGGAAGTCCTAGGTAGTCCCTGGGAAGTTTCAGAAAGTCTTGGTTAGTTCCTGAGAAATTTTAGGAAATCTTTGGGAAATTTAAGGAAGTCCTAGGTAGTCCCTGGGAAGTTTCAGAAAGTCTTGGGTAGTTCCTGAGAAATTTTAGGAAATCTTTGGGAAGTTTAAGGAAGTCCTGGACTACTATACTCTGCTAGTACTAGGTAGTAGGTACTCTTGTTTCTTATGTCTTCTGCACTTCACCCATCTAACTATATCCTGTATATTACGTCTTAGGAACATCGAACAACAACATGACTCATGGAGTATCAATAAGAACTGCAATGACACAACACCATGAACACCATATCAAACAATTATTACTCTCCGAACTCCCTCTTGACCCCTAATAATGATTCAAACATGTATCCTTTGAGCTTGCATGTGTTAACAAATGAAATAAGTATGCGTTTTAAATAGAAAACAATGACTCGACTCTAAAGCAAAAGTAGTAAATTTATCAATTACGACGAGTCAGGTTGTCTAGTTGTAAATCGAGAATGGATAAGAAATCTACGCCCAACTCCACTTTTAACTTTCCCTGATTTTAAAGTCCTTTTGTGTGAATACTTTCTCGTGACGAGATTTCGACTTCCCGTCATTTTTATGCAGCAGGAAATGCATAGTCATTTTATATTGCAGTTTCATTCAAATTTGTGGTTTTAATTGAACGGTGTGTATTTTTCTTATACAATATGCTAATGAAAGTGAAAGAATAATTGTGATTAAATTAATTAATTTTTTAAATTTTTACGAGTAATCTAAAATACTGAAATTATGTAGGTATAAGTAGAAAGTACACCCGCGCCTGTGATTAGAAACTAAACTGCAAAACCAAGTTTTGGGGAAGGGAAATAATTTTTAATTGGAAATTCCTGCAAAAATTAAAATAAAAAATATAAAAAGAAAAAGGTAGTATATGTTGTTATAAATTTCGTGTCCGTTATGCAATCTTAACAAATCAGTTTAATGAGACTTGTTATACCAGACCGAGTACAAAACAAATTAATTATAAATTGGATAAAATGAAGACATACGTTAGCATTTAAATCGAGCACGAGTTTGATGGGTCGATAATAGAACATTCAAGGTCTGGTTGGCACTTTTGTTCTCATTTTATTCATCAAGTTTTTATTAAAGCCAGGCTTTTATTATTTTATGTTGTTTACTTTAAATTGATACTTCGAGTGACATCACTGCAATTAACTATTTTATTGAAATTTTATACCAAGACTTTGTCCTTAAAGAAATATCAGGGAAAATAATCTAAAAATTAATAATTTATACTTCCTTAATCTAGATCTTCGTATACTGGTCGAGGTAAACTTTCGTTCTGGGTTGGCAATTTATAAATAAATTTAATACTATTAAAATTGTTTAAATTTCCTGAAGACGTAAAGTATCCGTAGATACGTGGACTAGAAAGGGGGTAAAAGGATACAGTTGGGTGTGGTGGAATAGATAGAGGGAGAATAAGTTGGTGGCAAGTGAAAGAAAGGACAAGAACGAGGGGTATAAAACTGGAAAAGATAAACGGTTCAAAGATTAAAATGGAAGGAAGAAAAATATAATCCACGGTAAAAAATTGTGTACACTAAACTAGCGTATGTGAAAGACTACCAAGACGTCCCAGGGACTGCCCAGACTTCCCAAGGACTATCCTGACTTTCCTGTGAAGTCTGGGTAGTCTTTGGGAAGATTCGGGAAGTCTTTGGGAAGCTTCAGGAAGTCTTGGGTAGTTCCTGCGAAGTTTCAGAAAGCCTTGGCAAACTTCAGGAAGTCTTGGGAAGTTTCAAGAAGTCCTAAAAAGTCTAAAAAATTGTGTACACTAAACTACTTTATGTGAAAGACTACCAAGACTTTCCGGGGACTGCCCAGACTTACTTCCCAAAGACTACCCTGACTTTCCTGTTCCCCCCTTTTTCTACCAATCTACCATTCCAAGTTTTTGAAGGTGTCTTTTTACATTATCGAGAGTTTGATGGTAACCGCGCTGGTTACGCAGATTGCTAATATCACTTTTCCACGTTTCAGTTTAACCATAAATCACCATATGCAACAGATTTATAACGCAATCAGAAAAATTCGCTACTATTTACATAATTGCGTCATATTTTTCTGAAAATTCAATTACCATGTTGTCTTTTATAACTTATCTTTGGACAGCTAACAAATTCCAAACTCGTCTTATCAAAATATGCAACTTCGGTTCTTGATTTAAGTTTCTTGTTTTTTTTTCTTTACTGTTGATTAGTTAAAGTTATATTTATGTCTTCTTATCACTAGATGATTCACAATACGTTCTTGTAAATACTTCGCCTTTTACGTCGATTGATCAGTCATCCCATTTGTTTTAGGTAATTCCAAAAAAATTACAAACCACAAGGGAGTCTGAATCTATTTTTTGACTCCCGCGTGGTTTTGTGAAGGACAACAAACCCACTAATGATTCCTGATGGGATTATTTGTCTAAATTCGAACATTTAAATTCAAATTAGCTGTTAAATAGATTTGCGTGTGGGAATTGAACTTTAGTGAAAAATTTCCATTTAGAGAATTTATTTGGTGTTGGTTAAAGTTCTGTTTTTGGTTATTTGATTTGATTTTCTATTAAGAAATCTTTTTTTTATCTTGCAATTTGTTTAAGGAAAAGACAGAAAATTAATTGCGGAAATAATAATTATATAGAGTGTCTGAATCCAAATATGTAAAAATATACAGGGTGTTCCATTTAAAATAAAAAAGTTGAACATCGTACATTAAAACAGTTGATAGATATTTACGAAAGGGTGGCGTCAAAAGATAGCTTTTGTCTTACTATTTCAAATCAAGAAGGTCGTGTTTCAAACTATAGTTTGCGGGGTGTAAAATTTAAAATAACGAAGTTATGACTTTCAGGAGCGGTTTCAAATTTTTTCAGAAAATGTATGTCGGAAAGTAATTTTTATTTTAATCTGTGACAATTACTTATACTAATTTTGAGCTCAATTTAATAACAGTAGCCTTCTTACATGTATTTTTTAATTACAAACACGTAGTACTTTTAAGTGATAAATAAAAGCATTAATTAGAGCGTTATTTGCGTTACACGTAAACGGAGTTAATTATTCTTAATCTGTTCAGTGACATCAATTATAACATTACAAATGCATTAAAACTTTTAATTAAAAATATATTATTCCATTATTCATTTAAAAAAATATTATTCCTATTATAAAATCACGTAGGTACTACACACAGTTATATATAAGTACCTATGCCTTCTACTTTCTTTCTTTTCATAATCAAATTATTAGTTACATCTTTTAATAGTAGGTAGCCTTAATTTTGTGAAATCGAAATTATGTAGTACGTAAAGTATTCTATTCATTCAATTGAAACATGTCGTGGGTTACTTATTTTTAAAGTAAAAAAAATCATGCAATCCGTTTTAGAATTCAAGGTTTACAAGTTGAATTTATAGTAGTATCCTACTACTACATATTTAATGTAGTGCATGCGTAACAAAAATTCTAATCGTAACCAAATCCCACCTTTCATTGTGAAATAAAAATCTTCATGGTATGTAAACGTACCATAATAGGCGTTACGAAGGTAAACAACATAATAAGTTGATACATATTTATTAAAGATAAGGAAAAATGCAGTGCACTTGTAGGCACTTTATGGGGCTTCTGAAACTCACCCAGCATGTAATTCATAATAAAAGATCTAGTTTGCGTACAAAGTACTGGTAATTTAAACTGTTAGTTAATAAACGAAACGTGCTGGGATTTCTTAAGCTTTTTGTAGATAGGTAGGTACTTCTTGTTGTGACATAACAAGCTGTGAATGTGAAAAATTTAAGTCCGGTAGGGAATTATGCTCGAGCGAAGGTGTTAATTTTTTTGAACTGTTCATAATATATAAAAATATACAAAATTAAAGAGCGTGAATTTGTGTCATTCACTGGACAGGAACTTGGTGGTGTTATCTCAATCATTAAACTTTATGAGCCAAAATCACGCCAAAATGTAAAAATATCTTTTCTGTTTGTTCTCTAAATTAATTGAAAGCGCTTCTTCCTCTTATATGGAGGTTAAATCTTGGTAAGATCATATTTGAATGATACTAAATACGGTATCGTTGGAGGTAGTGAGGTCCCTATATATCTGAAAAGTTTATTAGGAAGAAGTAGTTGAAAGAGCGCTGAAAAAAGAGAACGATGGTAGAACCAATTTGGAGGAAATTCAATTATGCATATTTTTCAAACAAAACGTTTTTTTCTTGTAGATTCAACACAAGCAAAGATGGTTATCTAACTCTAACCGAATTGAAGCGAATGATGGAAGAACTGGGAGCTCCACAAACTCACATAGCATTAAAAGGAATGATAGCAGAAGTGGATGAAGATGGTGACGGTCGTCTCTCCTTCCGCGAATTCCTTCTTGTTTACCGAAAAGCTAGAGCTGGAGAACTTGATGCAGATTCAGGACTTGGACAGTTGGCTAAACTTACAGAAATTAATGTTGACCAAGTTGGAGTTAATGGAGCTAAAGTATTTTTTGAAGCAAAGGTAAAGAACAAATTGTGTAAGCTCTAGAGAATGACTGTTTTTCCCTTATGTAACGGTTGAATTAAATTAACTTGGTGGAATATCATTTTAAAATTTATTCATGCATGAATTTATGTTCTAAACTTGTTTTTACAATTTTTGTTGGTTGAATGATTCATGTATCTGATACCAAATTATCGATTTAGATTGAAGAATTATCAAAGAAAAGTAAATTTGAACATGAAATTCGTCAAGAACAAGAAGAGAGGAAGAAAATGGAAGAAGAAAAGGCTCTGAGAAGGCAACAGTTCCTAGAAAAAGCCGCTTTATTCAAATAAACAATGTTGCATCTTTGTGCAGATACTTCTGGTACCAATTATTTTTAATTTTGACTGACTTACATGTTTTGTACCGTTCTTGAAGGTAACTTCATTGCATTTTTGTGTGACTATTAGTCATTTTATGTATGTAGTTTTAAGTGTTGTATTATTGTATTGTAACATATGTAAAGTAATATTAGTTTGATTTATTAATACATTTCTCTTTTATAACAATGGATTTCTTTTTAAATTCTCTCGCATTAATATAAAGATTTTTTATTTTTAAATAACAGTCTTCAGTATAGTACAACAAAAATAAGCACCTTAATAATACAAAAATAAATATAGAAATTCCTTAGTCTATAAACTATACAGGTAACGTACTACTAACACTTCTTGAAAATATTTTTGAGAAAAAGCTTAGGCCTGTTGCACCTCCTGGTATACCTGAAACTACGGTCCATAATAATGTAATTACTTGACCAACAGCTCCAAGAACTGTAAATGGAGTGCTTTGTAAATGTAAAGCAAAATATAATGTTGCAAACAAAGTTAACCCGTATGTAATTGTTAAGCACAACCGTTCTCTTGAAAACATGTGTTTAAAATGTGCTACTGGTCCCCAAAGGAATGAAAAACTACAAAAACACATTATCATTGAAATATTCTTAATGAGTAAATCAATTTATTTACCTTAAAACGAAGAATAGGCTTCCTAAAGTAAAAAGTAGTGCAAATTTACGTGCCTTTAATATCAAAACTGGTATGTATATTGCGGAAAGTGTAAAGCATAATATTCCCATAAAAATACATATACAAAAGCCAGTAATTCTTTGGAACCTCGTCTAGAAGAGAATTATTTAATCAAACATTTCAATATTTCATGTAATAATTACCAAACTAGGACAACATTGTTTTTTGGTTTCTTGAAACCACGTCTCATCTTCTGGAGTTTCTTTTTTTAACCAATTTGAAATATTAGGCTTTTGTATTGTTGGAATTTGAAATTTAAAAGTCTTTTTTTGATCACTTTGTAGCAATAAATACTCATCAAGATCTTTTTTCAACTCGGCCATTGTAAATGTAAACTACTGTCAGAAGGAACTGTCACTGTGACAAGTCAGAAAGTTGGGTTATTAGAACTAATAGTGATGAGTTATAATACGAAATTATCACTGCACCAAATATTATAACTTCTAATAAATATTTTTTAACCTAATAGTGGAATATTGCCGCGCTTTTTGAAATTCGAAGTGTTAAGCATTTTTAAAAGAAAAAAAAAGGAAAACGAAATATAATGATCAATTTTTAATTAATAATCAATAAATACAAATTAATATCTTAAAATATCAATATATACAAACTTTATTCCTAAGTACATTATAAAATGGTATAAATATAAAAGATAACACAGACGCTTTACAGTTAAGTAGAATTGAAGAAGCTAATGTTCAGGATCATCATGTCTTGGCACTAAAACCCAGCCATCGGCTTGTTGGCGAGGCATATTTGCACTAAGTAGTTCTTTTTGTTTTTCTAAACTTTCTTTAAGTAATATTAAAGCTTCTTTTTCACTCTGTAACTGCTCTATTGTCTGTCTTTGTCTTTGCTGTTCAATACTCTGCGCATCTTGTAATTTCTTCTTACGCTGCGAGAGATACGCAAGCTCTGTTTGAATCTGGAAGAGAAAATAATTATCTAATCTTAAAAAATTGAGACCAACTTATTAATATAGTAGCCCTAACCTTCTATACCTCATGGTAAGCTTCCAATAATTTTAAAAATCCTTCAGCTGCATTATTTAAAATAACAAAATTCAATAGAACAACCATGGATGTTAATATCTACTTACCTTTAAATATTCTTGAGCTAATTGCTTGTGTTCTTCAAACAAACCCACTGAGTTGGGATCAGCAGGATCTGGGGTGGCGGGTCTAAGATGTGGATCCAGTAGAAGGTACATGTTATCTAGGTTGGGGTCGGTTTGTCCTTGCCCTTCAGGTACTGACTGATTTTGAACTCCTGTTTCTATTGTATTTGTGGTCCCTGAAATCCAAAAAAGGAACACTTTAAGAAAATGACTTAATTACATGAACAATTCCTATTATGGTAAAAAAATGTCTAAAACAAGTGTGGTGGTAATTATTTCAATTGGAGAAATGAGAGAAGTGTAGTAATAAACTTTGCAGCAAAACGATATACTAGTCCGCTTTGTTCTGAGACAAACTTGGCACGCGACCAAGATGTCATTTTCGAACATTCTTCCGTGTTTATCTAACAATAAATTTGCCAAATCCGCTTAGAATTATCAGGGGCATAATTCGAAAAATAAACATCACTTAAACACTCATTAGTCATCATTTTCTGCCACATTTACATTACCGAAATAAAAAAAAATAGGATGCACATGAATTTATATGGCATAGGTATTGAGTCATTTTCAGGAACCATAAAAAGCATCTGGTTGAAAAATAATAGGGAAACAAAACAATTTTTCCATTCATTTCTGGATTGCATGGTAGATTTTCTGTACATATTCAAAGAAACCCCTTTAGTTCGCCTTTTGAAGTGTTGGTTACGAGGATAATTTTGGTAGCATCGATTGACTTGACTTCCTAGTAAGAATGTTTAGATTAACAAGAGTTTCATCAGATGGTGAAAGGATCATTTCAATTTTTTTTTTTTTGGAGAACCTTAGGAAAAACCAATAAACTGTTAAGGTAACCTGAGTAAAAAAGTTGGTGAAATAAACTGATCAAAGCTATCAATAAACCCAAATTTATTCCAAGGACGGGATGTTGTTTTGTTTACGATATTACTAAGAGCAAAAGTGTTTTACTAGCAACTTTTCATAAGTAAACTAACTCACCTATGTGGGTAGTATTTTCTTTAAAAATAATCCAGCTTTTGTGGGTTTCATGTGTTGTTATTACGCCAGCGGAAGGACAGTCGCACATTTTGAAAGCCTTGACTTTATTTTACGAATTTACCGATACAGACCTCTCATTAGCAAATTCATACTCAACTTTGAGTTCAGGAAATATTCAAAAACATAAGAAAAACACTTTTGATCCCAAAACCGCACAAATAAGACGAGCGTCACCACTCAGCGGTCCAACTTCACAAAAACCATAATAATCACAAGGAGAGTCGTCCTCGAAAACATAAATAATCGCCTAGGGGCGCAATAATAAAATTAACTTCTTCAAAACAAAATAGCGGAGCATGAAGGAGACGGATGCGATAACTGAAAATCTCGTGGTAAATACAGCACCGCCTTGGAAACCTCCGGACATGCGTAAAAGATTTCCGTTTGAACCTTCTTTAATTTTGGTGCAGTTAAAATGGGGAACAAAAAGGAAAACACAACGCAACCCTTACATCTACTTGGAAATACTGTGGGAGTATAAAAAACTTCATGGTCGTTTACGGTTTTCGCTTCGGATTTTTCAGAATAACTTAGAATTACCAACAGGGACGTATTCGAAATTTTGAACCAAAGCCAAAATGTTTCAAGAAAATTTAAAAAAAACTTCCTTCAGATCCCCCATATTTAACGTTTTGTTTATAAGAAAAATCAGAAAAACCTTAAAATTCAAATTTTGAACCCTTCCGCAGGTGTTTCAGGAAGTGGCCGAAACATTTTTCCTGAATACGCTCCTCGCCATGCAGTAAAAACATAAAAGCACACCCCACCGCAACCAAACAAACTGAACTAAATCTGTGTGTGTGACTCATTCCTCTAAAAACAGACACCCTGCCATGATTCGGCACTACAGAATGCCTCTATATATAAATTCTATCCGAGGGAAAAATGTTAGCACGTTCGAGTTGGAAGCGCGCTGGCAAAACCATGTCGAATTTACTATACACACGGGATTTTTATGGGTTCAAAAAACTTTTATGTCTTCACGTGCACGAGTGGTTTCGAGAATTTCTGAAGTCCTTGGAAGACTCGAATATTGCATGCGCCAACGGTTCGAAGAAAACCAAAAATAAGATATTTTTTGGAATGCTTGGTCGAACAGTTCCGTTCTTTCCATTGAGAGAATTTTTCGGTTCATAATGCCTAATATTTCAGGAGCGGGAACAAAGTTCGAATTGACAACTCCAGTAGTAGCGCTACTACGAATATTTTTCTATTTTGATTTTTTAAACTAAATTTTGCTAGAAAACTTTTGGTTAAAATCTCTAAATTTTTTCCTCTCCTATGCAAATGGGTACTTTATGATTAACAAATGTTTATGTTCCTTCAAAGCTGTGCAGGTAAAAACGCAGACCTATTCCTGAAAATGTAGCCTTCGACAAGGAAGCAGGTTTGCTATCTCAAGTTTGTATCCAGACATCGACCAAATTTTTTAGACGCTCTGAGATCGATCTTAATCGTTTCCTGCCAAAGCAAGAGGTATTCAGCCGAATTTGCAGGTATGGCTAATAAATTTTTTTTTAAGGAAAGGTGAATCATTAATTACTTCACATGAGAATGTACATGTACGTGGGGCTATGAGATGTTCAGTGGTAATTATAAAAATAAGTAGTCAAAACCAATTGTTTTTTTTACTTTATATAATAAAAATATATTCATTCGTTTTTCCGACCAAATGAAAAACGAATGGGAAATTCCCAGAATGTAATATGAAGGCTAAACACTTGGAATATATGTACCAAACCTCCCTCAACCCCTCCCATCCAGTCAAAAAAGGGTCAGTAAATTTCTGAAAAAATCCATTTCTCAAAATTTTCTCACCAGATGGGAAGAGGTGAGGGAAGTATGACCAATAATTTCCAAGTTTATGACCTCCAAATAACATTCTGAGAAAATATTAACCAGATCTGAAGGGGTGAAGAAAAGGTCTAAAAAAACAAAGAAAACTATAAGAGTCTTCATTCCTTTTTTGGACATTTTTCTCACCCCTTCAGATTTCCTTAGGAGATTTTCAGTATGTAATATCAAGGTAAAACACTTGGAAAATATGTGCCAAACATTCCTCTGCATAAGCTTCAAACGATCCACAAGGGTTTATTCAAAGGAATTTCCAAACTTCCGGGATAAATAATAATAATTAGTTATTAAGTTAACATCTGCTATTTACTTCCTAGGTAAACATAATGAAATAATTAGAATAATAATTGTATAGTAGATACTTTTTCAATAAATAAAATTTAAAAATGTCTTATGGTTTTAATAGGGGGTTGAAATATGTCGGTTAAACTGTGCATGTAAATGCACATGTGACCGTATCAGCGGTTTGTCGAGGAGCGTTTAGACTGTGACCAAGTTGGCGGACCGAAAATGTACATTAGATTGTGACCATGTGGGCGGTTTCACGGGGAGCGTTTAGACTGTGACCAAGTTCGCGGACCGAAAATGTACATTAGATTATGACCATGTGGGCGGTTTCACGGGGAGCGTTTAGACTGTGACCAAGTTGGCGGACCGAAAATGTACATTAGATTGTGACCATGTGGGCGGTTTCACGGGGAGCGTTTAGACTGTGACCAAGTTGGCGGACCGAAAATGTACATTAGATTGTGACCATGTGGGCGGTTTCACGGGGAGCGTTTAGACTGTGACCAAGTTGGCGGACCGAAAATGTACATTAGATTGTGACCATGTGGGCGGTTTCACGGGGAGCGTTTAGACTGTGACCAAGTTGGCGGACCGAAAATGTACATTAGATTGTGACCATGTGGGCGGTTTCACGGGGAGCGTTTAGACTGTGACCAAGTTGGCGGACCGAAAATGTACATTAGAATGTGACCATGTGGGCGGTTTCACGGGGAGCGTTTAGACTGTGACCAAGTTGGCGGACCGAAAATGTACATTAGATTGTGACCTTGTGGGCGGTTTCACGGGGAGCGTTTAGACTGTGACCAAGTTGGCGGACCGAAAATGTACATTAGATTGTGACCATGTGGGCGGTTTCACGGGGAGCGTTTAGACTGTGACCAAGTTGGCGGACCGAAAATGTACATTAGAATGTGACCATGTGGGCGGTTTCACGGGGAGCGTTTAGACTGTGACCAAGTTGGCGGACCGAAAATGTACATTAGAATGTGACCATGTGGGCGGTTTCACGGGGAGCGTTTAGACTGTGACCAAGTTGGCGGACCGAAAATGTACATTAGATTGTGACCATGTGGGCGGTTTCACGGGGAGCGTTTAGACTGTGACCAAGTTGGCGGACCGAAAATGTACATTAGAATGTGACCATGTGGGCGGTTTCACGGGGAGCGTTTAGACAGTGACCATGTGGGCGGTTACACGGGGAGCGTTTAGACTGTGACCAAGTTGGCGGACCGAAAATGTACATTAGAATGTGACCATGTGGGCGGTTTCGCGGGGAGCGTTTAGACTGTGACCAAGTTGGCGGACCGAAAATGTACATTAGAATGTGACCATGTCGGCGGTTTCGCGGGGAACGTTTAGACTGGGACCAAGTTGGCGGACCGAAAATGTACATTAGAATGTGACCATGTGGGCGGTTTCACGGGGAGCGTTTAGACTGTGACCAAGTTGGCGGACCGAAAATGTACATTAGAATGTGACCATGTGGGCGGTTTCACGGGGAGCGTTTAGACTGTGACCAAGTTGGCGGACCGAAAATGTACATTAGATTGTGACCATGTGGGCGGTTTCACGGGGAGCGTTTAGACTGTGACCAAGTTGGCGGACCGAAAATGTACATTAGAATGTGACCATGTGGGCGGTTTCACGGGGAGCGTTTAGACTGTGACCAAGTTGGCGGACCGAAAATGTACATTAGAATGTGACCATGTGGGCGGTTTCGCGGGGAGCGTTTAGACTGTGACCAAGTTGGCGGACCGAAAATGTACATTAGAATGTGACCATGTCGGCGGTTTCGCGGGGAACGTTTAGACTGGGACCAAGTTGGCGGACCGAAAATGTACATTAGAATGTGACCATGAGGGCGGTTTCACGGGGACCGCCAACACGGTCACATTCTAATGTACAGCTTCGGTCCGCCAACTTGGTCACAGTCTAAACGCTCCCCACGAAACCGCCCACACGGTCACATTCTAATGTACAGCTTCGGCCCGCCAACTTGGTCACAGTCTAAACGCTCCCCGCGAAACCGCCAACAGGGTCACATTCTAATGTACATCTTCGGTCCGCCAACTTGGTCACAGTCTAAACGCTCCCCGTGAAACCGCCCACATGGTCACAATCTAATGTACATTTTCGGTCCGCCAACTTGGTCACAGTCTAAACGCTCCCCGTGAAACCGCCCACATGGTCACATTATAATGTACATTTTCGGTCCGCCAACTTGGTCACAGTCTAAACGCTCCCCGTGAAACCGCCCACATGGTCACAATCTAATGTACATTTTCGGTCCGCCAACTTGGTCACAGTCTAAACGCTCCCCGTGAAACCGCCCACATGGTCACAATCTAATGTACATTTTCGGTCCGCCAACTTGGTCACAGTCTAAACGCTCCCCGTGAAACCGCCAAAACGGTCACATTCTAATGTACAGCTTCGGTCCGCCAACTTGGTCACAGTCTAAACGCTCCCCGCGAAACCGCCCACATGGTCACATTCTAATGTACATCTTCGGTCCGCCAACTTGGTCACAGTCTAAACGCTCCCCGCGAAACCGCCAACAGGGTCACATTCTAATGTACATCTTCGGTCCGCCAACTTGGTCACAGTCTAAACGCTCCCCGCGAAACCGCCCACATGGTCACAATCTAATGTACATCTTCGGTCCGCCAACTTGGTCACAGTCTATACGCTCCCCGCGAAACCGCCCACATGGTCACAATCTAATGTACATCTTCGGTCCGCCAACTTGGTCACAGTCTAAACGCTCCCCACGAAACCGCCCACATGGTCACATTCTAATGTACATCTTCGGTCCGCCCACTTGGTCACAGTCTCAACGCTCCCCACGAAACCGCCCACATGGTCACATTCTAATGTACATCTTCGGTCCGCCAACTTGGTCACAGTCTAAACGCTCCCCACGAAACCGCCGACATGGTCACATTCTAATGTACATCTTCGGTCCGCCCACTTGGTCACAGTCTCAACGCTCCCCACGAAACCGCCCACATGGTCACATTCTAATGTACATCTTCGGTCCGCCAACTTGGTCACAGTCTGAACGTTCCCCGACAAACCGCTGATACGGTCACAAGTGCATTTACATGCACAGTTTAACCGACATATTTCAACCCCCTATTAAAACCATAAGACATTTTTAAATTTTTTTTTATTGAAAAAGTATCTACTATACAATTATTATTCTAATTATTTCATTATGTTTACCTACGAAGTAAATATCTTAATAACTAATTATTATTATTTATCCTGGAAGCTTGGAAATTCCTTTGAAATAAACCCTTGTGCCAATACGGTCACAGTCGACTGTAGCTTTCCGTCTATCTGTCGTAACTTTCCTTCAGATTTCCTTAGGGAAATCCCAGAATGTAATATAAAATTTAAACACTTGAAAAATATGTGCCAAACATCCCCCATCCCCTCCCGTCTACTCAAAAAAAATTCAGGAAGTGTTCAGAAAAAATCCATTTCTCAAACCTTACTCGCCACGTGGTGAACAGTGGGAAGGGATGAGGGATGTTTGGCACATATTTTGTAAGTGTACACCCTCCAAATAACATTCTGGGAACAGCCGAACCAGATCCGAAGGGGTGAAAAAAATGTCCAAAAAAAGAGCAAAGACTATAGTCTTTCCTTTTTTTTTGGAAAAAATTTTGACCCCTTCCGATTTCCTTAGGAAATTCCCAGAATGTTATATGAAGTCTAAACACTTGAAAAATATGTACCAAACATCCCCCATCCCCTCCCGTCTAGTCGAAAAAAATTCAGGAAGTGTTCAGAAAAAATTCATTTTTCAAACTTTACTCGCCACGTGGTGAACAGTGGGAAGGGATGAGGGATGTTTGGCACATATTTTGCAAGTGTACACCCTCCAAATAACATTCTGGGAACAGCCGAACCAGATCCGAAGGGGTGAAAAAAATGTCCGAAAAAAGAGCAAAGACTATAGTCTTTCCTTTTTTTTTTTTGGAAAAAATGTTGACCCCTTCCGATTTCCTTAGGAAATTCCCAGAATGTTATATGAAGTCTAAACACTTGAAAAATATGTACCAAACATCCCCCATCCCCTCCCGTCTAGTCGAAAAAAATTCAGGAAGTGTTCAGAAAAAATCCATTTTTCAAACTTTACTCGCCACGTGGTGAACAGTGGGAAGGGATGAGGGATGTTTGGCACATATTTTGCAAGTGTACACCCTCCAAATAACATTCTGGGAACAGCCGAACCAGATCCGAATGGGTGAAAAAAATGTCCGAAAAAAGAGCAAAGACTATAGTCTTTCCTTTTTTTTTGGAAAAAATTTTGACCCCTTCCGATTTCCTTAGGAAATTCCCAGAATGTTATATGAAGTCTAAACACTTGAAAAATATGTACCAAACATCCCCCATCCCCTCCCGTCTAGTCGAAAAAAATTCAGGAAGTGTTCAGAAAAAATCCATTTTTCAAACTTTACTCGCCACGTGGTGAACAGTGGGAAGGGATGAGGGATGTTTGGCACATATTTTGCAAGTGTACACTCTCCAAATAACATTCTGGGAACAGCCGAACCAGATCCGAAGGGGTGAAAAAAATGTCCAAAAAAAGAGCAAAGACTATAGTCTTTCCTTTTTTTTTGGAAAAAATTTTGACCCCTTCCGATTTCCTTAGGAAATTCCCAGAATGTTATATGAAGTCTAAACACTTGAAAAATATGTACCAAACATCCCCCATCCCCTCCCGTCTAGTCGAAAAAAATTCAGGAAGTGTTCAGAAAAAATCCATTTTTCAAACTTTACTCGCCACGTGGTGAACAGTGGGAAGGGATGAGGGATGTTTGGCACATATTTTGCAAGTGTACACCCTCCAATTAACATTCTGGGAACAGCCGAACCAGATCCGAAGGGGTGAAAAAAATGTCCAAAAAAAGAGCAAAGACTATAGTCTTTCCTTTTTTTTTGGAAAAAATTTTGACCCCTTCCGATTTCCTTGGGAAATTCCCAGAATGTTATA
This sequence comes from Hemicrepidius hirtus, assembly GCA_963082805.1. NCBI lineage: Eukaryota > Metazoa > Arthropoda > Insecta > Coleoptera > Elateridae > Hemicrepidius > Hemicrepidius hirtus. Next base: position 6,789,460 of record OY720161.1, on the reverse strand, counting down.
TGAAGTCTAAACACTTGAAAAATATGTACCAAACATCCCCCATCCCCTCCCGTCTAGTCGAAAAAAATTCAGGAAGTGTTCAAAAAAAATCCATTTTTCAAACTTTACTCGTCACGTGGTGAACAGTGGGAAGGGATGAGGGATGTTTGGCACATATTTTGCAAGTGTACACTCTCCAAATAACATTCTGGGAACAGCCGAACCAGATCCGAAGGGGTGAAAAAAATGTCCAAAAAAAGAGCAAAGACTATAGTCTTTCCTTTTTTTTTGGAAAAAATTTTGACCCCTTCCGATTTCCTTAGGAAATTCCCAGAATGTTATATGAAGTCTAAACACTTGAAAAATATGTACCAAACATCCCCCATCCCCTCCCGTCTAGTCGAAAAAAATTCAGGAAGTGTTCAGAAAAAATCCATTTTTCAAACTTTACTCGCCACGTGGTGAACAGTGGGAAGGGATGAGGGATGTTTGGCACATATTTTGCAAGTGTACACCCTCCAATTAACATTCTGGGAACAGCCGAACCAGATCCGAAGGGGTGAAAAAATGTCCAAAAAAAGAGCAAAGACTATAGTCTTTCCTTTTTTTTTGGAAAAACTTTTGACCCCTTCCGATTTCCTTAGGAAATTCCCAGAATGTTATATGAAGTCTAAACACTTGAAAAATATGTACCAAACATCCCCCATCCCCTCCCGTCTAGTCGAAAAAAATTCAGGAAGTGTTCAGAAAAAATCCATTTTTCAAACTTTACTCGCCACGTGGTGAACAGTGGGAAGGGATGAGGGATGTTTGGCACATATTTTGCAAGTGTACACCCTCCAAATAACATTCTGGGAACAGCCGAACCAGATCCGAAGGGGTGAAAAAATGTCCAAAAAAAGAGCAAAGACTATAGTCTTTCCTTTTTTTTTGGAAAAAATTTTGACCCCTTCCGATTTCCTTAGGAAATTCCCAGAATGTTATATGAAGTCTAAACACTTGAAAAATATGTACCAAACATCCCCCATCCCCTCCCGTCTAGTCGAAAAAAACTCAGGAAGTGTTCAGAAAAAATTCATTTTTCAAACTTTACTCGCCACGTGGTGAACAGTGGGAAGGGATGAGGGATGTTTGGCACATATTTTGCAAGTGTACACCCTCCAAATAACATTCTGGGAACAGCCGAACCAGATCCGAATGGGTGAAAAAAATGTCCGAAAAAAGAGCAAAGACTATAGTCTTTCCTTTTTTTTTGGAAAAAATTTTGACCCCTTCCGATTTCCTTAGGAAATTCCCAGAATGTTATATGAAGTCTAAACACTTGAAAAATATGTACCAAACATCCCCCATCCCCTCCCGTCTAGTCGAAAAAAATTCAGGAAGTGTTCAGAAAAAATCCATTTTTCAAACTTTACTCGCCACGTGGTGAACAGTGGGAAGGGATGAGGGATGTTTGGCACATATTTTGCAAGTGTACACTCTCCAAATAACATTCTGGGAACAGCCGAACCAGATCCGAAGGGGTGAAAAAAATGTCCAAAAAAAGAGCAAAGACTATAGTCTTTCCTTTTTTTTTGGAAAAAATTTTGACCCCTTCCGATTTCCTTAGGAAATTCCCAGAATGTTATATGAAGTCTAAACACTTGAAAAATATGTACCAAACATCCCCCATCCCCTCCCGTCTAGTCGAAAAAAATTCAGGAAGTGTTCAGAAAAAATCCATTTTTCAAACTTTACTCGCCACGTGGTGAACAGTGGGAAGGGATGAGGGATGTTTGGCACATATTTTGCAAGTGTACACCCTCCAATTAACATTCTGGGAACAGCCGAACCAGATCCGAAGGGGTGAAAAAAATGTCCAAAAAAAGAGCAAAGACTTTCCTTTTTTTTTGGAAAAAATTTTGACCCCTTCCGATTTCCTTGGGAAATTCCCAGAATGTTATATGAAGTCTAAACACTTGAAAAATATGTACCAAACATCCCCCATCCCCTCCCGTCTAGTCGAAAAAAATTCAGGAAGTGTTCAAAAAAAATCCATTTTTCAAACTTTACTCGTCACGTGGTGAACAGTGGGAAGGGACGAGGGATGTTTGGCACATATTTTGCAAGTGTACACCCTCCAAATAACATTCTGGGAACAGCCGAACCAGATCCGAAGGGGTGAAAAAAATGTCCAAAAAAAGAGCAAAGACTATAGTCTTTCCTTTTTTTTTGGAAAAAATTTTGACCCCTTCCGATTTCCTTAGGAAATTCCCAGAATGTTATATGAAGTCTAAACACTTGAAAAATATGTACCAAACATCCCCCATCCCCTCCCGTCTAGTCGAAAAAAATTCAGGAAGTGTTCAGAAAAAAATCATTTTTCAAACTTTACTCGCCACGTGGTGAACAGTGGGAAGGGATGAGGGATGTTTGGCACATATTTTGCAAGTGTACACCCTCCAAATAACATTCTGGGAACAGCCGAACCAGATCCGAAGGGGTGAAAAAAATGTCCGAAAAAAGAGCAAAGACTATAGTCTTTCCTTTTTTTTTTTTTGGAAAAAATTTTGACCCCTTCCGATTTCCTTAGGAAATTCCCAGAATGTTATATGAAGTCTAAACACTTGAAAAATATGTACCAAACATCCCCCATCCCCTCCCGTCTAGTCGAAAAAAATTCAGGAAGTGTTCAGAAAAAATCCATTTTTCAAACTTTACTCGCCACGTGGTGAACAGTGGGAAGGGATGAGGGATGTTTGGCACATATTTTGCAAGTGTACACCCTCCAAATAACATTCTGGGAACAGCCGAACCAGATCCGAAGGGGTGAAAAAAATGTCCAAAAAAAGAGCAAAGACTATAGTCTTTCCTTTTTTTTTGGAAAAACTTTTGACCCCTTCCGATTTCCTTAGGAAATTCCCAGAATGTTATATGAAGTCTAAACACTTGAAAAATATGTACCAAACATCCCCCATCCCCTCCCGTCTAGTCGAAAAAAATTCAGGAAGTGTTCAGAAAAAATCCATTTTTCAAACTTTACTCGCCACGTGGTGAACAGTGGGAAGGGATGAGGGATGTTTGGCACATATTTTGCAAGTGTACACCCTCCAAATAACATTCTGGGAACAGCCGAACCAGATCCGAAGGGGTGAAAAAAATGTCCAAAAAAAGAGCAAAGACTATAGTCTTTCCTTTTTTTTTGGAAAAAATTTTGACCCCTTCCGATTTCCTTAGGAAATTCCCAGAATGTTATATGAAGTCTAAACACTTGAAAAATATGTACCAAACATCCCCCATCCCCTCCCGTCTAGTCGAAAAAAATTAAGGAAGTGTTCAGAAAAAATCCATTTTTCAAACTTTACTCGCCACGTGGTGAACAGTGGGAAGGGATGAGGGATGTTTGGCACATATTTTGCAAGTGTACACCCTCCAATTAACATTCTGGGAACAGCCGAACCAGATCCGAAGGGGTGAAAAAAATGTCCAAAAAAAGAGCAAAGACTATAGTCTTTCCTTTTTTTTTGGAAAAAATTTTGACCCCTTCCGATTTCCTTAGGAAATTCCCAGAATGTTATATGAAGTCTAAACACTTGAAAAATATGTACCAAACATCCCCCATCCCCTCCCGTCTAGTCGAAAAAAATTCAGGAAGTGTTCAGAAAAAATCCATTTTTCAAACTTTACTCGCCACGTGGTGAACAGTGGGAAGGGATGAGGGATGTTTGGCACATATTTTGCAAGTGTACACCCTCCAAATAACATTCTGGGAACAGCCGAACCAAATCCGAAGGGGTGAAAAAAATGTCCAAAAAAAGAGCAAAGACTATTTCCTTAGGAAATTCCCAGAATGTTATATGAAGTCTAAACACTTGAAAAATATGTACCAAACATCCCCCATCCCCTCCCGTCTAGTCGAAAAAAATTCAGGAAGTGTTCAGAAAAAATCCATTTTTCAAAATTTACTCGCCACGTGGTGAACAGTGGGAAGGGACGAGGGATGTTTGGCACATATTTTGCAAGTGTACACCCTCCAAATAACATTCTGGGAACAGCCGAACCAGATCCGAAGGGGTGAAAAAAATGTCCAAAAAAAGAGCAAAGACTATAGTCTTTCCTTTTTTTTTGGAAAAAATTTTGACCCCTTCCGATTTCCTTAGGAAATTCCCAGAATGTTATATGAAGTCTAAACACTTGAAAAATATGTACCAAACATCCCCCATCCCCTCCCGTCTAGTCGAAAAAAATTCAGGAAGTGTTCAGAAAAAATCCATTTTTCAAACTTTACTCGCCACGTGGTGAACAGTGGGAAGGGATGAGGGATGTTTGGCACATATTTTGCAAGTGTACACCCTCCAAATAACATTCTGGGAACAGCCGAACCAAATCCGAAGGGGTGAAAAAAATGTCCAAAAAAAGAGCAAAGACTATAATCTTTCCTTTTTTTTTGGAAAAAATTTTGACCCCTTCCGATTTCCTTAGGAAATTCCCAGAATGTTATATGAAGTCTAAACACTTGAAAAATATGTACCAAACGTCCCCCATCCCCTCCCGTCTAGTCGAAAAAAATTCAGGAAGTGTTCAGAAAAAATCCATTTTTCAAACTTTACTCGCCACGTGGTGAACAGTGGGAAGAGATGAGGGATGTTTGGCACATATTTTGCAAGTGTACACCCTCCAATTAACATTCTGGGAACAGCCGAACCAGATCCGAAGGGGTGAAAAAAATGTCCAAAAAAAGAGCAAAGACTATATTTCCTTTTTTTTTGGAAAAAATTTTGACCCCTTCCGATTTCCTTAGGAAATTCCCAGAATGTTATATGAAGTCTAAACACTTGAAAAATATGTACCAAACATCCCCCATCCCCTCCCGTCTAGTCGAAAAAAATTCTGGAAGTGTTCAGAAAAAATCCATTTTTCAAACTTTACTCGCCACGTGGTGAACAGTGGGAAGGGATGAGGGATGTTTGGCACATATTTTGCAAGTGTACACCCTCCAAATAACATTCTGGGAACAGCCGAACCAGATCCGAAGGGGTGAAAAAAATGTCCAAAAAAAGAGCAAAGACTATAGTCTTTCCTTTGTTTTTGGAAAAACTTTTGACCCCTTCCGATTTCCTTAGGAAATTCCCAGAATGTTATATGAAGTCTAAACACTTGAAAAATATGTACCAAACATCCCCCATCCCCTCCCGTCTAGTCGAAAAAAATTCAGGAAGTGTTCAGAAAAAATCCATTTTTCAAACTTTACTCGCCACGTGGTGAACAGTGGGAAGGGATGAGGGATGTTTGGCACATATTTTGCAAGTGTACACCCTCCAATTAACATTCTGGGAACAGCCGAACCAGATCCGAAGGGGTGAAAAAAATGTCCAAAAAAAGAGCAAAGACAGTCTTTCCTTTTTTTTTGGAAAAAATTTTGACCCCTTCCGATTTCCTTAGGAAATTCCCAGAATGTTATATGAAGTCTAAACACTTGAAAAATATGTACCAAACATCCCCCATCCCCTCCCGTCTAGTCGAAAAAAATTCAGGAAGTGTTCAGAAAAAATCCATTTTTCAAACTTTACTCGCCACGTGGTGAACAGTGGGAAGGGATGAGGGATGTTTGGCACATATTTTGCAAGTGTACACCCTCCAAATAACATTCTGGGAACAGCCGAACCAAATCCGAAGGGGTGAAAAAAATGTCCAAAAAAAGAGCAAAGACTATAGTCTTTCCTTTTTTTTTGGAAAAAATTTTGACCCCTTCCGATTTCCTTAGGAAATTCCCAGAATGTTATATGAAGTCTAAACACTTGAAAAATATGTACCAAACATCCCCCATCCCCTCCCGTCTAGTCGAAAAAAATTCAGGAAGTGTTCAGAAAAAATTCATTTTTCAAACTTTACTCGCCACGTGGTGAACAGTGGGAAGGGATGAGGGATGTTTGGCACATATTTTGCAAGTGTACACCCTCCAAATAACATTCTGGGAACAGCGGAACCAGATCCGAATGGGTGAAAAAAATGTCCGAAAAAAGAGCAAAGACTATAGTCTTTCCTTTTTTTTTGGAAAAAATTTTGACCCCTTCCGATTTCCTTAGGAAATTCCCAGAATGTTATATGAAGTCTAAACACTTGAAAAATATGTACCAAACATCCCCCATCCCCTCCCGTCTAGTCGAAAAAAATTCAGGAAGTGTTCAGAAAAAATCCATTTTTCAAACTTTACTCGCCACGTGGTGAACAGTGGGAAGGGATGAGGGATGTTTGGCACATATTTTGCAAGTGTACACCCTCCAATTAACATTCTGGGAACAGCCGAACCAGATCCGAAGGGGTGAAAAAATGTCCAAAAAAAGAGCAAAGACTATAGTCTTTCCTTTTTTTTTTTTGGAAAAAATTTTGACCCCTTCCGATTTCCTTAGGAAATTCCCAGAATGTTATATGAAGTCTAAACACTTGAAAAATATGTACCAAACATCCCCCATCCCCTCCCGTCTAGTCGAAAAAAATTCAGGAAGTGTTCAGAAAAAATCCATTTTTCAAACTTTACTCGCCACGTGGTGAACAGTGGGAAGGGATGAGGGATGTTTGGCACATATTTTGCAAGTGTACACCCTCCAAATAACATTCTGGGAACAGCCGAACCAGATCCGAAGGGGTGAAAAAAATGTCCAAAAAAAGAGCAAAGACTATAGTCTTTCCTTTTTTTTTGGAAAAACTTTTGACCCCTTCCGATTTCCTTAGGAAATTCCCAGAATGTTATATGAAGTCTAAACACTTGAAAAATATGTACCAAACATCCCCCATCCCCTCCCGTCTAGTCGAAAAAAATTCAGGAAGTGTTCAGAAAAAATCCATTTTTCAAACTTTACTCGCCACGTGGTGAACAGTGGGAAGGGATGAGGGATGTTTGGCACATATTTTGCAAGTGTACACCCTCCAAATAACATTCTGGGAACAGCCGAACCAGATCCGAAGGGGTGAAAAAAATGTCCAAAAAAAGAGCAAAGACTATAGTCTTTCCTTTTTTTTTGGAAAAAATTTTGACCCCTTCCGATTTCCTTAGGAAATTCCCAGAATGTTATATGAAGTCTAAACACTTGAAAAATATGTACCAAACATCCCCCATCCCCTCCCGTCTAGTCGAAAAAAATTCAGGAAGTGTTCAGAAAAAAATCATTTTTCAAACTTTACTCGCCACGTGGTGAACAGTGGGAAGGGATGAGGGATGTTTGGCACATATTTTGCAAGTGTACACCCTCCAAATAACATTCTGGGAACAGCCGAACCAGATCCGAATGGGTGAAAAAAATGTCCGAAAAAAGAGCAAAGACTATAGTCTTTCCTTTTTTTTTGGAAAAAATTTTGACCCCTTCCGATTTCCTTAGGAAATTCCCAGAATGTTATATGAAGTCTAAACACTTGAAAAATATGTACCAAACATCCCCCATCCCCTCCCGTCTAGTCGAAAAAAATTCAGGAAGTGTTCAGAAAAAATCCATTTTTCAAACTTTACTCGCCACGTGGTGAACAGTGGGAAGGGATGAGGGATGTTTGGCACATATTTTGCAAGTGTACACTCTCCAAATAACATTCTGGGAACAGCCGAACCAGATCCGAAGGGGTGAAAAAAATGTCCAAAAAAAGAGCAAAGACTATAGTCTTTCCTTTTTTTTTGGAAAAAATTTTGACCCCTTCCGATTTCCTTAGGAAATTCCCAGAATGTTATATGAAGTCTAAACACTTGAAAAATATGTACCAAACATCCCCCATCCCCTCCCGTCTAGTCGAAAAAAATTCAGGAAGTGTTCAGAAAAAATCCATTTTTCAAACTTTACTCGCCACGTGGTGAACAGTGGGAAGGGATGAGGGATGTTTGGCACATATTTTGCAAGTGTACACCCTCCAATTAACATTCTGGGAACAGCCGAACCAGATCCGAAGGGGTGAAAAAAATGTCCAAAAAAAGAGCAAAGACTTTCCTTTTTTTTTGGAAAAAATTTTGACCCCTTCCGATTTCCTTAGGAAATTCCCAGAATGTTATATGAAGTCTAAACACTTGAAAAATATGTACCAAACATCCCCCATCCCCTCCCGTCTAGTCGAAAAAAATTCAGGAAGTGTTCAGAAAAAATCAATTTTTCAAACTTTACTCGCCACGTGGTGAACAGTGGGAAGGGATGAGGGATGTTTGGCACATATTTTGCAAGTGTACACTCTCCAAATAACATTCTGGGAACAGCCGAACCAGATCCGAAGGGGTGAAAAAAATGTCCAAAAAAAGAGCAAAGACTATAGTCTTTCCTTTTTTTTTGGAAAAATTTTTGACCCCTTCCGATTTCCTTGGGAAATTCCCAGAATGTTATATGAAGTCTAAACACTTGAAAAATATGTACCAAACATCCCCCATCCCCTCCCGTCTAGTCGAAAAAAATTCAGGAAGTGTTCAAAAAAAATCCATTTTTCAAACTTTACTCGTCACGTGGTGAACAGTGGGAAGGGATGAGGGATGTTTGGCACATATTTTGCAAGTGTACACTCTCCAAATAACATTCTGGGAACAGCCGAACCAGATCCGAAGGGGTGAAAAAAATGTCCAAAAAAAGAGCAAAGACTATAGTCTTTCCTTTTTTTTTGGAAAAAATTTTGACCCCTTCCGATTTCCTTAGGAAATTCCCAGAATGTTATATGAAGTCTAAACACTTGAAAAATATGTACCAAACATCCCCCATCCCCTCCCGTCTAGTCGAAAAAAATTCAGGAAGTGTTCAGAAAAAATTCATTTTTCAAACTTTACTCGCCACGTGGTGAACAGTGGGAAGGGATGAGGGATGTTTGGCACATATTTTGCAAGTGTACACCCTCCAATTAACATTCTGGGAACAGCCGAACCAGATCCGAAGGGGTGAAAAAATGTCCAAAAAAAGAGCAAAGACTATAGTCTTTCCTTTTTTTTTGGAAAAAATTTTGAACCCTTCCGATTTCCTTAGGAAATTCCCAGAATGTTATATGAAGTCTAAACACTTGAAAAATATGTACCAAACATCCCCCATCCCCTCCCGTCTAGTTGAAAAAAATTCAGGAAGTGTTCAGAAAAAATCCATTTTTCAAAATTTACTCGCCACGTGGTGAACAGTGGGAAGGGACGAGGGATGTTTGGCACATATTTTGCAAGTGTACACCCTCCAAATAACATTCTGGGAACAGCCGAACCAGATCCGAAGGGGTGAAAAAAATGTCCAAAAAAAGAGCAAAGACTATAGTCTTTCCTTTTTTTTTGGAAAAAATTTTGACCCCTTCCGATTTCCTTAGGAAATTCCCAGAATGTTATATGAAGTCTAAACACTTGAAAAATATGTACCAAACATCCCCCATCCCCTCCCGTCTAGTCGAAAAAAATTCAGGAAGTGTTCAGAAAAAAATCATTTTTCAAACTTTACTCGCCACGTGGTGAACAGTGGGAAGGGATGAGGGATGTTTGGCACATATTTTGCAAGTGTACACCCTCCAAATAACATTCTGGGAACAGCCGAACCAGATCCGAAGGGGTGAAAAAAATGTCCGAAAAAAGATTAAAGACTATAGTCTTTCCTTTTTTTTTTTTTGGAAAAAATTTTGACCCCTTCCGATTTCCTTAGGAAATTCCCAGAATGTTATATGAAGTCTAAACACTTGAAAAATATGTACCAAACATCCCCCATCCCCTCCCGTCTAGTCGAAAAAAATTCAGGAAGTGTTCAGAAAAAATCCATTTTTCAAACTTTACTCGCCACGTGGTGAACAGTGGGAAGGGATGAGGGATGTTTGGCACATATTTTGCAAGTGTACACCCTCCAAATAACATTCTGGGAACAGCCGAACCAAATCCGAAGGGGTGAAAAAAATGTCCAAAAAAAGAGCAAAGACTATAGTCTTTCCTTTTTTTTTGGAAAAAATTTTGACCCCTTCCGATTTCCTTAGGAAATTCCCAGAATGTTATATGAAGTCTAAACACTTGAAAAATATGTACCAAACATCCCCCATCCCCTCCCGTCTAGTCGAAAAAAATTCAGGAAGTGTTCAGAAAAAATCCATTTTTCAAACTTTACTCGCCACGTGGTGAACAGTGGGAAGGGATGAGGGATGTTTGGCACATATTTTGCAAGTGTACACCCTCCAAATAACATTCTGGGAACAGCCGAACCAGATCCGAAGGGGTGAAAAAAATGTCCAAAAAAAGAGCAAAGACTATAGTCTTTCCTTTTTTTTTGGAAAAACTTTTGACCCCTTCCGATTTCCTTAGGAAATTCCCAGAATGTTATATGAAGTCTAAACACTTGAAAAATATGTACCAAACATCCCCCATCCCCTCCCGTCTAGTCGAAAAAAATTCAGGAAGTGTTCAGAAAAAATCCATTTTTCAAACTTTACTCGCCACGTGGTGAACAGTGGGAAGGGATGAGGGATGTTTGGCACATATTTTGCAAGTGTACACCCTCCAAATAACATTCTGGGAACAGCCGAACCAGATCCGAAGGGGTGAAAAAAATGTCCAAAAAAAGAGCAAAGACTATAGTCTTTCCTTTTTTTTTGGAAAAAATTTTGACCCCTTCCGATTTCCTTAGGAAATTCCCAGAATGTTATATGAAGTCTAAACACTTGAAAAATATGTACCAAACATCCCCCATCCCCTCCCGTCTAGTCGAAAAAAATTAAGGAAGTGTTCAGAAAAAATCCATTTTTCAAACTTTACTCGCCACGTGGTGAACAGTGGGAAGGGATGAGGGATGTTTGGCACATATTTTGCAAGTGTACACCCTCCAATTAACATTCTGGGAACAGCCGAACCAGATCCGAAGGGGTGAAAAAAATGTCCAAAAAAAGAGCAAAGACTATAGTCTTTCCTTTTTTTTTGGAAAAAATTTTGACCCCTTCCGATTTCCTTAGGAAATTCCCAGAATGTTATATGAAGTCTAAACACTTGAAAAATATGTACCAAACATCCCCCATCCCCTCCCGTCTAGTCGAAAAAAATTCAGGAAGTGTTCAGAAAAAATCCATTTTTCAAACTTTACTCGCCACGTGGTGAACAGTGGGAAGGGATGAGGGATGTTTGGCACATATTTTGCAAGTGTACACCCTCCAAATAACATTCTGGGAACAGCCGAACCAAATCCGAAGGGGTGAAAAAAATGTCCAAAAAAAGAGCAAAGACTATTTCCTTAGGAAATTCCCAGAATGTTATATGAAGTCTAAACACTTGAAAAATATGTACCAAACATCCCCCATCCCCTCCCGTCTAGTCGAAAAAAATTCAGGAAGTGTTCAGAAAAAATCCATTTTTCAAAATTTACTCGCCACGTGGTGAACAGTGGGAAGGGACGAGGGATGTTTGGCACATATTTTGCAAGTGTACACCCTCCAAATAACATTCTGGGAACAGCCGAACCAGATCCGAAGGGGTGAAAAAAATGTCCAAAAAAAGAGCAAAGACTATAGTCTTTCCTTTTTTTTTGGAAAAAATTTTGACCCCTTCCGATTTCCTTAGGAAATTCCCAGAATGTTATATGAAGTCTAAACACTTGAAAAATATGTACCAAACATCCCCCATCCCCTCCCGTCTAGTCGAAAAAAATTCAGGAAGTGTTCAGAAAAAATCCATTTTTCAAACTTTACTCGCCACGTGGTGAACAGTGGGAAGGGATGAGGGATGTTTGGCACATATTTTGCAAGTGTACACCCTCCAAATAACATTCTGGGAACAGCCGAACCAAATCCGAAGGGGTGAAAAAAATGTCCAAAAAAAGAGCAAAGACTATAATCTTTCCTTTTTTTTTGGAAAAAATTTTGACCCCTTCCGATTTCCTTAGGAAATTCCCAGAATGTTATATGAAGTCTAAACACTTGAAAAATATGTACCAAACGTCCCCCATCCCCTCCCGTCTAGTCGAAAAAAATTCAGGAAGTGTTCAGAAAAAATCCATTTTTCAAACTTTACTCGCCACGTGGTGAACAGTGGGAAGAGATGAGGGATGTTTGGCACATATTTTGCAAGTGTACACCCTCCAATTAACATTCTGGGAACAGCCGAACCAGATCCGAAGGGGTGAAAAAAATGTCCAAAAAAAGAGCAAAGACTATATTTCCTTTTTTTTTGGAAAAAATTTTGACCCCTTCCGATTTCCTTAGGAAATTCCCAGAATGTTATATGAAGTCTAAACACTTGAAAAATATGTACCAAACATCCCCCATCCCCTCCCGTCTAGTCGAAAAAAATTCTGGAAGTGTTCAGAAAAAATCCATTTTTCAAACTTTACTCGCCACGTGGTGAACAGTGGGAAGGGATGAGGGATGTTTGGCACATATTTTGCAAGTGTACACCCTCCAAATAACATTCTGGGAACAGCCGAACCAGATCCGAAGGGGTGAAAAAAATGTCCAAAAAAAGAGCAAAGACTATAGTCTTTCCTTTGTTTTTGGAAAAACTTTTGACCCCTTCCGATTTCCTTAGGAAATTCCCAGAATGTTATATGAAGTCTAAACACTTGAAAAATATGTACCAAACATCCCCCATCCCCTCCCGTCTAGTCGAAAAAAATTCAGGAAGTGTTCAGAAAAAATCCATTTTTCAAACTTTACTCGCCACGTGGTGAACAGTGGGAAGGGATGAGGGATGTTTGGCACATATTTTGCAAGTGTACACCCTCCAATTAACATTCTGGGAACAGCCGAACCAGATCCGAAGGGGTGAAAAAAATGTCCAAAAAAAGAGCAAAGACAGTCTTTCCTTTTTTTTTGGAAAAAATTTTGACCCCTTCCGATTTCCTTAGGAAATTCCCAGAATGTTATATGAAGTCTAAACACTTGAAAAATATGTACCAAACATCCCCCATCCCCTCCCGTCTAGTCGAAAAAAATTCAGGAAGTGTTCAGAAAAAATCCATTTTTCAAACTTTACTCGCCACGTGGTGAACAGTGGGAAGGGATGAGGGATGTTTGGCACATATTTTGCAAGTGTACACCCTCCAAATAACATTCTGGGAACAGCCGAACCAAATCCGAAGGGGTGAAAAAAATGTCCAAAAAAAGAGCAAAGACTATAGTCTTTCCTTTTTTTTTGGAAAAAATTTTGACCCCTTCCGATTTCCTTAGGAAATTCCCAGAATGTTATATGAAGTCTAAACACTTGAAAAATATGTACCAAACATCCCCCATCCCCTCCCGTCTAGTCGAAAAAAATTCAGGAAGTGTTCAGAAAAAATTCATTTTTCAAACTTTACTCGCCACGTGGTGAACAGTGGGAAGGGATGAGGGATGTTTGGCACATATTTTGCAAGTGTACACCCTCCAAATAACATTCTGGGAACAGCGGAACCAGATCCGAATGGGTGAAAAAAATGTCCGAAAAAAGAGCAAAGACTATAGTCTTTCCTTTTTTTTTGGAAAAAATTTTGACCCCTTCCGATTTCCTTAGGAAATTCCCAGAATGTTATATGAAGTCTAAACACTTGAAAAATATGTACCAAACATCCCCCATCCCCTCCCGTCTAGTCGAAAAAAATTCAGGAAGTGTTCAGAAAAAATCCATTTTTCAAACTTTACTCGCCACGTGGTGAACAGTGGGAAGGGATGAGGGATGTTTGGCACATATTTTGCAAGTGTACACCCTCCAATTAACATTCTGGGAACAGCCGAACCAGATCCGAAGGGGTGAAAAAATGTCCAAAAAAAGAGCAAAGACTATAGTCTTTCCTTTTTTTTTTTTGGAAAAAATTTTGACCCCTTCCGATTTCCTTAGGAAATTCCCAGAATGTTATATGAAGTCTAAACACTTGAAAAATATGTACCAAACATCCCCCATCCCCTCCCGTCTAGTCGAAAAAAATTCAGGAAGTGTTCAGAAAAAATCCATTTTTCAAACTTTACTCGCCACGTGGTGAACAGTGGGAAGGGATGAGGGATGTTTGGCACATATTTTGCAAGTGTACACCCTCCAAATAACATTCTGGGAACAGCCGAACCAGATCCGAAGGGGTGAAAAAAATGTCCAAAAAAAGAGCAAAGACTATAGTCTTTCCTTTTTTTTTGGAAAAACTTTTGACCCCTTCCGATTTCCTTAGGAAATTCCCAGAATGTTATATGAAGTCTAAACACTTGAAAAATATGTACCAAACATCCCCCATCCCCTCCCGTCTAGTCGAAAAAAATTCAGGAAGTGTTCAGAAAAAATCCATTTTTCAAACTTTACTCGCCACGTGGTGAACAGTGGGAAGGGATGAGGGATGTTTGGCACATATTTTGCAAGTGTACACCCTCCAAATAACATTCTGGGAACAGCCGAACCAGATCCGAAGGGGTGAAAAAAATGTCCAAAAAAAGAGCAAAGACTATAGTCTTTCCTTTTTTTTTGGAAAAAATTTTGACCCCTTCCGATTTCCTTAGGAAATTCCCAGAATGTTATATGAAGTCTAAACACTTGAAAAATATGTACCAAACATCCCCCATCCCCTCCCGTCTAGTCGAAAAAAATTCAGGAAGTGTTCAGAAAAAAATCATTTTTCAAACTTTACTCGCCACGTGGTGAACAGTGGGAAGGGATGAGGGATGTTTGGCACATATTTTGCAAGTGTACACCCTCCAAATAACATTCTGGGAACAGCCGAACCAGATCCGAATGGGTGAAAAAAATGTCCGAAAAAAGAGCAAAGACTATAGTCTTTCCTTTTTTTTTGGAAAAAATTTTGACCCCTTCCGATTTCCTTAGGAAATTCCCAGAATGTTATATGAAGTCTAAACACTTGAAAAATATGTACCAAACATCCCCCATCCCCTCCCGTCTAGTCGAAAAAAATTCAGGAAGTGTTCAGAAAAAATCCATTTTTCAAACTTTACTCGCCACGTGGTGAACAGTGGGAAGGGATGAGGGATGTTTGGCACATATTTTGCAAGTGTACACTCTCCAAATAACATTCTGGGAACAGCCGAACCAGATCCGAAGGGGTGAAAAAAATGTCCAAAAAAAGAGCAAAGACTATAGTCTTTCCTTTTTTTTTGGAAAAAATTTTGACCCCTTCCGATTTCCTTAGGAAATTCCCAGAATGTTATATGAAGTCTAAACACTTGAAAAATATGTACCAAACATCCCCCATCCCCTCCCGTCTAGTCGAAAAAAATTCAGGAAGTGTTCAGAAAAAATCCATTTTTCAAACTTTACTCGCCACGTGGTGAACAGTGGGAAGGGATGAGGGATGTTTGGCACATATTTTGCAAGTGTACACCCTCCAATTAACATTCTGGGAACAGCCGAACCAGATCCGAAGGGGTGAAAAAAATGTCCAAAAAAAGAGCAAAGACTTTCCTTTTTTTTTGGAAAAAATTTTGACCCCTTCCGATTTCCTTAGGAAATTCCCAGAATGTTATATGAAGTCTAAACACTTGAAAAATATGTACCAAACATCCCCCATCCCCTCCCGTCTAGTCGAAAAAAATTCAGGAAGTGTTCAGAAAAAATCCATTTTTCAAACTTTACTCGCCACGTGGTGAACAGTGGGAAGGGATGAGGGATGTTTGGCACATATTTTGCAAGTGTACACCCTCCAAATAACATTCTGGGAACAGCCGAACCAGATCCGAAGGGGTGAAAAAAATGTCCAAAAAAAGAGCAAAGACTATAGTCTTTCCTTTTTTTTTGGAAAAAATTTTGACCCCTTCCGATTTCCTTAGGAAATTCCCAGAATGTTATATGAAGTCTAAACACTTGAAAAATATGTACCAAACATCCCCCATCCCCTCCCGTCTAGTCGAAAAAAATTCAGGAAGTGTTCAGAAAAAAATCATTTTTCAAACTTTACTCGCCACGTGGTGAACAGTGGGAAGGGATGAGGGATGTTTGGCACATATTTTGCAAGTGTACACCCTCCAAATAACATTCTGGGAACAGCCGAACCAGATCCGAATGGGTGAAAAAAATGTCCGAAAAAAGAGCAAAGACTATAGTCTTTCCTTTTTTTTTGGAAAAAATTTTGACCCCTTCCGATTTCCTTAGGAAATTCCCAGAATGTTATATGAAGTCTAAACACTTGAAAAATATGTACCAAACATCCCCCATCCCCTCCCGTCTAGTCGAAAAAAATTCAGGAAGTGTTCAGAAAAAATCCATTTTTCAAACTTTACTCGCCACGTGGTGAACAGTGGGAAGGGATGAGGGATGTTTGGCACATATTTTGCAAGTGTACACTCTCCAAATAACATTCTGGGAACAGCCGAACCAGATCCGAAGGGGTGAAAAAAATGTCCAAAAAAAGAGCAAAGACTATAGTCTTTCCTTTTTTTTTGGAAAAAATTTTGACCCCTTCCGATTTCCTTAGGAAATTCCCAGAATGTTATATGAAGTCTAAACACTTGAAAAATATGTACCAAACATCCCCCATCCCCTCCCGTCTAGTCGAAAAAAATTCAGGAAGTGTTCAGAAAAAATCCATTTTTCAAACTTTACTCGCCACGTGGTGAACAGTGGGAAGGGATGAGGGATGTTTGGCACATATTTTGCAAGTGTACACCCTCCAATTAACATTCTGGGAACAGCCGAACCAGATCCGAAGGGGTGAAAAAAATGTCCAAAAAAAGAGCAAAGACTTTCCTTTTTTTTTGGAAAAAATTTTGACCCCTTCCGATTTCCTTAGGAAATTCCCAGAATGTTATATGAAGTCTAAACACTTGAAAAATATGTACCAAACATCCCCCATCCCCTCCCGTCTAGTCGAAAAAAATTCAGGAAGTGTTCAGAAAAAATCAATTTTTCAAACTTTACTCGCCACGTGGTGAACAGTGGGAAGGGATGAGGGATGTTTGGCACATATTTTGCAAGTGTACACTCTCCAAATAACATTCTGGGAACAGCCGAACCAGATCCGAAGGGGTGAAAAAAATGTCCAAAAAAAGAGCAAAGACTATAGTCTTTCCTTTTTTTTTGGAAAAATTTTTGACCCCTTCCGATTTCCTTGGGAAATTCCCAGAATGTTATATGAAGTCTAAACACTTGAAAAATATGTACCAAACATCCCCCATCCCCTCCCGTCTAGTCGAAAAAAATTCAGGAAGTGTTCAAAAAAAATCCATTTTTCAAACTTTACTCGTCACGTGGTGAACAGTGGGAAGGGATGAGGGATGTTTGGCACATATTTTGCAAGTGTACACTCTCCAAATAACATTCTGGGAACAGCCGAACCAGATCCGAAGGGGTGAAAAAAATGTCCAAAAAAAGAGCAAAGACTATAGTCTTTCCTTTTTTTTTGGAAAAAATTTTGACCCCTTCCGATTTCCTTAGGAAATTCCCAGAATGTTATATGAAGTCTAAACACTTGAAAAATATGTACCAAACATCCCCCATCCCCTCCCGTCTAGTCGAAAAAAATTCAGGAAGTGTTCAGAAAAAATTCATTTTTCAAACTTTACTCGCCACGTGGTGAACAGTGGGAAGGGATGAGGGATGTTTGGCACATATTTTGCAAGTGTACACCCTCCAATTAACATTCTGGGAACAGCCGAACCAGATCCGAAGGGGTGAAAAAATGTCCAAAAAAAGAGCAAAGACTATAGTCTTTCCTTTTTTTTTGGAAAAAATTTTGACCCCTTCCGATTTCCTTAGGAAATTCCCAGAATGTTATATGAAGTCTAAACACTTGAAAAATATGTACCAAACATCCCCCATCCCCTCCCGTCTAGTCGAAAAAAATTCAGGAAGTGTTCAGAAAAAATCCATTTTTCAAACTTTACTCGCCACGTGGTGAACAGTGGGAAGGGATGAGGGATGTTTGGCACATATTTTGCAAGTGTACACCCTCCAAATAACATTCTGGGAACAGCCGAACCAAATCCGAAGGGGTGAAAAAAATGTCCAAAAAAAGAGCAAAGACTATTTCCTTAGGAAATTCCCAGAATGTTATATGAAGTCTAAACACTTGAAAAATATGTACCAAACATCCCCCATCCCCTCCCGTCTAGTCGAAAAAAATTCAGGAAGTGTTCAGAAAAAATCCATTTTTCAAAATTTACTCGCCACGTGGTGAACAGTGGGAAGGGACGAGGGATGTTTGGCACATATTTTGCAAGTGTACACCCTCCAAATAACATTCTGGGAACAGCCGAACCAGATCCGAAGGGGTGAAAAAAATGTCCAAAAAAAGAGCAAAGACTATAGTCTTTCCTTTTTTTTTGGAAAAAATTTTGACCCCTTCCGATTTCCTTAGGAAATTCCCAGAATGTTATATGAAGTCTAAACACTTGAAAAATATGTACCAAACATCCCCCATCCCCTCCCGTCTAGTCGAAAAAAATTCAGGAAGTGTTCAGAAAAAATCCATTTTTCAAACTTTACTCGCCACGTGGTGAACAGTGGGAAGGGATGAGGGATGTTTGGCACATATTTTGCAAGTGTACACCCTCCAAATAACATTCTGGGAACAGCCGAACCAAATCCGAAGGGGTGAAAAAAATGTCCAAAAAAAGAGCAAAGACTATAATCTTTCCTTTTTTTTTGGAAAAAATTTTGACCCCTTCCGATTTCCTTAGGAAATTCCCAGAATGTTATATGAAGTCTAAACACTTGAAAAATATGTACCAAACGTCCCCCATCCCCTCCCGTCTAGTCGAAAAAAATTCAGGAAGTGTTCAGAAAAAATCCATTTTTCAAACTTTACTCGCCACGTGGTGAACAGTGGGAAGAGATGAGGGATGTTTGGCACATATTTTGCAAGTGTACACCCTCCAATTAACATTCTGGGAACAGCCGAACCAGATCCGAAGGGGTGAAAAAAATGTCCAAAAAAAGAGCAAAGACTATATTTCCTTTTTTTTTGGAAAAAATTTTGACCCCTTCCGATTTCCTTAGGAAATTCCCAGAATGTTATATGAAGTCTAAACACTTGAAAAATATGTACCAAACATCCCCCATCCCCTCCCGTCTAGTCGAAAAAAATTCTGGAAGTGTTCAGAAAAAATCCATTTTTCAAACTTTACTCGCCACGTGGTGAACAGTGGGAAGGGATGAGGGATGTTTGGCACATATTTTGCAAGTGTACACCCTCCAAATAACATTCTGGGAACAGCCGAACCAGATCCGAAGGGGTGAAAAAAATGTCCAAAAAAAGAGCAAAGACTATAGTCTTTCCTTTGTTTTTGGAAAAACTTTTGACCCCTTCCGATTTCCTTAGGAAATTCCCAGAATGTTATATGAAGTCTAAACACTTGAAAAATATGTACCAAACATCCCCCATCCCCTCCCGTCTAGTCGAAAAAAATTCAGGAAGTGTTCAGAAAAAATCCATTTTTCAAACTTTACTCGCCACGTGGTGAACAGTGGGAAGGGATGAGGGATGTTTGGCACATATTTTGCAAGTGTACACCCTCCAATTAACATTCTGGGAACAGCCGAACCAGATCCGAAGGGGTGAAAAAAATGTCCAAAAAAAGAGCAAAGACAGTCTTTCCTTTTTTTTTGGAAAAAATTTTGACCCCTTCCGATTTCCTTAGGAAATTCCCAGAATGTTATATGAAGTCTAAACACTTGAAAAATATGTACCAAACATCCCCCATCCCCTCCCGTCTAGTCGAAAAAAATTCAGGAAGTGTTCAGAAAAAATCCATTTTTCAAACTTTACTCGCCACGTGGTGAACAGTGGGAAGGGATGAGGGATGTTTGGCACATATTTTGCAAGTGTACACCCTCCAAATAACATTCTGGGAACAGCCGAACCAAATCCGAAGGGGTGAAAAAAATGTCCAAAAAAAGAGCAAAGACTATAGTCTTT
Organism: Hemicrepidius hirtus; assembly: GCA_963082805.1. Classification (NCBI taxonomy): domain Eukaryota; kingdom Metazoa; phylum Arthropoda; class Insecta; order Coleoptera; family Elateridae; genus Hemicrepidius; species Hemicrepidius hirtus. The sequence continues at coordinate 6,769,727 of OY720161.1, read as the reverse complement.
CCTTTTTTTTTGGAAAAAATTTTGACCCCTTCCGATTTCCTTAGGAAATTCCCAGAATGTTATATGAAGTCTAAACACTTGAAAAATATGTACCAAACATCCCCCATCCCCTCCCGTCTAGTCGAAAAAAATTCAGGAAGTGTTCAGAAAAAATTCATTTTTCAAACTTTACTCGCCACGTGGTGAACAGTGGGAAGGGATGAGGGATGTTTGGCACATATTTTGCAAGTGTACACCCTCCAAATAACATTCTGGGAACAGCGGAACCAGATCCGAATGGGTGAAAAAAATGTCCGAAAAAAGAGCAAAGACTATAGTCTTTCCTTTTTTTTTGGAAAAAATTTTGACCCCTTCCGATTTCCTTAGGAAATTCCCAGAATGTTATATGAAGTCTAAACACTTGAAAAATATGTACCAAACATCCCCCATCCCCTCCCGTCTAGTCGAAAAAAATTCAGGAAGTGTTCAGAAAAAATCCATTTTTCAAACTTTACTCGCCACGTGGTGAACAGTGGGAAGGGATGAGGGATGTTTGGCACATATTTTGCAAGTGTACACCCTCCAATTAACATTCTGGGAACAGCCGAACCAGATCCGAAGGGGTGAAAAAATGTCCAAAAAAAGAGCAAAGACTATAGTCTTTCCTTTTTTTTTTTTGGAAAAAATTTTGACCCCTTCCGATTTCCTTAGGAAATTCCCAGAATGTTATATGAAGTCTAAACACTTGAAAAATATGTACCAAACATCCCCCATCCCCTCCCGTCTAGTCGAAAAAAATTCAGGAAGTGTTCAGAAAAAATCCATTTTTCAAACTTTACTCGCCACGTGGTGAACAGTGGGAAGGGATGAGGGATGTTTGGCACATATTTTGCAAGTGTACACCCTCCAAATAACATTCTGGGAACAGCCGAACCAGATCCGAAGGGGTGAAAAAAATGTCCAAAAAAAGAGCAAAGACTATAGTCTTTCCTTTTTTTTTGGAAAAACTTTTGACCCCTTCCGATTTCCTTAGGAAATTCCCAGAATGTTATATGAAGTCTAAACACTTGAAAAATATGTACCAAACATCCCCCATCCCCTCCCGTCTAGTCGAAAAAAATTCAGGAAGTGTTCAGAAAAAATCCATTTTTCAAACTTTACTCGCCACGTGGTGAACAGTGGGAAGGGATGAGGGATGTTTGGCACATATTTTGCAAGTGTACACCCTCCAAATAACATTCTGGGAACAGCCGAACCAGATCCGAAGGGGTGAAAAAAATGTCCAAAAAAAGAGCAAAGACTATAGTCTTTCCTTTTTTTTTGGAAAAAATTTTGACCCCTTCCGATTTCCTTAGGAAATTCCCAGAATGTTATATGAAGTCTAAACACTTGAAAAATATGTACCAAACATCCCCCATCCCCTCCCGTCTAGTCGAAAAAAATTCAGGAAGTGTTCAGAAAAAAATCATTTTTCAAACTTTACTCGCCACGTGGTGAACAGTGGGAAGGGATGAGGGATGTTTGGCACATATTTTGCAAGTGTACACCCTCCAAATAACATTCTGGGAACAGCCGAACCAGATCCGAATGGGTGAAAAAAATGTCCGAAAAAAGAGCAAAGACTATAGTCTTTCCTTTTTTTTTGGAAAAAATTTTGACCCCTTCCGATTTCCTTAGGAAATTCCCAGAATGTTATATGAAGTCTAAACACTTGAAAAATATGTACCAAACATCCCCCATCCCCTCCCGTCTAGTCGAAAAAAATTCAGGAAGTGTTCAGAAAAAATCCATTTTTCAAACTTTACTCGCCACGTGGTGAACAGTGGGAAGGGATGAGGGATGTTTGGCACATATTTTGCAAGTGTACACTCTCCAAATAACATTCTGGGAACAGCCGAACCAGATCCGAAGGGGTGAAAAAAATGTCCAAAAAAAGAGCAAAGACTATAGTCTTTCCTTTTTTTTTGGAAAAAATTTTGACCCCTTCCGATTTCCTTAGGAAATTCCCAGAATGTTATATGAAGTCTAAACACTTGAAAAATATGTACCAAACATCCCCCATCCCCTCCCGTCTAGTCGAAAAAAATTCAGGAAGTGTTCAGAAAAAATCCATTTTTCAAACTTTACTCGCCACGTGGTGAACAGTGGGAAGGGATGAGGGATGTTTGGCACATATTTTGCAAGTGTACACCCTCCAATTAACATTCTGGGAACAGCCGAACCAGATCCGAAGGGGTGAAAAAAATGTCCAAAAAAAGAGCAAAGACTTTCCTTTTTTTTTGGAAAAAATTTTGACCCCTTCCGATTTCCTTAGGAAATTCCCAGAATGTTATATGAAGTCTAAACACTTGAAAAATATGTACCAAACATCCCCCATCCCCTCCCGTCTAGTCGAAAAAAATTCAGGAAGTGTTCAGAAAAAATCAATTTTTCAAACTTTACTCGCCACGTGGTGAACAGTGGGAAGGGATGAGGGATGTTTGGCACATATTTTGCAAGTGTACACTCTCCAAATAACATTCTGGGAACAGCCGAACCAGATCCGAAGGGGTGAAAAAAATGTCCAAAAAAAGAGCAAAGACTATAGTCTTTCCTTTTTTTTTGGAAAAATTTTTGACCCCTTCCGATTTCCTTGGGAAATTCCCAGAATGTTATATGAAGTCTAAACACTTGAAAAATATGTACCAAACATCCCCCATCCCCTCCCGTCTAGTCGAAAAAAATTCAGGAAGTGTTCAAAAAAAATCCATTTTTCAAACTTTACTCGTCACGTGGTGAACAGTGGGAAGGGATGAGGGATGTTTGGCACATATTTTGCAAGTGTACACTCTCCAAATAACATTCTGGGAACAGCCGAACCAGATCCGAAGGGGTGAAAAAAATGTCCAAAAAAAGAGCAAAGACTTTCTTTCCTTTTTTTTTGGAAAAAATTTTGACCCCTTCCGATTTCCTTAGGAAATTCCCAGAATGTTATATGAAGTCTAAACACTTGAAAAATATGTACCAAACATCCCCCATCCCCTCCCGTCTAGTCGAAAAAAATTCAGGAAGTGTTCAGAAAAAATTCATTTTTCAAACTTTACTCGCCACGTGGTGAACAGTGGGAAGGGATGAGGGATGTTTGGCACATATTTTGCAAGTGTACACCCTCCAATTAACATTCTGGGAACAGCCGAACCAGATCCGAAGGGGTGAAAAAATGTCCAAAAAAAGAGCAAAGACTATAGTCTTTCCTTTTTTTTTGGAAAAAATTTTGACCCCTTCCGATTTCCTTAGGAAATTCCCAGAATGTTATATGAAGTCTAAACACTTGAAAAATATGTACCAAACATCCCCCATCCCCTCCCGTCTAGTTGAAAAAAATTCAGGAAGTGTTCAGAAAAAATCCATTTTTCAAAATTTACTCGCCACGTGGTGAACAGTGGGAAGGGACGAGGGATGTTTGGCACATATTTTGCAAGTGTACACCCTCCAAATAACATTCTGGGAACAGCCGAACCAGATCCGAAGGGGTGAAAAAAATGTCCAAAAAAAGAGCAAAGACTATAGTCTTTCCTTTTTTTTTGGAAAAAATTTTGACCCCTTCCGATTTCCTTAGGAAATTCCCAGAATGTTATATGAAGTCTAAACACTTGAAAAATATGTACCAAACATCCCCCATCCCCTCCCGTCTAGTCGAAAAAAATTCAGGAAGTGTTCAGAAAAAAATCATTTTTCAAACTTTACTCGCCACGTGGTGAACAGTGGGAAGGGATGAGGGATGTTTGGCACATATTTTGCAAGTGTACACCCTCCAAATAACATTCTGGGAACAGCCGAACCAGATCCGAAGGGGTGAAAAAAATGTCCGAAAAAAGATTAAAGACTATAGTCTTTCCTTTTTTTTTTTTTTGGAAAAAATTTTGACCCCTTCCGATTTCCTTAGGAAATTCCCAGAATGTTATATGAAGTCTAAACACTTGAAAAATATGTACCAAACATCCCCCATCCCCTCCCGTCTAGTCGAAAAAAATTCAGGAAGTGTTCAGAAAAAATCCATTTTTCAAACTTTACTCGCCACGTGGTGAACAGTGGGAAGGGATGAGGGATGTTTGGCACATATTTTGCAAGTGTACACCCTCCAAATAACATTCTGGGAACAGCCGAACCAAATCCGAAGGGGTGAAAAAAATGTCCAAAAAAAGAGCAAAGACTATAATCTTTCCTTTTTTTTTGGAAAAAATTTTGACCCCTTCCGATTTCCTTAGGAAATTCCCAGAATGTTATATGAAGTCTAAACACTTGAAAAATATGTACCAAACATCCCCCATCCCCTCCCGTCTAGTCGAAAAAAATTCAGGAAGTGTTCAAAAAAAATCCATTTTTCAAACTTTACTCGTCACGTGGTGAACAGTGGGAAGGGATGAGGGATGTTTGGCACATATTTTGCAAGTGTACACTCTCCAAATAACATTCTGGGAACAGCCGAACCAGATCCGAAGGGGTGAAAAAAATGTCCAAAAAAAGAGCAAAGACTATAGTCTTTCCTTTTTTTTTGGAAAAAATTTTGACCCCTTCCGATTTCCTTAGGAAATTCCCAGAATGTTATATGAAGTCTAAACACTTGAAAAATATGTACCAAACATCCCCCATCCCCTCCCGTCTAGTCGAAAAAAATTCAGGAAGTGTTCAGAAAAAATCCATTTTTCAAACTTTACTCGCCACGTGGTGAACAGTGGGAAGGGATGAGGGATGTTTGGCACATATTTTGCAAGTGTACACCCTCCAATTAACATTCTGGGAACAGCCGAACCAGATCCGAAGGGGTGAAAAAATGTCCAAAAAAAGAGCAAAGACTATAGTCTTTCCTTTTTTTTTGGAAAAAATTTTGACCCCTTCCGATTTCCTTAGGAAATTCCCAGAATGTTATATGAAGTCTAAACACTTGAAAAATATGTACCAAACATCCCCCATCCCCTCCCGTCTAGTCGAAAAAAATTCAGGAAGTGTTCAGAAAAAATCCATTTTTCAAAATTTACTCGCCACGTGGTGAACAGTGGGAAGGGACGAGGGATGTTTGGCACATATTTTGCAAGTGTACACCCTCCAAATAACATTCTGGGAACAGCCGAACCAGATCCGAAGGGGTGAAAAAAATGTCCAAAAAAAGAGCAAAGACTATAGTCTTTCCTTTTTTTTTGGAAAAAATTTTGACCCCTTCCGATTTCCTTAGGAAATTCACAGAATGTTATATGAAGTCTAAACACTTGAAAAATATGTACCAAACATCCCCCATCCCCTCCCGTCTAGTCGAAAAAAATTCAGGAAGTGTTCAGAAAAAATTCATTTTTCAAACTTTACTCGCCACGTGGTGAACAGTGGGAAGGGATGAGGGATGTTTGGCACATATTTTGCAAGTGTACACCCTCCAAATAACATTCTGGGAACAGCCGAACCAGATCCGAAGGGGTGAAAAAAATGTCCGAAAAAAGAGCAAAGACTATAGTCTTTCCTTTTTTTTTTTTGGAAAAAATTTTGACCCCTTCCGATTTCCTTAGGAAATTCCCAGAATGTTATATGAAGTCTAAACACTTGAAAAATATGTACCAAACATCCCCCATCCCCTCCCGTCTAGTCGAAAAAAATTCAGGAAGTGTTCAGAAAAAATCCATTTTTCAAACTTTACTCGCCACGTGGTGAACAGTGGGAAGGGATGAGGGATGTTTGGCACATATTTTGCAAGTGTACACCCTCCAAATAACATTCTGGGAACAGCCGAACCAGATCCGAAGGGGTGAAAAAAATGTCCAAAAAAAGAGCAAAGACTATAGTCTTTCCTGTTTTTTTGGAAAAACTTTTGACCCCTTCCGATTTCCTTAGGAAATTCCCAGAATGTTATATGAAGTCTAAACACTTGAAAATATGTACCAAACATCCCCCATCCCCTCCTGTCTAGTCGAAAAAAATTCAGGAAGTGTTCAGAAAAAATCCATTTTTCTAACTTTACTCGCCACGTGGTGAACAGTGGGAAGGGATGAGGGATGTTTGGCACATATTTTGCAAGTGTACACTCTCCAAATAACATTCTGGGAACAGCCGAACCAGATCCGAAGGGGTGAAAAAAATGTCCAAAAAAAGAGCAAAGACTATAGTCTTTCCTTTTTTTTTGGAAAAAATTTTGACCCCTTCCGATTTCCTTAGGAAATTCCCAGAATGTTATATGAAGTCTAAACACTTGAAAAATATGTACCAAACATCCCCCATCCCCTCCCGTCTAGTCGAAAAAAATTCAGGAAGTGTTCAGAAAAAATTCATTTTTCAAACTTTACTCGCCACGTGGTGAACAGTGGGAAGGGATGAGGGATGTTTGGCACATATTTTGCAAGTGTACACCCTCCAATTAACATTCTGGGAACAGCCGAACCAGATCCGAAGGGGTGAAAAAATGTCCAAAAAAAGAGCAAAGACTATAGTCTTTCCTTTTTTTTTGGAAAAAATTTTGACCCCTTCCGATTTCCTTAGGAAATTCCCAGAATGTTATATGAAGTCTAAACACTTGAAAAATATGTACCAAACATCCCCCATCCCCTCCCGTCTAGTCGAAAAAAATTCAGGAAGTGTTCAGAAAAAATCCATTTTTCAAAATTTACTCGCCACGTGGTGAACAGTGGGAAGGGACGAGGGATGTTTGGCACATATTTTGCAAGTGTACACCCTCCAAATAACATTCTGGGAACAGCCGAACCAGATCCGAAGGGGTGAAAAAAATGTCCAAAAAAAGAGCAAAGACTATAGTCTTTCCTTTTTTTTTGGAAAAAATTTTGACCCCTTCCGATTTCCTTAGGAAATTCCCAGAATGTTATATGAAGTCTAAACACTTGAAAAATATGTACCAAACATCCCCCATCCCCTCCCGTCTAGTCGAAAAAAATTAAGGAAGTGTTCAGAAAAAATCCATTTTTCAAACTTTACTCGCCACGTGGTGAACAGTGGGAAGGGATGAGGGATGTTTGGCACATATTTTGCAAGTGTACACCCTCCAATTAACATTCTGGGAACAGCCGAACCAGATCCGAAGGGGTGAAAAAAATGTCCAAAAAAAGAGCAAAGACTATAGTCTTTCCTTTTTTTTTTGGAAAAAATTTTGACCCCTTCCGATTTCCTTAGGAAATTCCCAGAATGTTATATGAAGTCTAAACACTTGAAAAATATGTACCAAACATCCCCCATCCCCTCCCGTCTAGTCGAAAAAAATTCAGGAAGTGTTCAGAAAAAATCCATTTTTCAAACTTTACTCGCCACGTGGTGAACAGTGGGAAGGGATGAGGGATGTTTGGCACATATATTGCAAGTGTACACCCTCCAAATAACATTCTGGGAACAGCCGAACCAAATCCGAAGGGGTGAAAAAAATGTCCAAAAAAAGAGCAAAGACTATAATCTTTCCTTTTTTTTTGGAAAAAATTTTGACCCCTTCCGATTTCCTTAGGAAATTCCCAGAATGTTATATGAAGTCTAAACACTTGAAAAATATGTACCAAACGTCCCCCATCCCCTCCCGTCTAGTCGAAAAAAATTCAGGAAGTGTTCAGAAAAAATCCATTTTTCAAACTTTACTCGCCACGTGGTGAACAGTGGGAAGAGATGAGGGATGTTTGGCACATATTTTGCAAGTGTACACCCTCCAATTAACATTCTGGGAACAGCCGAACCAGATCCGAAGGGGTGAAAAAAATGTCCAAAAAAAGAGCAAAGACTATATTTCCTTTTTTTTTGGAAAAAATTTTGACCCCTTCCGATTTCCTTAGGAAATTCCCAGAATGTTATATGAAGTCTAAACACTTGAAAAATATGTACCAAACATCCCCCATCCCCTCCCGTCTAGTCGAAAAAAATTCAGGAAGTGTTCAGAAAAAATTCATTTTTCAAACTTTACTCGCCACGTGGTGAACAGTGGGAAGGGATGAGGGATGTTTGGCACATATTTTGCAAGTGTACACCCTCCAAATAACATTCTGGGAACAGCCGAACCAGATCCGAAGGGGTAAAAAAAATGTCCAAAAAAAGAGCAAAGACTATAGTCTTTCCTTTTTTTTTGGAAAAAATTTTGACCCCTTCCGATTTCCTTAGGAAATTCCCAGAATGTTATATGAAGTCTAAACACTTGAAAAATATGTACCAAACATCCCCCATCCCCTCCCGTCTAGTCGAAAAAAATTCAGGAAGTGTTCAGAAAAAATCCATTTTTCAAACTTTACTCGCCACGTGGTGAACAGTGGGAAGGGATGAGGGATGTTTGGCACATATTTTGCAAGTGTACACCCTCCAAATAACATTCTGGGAACAGCCGAACCAGATCCGAAGGGGTGAAAAAAATGTCCAAAAAAAGAGCAAAGACTATAGTCTTTCCTTTTTTTTTGGAAAAAATTTTGACCCCTTCCGATTTCCTTAGGAAATTCCCAGAATGTTATATGAAGTCTAAACACTTGAAAAATATGTACCAAACATCCCCCATCCCCTCCCGTCTAGTCGAAAAAAATTCAGGAAGTGTTCAGAAAAAATTCATTTTTCAAACTTTACTCGCCACGTGGTGAACAGTGGGAAGGGATGAGGGATGTTTGGCACATATTTTGCAAGTGTACACCCTCCAAATAACATTCTGGGAACAGCCGAACCAGATCCGAAGGGGTGAAAAAAATGTCCAAAAAAAGAGCAGACTATAGTCTTTCCTTTTTTTTTGGAAAAAATTTTGACCCCTTCCGATTTCCTTAGGAAATTCCCAGAATGTTATATGAAGTCTAAACACTTGAAAAATATGTACCAAACATCCCCCATCCCCTCCCGTCTAGTCGAAAAAAATTCAGGAAGTGTTCAGAAAAAATTCATTTTTCAAACTTTACTCGCCACGTGGTGAACAGTGGGAAGGGATGAGGGATGTTTGGCACATATTTTGCAAGTGTACACCCTCCAATTAACATTCTGGGAACAGCCGAACCAGATCCGAAGGGGTGAAAAAAATGTCCAAAAAAAGAGCAAAGACTATAGTCTTTCCTTTTTTTTTGGAAAAAATTTTGACCCCTTCCGATTTCCTTAGGAAATTCCCAGAATGTTATATGAAGTCTAAACACTTGAAAAATATGTACCAAACATCTCCCATCCCCTCCCGTCTAGTCGAAAAAAAATTCAGGAAGTGTTCAGAAAAAATCCATTTTTCAAACTTTACTCGCCACGTGGTGAACAGTGGGAAGGGATGAGGGATGTTTGGCACATATTTTGCAAGTGTACACCCTCCAAATAACATTCTGGGAACAGCCGAACCAGATCCGAAGGGGTGAAAAAAATGTCCAAAAAAAGAGCAAAGACTATAGTCTTTCCTTTTTTTTTGGAAAAAATTTTGACCCCTTCCGATTTCCTTAGGAAATTCCCAGAATGTTATATGAAGTCTAAACACTTGAAAAATATGTACCAAACATCCCCCATCCCCTCCCGTCTAGTCGAAAAAAATTCAGGAAGTGTTCAGAAAAAATTCATTTTTCAAACTTTACTCGCCACGTGGTGAACAGTGGGAAGGGATGAGGGATGTTTGGCACATATTTTGCAAGTGTACACCCTCCAAATAACATTCTGGGAACAGCCGAACCAGATCCGAAGGGGTAAAAAAAATGTCCAAAAAAAGAGCAAAGACTATAGTCTTTCCTTTTTTTTTGGAAAAAATTTTGACCCCTTCCGATTTCCTTAGGAAATTCCCAGAATGTTATATGAAGTCTAAACACTTGAAAAATATGTACCAAACATCCCCCATCCCCTCCCGTCTAGTCGAAAAAAATTCAGGAAGTGTTCAGAAAAAATCCATTTTTCAAACTTTACTCGCCACGTGGTGAACAGTGGGAAGGGATGAGGGATGTTTGGCACATATTTTGCAAGTGTACACCCTCCAAATAACATTCTGGGAACAGCCGAACCAGATCCGAAGGGGTGAAAAAAATGTCCAAAAAAAGAGCAAAGACTATAGTCTTTCCTTTTTTTTTGGAAAAAATTTTGACCCCTTCCGATTTCCTTAGGAAATTCCCAGAATGTTATATGAAGTCTAAACACTTGAAAAATATGTACCAAACATCCCCCATCCCCTCCCGTCTAGTCGAAAAAAATTCAGGAAGTGTTCAGAAAAAATTCATTTTTCAAACTTTACTCGCCACGTGGTGAACAGTGGGAAGGGAGGAGGGATGTTTGGCACATATTTTGCAAGTGTACACCCTCCAAATAACATTCTGGGAACAGCCGAACCAGATCCGAAGGGGTGAAAAAAATGTCCAAAAAAAGAGCAAAGACTATAGTCTTTCCTTTTTTTTTGGAAAAAATTTTGACCCCTTCCGATTTCCTTAGGAAATTCCCAGAATGTTATATGAAGTCTAAACACTTGAAAAATATGTACCAAACATCCCCCATCCCCTCCCGTCTAGTCGAAAAAAATTCAGGAAGTGTTCAGAAAAAACCCATTTTTCAAACGTAACTCGCCACGTGGTGAACAGTGGGAAGGGATGAGGGATGTTTGGCACATATTTTGCAAGTGTACACTCTCCAAATAACATTCTGGGAACAGCCGAACCAGATCCGAATGGGTGAAAAAAATGTCCGAAAAAAGAGCAGACTATAGTCTTTCCTTTTTTTTTGGAAAAAATTTTGACCCCTTCCGATTTCCTTAGGAAATTCCCAGAATGTTGTATGAAGTCTAAACACTTGAAAAATATGTACCAAACATCCCCCATCCCCTCCCGTCTAGTCGAAAAAAATTCAGGAAGTGTTCAAAAAAAATCCATTTTTCAAACTTTACTCGCCACGTGTTTTGCAAGTGTACACCCTCCAATTAACATTCTGGGAACAGCCGAACCAGATCCGAAGGGGTGAAAAAAATGTCCAAAAAAAGAGCAAAGACTATAGTCTTTCCTTTTTTTTTGGAAAAAATTTTGACCCCTTCCGATTTCCTTAGGAAATTCCCAGAATGTTATATGAAGTCTAAACACTTGAAAAATATGTACCAAACATCCCCCATCCCCTCCCGTCTAGTCGAAAAAAATTCAGGAAGTGTTCAGAAAAAATTCATTTTTCAAACTTTACTCGCCACGTGGTGAACAGTGGGAAGGGATGAGGGATGTTTGGCACATATTTTGCAAGTGTACACCCTCCAAATAACATTCTGGGAACAGCCGAACCAGATCCGAAGGGGTGAAAAAAATGTCCAAAAAAAGAGCAAAGACTATAGTCTTTCCTTTTTTTTTGGAAAAAATTTTGACCCCTTCCGATTTCCTTAGGAAATTCCCAGAATGTTATATGAAGTCTAAACACTTGAAAAATATGTACCAAACATCCCCCATCCCCTCCCGTCTAGTCGAAAAAAATTCAGGAAGTGTTCAGAAAAAATCCATTTTTCAAACTTTACTCGCCACGTGGTGAACAGTGGGAAGGGATGAGGGATGTTTGGCACATATTTTGCAAGTGTACACTCTCCAAATAACATTCTGGGAACAGCCGAACCAGATCCGAAGGGGTGAAAAAAATGTCCAAAAAAAGAGCAAAGACTATAGTCTTTCCTTTTTTTTTGGAAAAATTTTTGACCCCTTCCGATTTCCTTAGGAAATTCCCAGAATGTTATATGAAGTCTAAACACTTGAAAAATATGTACCAAACATCCCCCATCCCCTCCCGTCTAGTCGAAAAAAATTCAGGAAGTGTTCAGAAAAAATCCATTTTTCAAACTTTACTCGCCACGTGGTGAACAGTGGGAAGGGATGAGGGATGTTTGGCACATATTTTGCAAGTGTACACCCTCCAATTAACATTCTGGGAACAGCCGAACCAGATCCGAAGGGGTGAAAAAAATGTCCAAAAAAAGAGCAAAGACTATAGTCTTTCCTTTTTTTTTGGAAAAAATTTTGACCCCTTCCGATTTCCTTAGGAAATTCCCAGAATGTTATATGAAGTCTAAACACTTGAAAAATATGTACCAAACATCCCCCATCCCCTCCCGTCTAGTCGAAAAAAATTCAGGAAGTGTTCAGAAAAAATCCATTTTTCAAACTTTACTCGCCACGTGGTGAACAGTGGGAAGGGATGAGGGATGTTTGGCACATATTTTGCAAGTGTACACCCTCCAAATAACATTCTGGGAACAGCCGAACCAGATCCGAAGGGGTGAAAAAAATGTCCAAAAAAAGAGCAAAGACTATAGTCTTTCCTTTTTTTTTGGAAAAAATTTTGACCCCTTCCGATTTCCTTAGGAAATTCCCAGAATGTTATATGAAGTCTAAACACTTGAAAAATATGTACGAAACATCCCCCATCCCCTCCCGTCTAGTCGAAAAAAATTCAGGAAGTGTTCAGAAAAAATTCATTTTTCAAACTTTACTCGCCACGTGGTGAACAGTGGGAAGGGATGAGGGATGTTTGGCACATATTTTGCAAGTGTACACCCTGCAAATAACATTCTGGGAACAGCCGAACCAGATCCGAAGGGGTGAAAAAAATGTCCGAAAAAAGAGCAAAGACTATAGTCTTTCCTTTTTTTTTGGAAAAAATTTTGACCCCTTCCGATTTCCTTAGGAAATTCCCAGAATGTTATATGAAGTCTAAACACTTGAAAAATATGTACCAAACATCCCCCATCCCCTCCCGTCTAGTCGAAAAAAATTCAGGAAGTGTTCAAAAAAAATCCATTTTTCAAACTTTACTCGCCACGTGGTGAACAGTGGGAAGGGATGAGGGATGTTTGGCACATATTTTGCAAGTGTACACTCTCCAAATAACATTCTGGGAACAGCCGAACCAGATCCGAAGGGGTGAAAAAAATGTAAAAAAAAAGAGCAAAGACTATAGTCTTTCCTTTTTTTTTGGAAAAAATTTTGACCCCTTCCGATTTCCTTAGGAAATTCCCAGAATGTTATATGAAGTCTAAACACTTGAAAAATATGTACCAAACATCCCCCATCCCCTCCCGTCTAGTCGAAAAAAATTCAGGAAGTGTTCAGAAAAAATTCATTTTTCAAACTTTACTCGCCACGTGGTGAACAGTGGGAAGGGATGAGGGATGTTTGGCACATATTTTGCAAGTGTACACCCTCCAAATAACATTCTGGGAACAGCCGAACCAGATCCGAAGGGGTGAAAAAAATGTCCAAAAAAAGAGCAAAGACTATAGTCTTTCCTTTTTTTTTGGAAAAATTTTTGACCCCTTCCGATTTCCTTAGGAAATTCCCAGAATGTTATATGAAGTCTAAACACTTGAAAAATATGTACCAAACATCCCCCATCCCCTCCCGTCTAGTCGAAAAAAATTCAGGAAGTGTTCAGAAAAAATCCATTTTTCAAACTTTACTCGCCACGTGGTGAACAGTGGGAAAGGATGAGGGATGTTTGGCACATATTTTGCAAGTGTACACTCTCCAAATAACATTCTGGGAACAGCCGAACCAGATCCGAAGGGGTGAAAAAAATGTCCAAAAAAAGAGCAAAGACTATAGTCTTTCCTTTTTTTTTGGAAAAATTTTTGACCCCTTCCGATTTCCTTAGGAAATTCCCAGAATGTTATATGAAGTCTAAACACTTGAAAAATATGTACCAAACATCCCCCATCGCCTCCCGTCTAGTCGAAAAAAATTCAGGAAGTGTTCAGAAAAAATCCATTTTTCAAACTTTACTCGCCACGTGGTGAACAGTGGGAAGGGATGAGGGATGTTTGGCACATATTTTGCAAGTGTACACCCTCCAAATAACATTCTGGGAACAGCCGAACCAAATCCGAAGGGGTGAAAAAAATGTCCAAAAAAAGAGCAAAGACTATAGTCTTTCCTTTTTTTTTGGAAAAAATTTTGACCCCTTCCGATTTCCTTAGGAAATTCCCAGAATGTTATATGAAGTCTAAACACTTGAAAAATATGTACCAAACATCCCCCATCCCCTCCCGACTAGTCGAAAACAATTCAGGAAGTGTTCAGAAAAAATCCATTTTTCAAACTTTACTCGCCACGTGGTGAACAGTGGGAAGGGATGAGGGATGTTTGGCACATATTTTGCAAGTGTACACCCTCCAAATAACATTCTGGGAACAGCCGAACCAGATCCGAAGGGGTGAAAAAAATGTCCAAAAAAAGAGCAAAGACTATAGTCTTTCCTTTTTTTTTGGAAAAAATTTTGACCCCTTCCGATTTCCTTAGGAAATTCCCAGAATGTTATATGAAGTCTAAACACTTGAAAAATATGTACCAAACATCCCCCATCCCCTCCCGACTAGTCGAAAAAAATTCAGGAAGTGTTCAGAAAAAATTCATTTTTCAAACTTTACTCGCCACGTGGTGAACAGTGGGAAGGGATGAGGGATGTTTGGCACATATTTTGCAAGTGTACACCCTCCAAATAACATTCTGGGAACAGCCGAACCAGATCCGAAGGGGTGAAAAAAATGTCCAAAAAAAGAGCAAAGACTATAGTCTTTCCTTTTTTTTTGGAAAAAATTTTGACCCCTTCCGATTTCCTTAGGAAATTCCCAGAATGTTATATGAAGTCTAAACACTTGAAAAATATGTACCAAACATCCCCCATCCCCTCCCGTCTAGTCGAAAAAAATTCAGGAAGTGTTCAGAAAAAATTCATTTTTCAAACATTACTCGCCACGTGGTGAACAGTGGGAAGGGATGAGGGATGTTTGGCACATATTTTGCAAGTGTACACCCTCCAAATAACATTCTGGGAACAGCCGAACCAGATCCGAAGGGGTGAAAAAAATGTCCAAAAAAAGAGCAAAGACTATAGTCTTTCCTTTTTTTTTGGAAAAATTTTTGACCCCTTCCGATTTCCTTAGGAAATTCCCAGAATGTTATATGAAGTCTAAACACTTGAAAAATATGTACCAAACATCCCCCATCCCCTCCCGTCTAGTCGAAAAAAATTCAGGAAGTGTTCAGAAAAAATCCATTTTTCAAACTTTACTCGCCACGTGGTGAACAGTGGGAAGGGATGAGGGATGTTTGGCACATATTTTGCAAGTGTACACTCTCCAAATAACATTCTGGGAACAGCCGAACCAGATCCGAAGGGGTGAAAAAAATGTCCAAAAAAAGAGCAAAGACTATAGTCTTTCCTTTTTTTTTGGAAAAATTTTTGACCCCTTCCGATTTCCTTAGGAAATTCCCAGAATGTTATATGAAGTCTAAACACTTGAAAAATATGTACCAAACATCCCCCATCCCCTCCCGTCTAGTCGAAAAAAATTCAGGAAGTGTTCAGAAAAAATCCATTTTTCAAACTTTACCCGCCACGTGGTGAACAGTGGGAAGGGACGAGGGATGTTTGTCACATATTTTGCAAGTGTACACCCTCCAAATAACATTCTGGGAACAGCCGAACCAGATCCGAAGGGGTGAAAAAAATGTCCAAAAAAAGAGCAAAGACTATAGTCTTTCCTTTTTTTTTGGAAAAAATTTTGACCACTTCCGATTTCCTTAGGAAATTCCCAGAATGTTATATGAAGTCTAAACACTTGAAAAATATGTACCAAACATCCCCCATCCCCTCCCGTCTAGTCGAAAAAAATTCAGGAAGTGTTCAGAAAAAATCCATTTTTCAAACTTTACTCGCCACGTGGTGAACAGTGGGAAGGGATGAGGGATGTTTGGCACATATTTTGCAAGTGTACACCCTCCAAATAACATTCTGGGAACAGCCGAACCAGATCCGAAGGGGTGAAAAAAATGTCCAAAAAAAGAGCAAAGACTATAGTCTTTCCTTTTTTTTTGGAAAAAATTTTGACCCCTTCCGATTTCCTTAGGAAATTCCCAGAATGTTATATGAAGTCTAAACACTTGAAAAATATGTACCAAACATCCCCCATCCCCTCCCGTCTAGTCGAAAAAAATTCAGGAAGTGTTCAGAAAAAATCCATTTTTCAAACTTTACTCGCCACGTGGTGAACAGTGGGAAGGGATGAGGGATGTTTGGCACATATTTTGCAAGTGTACACCCTCCAAATAACATTCTGGGAACAGCCGAACCAAATCCGAAGGGGTGAAAAAAATGTCCAAAAAAAGAGCAGACTATAGTCTTTCCTTTTTTTTTGGAAAAAATTTTGACCCCTTCCGATTTCCTTAGGAAATTCCCAGAATGTTATATGAAGTCTAAACACTTGAAAAATATGTACCAAACATCCCCCATCCCCTCCCGTCTAGTCGAAAAAAATTCAGGAAGTGTTCAGAAAAAATCCATTTTTCAAACTTTACTCGCCACGTGGTGAACAGTGGGAAGGGATGAGGGATGTTTGGCACATATTTTGCAAGTGTACACCCTCCAAATAACATTCTGGGAACAGCCGAACCAAATCCGAAGGGGTGAAAAAAATGTCCAAAAAAAGAGCAAAGACTATAGTCTTTCCTTTTTTTTTGGAAAAAATTTTGACCCCTTCCGATTTCCTTAGGAAATTCCCAGAATGTTATATGAAGTCTAAACACTTGAAAAATATGTACCAAACATCCCCCATCCCCTCCCGACTAGTCGAAAACAATTCAGGAAGTGTTCAGAAAAAATTCATTTTTCAAACTTTACTCGCCACGTGGTGAACAGTGGGAAGGGATGAGGGATGTTTGGCACATATTTTGCAAGTGTACACTCTCCAAATAACATTCTGGGAACAGCCGAACCAGATCCGAAGGGGTGAAAAAAATGTCCAAAAAAAGAGCAAAGACTATAGTCTTTCCTTTTTTTTTGGAAAAATTTTTGACCCCTTCCGATTTCCTTAGGAAATTCCCAGAATGTTATATGAAGTCTAAACACTTGAAAAATATGTACCAAACATCCCCCATCCCCTCCCGACTAGTCGAAAACAATTCAGGAAGTGTTCAGAAAAAATCCATTTTTCAAACTTTACTCGCCACGTGGTGAACAGTGGGAAGGGATGAGGGATGTTTGGCACATATTTTGCAAGTGTACACCCTCCAAATAACATTCTGGGAACAGCCGAACCAGATCCGAAGGGGTGAAAAAAATGTCCAAAAAAAGAGCAAAGACTATAGTCTTTCCTTTTTTTTTGGAAAAAATTTTGACCCCTTCCGATTTCCTTAGGAAATTCCCAGAATGTTATATGAAGTCTAAACACTTGAAAAATATGTACCAAACATCCCCCATCCCCTCCCGACTAGTCGAAAAAAATTCAGGAAGTGTTCAGAAAAAATTCATTTTTCAAACTTTACTCGCCACGTGGTGAACAGTGGGAAGGGATGAGGGATGTTTGGCACATATTTTGCAAGTGTACACCCTCCAAATAACATTCTGGGAACAGCCGAACCAGATCCGAAGGGGTGAAAAAAATGTCCAAAAAAAGAGCAAAGACTATAGTCTTTCCTTTTTTTTTGGAAAAAATTTTGACCCCTTCCGATTTCCTTAGGAAATTCCCAGAATGTTATATGAAGTCTAAACACTTGAAAAATATGTACCAAACATCCCCCATCCCCTCCCGTCTAGTCGAAAAAAATTCAGGAAGTGTTCAGAAAAAATTCATTTTTCAAACTTTACTCGCCACGTGGTGAACAGTGGGAAGGGATGAGGGATGTTTGGCACATATTTTGCAAGTGTACACCCTCCAAATAACATTCTGGGAACAGCCGAACCAGATCCGAAGGGGTGAAAAAAATGTCCAAAAAAAGAGCAAAGACTATAGTCTTTCCTTTTTTTTTGGAAAAATTTTTGACCCCTTCCGATTTCCTTAGGAAATTCCCAGAATGTTATATGAAGTCTAAACACTTGAAAAATATGTACCAAACATCCCCCATCCCCTCCCGTCTAGTCGAAAAAAATTCAGGAAGTGTTCAGAAAAAATCCATTTTTCAAACTTTACTCGCCACGTGGTGAACAGTGGGAAGGGATGAGGGATGTTTGGCACATATTTTGCAAGTGTACACTCTCCAAATAACATTCTGGGAACAGCCGAACCAGATCCGAAGGGGTGAAAAAAATGTCCAAAAAAAGAGCAAAGACTATAGTCTTTCCTTTTTTTTTGGAAAAATTTTTGACCCCTTCCGATTTCCTTAGGAAATTCCCAGAATGTTATATGAAGTCTAAACACTTGAAAAATATGTACCAAACATCCCCCATCCCCTCCCGTCTAGTCGAAAAAAATTCAGGAAGTGTTCAGAAAAAATCCATTTTTCAAACTTTACCCGCCACGTGGTGAACAGTGGGAAGGGACGAGGGATGTTTGGCACATATTTTGCAAGTGTACACCCTCCAAATAACATTCTGGGAACAGCCGAACCAGATCCGAAGGGGTGAAAAAAATGTCCAAAAAAAGAGCAAAGACTATAGTCTTTCCTTTTTTTTTGGAAAAAATTTTGACCCCTTCCGATTTCCTTAGGAAATTCCCAGAATGTTATATGAAGTCTAAACACTTGAAAAATATGTACCAAACATCCCCCATCCCCTCCCGTCTAGTCGAAAAAAATTCAGGAAGTGTTCAGAAAAAATTCATTTTTCAAACTTTACTCGCCACGTGGTGAACAGTGGGAAGGGATGAGGGATGTTTGGCACATATTTTGCAAGTGTACACCCTCCAAATAACATTCTGGGAACAGCCGAACCAGATCCGAAGGGGTGAAAAAAATGTCCAAAAAAAGAGCAAAGACTATAGTCTTTCCTTTTTTTTTGGAAAAAATTTTGACCCCTTCCGATTTCCTTAGGAAATTCCCAGAATGTTATATGAAGTCTAAACACTTGAAAAATATGTACCAAACATCCCCCATCCCCTCCCGTCTAGTCGAAAAAAATTCAGGAAGTGTTCAGAAAAAATCCATTTTTCAAACTTTACTCGCCACGTGGTGAACAGTGGGAAGGGATGAGGGATGTTTGGCACATATTTTGCAAGTGTACACCCTCCAAATAACATTCTGGGAACAGCCGAACCAAATCCGAAGGGGTGAAAAAAATGTCCAAAAAAAGAGCAGACTATAGTCTTTCCTTTTTTTTTGGAAAAAATTTTGACCCCTTCCGATTTCCTTAGGAAATTCCCAGAATGTTATATGAAGTCTAAACACTTGAAAAATATGTACCAAACATCCCCCATCCCCTCCCGTCTAGTCGAAAAAAATTCAGGAAGTGTTCAGAAAAAATCCATTTTTCAAACTTTACTCGCCACGTGGTGAACAGTGGGAAGGGATGAGGGATGTTTGGCACATATTTTGCAAGTGTACACCCTCCAAATAACATTCTGGGAACAGCCGAACCAAATCCGAAGGGGTGAAAAAAATGTCCAAAAAAAGAGCAAAGACTATAGTCTTTCCTTTTTTTTTGGAAAAAATTTTGACCCCTTCCGATTTCCTTAGGAAATTCCCAGAATGTTATATGAAGTCTAAACACTTGAAAAATATGTACCAAACATCCCCCATCCCCTCCCGTCTAGTCGAAAAAAATTCAGGAAGTGTTCAGAAAAAATCCATTTTTCAAACTTTACTCGCCACGTGGTGAACAGTGGGAAGGGATGAGGGATGTTTGGCACATATTTTGCAAGTGTACACCCTCCAAATAACATTCTGGGAACAGCCGAACCAGATCCGAAGGGGTGAAAAAAATGTCCAAAAAAAGAGCAAAGACTATAGTCTTTCCTTTTTTTTTGGAAAAAATTTTGACCCCTTCCGATTTCCTTAGGAAATTCCCAGAATGTTATATGAAGTCTAAACACTTGAAAAATATGTACCAAACATCCCCCATCCCCTCCCGTCTAGTCGAAAAAAATTCAGGAAGTGTTCAAAAAAAATCCATTTTTCAAACTTTACTCGCCACGTGGTGAACAGTGGGAAGGGATGAGGGATGTTTGGCACATATTTTGCAAGTGTACACCCTCCAATTAACATTCTGGGAACAGCCGAACCAGATCCGAAGGGGTGAAAAAAATGTCCAAAAAAAGAGCAAAGACTATAGTCTTTCCTTTTTTTTTGGAAAAAATTTTGATCCCTTCCGATTTCCTTAGGAAATTCCCAGAATGTTATATGAAGTCTAAACACTTGAAAAATATGTACCAAACTTCCCCCATCCCCTCCCGTCTAGTCGAAAAAAATTCAGGAAGTGTTCAGAAAAAATCCATTTTTCAAACTTTACTCGCCACGTGGTGAACAGTGGGAAGGGACGAGGGATGTTTGGCACATATTTTGCAAGTGTACACCCTCCAAATAACATTCTGGGAACAGCCGAACCAGATCCGAAGGGGTGAAAAAAATGTCCAAAAAAAGAGCAAAGACTATAGTCTTTCCTTTTTTTTTGGAAAAAATTTTGACCCCTTCCGATTTCCTTAGGAAATTCCCAGAATGTTATATGAAGTCTAAACACTTGAAAAATATGTACCAAACATCCCCCATCCCCTCCCGTCTAGTCGAAAAAAATTCAGGAAGTGTTCAGAAAAAATCCATTTTTCAAACTTTACTCGCCACGTGGTGAACAGTGGGAAGGGATGAGGGATGTTTGGCACATATTTTGCAAGTGTACACCCTCCAAATAACATTCTGGGAACAGCCGAACCAAATACGAAGGGGTGAAAAAAATGTCCAAAAAAAGAGCAAAGACTATAGTCTTTCCTTTTTTTTTGGAAAAAATTTTGACCCCTTCCGATTTCCTTAGGAAATTCCCAGAATGTTATATGAAGTCTAAACACTTGAAAAATATGTACCAAACATCCCCCATCCCCTCCCGACTAGTCGAAAACAATTCAGGAAGTGTTCAGAAAAAATCCATTTTTCAAACTTTACTCGCCACGTGGTGAACAGTGGGAAGGGATGAGGGATGTTTGGCACATATTTTGCAAGTGTACACCCTCCAAATAACATTCTGGGAACAGCCGAACCAGATCCGAAGGGGTGAAAAAAATGTCCAAAAAAAGAGCAAAGACTATAGTCTTTCCTTTTTTTTTGGAAAAAATTTTGACCCCTTCCGATTTCCTTAGGAAATTCCCAGAATGTTATATGAAGTCTAAACACTTGAAAAATATGTACCAAACATCCCCCATCCCCTCCCGACTAGTCGAAAAAAATTCAGGAAGTGTTCAGAAAAAATTCATTTTTCAAACTTTACTCGCCACGTGGTGAACAGTGGGAAGGGATGAGGGATGTTTGGCACATATTTTGCAAGTGTACACCCTCCAAATAACATTCTGGGAACAGCCGAACCAGATCCGAAGGGGTGAAAAAAATGTCCAAAAAAAGAGCAAAGACTATAGTCTTTCCTTTTTTTTTGGAAAAAATTTTGACCCCTTCCGATTTCCTTAGGAAATTCCCAGAATGTTATATGAAGTCTAAACACTTGAAAAATATGTACCAAACATCCCCCATCCCCTCCCGTCTAGTCGAAAAAAATTCAGGAAGTGTTCAGAAAAAATCCATTTTTCAAACTTTACTCGCCACGTGGTGAACAGTGGGAAGGGATGAGGGATGTTTGGCACATATTTTGCAAGTGTACACCCTCCAAATAACATTCTGGGAACAGCCGAACCAGATCCGAAGGGGTGAAAAAAATGTCCAAAAAAAGAGCAAAGACTATAGTCTTTCCTTTTTTTTTGGAAAAAATTTTGACCCCTTCCGATTTCCTTAGGAAATTCCCAGAATGTTATATGAAGTCTAAACACTTGAAAAATATGTACCAAACATCCCCCATCCCCTCCCGTCTAGTCGAAAAAAATTCAAGAAGTGTTCAGAAAAAATTCATTTTTCAAACTTTACTCGCCACGTGGTGAACAGTGGGAAGGGATGAGGGATGTTTGGCACATATTTTGCAAGTGTACACCCTCCAAATAACATTCTGGGAACAGCCGAACCAGATCCGAAGGGGTGAAAAAAATGTCCGAAAAAAGAGCAAAGACTATAGTCTTTCCTTTTTTTTTGGAAAACATTTTGACCCCTTCCGATTTCCTTAGGAAATTCCCAGAATGTTATATGAAGTCTAAACACTTGAAAAATATGTACCAAACATCCCCCATCCCCTCCCGTCTAGTCGAAAAAAATTCAGGAAGTGTTCAGAAAAAATCCATTTTTCAAACTTTACTCGCCACGTGGTGAACAGTGGGAAGGGATGAGGGATGTTTGGCACATATTTTGCAAGTGTACACTCTCCAAATAACATTCTGGGAACAGCCGAACCAGATCCGAAGGGGTGAAAAAAATGTCCAAAAAAAGAGCAGACTATACTTTCCTTTTTTTTTTGGAAAAAATTTTGACCCCTTCCGATTTCCTTAGGAAATTCCCAGAATGTTATATGAAGTCTAAACACTTGAAAAATATGTACCAAACATCCCCCATCCCCTCCCGTCTAGTCGAAAAAAATTCAGGAAGTGTTCAGAAAAAATCCATTTTTCAAACTTTACTCGCCACGTGGTGAACAGTGGGAAGGGATGAGGGATGTTTGGCACATATTTTGCAAGTGTACACCCTCCAAATAACATTCTGGGAACAGCCGAACCAGATCCGAAGGGATGAAAAAAATGTCCAAAAAAAGAGCAAAGACTTTCCTTTTTTTTTTGGAAAAAATTTTGACCCCTTCCGATTTCCTTAGGAAATTCCCAAAATGTTAAATGAAGTCTAAACACTTGAAAAATATGTGCCAAACATCCCCCATGCCCTCCCGTGTAGTCAAAAAAAATCAGGAAGTGTTCAGAAAAAATCCATTTCTCAAACTTTATTCGCCACGTGGTGAACAGTGGGAAGGGATGAGGGATGTTTGGCACATATTTTCCAAGTGTACACCCTCCAAATAACACTCTGGGAACAGCCGAACCAGATCCGAAGGGATGAAAAAAATGTCCAAAAAAAGAGCAGACTATAGTCTTTCCTTTTTTTTTTGGAAAAAATTTTGACCCCTTCCGTTTTCCTTAGGAAATTTCCAGAATGTTAAATGAAGTCTAAACACTTGAAAAATATGTGCCAAACATCCCCCATCCCCTCCCGTGTAGTCAAAAAAAATCAGGAAGTGTTCAGAAAAAATCCATTTCTCAAACTTTATTCGCCACGTGGTGAACAGTGGGAAGGGATGAGGGATGTTTGGCACATATTTTCCAAGTGTACACCCTCCAAATAACATTCTGGGAAAATCCGAACCAGATCCGAATGGGTGAAAAAAATGTCCCCTCCCGTCTAGTCAAAAAAAATCAAAAAGAAATATTAGTACCTACATAACAAATGGGATGATTATGTACTAGCCTTTTCTAAGGTGTTACTTAACAAAATTATTACATAATCGATTTTAATATTTTAGGCAAGTTCCGGCAAGTTCCATAGGGCAACAATTTCTGGACACCCTTTAGAATCCAAGGTTATCACTGTTGTACCAGAATGTATGTTTATAAAAATTTCAATGCCAAAAAAATGAATAAATAACATTGGTCTGATTCACATTTTCATCTTAAACCCCCATTCCAAGAAGGTTCCAAAAGTTATCCGTTTTTTCTTGTTCTAAGAAACGCTAATTTTACCGCGACAAAGATACCTATTCGTAAAGCGGAAGGTTTCAGGGAAAACAAAAAGATAATTCGTTGGCAGACAGGATGACGACTGCTTGATGACATTTTACATTATTTTCAAGTCAGAATTAAACCAGTGACTAAGAGGTCACCAAGTAGCGACTCATAGTCTAAACTCGTGCACCTGCTACTAACAAAAAAAACTCTTGATATTTAGACTGTGATTTACGCGCGAATGCAATTGCAAAACACATCCACGTCCAGCTTCTCTGGTGTGAAATCAGGTTGAGCTTAAAGGTCATTTAAAAGAAAAACAAGAGGGGAAAGTACTTGTTTAGTTTTGAAAAAAATATAACGCTACTTAAGACAATAACATAACTTTACTTTTGGTCAAAACATGACCCCAAAGTGTATTTCATAAAATAAATTATTCACAAACTGAATCCCCTTATAAATTTTGTTAAGTCCCTCCATGCTTTTTGATCAAAACTTCCAAATCATAAATTAGGGGGTTATTATTGAAAATTCAATTTAGAACCTGTAAGCTACAACCTGAAGTGTTAATACTTAGTCGAGTCACCATGTCAGAAGCCAATGCTCTGAATGTTTAGCTGGGCACTATAAATATAAATTAATGTCTCACATGTCAAAGTGAGAGAGACAAAACGTTTTGTATCAACACTGAAAAAGATCTGGCAATCAGCCCTTAATTCCATTGCGATATTATGTGTTTTTTTTTGTATGTCACAAGATATACCCAGTGACCTTCTCTTTTAAAACTTGGCTGTTAGAACTATCAAAACTAGTAGGAATAGTTATTTTTTGAAATGGCATACAGTAGGGTTCAAAAAAAGAAGGTAACTCACCATTTTTTGGCACCATTTTGTCGAATCCTGGCATGGTTTGAAGTTCCATGTCGTCGAAATCTTGCAACTCCCATGCATTCTGAAACAATGAAAGAGTTCTTTGTTATTTTTTTCCCTTATGTATGAATTATTTTAAAAGGATGTGGTATAATAATAATAATAAATCCATTTATTGTAAGGAAAAAAAACTTACAAAAAGGCCTGGTAACAGTTGATGGAGCAAACTGGTTTTAAAGTCAATAATATTCCACCCTAGGGCACAGGACTCATTTTTTCAAATTATGTTAGTTATAAAAATGTTGGATGCATAGCCATACGGCAACACCTTAGTACACAGTATCCAATCCCCTTTGACTGATAGAGGGTAGTAGTGTTTAATATAAAAAAAAAGTTTGTACTGTAATAGTTGTAACCAGTAAGAATACAATATTGAGTAGTGGAGAAAAATTAAAGACTATGCTGATCCCTGTCCCAATCCCCAATCAATGTCTACGTCTACCACATCATGGGTAGTCAGAGTATGGGAGAGGTCACCGCAGACGTTTTGGCGTGGTTAGAGTAGGTTAGATCCATATGTAAAAGAGGCTGCGGCGAACCGGCTGCCGCGAAACGGCCTTCGGCGAAACGCCTCGCGGCAAACTGGCTGCGGCGAACTGTACTAGACCCTGGATAGACGAGAGTCAAAGAGTTTATATAAACTTTGAAGATAGTGTGAGGCATACAATCAGCAAATGATACATAAAAAATTATAGTCTCAATACATTCCAGCAGATGGTGGATGGGGTTGAAAAGAAGACAGTAATGGTAAAGTAATACGAATTGTTATGACAATTACCAACCTATTGTAGAAAAACAGTGTACAATATGGTTTGGTCATATTAACAGCATGAGAGAGCAAACAATACAGGGTAGACATTACTAAAGGGAAAAACACTGGGTATCTAGACAAGCTGAAATTAAAAAAAAATAAAACCGACATGGAAGAACAAATGTATGCAGCAGAACTTCTAGATAGACTTTAATATAATGAGGCAAAAAGAGACACGAACAGTTTTACATCACCAGAGAGAACCATTGACAACAGAAAACCTTTATTGCAGTCACCAATTGCTCCCTTAATTTCTCTCCATTATAATCTTTATCAAGGACACAATACTATATTTAACTATTTAATATTCCAACAAAACTAAAAATAATAAGGAATTCACATTTGACCTTTTAAATAAAAACTTTATTTTTAAACTACAACCCAAACTGCTTCCAACAGAATATTCAAACACACACACATTACTTACAGGATCAACTTCCACAGATAAAGGTGTAGTCATAGATTTATTTGGTTGAGGTAGAGTTATTCGTCTAGAACTGTCAGTAGTATCCGTATTAGTTTGAGGCTGCTCATAATACCTCATAGATGTATCTTCCTCTTCATATTCAGGTTCTGTACACCAGGTATCTTCAGTTGAATATCGAACTGGTTCATCACCACCAGGAAACAGCAGGCAAATATTAATCATTCTTTTAACCACCTAAAACAAAATTTATGAGTATTTTTAAAATTCAAATTGAGTATAATATACCTCCTCCATACTAGGCCTGTTGGAAGGATCCTGGTCCCAGCAACGTTCCATAAGTTTTTCTACAGGTGGAGGACAATTTCTTAATAAAGGTGGTCTCATACCTTTATGCACAGCCCACATGATACAAAATGCAGACCCTCCTATGTGATAAAATGGTTTACGTCTTGAAAGAACTTCCCATAAAATTATCCCCCAACTGAATACATCACATTTTTCTGTATATTTTGAAGATGTAAAAACCTATAACGATAGAAAATTTCAAATTAAGAGATAAAACTAAATTGTGTTAACTTACCTCTGGTGCCATCCAAGCTGCCGAGCCTTTATTATTAGTCATGTAAGTAGATTTATCAGCAGCTGTACCAAAATCACAAATTTTTAATATCCGTCCATCCATAATTAATAATAAATTAGGAGGTTTAAGATCTCTGTGTATCAACGGTTTTGGTTGCATTGCATGTAAATATGCGACTCCCTATTTAAAAATTACAATAAATATTTGTTTTTCAACGTTACTGTCGATTAAATTACCTGTGCACATTGAAGGCACCAAGACATTGCATGACCCGCATGATAATGTACACGTGGTGCGGAATGGAGTACGTTAAATAAGGAACCTCCTTCTGCATACTCCATAACAAGACAGATGTTAGGGCTTTTGGTGCAAGCCCCATATAGCCTAACAATGTTCTCATGGTTTACTCTTGAGAGCTGTCGTACTTCTACAGCAAATGCTTTACGCTCAGTCTCAGTGGTTATGTTTTTTACAGCTACATTTCTGCCTTTCCATATTCCTCTGTATACCACACCAAAGCTGCCTTCTCCTACAATCTAAAACGAGTCTTGATATAAAAGTAATTGGTGAAAATGAGTTGTTTACAAACCTCTAGCTTTTCAATTTCATTGTAGTTTATTTCCTTTACAAAATGTACATTTTCTGGGCCTTCAGAGTCTGGAGAAGCCATTGAAATTCACTTTAACACATGTTTGTTAGAAATATGCCATTTTCGTCAGCGAATTAAAACATTACTTTCGTATTTTCATGTAGGTAGAATTAATTCTGATCATATTCTGATTTCTGACAGATTCTATTACATGTCAAGATGCAGGCTTGAAAATTGGGGGGATTCAAAAATCCCTACAGTTCACAAAATTATTTAAATGTTTGATATACAGAGGCACGTTGAATTTTATTCTAATACATAATTCTTATTTAAACGCAGTACTGGTTAACACTATTTCTATCAGGAAATAATATTCCAAATGTGTACCTATCCATGTTTTGAATTAATCGATACAAAGTACAATTGAACTATTCTATCAAGAACGAGATACACTTGAACTACTATAGTTTTTCTGTACCTTTGAACTATATTCCAATTTTACTTGACATCCGATAGGGACATCCCCTATTTTCATACAAGTGCTGTAAAATACTTCTGCGAGGAAATTTTAAATACCGCAGGACACATTGGACATCCTAAGGTTTCAGCGTGAAATACTAGCCTCCGAGGATAGAGAAAGCGAGTTTCCTATGGTACCACTGTAATACATTTTTTTAGTACAATGTTCTATTAGGGTCTCCGCATGTATGCATGCTCCACTTACACATAATGCCTCTACATCTATAAAAAAATATACATCTTCATTTAAAATTGTAAATCCATTTAAAATATTACGTTTCTTTACAATCTATTTTAACATTTATATTAACAGAAGCAAGTTGTGTAACAAAAAACTTAAAAATGTAAGGAATCTGTATTTCAACAACATTTTCACCATCTCCACAAAGTCTGCACATTTCTTTAGTTTCAGACATATTATGTTTGTTTGCCATTTTCGTAACAACCGTTATGGGTCCCAATAATGTCTTACAAGATGTACAAATAAAAGCCTAAAATAATAATAAAACTAATTATTGCAAAAAGAAAATAAATTTCGGTCTTACAGTAGTTCTATCTGAGCAGTGCAGTAATCTATCCTGTAGTAAAAATGATGTCCCGTGACTTATTAAGGAATCTCTTTCCATTTCACCGAACCTAACACCACCTCCTCGTTTCCTTCCTCCAATAGGTTGTCGGGTTAACATATCTGTAGGACCTGTGGAACGTACCTGAAATATTTAAAGGAAGAAAAAAAATAAAAAAGAATGCTCCTGAACCAGAATCTGTAATCTACTAATATTTATGTTCGTTACCTGCCACTTATCAGACACCATGTGTCTTAGCCTTTGGTAATGAACAATCCCAAAAAATATTTGAGCTGGTATTTCACGTCCATCAATACCCGAATACATAGTTTCAGTACCGTAATAGTTGTATCCGCCTATAAAAATGTCATAAACTTAATTACACCCCAAGGGAAAGTTTTTCTTGGCTTACCAGCTTCAAGTAACCGTCCAAAATAATCTATAGCTGTATTGTCTTCATTAAATTTAAACGGTGAAGCATCATGAACAAGACCATGAAGTGCAGCAGATTTACCTGCCATTAATTCAATCATCATAGCTATTGTCATACGGGAAGGAAAACCATGTGGGTTGAACACAATATCTGGTACCAACCCTGCAATAAAAGATTTTGAATTATAAACAAATGTGACTTTAAAAAAACCCTACCTGTTTCTGTAAAAGGTAAATCTTCTGCCGGCCATTTTTGTGAGCAAATTCCTTTTTGTCCAGCTCGACTAGCAAACTTATCACCAACAGTAGGGTTACGCTAAAATTTTTTATAATAAATTCTAAATCACATAAAGTAAATAAATCCATTCTTACAGGTACACGGAACATAATACAAGCAAGTGCTTTTGTTTTTGAACCAAAATTTCCACAGAGTCGGACGCTATCAATATAACAGTCCTCTTTACCTTTGAATTTGGATACAAAGTACCGTGTTTCATCAGAATTATAATAACAATATAAAGGATCTCCATCTTTAATTAATCTTCCATGATAGGGAAAACCATCTGTATCTAATGTTTCTGCCAAGTTTGGTTGAGACGGATCTCTGCAAAAGTACGATCCAATATGGTCTAGTTCTATAAAATCGGACTTGTAGATGGATCCATGGGCAAAACCACGCTCATATGAAGATTTATTAATGATCATTGCATCTTCCATGTCATAACCCTAGAAGAATATAAGTACACGGTTTATTTCTCTTTTTAGGCATTAAGTATTGTGTATGGAGGATCCGACTCCATGGGTGCTCCGGGGGTGGAGCATCCAATGAAAATGATGGTGCTCCACACCCAACGAAATCTTAGTGATTGTAATAAAAATTCATGTAAACAGAAAAAAAAATAAATATGGAACAGTGGGGAAAAGCCTTTTTAATTTCACATTGTGGGGAAAAGCCTTTTTAATTTCACATTGTGGTGAAAAGCCTTTCCAAATATTTTATTGGTAGAAGTTTTGCATTACCTCATGGACCCAGAATTGTGTAAAAAGTTCGCGGAAAGTCAGAATATAACCCGTATGGTCTAGGTATAATGGCTAGCAACGATTTTAGGTTCTCTAGGCCGGGTCCACAAGATAATGCAAGGCTTTTTTTCTTCCAGTTCCAAAAACTGAAATTTCTTGAGTACCTAATAGGTATTCCATATAAAAACAATTTTCTTACTGTATAACTAATAACAGCAACAATAGCATTGGTACCCATAGGAAATTCATCAAGACCAACTTCATCGTAATGGACAGGACGAAATAAAGGTGTGGCCGGTGTTTGCAGTCTATACATCTTTGTTTCTGCCTGTGTGCTCCAGGTGTGACAAGGGGTTCCCATGGTTTGTTTACCCATCTGACACTGGTACATGTTACGGGGTGATTGATTACAATCTGGCATTGGAATTAATTGGGCAAGATTTGATAAAAATGCTGTCTTACTTATCTCCATATGGGTAGTAACACCTAAACATAGGAAAAATTCAATATAAAATTAGTTTCTGGCTAATGAACGTTTGTTCCTTTGATTGAAAAAAGGAGGGTTCTATAAATGGATGAATCCTACCTACCCTTGTAACTTTCTTCAGGGGTAATACAAATATCCATATATAATTGTTCAAAAGTCCCAATATACTCTATTTTCTTTGCAATTAAATTACTAAGTGGTCTCATCATTCGGGCAGGTCCTGTAAACAAAAATAATCCTGGATATTGTCCTGGAACCTTCTTCATAGGCACCAACACTATTTCCATCTTATCAGGCACTTCTTCTCCCTTAATTTTCAACAATCTTAACCCATTAACTAACTTGGATGCCATTGAATGGGGAACATATCCAATAACCTTCCCATCTAATTGTGTAACATAAGAATCCTTCACGTTGACCGCTGTATCCCTAACTGCTTTAAGAGGAATCATTCCCAAATCTGTTAAAACAGTTGGAATATTTTTAACTTTCTGAGGATCTGGTATGTCTGTAACTAAACAATGCATGGTGAGGTGATTTAGCAATCCACAGGGAGCACCATCTGGGGTATGTACAGGACAAATGAAGCCCCAAGCATCAGGTAATAATTGTCGGGCTTCTGTTGTACGCATTTCTTGAAAGAATGCACCTCTATGTACAGATCGAAAATGTGACATATAACGCATTCTGTTTATATTTTCTGCAACGATAGTCAAACCCTTATCTTGCATTAAACCTAGACCAGAAGGGCTGTTAATATTGCCAGTTGCTAAAAATTTTTCCATAATTATTTCCATGCCTCCTGCATATTTGGCAGCATTTGCAATTTCCTTTTGGTCTAAAGAAAACCCCGTTTTTGATTTATCATATTTTTCAATGTTCAATTTTAGGATGTTTAACCAAGTTTGCAATCGTTCCTTAACAACTTGCAAGTATAAATGACCACCTAATAATATTTCTTGCATCATAACAGCATCAGCACCTTCGACTTTACATTTATCTTGAGCAAAAGCAAATAATTTTTGAGTCATAAAGACTAGTAAATTGAATTTATCTTCTGGGGTATTCAAGTGTATCAACACACATCTTTTTAGAATATAATCTGTGACTTCAGAATCCGTTTTCCATTTAGGAAGCTCGTAGAATTTAATCCTAAACATTCTTCCTAAGTATTCTTTACACTGATCATGAGTATGGAGGCCTTCTTCATGGACAGTACGTAACATATTCTTTACACAACTAAAAGAAAAGTTTGACCAAAGTTGAAAAATTTGTTAAAAAATTAAATACTAACTCGGTATAATATAAGTCGTCCTCGTAACCTTCCACAAGCCTTTTGTAAATGTACTGATCCGTAAAATTACTTAAACATTTCATAATTAACACTACAGGGGCGTAATATAATAGTTTACTATGGCTAAACATTAATTTTACAGTACCATCAGTAATAAAATGCATGGTATTATTCTGCAACAATAATTTTTTATACTACATACGTAACTGAAAAAATGGAATCACTAACCCTTGCTGTTTGATCATTTCGTACGCATCGGATAAGTAATCCAACATCTGAAAATAACGAACCTCGCATTTTCCAGCCGGATCTTCTTATAGCAATTGGATAATTTCTTCTAGTCATCAATAACATCCTCACCAACCGTTCATGTCCTTTAATTATGAAATAACCGCCCCATTCTTGTTCGTGTTCATTATGGGCTACCAAATCTTTCGGGGTCATAAAATTTAAATGGCATCGGTTTGACTAAAAATTAAATTAATGTAACAATAAAAGAAATGTTTACAACTTATTGTACTAACCTTAATCATGATCGGAATGTCCCCTAGGTCTTTATCAAATAAATTATTAGGACCATTATTTACCGACCAACTTATTTTAGCATTAAGTTTTCCTTTATAACTAGCCGCTCGTTGTCTACATTCTGAAGGATAAATTCTCTGATTTCTTATACCAATTGTACCTAAAGGGACTAACGGACAGTTCAAAGTAACATCTTCAACACGTAAACAAACTCGGTCCCCATTCAGCAGAGCAAATTCAACAGGTTCGAGATCTGCAACCGCATCGTCTAAGCCTGTATCTACCATATAATTAAAACTGGATACATGTGGGGCCCCTAATTGTTGTAGAAGCTGAAATTTTGATTAACAACATAACCTAAAAAATCCACGTGCGACATTTAAAAATTAACTTACAATGTTCTGTTCTTTGGCTGGTTTACCGAATTTAGGATTTGTAAGATTACTTAAAGTCGGTGATTCCATTATTAACCCTTTGTATGTTTCATTTAATCTTTAAATCGGTTAAAAATTAAGTGAGGTTAAGAATATTTTACTTGTCAAACTTTCGGATGTGGTTGTTGTCACGCCGACGGTGATATTCTTATTTTGAATGTTCAAAAAAGGGGGGGTGTCAGTATTAAAATACTACGAATAAACCAAAATTAAGTTTAAAATACTTTTAATTGTGTAGTACACACAGACTCAGTAAATAATTTAAGCGTAAAACTAAATAGAATATCACATACCTTAGAAAATACTGGAAATAACCCTGTGTATACATTTGTAAATGCATTAGAAAAATACAAGTTTATAATTTAAACTATTTTCAAACACAACAAAACATAATCAAAGTTCGTTGTAAGCTGAGCAGTTTTTTTAACCTTGAGTTTAAATAATGTTACATAAAAATATGGACTAATAGTTTTACTAAGGACGGCACAAAAGCACACTATGGTCTAGTTTTGATATAACTAGCTCTATTTAAATATTTTTTTTTAAATATTAACATGCCCTATAATTTTCAGCAAGGGTGCTGATCGAAGAACAACTTCAGCTGCATCACTTCTCCCTAACTCATGCAAACTTGAAATCAGAGCACCTGCAGGTGTAAAATGACACCAATAAAATTCTAATTCTAAACAAAAATTGTTTTTAAAATACACTACACAGAAAAAGACAAGAGAGTAGACTAAAAAGCAAAAAATACTACCTATGGTGCAATCGGCCATGGAAAGTAAGCGCATGGTATAACTAGAGTGATGCGAATCAAGGGAAGCTATGGTATCTGGTCCTAAACCAAGCCTCAGTGCTAACAAGCACCAATCTCTTCCATGTGGTTCAGGTGGATCTAACAAACGTACAAGTTTGAGTTTTGTAGGCATGGATAAATTATGAATTTTTAATGCACAACCCCAGTGTATGTTAGTTGCCAGTTCTATGTCATCTGGAACAGTATTAAAACATGTTTACATTCCTTCCCGATTTTATAATAAGAAAACATACCAAACAATACTAACTGCACAATACTTTCCAACTTATTACTCTCAGGGTTATGCAATGTTATATCCAAAGTAGACTCTCCTTCTAACATTGCTGCAGCAATAACATCAGATGGGTAACAATGTGGCTCCTCGAAATGGACCCGAAGCTGATGGGCACTCAACACATGTCTTTCCACTATTAGACCTGGAGAAACCCTTGCTATGGCCTAAAAAACTAAATGAGATTAAGGAACCGTATAAAACCTTGCAACTTACTGCAGTAACCGTGTCTACAACATTTTCAAAAAAATAAAAACAGTATTGAGAAGACTGTCTTGGGCCTCTAATTTTGATTTCAATGTATTGTGAGCTGTTTTCATCGTGCCCCAAGGTAATTAGAGTTTCTAATGTGATTGTACACAATTTTGAACCCTGAAACCACTGATACAAGTCTGTATCGTTATCATTATTACTGAAGTTTTCTATTGCTGCCTTCCGCAATTCCACCTGGAAAGATGATTATTTAAGACAATTTTTAGAGTTTTGGACCGTTCTGGATTCTCCCCCCCCCTGACCTTGAATTCAAGACAAGATCATTTCTCAAGATCAAGGTCAGGGGCGGGAGAGAGAAGATCAAGAATTGTCCAAAACGATCTACTTACCTGTATATGGGGAAACACGGAAGTAAACAAATGGTAGCTCTTTGGGGGTGCATAAAGTCTAACCCCTCCATAGCAAGCACCTGTAGTTCGATATCTAGGATCCCCAGAGTCCCATAAACCCGGTAACGTTTCTGTTTGATTGTAGATAGGGAATTCGTATTCTATTTCACCATCAACTTCACACTGTAAATGGGTTCAAGATATTTTTTTCTAAAACTCGATTCATTTTTACCTGAACACACAACTCCAGTGCTTCAAGCAATTCTAAGGTACCAAGAGCATCGCAATGGTTAAAGCAGGCTTGAAAATCATCTGATGTGTAGACTCCGGTTGCACGTACGTTTGATAAAAATTCTGGTGAAAGGAGTTCACCAACTAATTGAAGACCAAGCCAAGACAACGAGAGAACTATTAAATCAGAAATGCAAAAAACCTGTAAAAATAAAAAATAAATCTGTGATATCACGCAGAGTTTTTGGTATGGTACCTCTCCCATGCTATGGAGTTGTTGCAAAACTTCCTGAATATTTTCATCAGAAGCAAGAAGGTTTACATGGATCCTTAATAATTCATAAAATGTATTTTTATATAAAACTGGAAACTGTTCATAATCTTTTCTTAGAATTGTTAACCATGTGATGGTAGAATCCAACAATCCGGTCCACGTTCCAATAGCTTTCTACAAAAATATCATTTTACTTTTGTAAAATTTCTTTCTTCTTGTTTACCTCAATGCTGTCTTGTTTTAAACCCACCAACATGGATTTCAGTTGCTTGAATGCATACGAAGCAGGCACGTTACAGTCCATTATTATCACATTTGGATGCAAGTTTGGTATGTCAGGTAATGCCTTTTCTACAGTTTCAAAAGTTTTTTGAGCATCAGGACTTATCCAATCACCATGTTGGGTTTTTATAGCTCTTGTTGTATCTACGTGGGTTGCTACTAGTAAAATTTGGCCACATTCAGCTAAAATAAGAAAAAACATGCAAATTGGTTCTAAAACCTTTTAATCTTAGGTAATATTTTTTTGTACTTAGATGGACACTTTATTATGTTAAGTTTAACTTTAAGTAGGAAGGTCGGTTGATGCTCGCGCAGCATGTTCGCCTATAGGCAAAGCAACCGCTATGGACGGGACGGTACTAGCCATCTTCAGTAGAAAAAATTAACTGTCTTGTCTGGGTTGTTTTACTTCTGAAGATAGTGGCTTATCGGAACAGAGTGCGAATTTTGAAAATTTCATTGGGTGCTCAGGGGCGGGAGCAGCCATAGAATCGGCGCCTATACTTATCAGTTTTAATTTCATCTTAAAAATGGTAAGACTATAATTATTGACAAAAAATCTTTACTTGATGGGGAATCAGATGCTTCCCTTGCCATTAAAAAGTTTAACCAAAAACAGATCTGTTTGACTTGAACTACGGGGCTGTCTTCTAGATTGAATAGCACCAAAGTAAGAGTCTGAGGGGATGGACGTAAAAAGTGGTGATACACAGGAAAATAATTTTCCTGTCCGGAAAACTCCCATATAGCCACTTCACCGATATTTGAGATCTCCAACTGTAAAAAAATAACACAATCATCTGAAACCTTAGAGAATATTTCTAATAACACACATTTTGGACATGAATTCCTTTTGTAGACTCATAATTAGCGGTACTTTCGAAAGTCAAAGAATTCTGCCTTGAAGTGACATCCATTTCAATCTGGGTGTTAATCGGTGAAGATGGTCGGGCTAAAAAAATATCAAAATTGTAACAAAAGAATTTAACTTTAAGAGAAAAATGTCACAGGAAGCTACAACACAAACCCGAGAACGAGGTTGGTCCTTCAAAAAGTAGACATGTGAGAATAAGAATCCTATTATAGCCTTAACTTAAAACTTAATCAATTTTATTACCAACTTACATTTGTTGCTTTGTAAAGAGCTTGATCTTCTAAACAAGGAACTGAAAAGTCCAGCTCCGAGTGACTTAACAAGAGCCGTTTTACCAACACCGCAATGACCCAATACGCGAAGGGAAAGTTTTACGGCTAATTTTGAAGTTGGAACCAATTGTCTTGCAAATGCATCACGTTGACCTGTTGAACGCAATTTGTCTAGAAGTTCTGCAATATCATTGTAGCCATATTTTAAAGCTGTTATGTCAGCACGGATGTTATCTGAGTAACGCACATCTAAATTGCATCCAGCAGCGCAAAGACATCTGGAAATGATTTCGTTCAATTTTTTAATTAAAATTAAATGTTTTTAGGAAGAAATTTTACCTAACAACATTTATATGGCCATTTCTTGCAGCTAAATGCAGAGGATATAGGCCTTTAGCATTTGGAACCTCTACCCGACACCCAAGTGTGCAAAGTGTATGTACAACATTTAATAAGCCGTATATACAAGCTATGTGTATCGGACAATCTTCATGCTAGAAATGTTGCAATAAAGATAAAATGTGTTTATAAAATAAGAAATTAAAATTAAATTAATCTTCTTACACAGTCTTTTAGTTCAAAATCTGCACCTGCATCTAGAAGAAGAAGTGCAATAGTAGTGTGTCGTTTACGGAGAGTTAAATGCAGAGCTGTATCAGGACCACAATCTAACTCCACCCCTGCATCTATTAAATACCTAATAAAATAAATTATTTTTTTGAAGTTTTAATAAAAATAATGAAAACTTACTGGACTTCTTCAGTATTTCCCTGTTGAGCTGCTAATTGCAATGGGGTAAACTCAAAAGATTCAGCTGGGCTGTATGATGAGGCTCTACTAAGGGGTTCACTCATTTTTGTTAAAACGATTTAATCTTAAAATCACAATATTTTGAAAATGTTCACATTGCTTCCATCACATGTTACTGAAAATGTTGAACTGAAATGGTTTTGGTTTGTGTTAGGGCGGCGACTATTTTAGGACCTTAAAAAATCCATTTTACTTTCCCTCTTTGTGGCGTTCTTAACTGATTCAATATTGCGTGGGTGGTTATTTGACTACGTATGTGAAGAGTAAGGGAATGAGCTGAGAGGAAAATCAATATTTCATTATGCCGTATTATACAGTGCAGGGCAAAATGAGGTCTAATATTTAGAGAACAAGGGGGGGTAAACCACGGTAAAAAATTGTGTAGTACACTAAACTACCGACTGTGAAAGACTATCCACACTTCCCACAGGACTTCCTGAGACATCACAGGGAGTTCCTGAATTTTTTCAGAGACTTCCTGAGATTTCCGGAAATTTTCCAGGGAGTTTCTGAGACATCCAGGGATTACTACATAGACTACCCAGACTCTTCCAAGGGACTGGCTAAGATTCACCAGGGACTACCCTGGGACTTCCTGAGGTTTCTCAGGGGTTACAGAAGCTACCTAGACTTTCAAGGGGCTTCCTGAGACTTCTCAGGAATTACAAAGACTACCTAGGAACTACCCAGACCCAGACTTCCCAGGGATTGGGTACCCAGATTATGTACGCCACATGATCTACCCCTTGATAAGCCCTTGTGACGTATTTTGCATTTTTGGTTCATTATACTACCTAGTTCTTCTCATTCCCATGGCATGGGCTCCGATTAATTACTGCACCCTCATTAGCTGATGATTTGGTATCTTATAATTGTTAGAAGTAGAAATATTGGAACTAGAGCAAAGTGTAACGGAATATCTTTATTAAATTATTAGTTTACATAAAATTGTTTTAAACTTTAACAATATTAAATATTTGATCTATAGCTACACAGTTTATTTTCTGCATTTGCATCTAGTTCGTACCATGAAAGTATAGGTACAAGCAAAGGAAATTAAAAAAGGACTTCCACATGCTTTTATGTTTGCTTACATGTGCTAGAATTACTTTCGGATAAGCCCTTTACACAAAACAGTAACATTAAATTAACAATACCGCGCAATTCACAAGTCCATAAAACACTTTGCAGTGATTGTTTAGGAATTTAGGATAATAATTACAATTTGCCAAAAATTTGCAATAAAATCTAAAACCGACGACGGCGAGGGGAAGTCCCCGAAAGGGGGCTTCCATCTAAGGGGCTTCCCCCGAACGAACGTCACTCATCGAACTGACACCTGTCACTTTTGAATGAGATGTAAACAAAACTCACTAGCTCCACCTATCTTTTGACGTTTGTTTGTTTACATATTTATATAGTTGTCTCTGTTTAACACCAACCACTTAAATGGGAAAGACAACGACAGCACGTACAATTGTTAACTACATATAAAACGTGGCAAATTCGAATTCATTCTCATATTTACTACTCGTAGTAAAATTGTAAAAGGGAACAGATGGAACAGACGTTATGAATGGTCTTCAGGGATGACAAGAATTGTCTTTCAAAGCTGTGGGAATGAAACCAAATAAAATTAAAATTTTTAAAAAATAAGGACCCCGAAATACGGGAACATAGAATACTTCAAACGTCAGTAACGCATGTGCAGAAAAATTTACTGTCAAACAGCTGTTATTTTGTAATGGATTTTTGACGTTAAATTAAGTTTTTCAGGGAATAATTGAGGTAAACTAAATGTTTCTCCAAATTTACATGTAACTCATATTAAATCAATATTCCACGAATTTATTTTCCTAAACTGCTGTCACCCCAATTTTTGACATTTGAGGTTAAGTCTGGTCAATATTGGCCGTCAATATTATATAATAAGTGAACTTAATTTCATTAAACCTTAAGAAAAGTATTATAAATTTAGTTTGTTTTAGTTATGTTGCGAATTACGGTTCAAAAGGCCCTTAGTGGGGCCTTATTAAGCCCAAAACATTTAGCTCCTGCTGCGGCAAGAGGAGCTGGAGAAGTAGCAAAGAAATCGAATAAAATAGAAGTTTTCATTGATGATAAACCTGTATTAGTAGACCCTGGAACAACTGTTTTACAAGCTGCAGCATTAGTAGGTGTTGAAATTCCCCGATTCTGTTATCATGAACGGTTGGCCGTTGCTGGTAATTGCAGAATGTGCCTGGTTGAGGTTGAAAAATCACCTAAACCAGTCGCAGCCTGTGCTATGCCCGTCATGAAAGGTTCGTACTTAATCTATTGCAATAATTTTCAACTAAAAATTTCTTTTAAATAGGTTGGCGGATAAAAACAGATTCAGAAATGACGAGGAAAGCGAGGGAAGGTGTAATGGAGTTCCTTTTAGTAAATCACCCGTTAGATTGTCCTATTTGTGATCAGGGAGGTGAATGTGATTTGCAAGATCAATCCATGGCATTTGGTTCAGATCGATCAAGATTTACAGATATAGATTTTTCGGGCAAACGGGCTGTTGAGGATAAAGACATAGGCCCGTTAATTAAAACTATTATGACTCGTTGCATTCATTGCACTAGGTGTATTAGATTCGCGTCTGAAGTAGCAGGAATTGATGATTTAGGTAAAACGGTAAAAACTTGCGTTATCGTTTTGTAATAACAGATGTTTCTGAAGGTACGACTGGTCGGGGTTCTGATATGCAAGTGGGTACTTATGTAGAAAAATTCTTCCTTTCGGAATTATCTGGAAATGTTATTGACCTGTGCCCTGTAGGGGCACTTACTAATAAACCATATAGTTTTACTGCACGTCCGTGGGAGACCCGTAAAACGGATTCTATTGATGTGTTGGATGCTATAGGCTCCAATATTGTAGTTTGCACCCGTACTGGGGATGTTCTTCGAATTTTACCTAGAGTTAATGAGGAAATCAATGAGGAGTGGTTAGTATCCATTTCCTTTATATTTTTGTTCATGTATTATATCTCAAAATTTAATTTAAATTAGGTTGTCAGATAAATCCAGGTTTGCATGTGATGGATTGAAGCGTCAACGTTTAGTAACACCCATGTTAAGAGGAAGTGATGGTGAATTAAAACCGGTTGATTGGGAAGCTGCTCTTCTAACCGTAGGAAAAGCTATTAAATCAGCAAGTACTTAAATCCAAATATTTAACATTATTGCATGTGATGACGTAATTATTTCTATAGGAGGCAAGGTTGCTGCAATAGCTGGTGGGTTAGCTGATGCAGAATCCTTGATTGCATTAAAGGACCTTGTAAATAAACTGGGATCAGAGTCTGTATGCATTGAACACACTTTCCCAATGGATGGTTCAGGTACAGATTTACGTTCAAGTTATCTACTTAATAATGGAATAGCTCCTGCGGAAGAAGCTGATATGGTTCTGCTAATTGGTACTAACCCCCGATTTGAAGCTCCTCTTTTAAATTCTAGGATAAGGAAAGGATATATCCATAATGAAACTGAGGTACTTAAAGAGAAACCCGGTCAAGTTAGCTTGATGCCTTTTTTCTTAATATTTTTTTGTAGGTAGCACTTATTGGCCCCAAGGTAGATCTACGGTACGAATACACCCATTTAGGTGGTGATGCTAGCATCATAAAGAAAATAGAAAGTGGTGACCATCCATTTGCTTCTAAATTTAGGGCTGCTAAGAAGCCTTTAATTATTTTGGGTGCTGATATCTTGAGTAGATGTGATGGAGGAGCTATTTTAGCAGCAGCACAGTCTTTAGCTCGAAGTGCTCATTGCAATATTGAGGGGTCCCAATGGAAGGTTTTAAATGTTCTTCATAAAGTTGCTAGTCAGGTAGCAGCTTTAGATATTGGATATACACCTGGGGTGGATAAAATTCGAGAAAACCCACCAGAAGTTCTGTTTTTATTGGGAGCTGATGAATGTTCCATCAGTAAAGAAGATTTGCCCTCTAATTGTTTTATAATTTATCAAGGTGGGTACTCAAAGGTGTAAAACAAATCCTCCCCCCTTTAAATTATTTAGAAAAAAAACTTTGAAGGATTTTCTTGTAGGTCACCATGGAGATTACGGTGCTTCTATAGCAGATGCAATCTTACCAGGAGCTGCATATACGGAAAAGCAAGGAACATATGTTAATACTGAAGGTAGACCACAGCAAACCCTTGTAGCAGTTACTTCTCCTGGATTAGCCCGAGAAGATTGGAAAATAATCAGAGCATTATCTGAAATTGTTGGGGCAAGATTACCATACGATAATTTAGATCATGTTAGGTGTCGACTTGAAGAGGTTGCTCCACATCTTACCAGATATGGATTTACAGAGGATGCCAACTACTTTGCTGAAGCAGCACAGTTGGCTCAGGTATGTTTTTTTAAAATTGATTTTGGATTAATTTTTAAATTTATGTTATTTTTTAGTGCCAGCAGTTA
The DNA here is from genome assembly GCA_963082805.1 of Hemicrepidius hirtus. Classification (NCBI taxonomy): domain Eukaryota; kingdom Metazoa; phylum Arthropoda; class Insecta; order Coleoptera; family Elateridae; genus Hemicrepidius; species Hemicrepidius hirtus. Next base: position 6,728,790 of record OY720161.1, on the reverse strand, counting down.
AGCATTGACCGGTCACCTGTTGAACTTCAGCAGAAAAATTTGGAAGATTTCTTTATGACTGATGTTATTAGCCGAGCGTCACCTACTATGGCAAAATGTATAGCTGCAGCACAAAAACAGAAACAGTCTAAATATTGAAAAGGATAGTAAAGTAAGAGTACATCTTAGTTTTTTTGTAATTTTAAAGCAGTTGTTCCGTGATATTCCCTGTACGAATTAATAAATAAATTATATCCTCTTTGTATAGTTTGATTTTTTTGAGTTAAGTGTAATCGAAGAGTTGAAGCAGCTCTAGAAAAGAAAAATTAGGGAAAGGTAATACTAGGCTATGATTTTCATCACGCTCGCTCCTGCGGCTACCTCGTCCTCATAGGTGCTTGTCCATTGCACGCAGGAGCAACCTTGAGTAGCCAGGGGCGGATCTATATATGGGCTACAGCCCAGGGCCTCGTCGATATAAAGGGCCCCCAAACCCCATCGAAGACAATTAACAATATTGGGAACTTATAGAAAACAGTATGTTGACAAAATGCCAATTAGTTTGATTAATTAGGTGCCCCTCCAAGTAGTGTTAGCCCAGGGCCCCACAAATTCACGGTCCGCCCCTGTGAGTAGCACAATTCAGTATTATACTGGAGGTATTCGCGCGTTAATTGGAAAGCGTCTCAGCAGAACTCGCAGACTGACAGAGCAGGTTCATCCGTTGGTAGCGATCGTCCGGCTTGAAATAACAGCTGACCAAGTATAATTTTGCGAGTGGGAACGTACGAATGCTCAAGGCTATCTTTGGCCAGCTGTAACTTGGAGTGGGACGTTGCTACGCAAGCGATTGTCGGTGTTTTGACGAATTTTTCGACTTGACCGTGAACGCGACTGCGTATATAGACTTACGAGAGTCTCCAATAATTATCGTTAGATAACAAGTCATTTGTGAACGACTTTTTATAGAACAAGAGTGTTAAAGTGAATCCGCAATTTGCGCGTCACGCGGAAAGCCTTATCTAACCAATCAGAGGCTAGTATTACCAGAATCACTAGCCTGCGATTGGTTAGATGCGGTTTACCGCATGCCGCATGCTGCGCGCCAATTGCACCTTACCCATAATAATAAAACAATTTAATTTAAAACTGTAGGTCCCCTTTAATTAAAATTTTGCAGTTTTTCCTTTTTCTCATATCCAATATTGAACATGAGCTTTTCTTAGACTTCCCTGTATTTTTTTGTGCCTTGGCCCAGAAATTTTATTTACCTACGTTATCTGCCCATCTACTACTGCATGGTTTTCCTCGTTTTCCTCTAGTTTCCTTGTTTAGCCAACGTACCTACAGATTAGGAAACAAAGGTTTTCATCTGAAAAACAATAAAAAAAAATTCAAAGACTTGCTGAATAACGGTTTTTCTATTACATGAGCTTTATTTATGTCTATTCATTGCGTTATTTGTTTATTGGTGATACTAGGACTAGTTTATGTCATTAACATTTTTGTTTCATGCTAATATGGGATTATTAGTACATCGGATAACTTGTTATTAGTTAGGAACGTGGAAGAGGCATAGTTCAAATTTAATTATTTTAACTATCCTTAAGTCTACCTAACTCACTTATCACTATAATGTCAGAAGCACTGTGACCTACGAATTACAAAACTTGTTCCCTGCGTCAAATATAATTATAATAAATTCTAACAAGACTTAAATTCACAGTTTTAAGAATGACTAATTATAAATTGACTAGATTAGTATTATTAATTTTTGTTAAACCCAATAGCCGACCACACACACACACAGCGTCTAAAGCTGGATCCGCGATTGACGCGTCAAACTTCCTTCATATAGGGAAGTCATTGGTTAGATTTGAATTTGCCACCAAATTTAACCAATGACAACAAAAAATTGCACGTGTTTGAAGTAAACCTTAAGATGGATCCGTAGTTGGAGCGGCAAGCGGTAAACTAATTCTAACCAATCACAGACTAGTAGTCTAGTTTCTGATTGGTTAGATGCGGCTTACCGCGTGACGCGCCAATTGCGGATCCACCTTTAGATATGGTTTTGGCACGTCACATATTAATTACGTGAGTCAAGTCCATGGCGAGCGAGGAGCGTAATCGTCCACTAACTTAGCAGGCTAAAAAAAAGACTATGATGATGGTCTTTGACGAAAACTGCAAGTATGTGCTTGTGGACGAGAGTATAAGCCATTTTTATTCCTTATTTGTTTGGAGCGTAGCGTCTTGCACAAGAACTTGCCACGTCGCATACTAACATACCTATTCTGCAAGCCGTAACGACTCGTTCACAAACGATTGTTAGGGTTTGAATGATTTTTCGGCTTGACTGTGAACGAGACCGCGTTTAGAAGGATGCGAGAGTCGTTAGCGATGGCTGTTAGGTAACGAGTCGTTCGTGAATAGAGGTGTAAGTACTACGCGTATCAAGTCCATGGAGAACCAGTAGCGTAGTCATATGTCGGTTATAGCTGACATACCAGAACCAGATACTTGCATTCCTTATGACGCGAGTCAAGTCATCGCATGTGATACGTCCCAATCCAAGAGCGCTCAAGAGTCTGAACGTTTTGGATACGGACTTAGCACGTCGCATTTCGCATACTAAAGGCCCAGTTGTATAAAAGATTTGACTCCCAGTTCAGCTGATCCACGATCAATTGTCATGGATACCAATTGTTATAACAATCATATCTATGACAATTGATCGTGGATCAGCTGAACTGGAAGTCAAATCGTTTATACAACTGGGCCTAAGTACTACCCGCATTATGTCCATGGAGAAGCAAGAACATAGTCGCATGTCGGCTATGGTTTATAGAACGTAGATACAGTTGGTCAAGGATAAGATAGCTCAGGTGTGCGCATTGGTCAAAATGGTAGTTGTGAGCTGGGAGCTTGCTTCGTGTATCGGCAGGAAATAACATCCGGTATAATCTATCAAAAAGTAAACTAGGAAAGCGTGTATGTATTAATATACATACACGCTTTCCTAATGGGAATGGACTGTACAGGGCCGAAATACCTCCGAGTTACGTAGGTACTGCATCTCTGTTTCTCATCGCCTGAAAGGTGGATCCGCACGATTGGCGCGTCGCGCGGTAAGCCATCCAATCACAGAGTACTAAATACTAGTCTGTGATTGGTTAGATGCGGCTTACCCGGTATTACTAGTCCGTGATTGGTTAGAAGCGATTTGCCGCGTGCCGCGCCAATTACGAATCCACCTTAACTTGTTCTCTCTTAACGCATTCCTACCAGCAACCTTATCCTTGGCCAACTGTATCTGCACATCTGATACATACAGAGAACGTTCAAAAGTCTCTGTGTGTGTGGCTGGCTATCGACTGGAATTCACTTTCCATCATTAAAAATTCAATTCCGTTTTTTATCAATGGGCAGTGAATGTTGTCATTGTTTTTATTTTCAAACGGAAGTTGTAATTTGTTCTATTACTTGTACATTTCTAATAATAGGTCGTCTGCAGGATCCATAATGCCCCCATCTGGCTAAGCCTTCAGGAACACTTCTACTTGGTCTTAAATTTTGTTGCATATGTTTGTTGTAGCCTCCAACATCAGAACTATGACTGATGCACTTCACGTTTGGATGTCCAGAATATTCCATATTGGCAGCATAACTTAGACTTTTTGGTAAATAATGTGGCACATATTCTCGTCGACACTTATAAGAATGCCTGTGCAAACTATTTCTATCTAAATGATCATATGTGGGGAAAACACGTTCGTAATGACTACTTCCCTGCCTGTATAACGTACAGGGGGCTATAGCCTCAGGACCGTAAACAGTATTAAAATTACAAATACATTCGTTCATATTTGCGTTACAATTTGTTAAATTGCAATTACTAATACTGTTGACATGTTCCTTTTTAGTACCTACAAGAAACATAAGACTAGCACCTATAATTGTGGAAATAAAACTAAAATAATACCCCGATTTCGGGTATATTTGATTTATGTATCCTGTAATTGGTACACCAAGAAGAACAGGAATTGATTTTGCTCCTTGGACAAAACCCCAAGCTTTAGTAAAATGTCTAGCTCGTATACGTTCTAGTGTGAACATTTTTAACGAATAACTAAATCCACCCAAACAAATTCCATAAAGCCAAACAAAGAGAACATATCCATGGTATCCTTGTATTGCACTCAACGCTAATAATGATATTCCTGAAAAAAATTCTTAAGAACCATGTTATAAAAATATTTAACACACCAAAACTATAAAAATATACTTAGTACGTACCTATACCGACCATAGCAGCTTGGCAGAGGTACTGTCTTGAAATTAAACATTGCGAGCTAGGTCTTACAATTACAAGTCCGAACCCCACAAAGCCCAGGGCTGAAGAAAATCCTAAAAATGTTTGTAAAAGAACTAAAGCACTATCTTCTAAGCCTTCTTTGTGTCCCTGAAGTGCCTGAAAAAATATTTAGATTAAATAATTAAACGTACCTACCTAACTGTATTTTTTAAGGATCGGGGGGAAACTCCACGATTCCCTTTCCAATCCCTCCTTGTTTATACTGAAACATCGCACGGATCTAACATGCCCCAAATAGTACATTAACGAGATGCGTCTTCCTTGCTCTATAATTTTGAAAAAAATCCGCTCTACAACGAGGGATTGAACCCGTCTCGTCTCATCGCCGGGTAGACTCCCATCCAAAAGACCTGATCGGCGGGGTAAATTTAAATACTTACAAGGTAAAACAAAGGGCTGTAAATTCCTAAAGCACCAGTAGCACTAGCAACTAGAAGAACTCTAAGGCCTCTACTTTTCAAAGGAGTGAAGTCGAACATGGGCGGCTTCTTAACTTTTGCGTGTGTTTTTTTCTCCTTCACTTTTTTCCTTTGATTTTTTAAATGCATTATTGCTCTTCGTTGAGGATGATATAAATTTGCTGAACGATAAACGATGGGAAGAAAAAATGCTAATGATAACAAACCGGTTACAGCTTGCATACCCAATCTCCAACCCAGTTTTCTAAAATCAAAGTCTTCATTAAAAATTCAACATGTCTTAATCAATTTTTTTGTTACCCCACTGCTTCTTTGTATAGAACTGAAAATAAAGCCATGCCAACACCAGTACCTGCTTGGGCAACCATTTCAACAAATTCTCGTCTTCTTTTGAAATAGTGCCCTAGAACCAAACTTGAAGTTTCTCGTACGATTCCTGCACCAGCTCCGAGAACTAAACCATAGCTGAGTAGGGCTTGGTGAAACTGCATTGCGAATGATGCGAAAAGACAAGCCAATGCGAAAATTAAACCACCAAAAACAGCTGCTAATCGGGTTGATTTTCGTCTTGATGCAGCTACCACAAATGGAGACATAAAGAATGAGATGCTAAGACATAAGGCTCCCATCCAAGCTGGAACAAAAATAAAGACATAGAGCGTAACTACAAAGCAAAGCCTACGTTTTTTTATAATTTCCAAAACTCCGTACATTTCTCAAAAAAATTAATTCATTTATTTATGGGTCATCAAAAAATGACAGTTAAAAGTCAACAATATTATTTTGACTATCTTTACACGTTATATTCTTTTTTTATTATATTTTTGTGAAGTATGAATGAGATACCTGGAAAATGTGTAAACGTAGTTTTGGCCGTAGAAATGGGACGAGGATTGGGTTTTATTCAAAGCCCAATCAAAATTATAGCAAATTTTAATGGAAGACCATTAGAATCAGATGAAGTGGGACCAGAAGATTGTCCCGTATTTAACACCGAATTGGTTTGGGAAACAGAAAAAAAAGATTTGAGAAGAGCAAGGAGTGCTAACTCGCCTATACGGATTGAAATCCAAGTCAACCAACGGAGAGATCGAGTGGGATTTATTTTGCTTAGCCCTAGAGCTGCAAATGTTATACCGTTCGATTCGAAATTGGAGATACCATTTAAATGGCAAAAGCTTCTTGGTGTAGCTCCTGAAAATAAAAATGCTCACCCCGAATTATATTTATCTTTGACAATTCGTGATTTAGGAACATCGGTGCATAGAGAAGAAATTCATTTGGTTGATGTTCCTTCCGAGGAAGAAGAAGTTGAGGAATCCTTCGACACCGAAGGTGAACTATTCCCAATTCAATACCTCAAGGATGGTTTCATCCAAGTTGGAAATGAGGTGTGCAACGAAACATATTTGCTCAGCATCACAATTCAAGTTGCTTATAATTTAGACATGCTTCTACCAGAAGTTTTGGTTTTTCACCAGAGCAGGGAAAAATATTTTATTTCCTTTAAATTACTCGGAATTACAATTAAATCTAAACCTTTCTGCAGAGATCTGCATGCTAACATTCCGATGAATGAAAAAATTGTTATACGTATCCGTTCTGAATATGAAACACTAAGGACATATCTTTCTGAACATTGTCAGATTCAAGTTTCTTTCTTTTGTGGTCATGATAAATTAGGGATTACCCAGTTACCTGTCAATATGCTCTTACAGAACACTGCGGAAGAAGAATTTTTGATTAACGAATGCAGTGTAGGTTGCGAACAAAAATGTTATTTTAAGTTTCCATCTGATCATGGTATTATACCAACAGGATCTAACAATAGACAACCATATGTAGAAGTAGCAACGAATTTAAAAAGAACAGAAATACGACCACAATCAGGACATACAATTTCCAGTGCTCCTAGTGCAGATAGTGTTGTAACATCAACTATACCGCCCGTAGAAGTACCAAGCATGGAAATCATCACAGAACAAACCCCTAATTTAGCTGAATCTACAACAGTTCTCTGTAAAGAAGATCTTAGTAAAGAAGAAACATCTCCCAGAGAATCCATGAAGGAAAAACTGTCTCCAAGAAGCGGTTGCGGCGATTTTCCAGAGGAAGATGAGATAAAACAAATTGAAGAACCTCCAACTGTTTGCGAATGTGGAGATCGAAACGAAATCTCGATCAGTCTAGAAGTTTCTCTTTGTGGCGATCAAGATGATCAATCAAGAACTTTAGAGATAGAAATGTTAGATTTGGAAACTAACTTAGATACCAAGGAAGAGAGATCTGAAGACGGTTCAACCACTAAAGGAGACAACACCGTCAGGTCAACTCAAAGTGTTACGATTGAAACTATTCCATCACTGTGTACAATCATTACTCCTGAAGATATTTCAAAAAATATTACCTCGTACCAACAATACTGCTTGGATGTTATTCTTGAAAATATAACCCTGAAGAAGCACGTAAAAGCGAAAAAGCTTTGCTTTAAATTTAAGCATCCTAAAGCTGCATCCGAGACAGTGGCTACGTCGGAGCTTCATAATGAGAATGATTATTTTGGGGAAGCCATCTTTTTAGAAAATACACGCTGTAAAATGTTTTTCATATCATCCTCCGAGCATATACGAAGAATGGTATATGCATGGCCACCAAAATTGGTACTAACCGATGAAAACGATCAAGTATTAACAGAAGAACTTGATATTTACACCGCAATGTTTTTGGCGAAACAAAGAACAGAATGTTCATATATAACCGAGTGGAAAGCTGTAAGAACATACGAACCTCTTGCTAAAATAAGTATTGCCATGTATTTACAAGAATACGGTTTAACAGCATTGCCCAAACCAACCGAATCAGATCTACTGCCACCAATTCTTGACGAAGAAATTGCAGTGAAGGAACTCCAAGAGTTACAAGGTTGGAAGCAGAAACAGAAAGCGCAATTTTTCGCCGATTTAAAAATTATGGAAAAACAACAAATGAATAAAGTTAATAAAGATTGGGCCAAGAAAAAAAAGGAGTTAGAGAATAAACTCAATAAAAGTATCGGTCGTTGTCGAAACCTTTCCGAAGAACTTCAAGCAGCTGTTAATAATATTCGGACGAAAAAGGCTTTGGATCTAAAAGAATCCGAATTGAATTCTAAACCAAACTGTAGCTTTGATGAAATTTTACAAAAGAATATTATGAAGTATTCGAGTGCGGATAAAAACGAACTTATAGTGACCATCAGTAAAATGGAGCGTGATAACGAGCATCTTAATGGTATTATCAATGACTTAAGAAAAGAAATTCAACAAATCAAAAAAACAGCCCTTACAAAAGAACAAACAACCAGCTTACTTCAGCAATTACGAGTACTTGAAGAAAAATTTGAAGAAGCCCAAAAAGCTAAAGGATATTTTAAAGATCAATGGAAGAAAGCGGTAAGAGAAATCCATGATCTTAAATCAGAAGAACAAAAGCTGATGCAGGAAAAAATTCAAAATCAAATGAACGAATTAAGTCAACTTAGTTTGGATAGTTTTAGCCATTCAGATGCAGGGGCTGGTAAGTTTGATTTGGTGCAAAATCAGTTTTTAGTGCCAGTCCATACACCTGAGCATTTTGATGGCATTAACTGGAACAATTTTGAGTTTTCCTTAGGAATGTCACAGAGTACGTCCTTGGTATCATATAGCAATCCAAATATGTAGGTTTGTAAAAATTGTGTACCTATACTATGGCGTGGAAGACAATAAAAATATATACTAATGAGAATTTATTTATTTAAACATTTTTAAACCTTGAGCAATGATTGTTCCAAATAGTCCAGGAGCTAGCGGTATATTTTAAGACTAATTTCTATCAAGCTGAAATTTTTTTTATGAGCTGGTATGGTTATGTCTGCCAAATGTAGGTGGACGGCAAAATTGGACCGCGGGACATAGAGCGCTAAGAAAAAAAATTGGCCAACTAACCAACCCAGGACGTCAGAGAGTGCTTCTGTCCCGCTCAAATTGTCGGACAAGGTGATTTTTGTGTTTGTTAAATTAGTATATAGTTATTAAAAAAAAAATCAGGTTGATGGTAATGAGTCAAATGTCTTAAAAACAATACGAACCCCAAACCGCAGACACTGATTCAGTTCCGACTCTTATGTCGGACAGTTAATTTTTTGTTGTCGGAATGTCTTAAATAACGAGCAAAATAGGAATTAGCTTGATTGAAGTTTGTAAATTTCATCAAAAAATAATTAAAAACAAAAAAATTCTGGGCGCTTTATGTCCCGCGGTCCTATTTTGCCGACCACCTACATTTGGCAGACACAACCATACCAGCTCATAAAAAAAATTTCAGCTTGATAGAAATTAGTCTTAAAATATACCGCTAGCTCCTGGACTAAAATCAATACTAATTTTGAGTTGAATCAGGACAAGGTACATTCTGATAGAGAAGGGCAAAGGAGGTAAACAACTATGGAAGCAGATGGGAGCGTAGCTGTCGAGATAAGATGGGTGGGTAATTGTAGATGGGAACGTAACGATGAAAGGGTAGTTCTAGAGAGGGGTTAGAGCTGTAGAATGAAGGATTATCTGTACAGGAAAGCGAGATGAAGAAAAGGGAGCTGGTAGTTGTAGAGGAGAGTTGGGATCATAGCTGTGTAGGGTATTTTAAACATACACTGCTCTTTAATTGGAAAGAACGTATATCCCTATGTTGCACTGCACAACCGATGGTTCAAAGAAGATTAACAGGAACGACAATACAATATTATTAGAAAGTGAAACAAGGATAAACAGATAACAGGAAGGAATGCATAATGCGCATGCGTAAAAGTAAACAGCTGTGGGCGTGGCGATATGGACATCCAATTACCGCGCGCATGCGGAGAAAATACTAGTTCCTATTATATGTCTGTCCTTGTCACTTTCTTTGAGCCAATTTCAAAGCGGTATGTTCTTTTTATAAACGAGTAGTGTATGTTCGAAGGGTGGGCAGCTGAAGAGGGGAGCGAGATGAAGCGTGAGGAGCCGTAGGTGGTTTGTATTATGAGAGTTGGAGTTGTAATTGTGAAGGGGTAGTTGTAGGGGGGATCAAGATTGATAGAGGGGAGGTGTTGATGGGAAGTAGGGGAGGGTAGTACGTGTAGAGAGAAACCAACGAGGGTATAAGAGCCAGAGTGTGAGAATGAGAAATAAGAGGGACAAATAAAGATGCAAAAAAAATGGGAGAGATATACGAGAAAAGAATTTTCTTTTTGTGGTACAATCACCCTGTAGTATATCAACGTTGGTCAATAGCTGCTTTGTTAACCGTAGTGATCCTAACAAAGTTAAATAATTGGCAAGGGTTGAGTTTTGATGAGCTGTTGAGGAAATAATAATACCTGGGAACAAAATTACTGTTTGACGTGACTTCCACCCATTATGCAGAAATTATCGTTGTAGTTGTCTTGGTGCTGCGCGTCTTTGTGGTTTTAGTTAACCAGTATACAAGATGAAGGTCATAAGTATCCCCTAACACCTTCATAATAATTCCATACATCAGCAGCAATAACTGTCTTGATTATCGCGTACTTATAAGATGATATATACGGGGAGACACGATATTTACATATTAAATAGTTTTTCGACCCGGATTACTACCAGAGAAACAGATGATTAAGAAAACAACCTGAGGTGATATCAATGCTACTGACCGAAGAACGAACAGCTAATTAGACCACAAATAATACTTCATTGCGAGTTGCGGTAAAAAGTCGCTCTAAGAAAATTACGAACCGAAATTTACATAATTACGTGCCTCAACAAATTACCTCATTCGCTTTTTCAATGCATACTTGAGGTTTCGTTCAATTGTTTTGTTTTTTTAAATTACCCACTTCTTGTCCGTGGGGGAAGTCTTTGTTGGTTTTGTATTAAATACGGGTTCATGTCCGTCCCACATTATTTTTGTTTTATTTACGAATCTGACGATTGAGTTATCCAATAAAACGTCAAAGTTGATGATTTTGGTTGTAAATTTAAAAGGTACAAGATGGTCACGGCACCAAACAACTGTATATCCATATAAATTTAATGTAACGACTTCAGTTAGGGTGCTTTAAATTTTCTTAAGAGATAAAACAGTCGTAAAATTTGGACGAAAGGAGGTAGAACGGATGATTCTTAAAGATATAGAGTTATAATCACCTATTAGGAAGTTGGGATCTCGGCAATTCCCAAACTAATTCGATAATTAACGTGGCCATAGGTATGTAAATACGATTTCTTAAAAGCATTAGGTTATAACTATTACACGGTGCCGGTTATAAATTGCAATTAATTTGAAATATGTTGGCCCATTTGTAGGATAACGAAGTTTCTACCTTAAAAGTTAGTTTTGAGCAGTGGCGTAGATAAATATTTTTTTTTAGCTTTTTTTATGTGCCAGGGAAATTTACCTGAACCTTAGTCTCCAATAGACGGGGCAATCACAAATGTTAAGCCCTTTTATTCTTATCCACCCTGTATACTACAGAAGCCATGAGGTTACCAAACCTAGCCATTACAAACAGAGGGACCAAACCACGACGATCTGCATCGTGGTTTGGTCCTTCTGTAATGCTAGGTTTGCCTTATGGCTTCTGTACTATACAGGGTGTTTTTTTATTGTTCAGCTTATATCTGCTGAAATATTATAGATACAAGAAAAAGTTAAAGGAGAGACTTGGCTAAGAGAACCCGGTGTATATATTAGCGCAAACAAGTTTTTTCCATGGCCTACTTATTTTCCGGAAAAATATGTAACTTTGGTTTTTTAAATAGAACACTCTGTATATTTTTGAGGAATAAGATTCTAAATCAATTTCTCTTTACAAGCATGTATCACTAATAGCGTTTTGCTTTTAAATTCCGTCTAATAATTCAAAAAATAAAATTATAAGAGGTGGCTGTGATTTTTTGAATTTGAATTTTTGAATTCTTAGGCGTAATTTAAAAGTAAAACGCTATTAGTGATACATGCATGTAAAGAGAAATTGATTTAGAATCTTATTCCGCAAAAATATACAGAGTGTTCCATTTAAAAAACCAAGGTTACATATTTTTCCGGAAAATAAGTAGGCCGTGGAAAAAACTTGTTTGCGATATTTTATACTCCAGGTTCTCTTAGCTAAGTCTCTCCTTTAACTTTTTCTTGTATCTTTAATATTTCAGCAGATATAAGTATAACTATATACGCTGGACAATGAAAAATCAGCCACCCTGTATAGTGTATACATGTTGATATTATTTCCTTTGAAATGTTCAGCGTATTGACGACTACTAGGAGCACTATTTAAAATTACATTTTGCACAGTTTTCAGTACAGACTGAAAAATTTGAAAATTTCAGTTTTCTATACCCCTGTGTAATTTAATTATTATAGGCAGTAGCGCAAAATAGTTTTGACATTGTTAAAGGGACTTTTTAATGTACTTTTCAAATGCCTAATTAAAAACACGTTAATGTCAATATCTTGAAAAGTTGGTGAAAACTGAAAATTTGAAATTTTTCAGCCTGTGCTGAAACTGAAAATTTATAGAATTTGAGTAGTGATCGTAGTAGTAGCTAAAAATTTATTCTCATACATACTAATTCTTGCTATTTACGAAATTCCCAAGCAACTCCTTATCTTGGCTGCCCTGTAGGTATTTATTGCAACTTGCAGTAGACGAGCTTTTTTAATTTTTAGTTACGACACTGTATAAAGACATTTGAAAGAGTATGAAGATATGAATATTAAGAACGGTAATTATGTAAATTTCTGGAAAATAAAATTTTTCTTAAACAATTTTCTCATTAACCCATTCCGCGATACGCTATTGGGGCAATTACTTTAAGTGTTATGGAATTTTAATTTCGCTCTTTAAAAACCAACAAGTATTAATTAATTGTTCTACGTAGGTGGTGCAAAAGTGGTAGGGGAGAACGGAGACAATTGTAACAGGGTACAAATGTAACAAGCGCAAAAATATATTTAAAATATATTTCAATTTTCGCGCCATTACATCCGTATTACAGTTGTTATGATCTGCAGTAGTTAGGCTAGTTTGGTAGAAATCCGTGTGTTCCCCGTCTGTTGCGTGTTCAAAAAGTGTTTTGTAAACCGGTAAGTAAAATGGAGATAGTAAACGTTATTGATAACAAATATAGGAGATTACACACCAATATCTGTTTTGTTTTACCATCAATTTAGTTGAGGATTATGTTCGTCCTTGCAACGTATAGTTTAGGATTATGTTCGACAGTTAGTGGCATTTATTGCAATTTGATAATGAAAGCGTTACGGAGACAATTGTAACAGATGTTGTGGGGACAAATGTAACATATTACAATTGTACCCGCATTGAAATATATTTGATATAGGCAATAGGAATTTATACAGGTATCTCTCTCTACTAGATCGCATGTCAAGAAGCGGCATAAGTCTATTTAACAGGGACATTTTTGAAGAATTTGAATTTGCACCTTCGGCACCAACAGAACGCCCGTTAGATCTAGATCCAAGTCACAATGATGTTCCTGATATAATAGGAAAGACTCATCGATTAGATGATAACAATGGCCCTGTTGTAGATGTTGTATTAGCAAGTGAACCTGTGGCTTCTACATCCAAAGAGGACTCTACTGGAGATGACCAGCTTAATTCTTCTAGGGATCTGCTAGAAAGTTGTAGACCCTTTCCAAAAGCTACCGCTAGCAGGACAAGACAAACCAACAGAAAGAAAAGGAAGACAGCCGTATTAACGGAAACCCTCGAAAAACGAGCGCTTGAAGAAGAAGCTGCCAAAAAAAGAAAAACCAATGATAATATTAAACGAAAAGTTGTAGGTGTTAAAAGAAGCCTTTCAAAAAAGAAAAAGATAGATGGGAACCAGGAAACGTTCTTTTCATGTATTAACTGCACATCAGATTAATCAGTTCTATTAATGGTAATTATGTTAGTTTTTTTTTCTTTATTGTTCATTATTATGTATACCACTTTAATATGAATAAAAATTTGTTTTTAACTAAGCTAAATTAATAATTTTTTTCGTGTTACAACTGTCCCTTTTCGTGTTACTATTGTACCCGGGTTGGGGACAACTGTAACAATTGTCATAAATACGAAAAACTATTTATTTCTTAACATACAAATGGAACAAATGAATTACAATTATTACATTATATAGGTAAAACATGCACTACTTTAATTACAAAATGGTGTGCCTTTATAATGATGTTTGCCAATGTGGGATAATTTTACATAAAACATGTTACAATTGTCTCCGGTCTCCCCTACTTAAAACCTTACCTAAGAGTCGTGAAAATTTTATTACCGCGCCCACTCCAGTGTCTTATTTTCCAACATGACAGATCCAAGAAACGAAGAAAATAAAAATTATTACATAACGTTCATTGGGTCCTGATAGGAAGAACGAAACATTACCCCGTTTATTTATGATTCATAACTTATCAACACATGAGCAAAAACCGTTTTTAATTACAGTTCTGTTGATTAGTGAGGTAGAAAAAGAGTTAAAGGCGTATCGGATTTTTGCTCCGCCCAACTGAATTAATTAAGTATTCCGTAATTAAAATCCCGTGAAAGGCGGAAGGTTGCCGTTTTTATTACACACTATCATCGAACGTTTTGTTAAAAATAACGCTTCGAGTTTATAATTAACGACTTAAAAAAAATAACTTGAATGGGTTCACATGCTTTGAGGTGTTTTTTTGAAGCAATGGATGAAATCTACTGCTGGAAGTCATTAATTTGTCAGAAACGGTCATTTGTTTTAAGAAAATAGTTGGCATCAAAATAACAGAACAATATCCTATCCTTTTTTCTTGTAATTAACTTAAAAAAAATTGACGTAATAAGTTAACGTGAATAAAACAAGCTCAGAATAAAATTAGAAAAAATTAAAAATACTTCTTATTTATTAGATAGAGGTATGAAAAAGTTACTTCTGAAATACCATGGAAAATTATAATTTGGTCCATAAATTTGTTTTATAATGGAGTGTTTTGATTACGTGGATGTTTTTAGCTTTAAGTAAGCGTGTTTTTGTGTCACGATTTGGCACGTTTTGGGGTTAGCAGGTTTCTTTTCACAAGATAATATACTTGGAAAATAGTACTAAGGGAAAATGTAATTTTATAAAGACTAGTTTTCCTTGTGAAAAATTCTAAGATAAATCTTATATTTTGTTCCTTGTGTAATATTATACCGGGTGACATACAACAGACGTCGGGGCACCCCTGTTATAATTTTTATTTTTTAACCGATTTAAATAAATTTTTGTATACGTTATATACATGTAAGAACTCGTAATTTGAACTGAATATTAATAATCTTTCACTTCCGGTTTCGCCGGAAATGACCCCAACTTCTTTATTTCAAATGCAACACCCTGTATATTTTTGCATATTTAACTTGGGATTAAGTTCTGCGTATAATAGTATCAAGATATTACAGTTTTGAGAACTTACAAATTTTTAATTTCAAAAATACGCTTTCATTCAAGAGTGCCGTGACTTACCGAATTTTGTTCATATCAGTTAAGTCATAGCACTCTAGAATTAAAAAGTATTTTTGAAATTAAAAATTTGTAAGTCTTCTTTGAGTGGATCAAAGCTAAAAGTATGGGATTGGAGAAGCTAACGGCGCTGTTTTCCACCTTTCTGCAGCGAAGAGAATTCTATAGACCCCTTGACTCAATGACTAGATCCTAAATTATATGTTAGACATCTGCGATATGGACAAAGACTTGACTTAATGAAAAATTATGAGATCACACAATTAAGATTTTTTTCGTTTTCGTTGTTAGCGATGTAAAAAATCTCAAGAATAAAAAAACAGCTCTTTGTTGGTTAAATTTAATTTTCCAAACAATCCAAAAATTATACGTTCATAAATCTTCTGGCCTGTCCCTTTAATATTATGAACAACCCCATACAAACACACCCTTAATCTGTGGAGTAAATTAAGTAACAAATCTAGTAGAGAATATACCTACAGGTCGAGTTTTCGTGGAAATATCTTGGAGCAAATTGCGTTGGGGCAAGCTGTGTGGTCATAACTCGGAAAAATCGCAAAGTAATGGCGACTAATTGTACAATACATTAATAAGAGTGTTGCAGCTTGTGGTGCGACCATTATTTATAAGTAATATGTCAGATTAATCGCTGTACAGAATACAAATTTCCGGGCATGTGCCTGCAGAGCAAATGGGAGGGAAGCACCAGCGATATGATGTTCGCTATCAGTTCGTATAAATTACAAAAATTACCACAACACATTCTCCGTGTCGACCTCGACCCGCGTCTTCCATTTTTCATTCAACAGAGATTTTTATCAGCCAGAATGGAAACCGAAAAATGTACTAATGGACGCCTATTACGTGACGAGACAAATGCGAACCACTGACAGGGATTATTATTTGAGAAACGAGGGTTTCCAACCTCTATTTGTATTTTACTAGAAAGAAATTGATGTCTTTATTCAGTTTGGTAACCCATTCTTCAATCGCTAAATAAATATTCTGACCAGACATGCAAATCTTGGAAGATCATAACCCGTAGAATCGTTCCCTTTAAAAATTCTCTTGAAAATTAGTGAATAGGGTAAAATCTTACCTGTTGCCATCTGGTAAAACTCTTTATCTTGGTGTTTTTTCACTAAAAATTGCATTACGTAGAGATAAAGCAGTCCGAATGCTAGCTGAAGGCCAGAGGTTAAAAGGTGGGCTAGGAAAGCTGCGCCGCAAACCAACCAACCCCAACCACCTGAAAAATATAAGACATGGGTAAGTAATAAAAAATTTAAAAACTGAAGATTATTCACTAAAAACGTTTTGAAAAAAAATGGGTGCAAAAAACAATAAAGGGCAAAATTTAAGAAGCCCAAATAAGTTCATCTCCAAAAATTTTTTTGCAATTTTTATTTAAGATTCAGTAATTAAGGAGTACTAAGTCGTTTAAATGGCGAAAGCTTTAAAAGCTCATCGTTTTATTAAAGTTCATTAACGTGGAAAAACGACACAAATTTAAATGCAAGCCGTGGTTGACCTAAATTGGAGTAGGTCCGACAGATTATGAAGAAGTACAAAGCGGGGTAGTTTTGGGATTGGGATAATTTGCACTACCTGCAGTAAACACATGAAGAAGACCCTTGCTAGCGATTCATTATAAATATTTCAATAGAATGTACAAAAAACATTTAAATGTCTATGCAATGGTAGTACAATCCCCCAAAGCAGTCGTCAATGTCACGCTGCGACTTTATCTTCGTAATTAATTTGTGCAACTTTAAATACATGCAAGGTCTATGCAAATAATGCGGCTTTCTACCATAATATATTGACTTGCATTCTTTAACAAGCTTTTTTTTCGTTGCATGTACTGTACTAAGAATGCTTGCCGAATTCTTTTAAAATTCGGAGGCTTCAAAAAACTTTAAAATAATACTTCAAGGTGATGACTAGTTTCTTTCTCCATTATTCTTTATTATAGCTCATATATTTCAATTTAATCGTAATCGTAAATTATCCTGGAGGTAGTGAATAGTACCAGCATAGTCTCCACTATTATTTGAAACCTGTCTACGTAACTGCCTACATGTATCTTGAAAGATTATCGTGATTAATTTCTAACCATCCCTTCAGCTTCCTAAAATCTGCTGTTCTCCAGGCATGAAAAAAGTGGCACCATTAGTTCATACGTCATCACATAATTACCGAGGACATCCCAGTTCAAGCACGATACAAAGATAAACGATGTCTTTTCTGAACTGTGATACATAATAATGGAAGGGTCGTGAGAATAAATAGCACGTGCTGTATATATTTGAGTAAAGACTTGTCCTAGACATAAAGTCACCCTTTATATTTTCCAGTTCCGCCATTAAATAAAATGTTCTCTCCGGCGTTAACTGCCAAAAAAACTCGAGGCCTTTGTTTTATTGCGAGGTGGTAAAAAGCGTAAACGAACAGTTTTGTTACCTTCAGGGTAGTAATGTTGTTTAATGGTGGTGGTATCGACGTCCCTTCTTCGAAGCGCTGGGATGTTCCTATGAAGGGAGTGAAGCTCACGGTCATAGAGAACCGGGAAGGAATCCTCTTCATCGGGAAGCCTCGTAACGGGAGTGCTCCTTTCTGGAAATAATTAAAACAAGTGAGTTAAAAAAATAATAAAATTGGGGCATCATAACAGTGAAATATTTTTCCCATTTACGTTTGAAATTGCAAATGAAATTTTTTGCTGATGAACTGAATTGTGTTTCGCTGCTTCTTTTAAATTTAATGCTACGCAAGGGTAAGCATTTGTAAACCGGGAAATACTGTATTTGTCATTGTCAAGTAGGCTGTCTCGTGTTTCCTTGTTCTACATTGTTTTTTTTTTGCTTTATATACGTCAAGGAATTTCATTAGGAATGTAAACAGGGAAGAACGGAATTAAGCCAGAAATGAATGCCGCAAAAAAGGTGTTTAACAAGACAAAAGATGTATGATACCTTCTGCATTGTGTTGTGTCGTGATTTGTGATTGCAGTCATTAATTAAAGAAATTAATTGAATTAAGAAATTATTACTACTTTCCCATGCCACCACTGGTATACAGGGTGATTATTTGAAAACGGTTCACCATTAATATCTCGCGAAACATACCAAATACTAAAAAATGTAAAAATGGTCACAAGATGTTGTTTAAATTTCTATACTTATGCAGCTTGGTGTTAGGTACATTTTCGTTTTTTGATTAATGCTAGAATTTCACTGTGGCGCCCTCTACGAGGTTTTGAAAATCGGAAACTGCTGCTCCTATAGCGCCTTTATTAGTCAAAATATGAAATAAGTTTAAATATAAAAGTTATTCAGTATATTGCTCTGCATTCTCCTAAATTTATATCACGTATACAGGGTGTTTGCTTTTCATAGTACACTAAGCAACTTTGTTATTTTAAATGAAACACCCTGTATATTATTATATAATTGAATGCAAAATTGAATTGTCTATCACATAGTATAAGGTAGTCATATAGCTAAAATGTACGGTTGATGAGAAAATCGCGAACTTCCGCTGCGTTAGTAAATTAGATGCCTGTCTCTCTTCTGTACGTATCGAACCCGTATAGTCTGGTGTTTCTCGCTACGCATTCAAGTGATTTCCAATGCTGCCTCGCGAACTACTGTTGAATACCAAAAACGAAATGTTTATTTTTAGCATGGGAAAGTCTAGGGGAGGTGCGCACCTCCATTTATTTTACCAATTTTTGCTACTGCTACCCCTATATAAAGCGCTTGTAATTTATCACTCGCGGTAGGTATGAATTTTCACATGTTTTTAATAAAATTCAACGGTGTCTGTCCAACTTTAATAATTTATCTAAAAGAATAATAAAATATTCTGTAATTTAAAGTGACAAAAACTAAAACCAATGAATTACATCACTTAACTAAATTAAACTAAAAGAAAAAAAAAGTACATTTCGTTGCATTATTACATCCTTGTTGAAGCGGTAACCACCCAAAACAAAAAAAAACTCTTCAACACGTAACTTGCAGTAACACAGTTTAATAAGCTGCAGCAGTCTTGCATCCAAACTTTTAGCTCAGTCAACCAACTAAACGCTATTGAGTTACAAGTTTGTAACTTTTTGTCCTAGAAACCGTCTCGTCTTAATTATTTAGAAGAAAAGTTTACCAACTTGTGTTCGTTCATTTAACAGAATTGTTAATAACGGTAGGGGGCTTAGAATTATGTGTAAAAGACACTATTACCTTATAGTTTCCAACCATTAGTTTGTTTAACAAAGTTGTGCTACGTGTTAAATGTTGCCAACTTTAACTTTTAATTTATAGTTTGTACTAGGAGCTGTTAGATTAGCAAGGTGATATAATGAATCGTGGTGGGATTGCAAAACTTTCGAAACCACCATAAAGGGGAGAATATAGGAAAATGAGAGAATGCAAAATATAGTTTTAACAAAAAGTTTGTAACTTTAGGAATTATCGAAGGAAATTCGGATATTAAGGTCTCCAATATGTTGATCTCCTCATAATTGAAAATAAGAACCCTTAGGAAAATTTTTAATTTCATTCATTAAGCTTTCCTTTGAAAATTTGTTCGTTTACAAAAACATAACCCACTTGGAAACTCTACCCTAGATGAAGAGGTTTTAGTTATAGCGTTATAGTCAGCCCAATTACTTAAGAAGAAAATTCAAAAATTTTCAATCGAAACTTTTGTCCCAAGAGAGTAATCCTCCGTTCTCCTAAGTAACCTAATTTTCCAAGCGAAACCCTTCGCACTCTTGTACGACGCGATATACTTCGATCTTCCGATTAAAGTAGTTTTAAATAAAAAACAAATAAATATCAACTCCAGAAAGAATTTCTAAAAATTTTGCTCTCAAATTAAGAGTCATGCAACTTACAGAAAAATTTTCCTTATAATTTTTCCTCTTTCCAGGTTTCCCTGGTTTTCGTTAGTCGCACGAAAATCTGCTAATTATACTCTGCCACGAAAACTTTTTAGGGGAATTTAGGTCGTTAAGGTGACTTCAGAATTTTAGGAAGAATACCATCGTTACGTATAGCCACCCTGTATATTGTTAATTGTTTAAATTTTAATCTTTGAAAGTTAAAAGTTATCAGCGATAACGCGCTAAATCGATCCCTTACAGCGATTTGATTGAACGCAGTACTCTTTTTTGGACCGGGGATCAAATCCAGAATGCCATTGACTTTTTTTTAATTTTTTAAAACCTGGGAATGTCCCAACCCTTGTAGTATATTTTCAGAATCTAAATGTTTGATACTATTCATTTTTCTTTTTTCTAACCAACCCCTCAATTTGTATGTCATATATATCGAGATAAGGGAGGAAGTCTGCTTTTACTATAGATTTTAGAATTAAAGTTTACGTGTAAAGACTAAAGATGTGTACCATAGCAACAACAGTCTTGTTCTCGTGCTTTTAAAGGATTGCCTGACGCTTCTACCGTTCCATCATTAATTCAAATTTAATCAGACCCGGCGCGTTCCTTTGTAAGGTGTAATTATGTTACCACATCGATGCCGGTTCTAATGCCAATAATTAACGCTGTACATATGATACGCTATTACCTTTACCCTATTATTACAACGAATTAAGACTTTTTCCTCTGGAGTCGCTTAAAAAGTTTTGTTTTCGCGTGATTTATCACGTAATTAAGGCCAGAGGAAGAAAATTTTCAAGTCGAATGTTGTTTTTTCTCCAGGAAGAAGAAATTTTTATAATTACAGATAATAACGACAATTTAAATTTTAATAGCAGTTTACATTGGACGGTGTAATATCCTTTGAGAATTTACGAGCGTGTTGCTTTGTATAAGTTACGGTTTAATATTTAAATGGAATTTATGTGGGATCTTAAAGTTTCCCAACAAGTAGGTAATAAGTTATTAAAGGAGAAAGAGTTGAACTAATTTCTTACTTAATGCACGCTGAGGTAGGTACACTACCTGGTGAATACTAGATCAAAAAGAATGAGTCATCAAAAGCGTAGGAAGTAAGTTAGTTTAAAGTGATGCTGAATTATTTTACAGCATGAAACACAAAAGGTTTTAAGTTTGTTAATTATTTATCACAATTTTTTATTCTAAGAATCTATACTTATATAAAAAGAAACTTTCCGATTTAAATGGGAGGTTTAAAATAAAATAAATTACGAGGGTAGTTTGAAAACTTCGCGGTCTGATAGAGAGAGGGAAGCACTAGACACACAATTATTTTTCGAAGTTTAAAATTCCAAATGACTTTTTTGGAATTTATTTAAATAGAGCCTGCATCAACTTTTTCAAAATGGAAAAATATTAATGGGGATTATTGATGGTGGATTATCTTCTTCAGGATCAAACCATAACAGGACAATACTACGCTAACTCGATTAGGAAGAAAAAAAAAGCGACCTGAAATGGTAACAAAGAATGTGTGGTCTTCCATCAAAACAATGCTTCAGTGCATCTGCAGTTTCAAATTTATCAGTGAGGCCTTGAATTGTTGCGTTATCCTCTTGGAACATACACTGATCCTTTATGGAAAGAGGATACCGCTTTGAAATTGGCTCAAAGAAAATTGACAAGGACAGACATATAATAGGGACTAGTATTTTCTGCGCATGTCTACGATAATTTAGAAGGCGGTAATTGGCTGATGAAGTGATGATGTACATAGCGCCACGCCCATAGCTGTTGCTTTTACGCATGCGCACTAAGCATTTAGTTCCTGTTATCTGTCTATCCTTCTTGCATTTTCTAACAATTGTATTGTCGCCGTTATTTGAACTATCGCTTGTGCAGTGCAGTATAGGGATATGCTTTTTCCAGTCAAGGAGCAGTGTATGTTCGAAGGTTATCCTCCGTATACACAGGATCTAGCTCCATCAGACTTTCAACTATTTTCGAAGAAGAAAAGACAACGATGCCTATCTGAGCGGTTTGTGTTTTTTGGTACCAATAAACTAAACAGTTTTTCAAATATTTATAAATAAAATTTTAAATTATTAATAAAAGGTATTCTAACATACAATTTATTACTCCACTGCGTAATCAGGTCCCAAAAGAGTTTTTAATTAAAAGTTTATATCTCTTTCTTGTTTTTGTGTCCCAGAACTTTGTTATAAGACTCCCAACTTTTTTTTATTTAATTAATTTATTAATGAATTATTTAAGTATTGATGTAAGAGTTTTTAAATGCCAAGTTTAAAGTTTTGTTAATTTAAATGAAACGCTGAAAAATAAAACATGGATGAGGGTTGTAAATAGAAAATGAATTGTAAAATACATGCACTCGTATTGAAAAGTAATAAAAAGCAAAACCATAAAACTGGAAAATAGCAATAAAAGTCCCCCAACGATAAAATTAATCCCTCTAGAAATTTAATTTTCACCAAAATTAATAAAATGCATTTGTTACCTTATCCACAAATGTAATGTTAATCTAATTTCAGTATTAAATTAAATTTTGTGGTTTTCAGGGAACGTCAAGTTTGATATGATTTTAACATTAATTTAACCTAAAATGGTAGGCAGTTATCTAAATGGAAAATTCTAAAGTTCTAACTTTAGCTTTAAGCCCTAAATTAATACAATATGCGGTTATAAGACTACTTGAAAATTTTCACACAAACTTTAATTTTCTGACGTGCTACAGCCTACACCTTTCTTCGTTCGGCCACAATCAAATTATAGTTTAATTACAGAAGCCTTATTGATGTTGAACTCTCTACGTCGAGCATTTTCCTTTGAAATAAGATTATTACGGAAGTAGAATGGGGGAGCTTTTAACTTATGGCGTGTTCGATCGCAATTTCCCTCACGTATGCTTGTGGTTCTTCTTAGGAGTTGAAATTCGCATTAACTACAATTCACAATGCATAACACGTACCATAAAATGATTGTGTGACGCTGGAACAATTTAATAACGAAATCTCCTGCTAGGTATAGGAAAATTCAATTGAAATTTTCCAGTATTTACATAAGACCGTGGCAAGGGTTAAATGTTTTCACAATTAGAAACGTTTCCCAAGCGAAACAGCATAGAAAATAATATTTCAAACGACATCACTGATTGTTTAGTTTAAGTTTGTTTTTGAATTAGCAAGGTTTTCTTGTTTCTAGAAAAGTATAGAGCGACAGTAAACTTTAGAGATGATGGGGCTGTGAACTTCATATTCAAGTATTCTGAGCATATGGGCTTAAGGTTTTGAAGATTTTACTCTTAATTTTATGTTATAGGGTTTATCAAACCTTTCACAAACTATTTTTAGACAGAAAAGGAATGAATTAAAAATATCGACTTAAAAACAATAAAATAAGAGAAAAATGTGAAGATCACAAGTCTGCAGATAAAACAGTTGGAAGTAAGACAAAGAGTCAAACAACTCGTGGATGAAGGGGTTTGGGGAAAAATAATTTGAAATAGGACTGAACAAGGGCAAGGGTGTAATCTGGATTCTGGATTGATTACAAAGGAGGAACCAAAATTCCGGCGCATTTGAACCACGCGCATTTGTGCTGCTTTCCCTGCAGCTCCGTCAGGCTTCACCAAAGAATATCAACATTTTTGAATGAATTAGAGCGTGAAGACGAGGCAGTGGCATCAGAATATTCCTGTTTCGTTATCAGGATTACACCCATAACAGTCGTGGATGTTTCTTCTAGCCTGCAGTCTTCGGGGAGGTTCGTTACCCATTAGGGCTTTTCAATGCTTGGGGTGTTTTACTAATGGCGTATGGTCTACACGTTTTTTTTTCTTCTAACGGTTAGATTACAATATAATGATTCACCCACATAAATTTCGCTTGTGGGTGTGTAGCATTCTTTATTTGCTTAAGAAATATCTCCCATGGGGTAGATTTAAAAAAGGCGAACTTGTAAATGAAAAAATATCATGGAATCAAAATGAGTGAAGAGATAGATTGCCTCATAACATATTATGGGGCTTTTAAATCTTTTTCTTATCCCTTGCTAACTTCATCCCTACTTAGTGGCTTTTATTGGTTTATCGACTTCACTTTATTACTGTTTACTGCTGTTTGTCGGCTTTCCATTGTAATTTGTCGACCGTTCTGTCATTTCTTTTTCTATTTTACTGACCAGTTTATCACTTTATTAATTCACTTCCTTGGACTTCTTGAATATAACTTTTTTTTTTCTTATACAGGCTGTTTCCTAAAAATCGCTTCGAGCCATAACTTTTTTTACCCCATTTTTCAAGGTTCATGTTTTTTTATTAACAGTATATAAGAACTTTACTGTGGTAAAATTATTATTTATCTATATAAAAAAAATTGTATTGAGCCTTGGTCCAGTGATTTTGTGAAGCCGAAATTTATGAAGGCGTTTCTTACGACCAATTGCTTTTACGAGCCAGGGCTACCGCAAGTTGTCGAAGAAAAGATTAACACGAACAAAGAACTTTTAATTGCTTGTTAACATGCAGCCACACACAGAAAAGCCCGTTACAGACGTTTCCCATAAATAAAAGTTATTGAATTATCCGGAATTTATGGAACCTCTTACGTAATGTTACGAACAAAAAATATAACTCTTCTTGCCCCTCATCCTTGTTAGACGTTTGTTTTCTACTAGCTTTAATAACTCATAAATAATTTTCGACAAATGTTAATTAAATAGAATAGTACACACACTGCATGGGATTTGCCGAGGCCAGAGGCGAGGATTAACATGGAAAAGTATAAATCACGAGTTTGGTTCGCGGTAATAACTATAATTCATAGATACATGCCTATGATAAATTATATTTATTACCTATTATTGCTATTAATAAGGTTAGGTAAGTACTGAACTACCCACACTTATAAATGTTTCATGGTTTGTTGAGAAAGTGTCTAATTAGGTATAAAAATTTGAACTTCTGAACTTTATCGCTTGTGCAAATCTTCAGGGAAATATTTTCAGCTTGTTAATGTTTAATAATTTAAAAAATATTCTTCTGATGATTCTGAAGGGCTTTTAATTGCAATAAATTAGTACCTACTTCTAACAAGTTAATTTTGTACAGTTTTGAATAATTGATTTAAAGTAAAATGAAAACAGTAATAAATTTGCTTGTATTTTCTCAAGCACGTAACATTATAATTTTTTTACGAATGCTATATTTATGCCCCAATAGAATATCTATTAATCTAATATACTGACATTTTTTTCAGGGGGTTGTCAGGGCGCCACAAACGAAAGGCAGGAATTAATTGTGTTTTGAGGTCTACCGTCTACATATCGCTGTATATTCCACTCTTTCACAAAATTGAGATACTTTAGAAAAAAAGTTTAAAATGGTGGCCACGGTTTCACAAAAAAAGTTTTCTAAATATTTCCATGCCTAACCGAGGAAATTTGGAATGTTGGGGACCTTAATGGTAATTGAGGTTTTCCTGTTCTTTCGCCTATAAAATTACTCCGAAGGGGTTCTAGCGTAAGGGCCGATTTTTCAGTCCTGGCTTAAACCCCGGTTCAGCTAAACTAAGACTAATTCCCATGGATACAACGGTGAACGGTTACCAGAATTGTGTCCATTTTGGTTTAGCTGAACCTGAGTTTAAATCAGAACTGACAAACTAGCCCTAAGGAGCTTAACATTTTTTTTAACATGTCCATTATTTGTTTGTAGGCGCTAATGAAGTGACGAACCTGTTCTTTGAAATTTATCATAAAATTACGCAAAATGTTCCCAAATTCTACACGACTACCTTTTTTCGATCTTCATGTTATTATGGACGTTGGGAATACACCTTTCTCTTTAAATAGGCCCATGAAAATAATCTGGGGATGTCAAATCGAGACTAGAAAACGGTTACGGGAGATCACTGCAACGTTGTTTGTGGAAATCGGCGAGCGGTATGGGCAATGGCTCCGTTCTGTTGGAACTACACATCCTTTATGGTGTTTGGAGAAACGTTGTCAATATTTTTACATAACAATCTGAGGTAACAGTTACCGGATGCTTTTTATTTGTATCCTCAAAAAAATAAGGCCCGATATTTGGACTGCACAATGGTTATGACCATATCTAGGATTCCAGTTGGACCAATAATGACAAGTTTTCTTATTAACGAAACCTGATAAATGAAGATTGGCTTCACCAGACATCAGAAGTTTGTTTTGCCATTTTTGCAACTGCCGGGTTATCCTGAATTATGTGAAAGATAATTTGATTACAATCCATTCTGCATGAAGTGAAGGTCAGCGTGCACTATTCTAAGCAGACTTTTGTCTGAAGTGTTCAGCATTAAAGAGTGTCGTCTTGCAAGTATGAGGATTTGGGTTGAACAAAAATATAGTAGCCACAAAGTACAAACTCTGGATTAGCTTGAGGGCATAATAGTTTAAAGTTTATTCTTCGGAGTGTTTCAGCAGTGTGGGGAATATCAAGTGGACAGGTATGTTATCCCTGTTTGGCGTTTCCTTCGTAATCTTCAGTTTATCTGTCACGTACTCTAACGACCACTGTTTACTGCCCTCTCCTGGAAATGTTTCAGTATTGGGCATCGCGAGTACCAAAAACAGCTAAAGGCTATCCAAAATCTGCAATTTACTCCCAGACTTTTAGTGGTGGATCTATATTTCGCTGTCATTCATCATTCCTCTCAAGAAAGGTGTCCAAACGATTGTTTTACGCATTCGGGTGAAAAGCTTTGGAATCCATGACACAAAAATTTTGTAATTTTTTTTTAAATGATTAATCCAGTCGTTACCATAAAACACTGTTTTTATACAATTTGATAGACTCTGCTGAACAGGAAGATTCAAGGAAGAATTTATATACCACTTGTCCACTTTAGCAGATTTGATTGTGTTTCCGTTTCAATTTTAGATCAATAACGAGCAAAGAGATTTAAACTTGGAAATAGTCAGAAATGTGTAGTGATGCCGCCCGAGATCGAGAATTCTCGATCTCGTCTCGATCTCGTCTCGAAATTCGAGACGAGAGTTAGCAAAACTCTCGTCTCGAAAATCGAGACGAGATCGAGAGTTGCTTAACTCTCGTCTCGTTCTCGCCTCAAGAACTCTCGAACTCTCGAGCTCTCGAATTGTCATTCAGATTTTCTTAAGAAACTTAGGAAAAATATTAGGTTATAAATTTTATGCCGCAATAAAAAGATATAACAATAAATAAAGATATATAATTACAAACATTTTCATTTATTTATTAAATGCTAGCGGCAAAATTGCTATACAAATTTTAATTAATATCGCTGAAACTATTGATTATAGTAGGAAAGTAGTCAGGTAAAAAAGTGTGATACGACTGATACGAGTATTAAATAAAGATTGTCTTTTTAATTTGTTTAATTTTTAAAATACTACACCACTATAATAATAACAAAATAAGTGTAAGTATAGATTATCCGAAAGAAAATAGACGCTTTGCAAATAATTTATGATTATACTCGGCAGTCGGCCCTGAAACCCCCATAGGATAATAATCCGATTTACTAAAATCTGAAAACTACCTGGATGGAAATTCTAGAAACGTCTCTGTATAAATAGTAAAGCATTCTAAAATTTGTTTAAGCTAAAGCCGTTCTAAGTAGGTACCTAACTATTCCTGATGTTTTATGGGTTTCCCAAGGTTAACTTGCATTTTGTCGTAAACATTCATTTTTAAATTTGCATGTTCCTTAATTCTTGTGCGAACTCGAGAGCTCGAGAGTTCCGAGAATTCTCGCCTCGAGAACGAGAACGAGACGAGAGGTGGGTCTCGAGATCGAGAGGGAAGTTCAACTCTCGTCTCGAAGTCGAGACGAGATCGAGAGTTACCCAACTCTCGTCTCGTTCTCGTCTCGCGGCATCACTAGAAATGTGCATACTCCTTGTAAAATCTTATTAATGTCCTGAAGAGTCTCACAATTTATTCCTTGATCTCAGCAATCCGTCCTTAAAGAAAATAAATTACAATTCTAACCACTCCGGGCTTAGTAATCGCGCTTCAAGTTTTTTCATATAGAATTCTAGATGGTCGTGCTGAGATTCGATTTAAATCAATAAATGTTCTAAAACGGTTTCGAAATGAATAAACGTCGAATCCTACTGAGTTTAACTAATTACGTATGTGTCAACACTTAAAAAATCCTAACCTTTAACGTCTTAGAGAATCAGATAGAAAATATTTATTATTCGTAGACCCCTACAGCTTCAATTTCGAAACGTTTCCATTAGGCTTTGTAGAGCTGTCAGTCTATTTTCTAGAGGTTCAAGAAACTCTCGGACCAAACTGTTAAACAGGATGACATGACAGAACTATACAAGAGAACTTTTATACTTCTTACTATACGCTGATAGCGAGCCAGGAGCAGTGTTTTATTCCCGTTCTATTTGCTCCCATCACGAAAAGAAATAAACGGTTATCTATTTCCTTACGGCCGAACGCATCCAATTTGAAATAGCAATAAACTTATGAATCATGATCCGTGACATTGCACTATAATCTCGCCGCCGCTGTGTTCTATTCCTATCTCTATAATTATTAGTAGAAGAAAATTACTTACATCTCGATGGTCGAGCGTCTATTGTGACGCTTTCTTTCTTGATTTATTTCCGTTAAGATATAGAGAATACCGCGCCGATCAACGAGGGAAAAAACAACCGAAATAAATTGCTAAACTGTATCTATACTGGACGATGTATGGCTATAAATCTCAAAGACAAAAGAGAAGTGAGCTTCAAATTTAGATGATTTACTAGCCGAGTTTAGAACTAATTGTGTTTAACCTTAGAGTTGTTCAGTTCTATTTTCTCATACTGCACGTATTTTGATTTAAATTTTTTTTAATAATATATTCAAGAAAATATGTTTTGGACAACCTGGATACCTGGAAAAGAGGTTTTAATTTTTTTTGATAAACCGTTAATTCTGATAATATAAAGGACGTCTACAACTAATGTCCATAGATATGGGGACTTCTAAATTACAAAATAGTATTCATACAACGAACGTTTCAAAGTATCTTACGCCCTGAAGCAAAATTACGAATTTAATGTCTTCCCAGATTTTTTTATAGGTAAAGCGAGCGAAGAAATGAAGAAATTAAAAACGCATTAGTTAACTTAATAGACACTGTATGTGTATTGCAAAACACTCTTAATTAAAATTTTATTCTCTTGGTGGTCTAATTATATTTTGCTATGCTTGGGAGCTCACAATTTTGAACTGGTGTGGGTTCAAATCAAAATTAAATCCTTTTCGGTACCGTTTAGTTTTCAGGTAAAGAGAAAAGAGTTTTTGTTTTGTTAAACTGTAAACTTAAGGAAAACATTTTTCTAAGGTAGTCGAAAATAAAGTGTTGTATGGAACTCGCACGTAAGGCATCTTTTTTTACTCGCGGTAATTATCACCCAACTCGCTGCGCTGGCCCGGCCACAAACTAAGGCAAAAGTTCATACTTCTAACATAAATATTTTCCTTGAGTAATATGAATGCAATAAATTTTGCAACCAGCAATATGATGGTGCACCTCGCAAATCGTTAAATTCTGACAGAGCTACAAACATTTTTTCCAAAATCATGTCATAATAATTAATGAACAATTCAATGGTAAATTGATTTGTGCCTTAATAAACAAACGTCAAAGCGTGCAAACTAAGAACATTGGGTATTAAATTTAGAATGTAGAATGAGTGTGAATTTTATGACATTGTGTATTATAAACCTTCGTAAATACAACAGTAAATATTGATATAGGGCGGCAAGATAAATTCAACCCTTTGTTTTACAACTCTCCAGGTTCAAACTGTAAGCTACTTGATTGTAACAAATATTCACGTGAGGGAAATCAGTTTGACTGTTTAATAATTTAAATTTTTTTTCAGACGTAAGGGATGTCCTTTTTACAGAGTACGAGTACAATTAATTTCCATTCTCGGATACTGTAAAAATGATAAATTTCTTATCAAATACAATTTTCAGAATATATTAAGCCACCATCTATATGCAGGAACTTAACTCCCCCCCCCCATTTGCAATTGTAGTAAACGCAACCCAACCCGTATATTTATTAACTGTAAATATTATTATTTCTTTATGAATGAACTGATCCTGATTTATCCCTGATAAGCTCATCATAGTTTGCAAACATTTCCTTTTACCTGCATTGCTGGTGTACGAAAATATCCTACCACCCCCTGTTCACGCACTGCCACTGCGCCTGCTATTAGTGTATCTTATTTTAAGATATCGGTTTCAAATTTAACAGGAGTGCTTTAAATGTTCATAACAACCATCTCTGGTTGCAAAACAAACTAATGGGAGGTATTGATATCCCTATCGGTGTTAATATATTCAAAGCTGTTATCACGTAAAGACTGCGTTACTGATCATGGGAATCTTATATAGGGGTGTAGGATTGGGGAACAAGAACAATAACATGACTACAATTACCAATACTGAAAGTTTATGCAGAAAATTAGAATGGCTAGAGAAGATGCTCGATTTTAGGGAGTTGCTTAGGAGATAGCATAATGAGCCTACCTTTTGTAGTTCAGATACGTTAGTTTTCTCAATCGTAATTCTTAATGCTTGCAAGATATCATATACTATTTTACTGTCTTTGTCGGAAAATATGACAAGAATACGTGTTGGTGGATTTAGAGTTATCGAGGGTGACGGGCGGCGTGAATCTTAACTCAAGTATTCGACTGAATTTTTCCTTTTTACGATATTTCGTGTATAGTTTCCGAGATATTTAGATTGAATCGTTTTTAAATATTTAAAAAAATCAATTTGTTGAAATAATTTCTTTTGTTATTAAGAATACAATACAGGATGGTCAATCAAAAATTATTCAATACCACAAAAAATCCTGTAAGATCGATGCTCTGATAAATATGGAATTCTTTTATTCCTGAGACGTAATGGCTATAATATGTATACATGCAGCAGTCAAAAAGAAAACGAGGTTATACAATTAAATGCTAATGCGTTATTTTGCGAACTTCGCGTTCCTTATACAATAGAAAATGTGTCACCATTGCATAATACATCCAAATTTTGTAATAAAAAGAAGGAATCAAAAACTATTCTATTATGTGCGTGATAACAATGTCTATGTCTGGTATGAAAAATCGTTTAGCAAAACCTTCCCCATATTTCTATTACTGAGTTCTGTCGAGCACGATTAATCTCACGAAATCTATTGTCAGATGGATCACCTTTAACAATCGATGTGTCGATATTGAAAAAGTTTCGTTTTCCAAGCGGGCGTAGAACTTAGCACCCACTTCATGATATAAATTGGCGCATTTATTTTTATAAATCCCCGAGTAATCCGGGACGATTCTTCACGTCTGGACCGCAGCACTGTAGCATTTTTATCTGCATCTCGAGAGCAAGTTATATAAACTTCTGTCTTTTATTCCTCGACCTGTGAGGCGCACATTTCATTCTTTCTTATTCGGTTATAAAATTTTATGAGGAGGGTGTATCATTGTATAATTCTACGGAGAGTTACTTAGTTTTCCCGGCTCGGCCAATTACTTTTGAAAAGTTGCCTTGAAATGTTTTAAGTACCCTGGATACTTCAAGATTAACCAACCCCTTTTTATACTTCTGTACAAACTCCAAATCACCCCTTTATCGTTGGTCGTTAAAATCCTACACCGAACGTGAAAGCCAAAAACACGGAGCAATTTTTTTATGAACTTTGTTCTCATTAAGTTTTTCCCGACACGTCCAATTTTTGATCCTGGTCGATTTTAAAAGGATGTCTTCCAGGATATAAATTTATTGTTTTTAGGATACTACAATAAGGAAAGTTTCTTTACAAAAACTTTAGACATTTTTTCCTGGCATTCCCATGGGATGGTAAGAACAAACATGTCTTTTATTGAACAAATTACGAGTTTCATTTACAGTTTCCCCGAAAATATCCTTTAATAAATCGACATTTCTGTCAACTCGAGATGATTCAATTACTGGTGAAGTAGATGTTATATAAGATAATGGTGATGAAAGTCAAGTTTATAGGAATTTGGGGAGCAAACTTAATTAGAATCAATTGTCAAATGAGATAGCGATCTGTTAACTGACGTGACGTCCTAGAAATCTCTCAATTAAGAGAAATCCAGGACGAAATCACTTTTTCTCTCAGCGTTTCATTTTTACGAGATTTTTCTGATAATAATCCGGGTCAACAGGAACATAACACCCGGATTATTGTAGGATGCTAAAGTATTAATTGGTTGGAAGAGGGAATCTTAAGATGACGTTCATTCTGTTTGACCTGGTTTATTCTAAGAAATTCCATGTTCTATTCTTACAAGTTAGTAATTCATTTGTGTACACATATTTTTGCTGGTCTTGTTTAACCAACAGAGTCCAATTAAATTTGTTTGAGCGAGAATTGCGTTTAAGAATATACTTAGTACATTGTGCAACAAGTGCGTGGGGCTCTGGCTTCACACTCTATACTTTTTCTAGGCCTTATATTTGAAAATATTATATTCACAAGCGTTTGACGCTGACGCCACGAATCACAGGAAAGGAGGCATGTGCAGTCAACATTTCGAAACGGTAAACGCATGGTGTTATGCACCTGTTCGCCGTGTTTACCGATGCCAAAAAGTGTATGGGTGCTTATCCTAACACTGCGTGAAATTTAAAAAAAAAATTAATTTAAAACAAAATACCTACTTGCAATTTTTTTACTACGTTTTACTTTTTGAGTCATCTTTTAGACATGTTTACATAAATATTTTTTTTAAAGTTTGTCATGTACCTAACTTGTTGATTATTGTCTTACAGTACTTTTCCGGGCCCGTACCTACTTCCTTAATCTTAATTCTTAAAAAATAAAAAAAGAACTTTCCAGGAGCTGGAAACTACCCTGGCTCGGGTTTGAACCCAAGCCAGATAGGACCACAGACTCCCTAAATCCTCTGTGATCTCGAATGCAAAGGATTATTGTTTTAATACTCAATCTAAGAAAATCTTAGCTGTAGATCGAAAGAGTTAAGAATGTGGTATGCATTTTATTCTCTGATCAAGTTTGCTTACGTCCTCTACACATTTCTGAAATTCTTCCTTTCCATAGTCTTCCGTATAGGCTGAGTTTGCAAAAAGAACTAACAGCAAGTCCATTGATACAAGACGTGATTTATTATTGTCGTGTTTTATTTTTTTAGACTTTTAAATTTACTTGACCTAACCACTTCTTCTTGTCCTCGCATGCTTTAAGTGTTTTTTAAGAGACTTCAGAATTGCAGCACACCTACGCATTTCTTATAATTTTAAAGCACCTGTCTGACTGTTATAATGACTGTTATACCTATGGCTATTAAAAAATCAACCTGAAAAAAGTAATACTCCAAGCAAGAAAGAAATGTATATTAGAAAATCAATTAAAAAACTCAATTAAAGCAAGACGTGTTAACGTCTTATTGCCTCACAGTAATCCAGCTATAAATAAATTTTTTAATTCCACTCGGGGCAACAAAATTATGTGTGCGTGGTTTTTCACGTTAATGACACGGAACGTGAAGCTACTCGGAATTCAGAATTCAGACCTAAATACCTACGGTATTAAATTAGTTCTAGTAGATTAAACTACTAAATACCCGAGACAAAACACCAACTACTACTACCAGACGCTGGAAGCGAAAATAGAACGACTGTTTTGAGATGTGCCCATTTAAATGTATTGCATTGTTTTCTAATCTGGGGGTTAGAACTTTTCCAGATGAGACCTTTTAAGAACAAAAACGTCATATTAGTTTCAATTTAAGACAAATATTTAGAATTCAAGCCTTGTTCGAGAATTCCTGTTACAGTTTTAATTTCCCAGACGATAACTTTACGAGCTATCATAAAATTTTACTGCTACGTTCATTTCGTTTGTTTGTCAAGATTCAAAAGCGAAATTGGTATTTACGCATAAAAGTTTTTCGTGAATCAATATAAGGGTTCGGTAACCAATATAAGGGAGGTGCCAGAAAACTCTTAAATACCGAAAATGAATCCGCAAGTGAAAAACGAGACGACAAATCGGATCTAAAATCAAGTCCGACTACAAAAGAAGACATTTCCTTACAAAGGCGACATTTTATGTAACAATGAAACTGCTATAGAAAAGAATCTTCCGGATGATTTGTGCGCGTATAATGCCGTCGAAATGCTCCGGAAAACAAAATAGAAGTCGACTAGATGCTCGAATAAAGCTCAAGTATAGAGTGCTGATTGTAAAAATAAATTTAACAATTTTTTTCCGGTAATGGGAATGTTTTCTGAGTTGTTAGGCTATTTTTTTAAGTAAATAAAATTTATAGTAGAGCCGAGTATTTTTATTTCCATTTTGCGACTATAACATATTTCTAGTACTAGAACCGAGGCTACATTTTAATTTAAAATTTCTCCAATGTTATGAAAAGGTATTCAAAATGGACCACACAGCATTGAATACCTATAAGATCATAAACTTGTAAATGCTTCCATTCTCTTGAAATTGCTTCAATTTCAAAAGAAGTATTACGATAAATACAGAGGGTATTGAAAGTGTTCAGTGTTATACGGACGACTATAGAATTTTTATTAAATCGTCTACTACTGGGAAGCAGCAAAATTTTCTATCGACTTCTTCGATTGACAACAACATACAAGACACTTTATTCGTAGAATCGGAGAATGATCCTTTGTACCAAGAGAACGTGAATGTACCTCATTTTATTTTCTTATTTTATTTTGTTGTACTCTTACAAATCCAAAGAAAATAGTCGTTTAAGAATGAAACAATGGTTAGTGTTACGATGCTGACAAGCACGCTTTAAGAGGAAGGATAATTAATTAATTAAACATTTAAAGCTTGCTTGGATTTTTTTTTTGAAGAAGAGTGCTTTGTTTTATTTGCCTTTCTTTATTCTTAACTTAAATTAGGAAAACTCTAATTAATTATTGAATTAATGAACTCTACATTTTTTATAATCTAAACCCTAAAGCAATTTTTCACGCCCTGAGTAAAATGATTCATTGGAACGAATATTATTCCCATTACCAGTATTTTTAAAAAAAAATTGCAAGGCAAGCTTATTAGAGTTTATTCATCCGTTGTTGATTTCTGAGGGTCAGATTCTAACCCAAATCCGAAATGTTCTCTCAGAAGCAACTTTGATAATGTTATCGGTTGCATTATGTAACGAAGTTCCGATGACTGCTCCTTCGAAACGATTGATTAAGAGTCAGATCAGCTTCCAAATAGCGTATCTCAACTGAGATGATTTTATTTTGTCTGATACAGTAGAAGCTTCGATTACAAATCAAACGTTATTCAATTTACTCTATATAGCCGCAGTGTTATAAAATTTTATTGATTTGCCACTCCAAATAATTTGGTGTGCTTATAACAAACTAATTTGTATTTTGGTATGGTTGGATATAATTGAACCTGCACGTAATTAATTTTTTAAAATATTGTAATCAATTTCCCATATTGTCAGATTTTATTTTAAGGGCAGGAATTATTCAGAAATTTTAGGTGTATCCCACAAGATCTGAAAAATTAGTGTCTTCCCAAATTGTAGTTAGTCGTAAAGGATTTTCTAAGGTCACCATGTACATCCAATTAGTTGGAAGGAAAATTTAAACTAAAGTACATTTCCTAAGGCCCGAACACGAGAAGGAGTCATAGTAATACTGGTAATACAAATTTATATGCTCTTATGCCGCACGAAAACCATTACGTTTTGCTGTCTCTGTCTGTTACGGGTCGAATTTTACATTTCAGTATGCAACGACGTGAAGATGAAATTACCAAATTTAAACGAAACGAGAGCACCTTCTACTGAAAATTGCAGAATTCCGGGAGTCCTAAAAGCTCGGGAATAATTTGGTTGCGCTCGAATGACTCTCTGAAATTTTTGACTTAGGTGTTGGAAATGCTAATTATTTTTCCTTCTCACAGTTCAAAACCCATAGCGCAGAAGAGCGAGAACTGGGAAATGTGTGTGAGAAATTACGATCGGCTTATCGTTGCAAAAACAGCCCGGAGCGCAGAAGTCAAGATATTCCGGAAGTCCTGAAATGCAGTTCCGGAGCTATCAGTTAGCTGGACGCCCATGGGAGTCGGAAATAATGCAAAGCATACGGTGCCCGTTATACATACATATGAATGGGATGGAAATGCGTTATGTATTCCGATTATCTGTGCTTGATGCCATAAAGTCCGCGGTTGCGATCATATCGACACCCAAACTGGGGAGTTTTGCCAATTTCCGCTTCATATTTGATTCCACTGAACCGTAACGCAGATTACATAGACGCTATTTCGATAGAATACCATATGCTTTAGTTTAGATCCTTATTGCAATTGTAATTGGCCATAAAAACATGTTATATAGAAGAAAAATCCCCTGGAACAGTCTAGAAAGTAGTAAACATCCACTTGAATTTATTCAAATTACGTTTGTAGTTGATTCAATATTTTTAAGGGAATAGGTAATATTTATAAAATGAGTATGAACTTTGAAATTTGTTATCTTCAGGGGGTGGTGTAGTCAGAGAAACAGGAGTCATGGGGTAAAAAGTACCAACAATAAACTTTCTAGAAATCCTTTACGACAAAATTGTCTAAACCGTTTTTATTTAAATTTTAGTGACTTCATGATTTCGCCCTCCCCCCCTTCGTACGGTCCTGGGTTTACTGTTAAATATATTGATTGTTAATCACAATTGATCAGGTGGATGAAAAACAAGGGATAAATGCATAATAAAACATATCGAGACCTGTCAGTCGAACCGTCCTTAATATTTAATCAATTATAATTAATTGATGGTAGATACATTTCTTCGAACCTCAAAGTAGGGTCTTTGGGGTTACATTTATAAAAAATAATATTTTAAATTTTGTATGTTTAGCGAATGAAGAAGTGTCGTACGGGTTTGACGGTTATTGAAAGGGAAGGTCAGATTTTGTAAACAAAATGTTTTTATGAAATAAATTTTTCAGGCAGTGCAGTAGAGTTTAAATGAAAAATTCTACCTAGACTTGTTAAAAAAAAGTCGATACCTGTCAGTAGAAGCGTTTCCTTAACATATAATTAATTACAATTCCTCTTCCTCTGTTCCTTCTGAGGAGAATTTTGAAATCTGGTGAAAAACAGAAAGTCAAGGTATCAAAATTGATTACCACCGGATCCTGTCACGAGCTGATGTTTAATTAACTATAATTGATTTAATCCTGGCGCGCTGCGTCTCTTTTAAAATTATAAACGGTTCTAAGAGTTACACTAAAGAACAAGTTTATTGTGTACATTTCACAACTGGTGTTTCTTAACTTTACGACATCTTGAAAACTTTGCATGAATTTTAAGCGACCAAATTACAAATTTCCCGTTTTAATTACTGTTCTTCAGGGTTTTATTCGTTAAAACACGGAGGCACGCTAATCGAAATGCATATTTTAACGTGGCTAAACGCCAACGTTGTTAACGCACAGGTGATAACCATTACCATCGAGAATCGTTATCAGGCGAAGAGCGTGTTTTTCTAAGTGGGCTATTTGATAAAAGAATTTGTTTTACGCTGAAGTTGAGCAAAAACAGGCAAGAAAAATATGGCTAACGTTTTCTCTTTCCCAAGGGTTGAATTTAGAAATTTATTTCAATTTTCATAATTTTGTTAAATACTCCGGTAAATTAAAAAATGACAGAAGCATTTTTATTTCTTCATTCTGCTAGATTTAATTAGGTACATTTATTTTTAGTAATTTTATAGATCTTTATAAACAGCGCTAAACAAAAGAGGGAATATATACAATACGACCGACAGACAGAGAGAATGAAGAAGTCGAAAAAGAAAGGGTGACACATAACCCCGGGACGCCCCTCTTATCATTTTTTATTTTTTATCCGATTTACATAAATTTTTGTATCGGTTATATACACGTAAGAGCTCATAATTTCAACTGAATGTTAGTAATTTTTCACTTCCGGTTTAGCCGGAACTGACCGCAACTTTCTTATTTCAAATGCAACATCCCGTATATTTTTGCATATTTCAACTTAGGATTAAATTCTGCGTATAATAGTGTCAAGATATTACAGTTTGTAGAACTTAGAAATTTTTAATTTCAAAAATACGTTTTAAATCTAGAGTGCCATGATGGCTTACTGAATTTTGTTCATATCATATCATTGCCGCTTACTTTTCTAAAACTGTCTAATTTAATAAAGAGTGAATAACTAGTTGGCTAGAGCCTCTCAAAGTTGGAAAAATTATTTTCATGGCCTTCTATTTTCCCCCAATGGTCGCTGTCCCTCAACACTTCCATTTGTAAAAAAAACAGTTATTCGACGAAAACTGGGTTTTCCAAATTTGAAAGGCTCTAGCCATCTAGTTATTCACCTTTTAGTATATTAAACAGTTATAGGAAAGTAAGCGGCAATGATATGAACAAAATTCAGTAAGTCATGGCATTCTAGATTTAAAACGTATTTTTGAAATTAAAAATTTCTAAGTTCTCCAAACTGTAATATCTTGACACTATTATACGCAGAATTTAATCCTGAATTGAAATATACAAAAATATACAGGGTGTTGCATTTGAAATAAGAAAGTTGGGGTCATTTCCGGCGAAACCGGAAGTGAAAAATTATTAATATTCAGTATAAATTATGAGCTCTTACGTGTATATAAGGCATGCAAAAATTTATTTAAATCGGTTAAAAACCAGGGATGCCTTGGGGTTTTGTGTGACTCGGAGCCATGTCCGGAGAGCGCGGAGGCCAAGGGCGGGGGCAGTCTCGACCGCGACCGATTCACCTTCCCGGAAAATATCACTCTAGCTTGGAGGCGGTGCATTTTTGGAAATAAATTTATAGACGAAAAAATTCTTATTTTAACCTGAAACATCAGCCCTGAACTTTTGACGGTTTAACGATAGGTCACCCTGTATATTTTTATATTTCATATGAATATGCAATAAAAATCTAAACTTTAAAATATATTTTACCGACATTTCAAAAAAAAATTTATTTGGTATCTACAGATAAAATCTTACTCCATTATAAAAATATAAGGGTTTCAATTTAGCAGAACTGCCGACGACGTCGGAAAATTCGATTCAGAAACAATAAACGAGCCTCAAAAACCCGTAACGCCATTACGATAAGAGATGGAAAGTTCAAGCTTTATTAACTCCCTCAATTGATTTAAATGCAGGTTGTGAATTAGGGAAATTGCAATAAATTATTGGAACGGGATAAAATAAAAACGCGAACTCCAACCATTCAGGCCAGCAAATTTCATTGCAATCGACGGTTCTCTGAATAGAATTCCTAATTCGGATCAAATCACCTTTAGCTTGCTCAATTACGCGTAGTTCTATGTAATTTAGTGTTCTACGCGACACCAAGCCGTTGTTTAAAATTTAGCTGAAGTATAAAACCGATTTCAGAAAAATCTTTAACAAAATTTTAGAACAGACTAGTCTTGAGAAATAAGGACAACATCCTAAGGGTTATTTAAAAGAAAAATAGCGGGAGGTGTTGAAAATTTCTGCTTCTCCTTAGTTGTGGACAAAGTAAAGGACAAAAGCCGTAAAAGAACAGAAGGATTGAAGTTCTCCCTCGATGAAGCAAAATTCACTCTAAAGTGAGAGAAAAAGTAATCACATTTTCGATTTGAGACAAAAACGTCTGATTCTGATAGAATTGGGCAGTCGACTAGCCTAACGTTTTGCCTTTGGTCTTTTTTGTGAGACGTTTGCTAAACTTCATTGTCATTAGATGAGTACGCGTTTTTACGAAATGGTTTTTATTTTGTACCCAAAAAACCAACGGCGGCGTGTTGGTAACACTTTGGGTTAAAAAATTTTCTTCTATTCTATTTCAGCATTTCGGATGAATCAAAAGCAAGCGATTACTGTGATGACATGAACATTACGAAAACGTTTTGATATTAAAGACAGTATAACTAATGTACGTGCAACCCCAAAAACCAGGAAACATTACACGTCCTAATATCCTGCTTCAGTCAACCTTATCATCACCGCGATGGTTAATTATCCGAGTTAATTGTACAAGTCATAACTCCCAAGTTAATTATAAAAGCCGTAAACATAGAGTTAACTATAACAATCCCTCATAACAGACACAAACAATGCTCTACGTAGTAAAATTATGTTTCCTTTAAACACCACCTGTGCCCTAACTTTAATTTTGAAAATAAAATATAAAATTTTAATAAATCTGTTTTAATAAAAAAAATTAATGTTTTCTGGATGGGTTTAATCAAATTTGTTACATCGATTTAATTGCATTTACATTGATTTTCTGGTTATAATGTAATCAGGACAAATTGATAAATTCCGCCTGAAAAGTTAATGACGGTTTTAATAATTACCGGTTTCATTTCCTAC
Organism: Hemicrepidius hirtus; assembly: GCA_963082805.1. Classification (NCBI taxonomy): domain Eukaryota; kingdom Metazoa; phylum Arthropoda; class Insecta; order Coleoptera; family Elateridae; genus Hemicrepidius; species Hemicrepidius hirtus. The sequence goes on along the minus strand of OY720161.1, from coordinate 6,688,118 downwards.
ATCGGTTTTATTTTGACACTTTTATTTAGTTTATTGGGAGATGAAAGGTTTATATAATTAAAAAATAAGGTTAATTAGTTTCAGAACGAATGATTCTAACATAATAATTATATAATAAGATTGTAAACCTGTTCAGTTAGAAAACAGACCAAGTTTGATAAGAACATAAAATTAAGATCATATCGAAATAAAAAATGAAAGTTTAAAAGAACAGCACTTAAAGGACGAGTATCTAACAGGGACGAGCAACTGTACAAGGGTGGCTATCGGCTGTCAAAAAGTGGTTGTCCGATACACAAATTTTCGTGTAGATCGCCCCAAAATTTAAATCGAAAGCCCGTGTAATTTTACATAAAATGCAGTCACAGGAAGTTTACAAATTCTTCATGGTAAGAGGGGTTTAGTGAACCTTCCTGCAATTTTCTCGAAAATTTCAAATTGAAATGCAAAGAAGATAGAAAAACAAAGAAAATAAAAAAAAGCACCTCTCTAGCATCATTAGAAATGGGGTTAGGAACGAAAATGTGATAATAAACCATTTTGTCTAGTTAGGAGTCATGGGTTGCGTGATTTAATTTTTTGAAGTGTCTTAAACGTCAAACTATTGTTGTTATTTGTTTATTTATTGTTATTTAGTCAAATGTTTTTGATTTTACTAGCAAAAATAATCTAAATTAGACTTAAAAAGCGCGTTTTGTTGTTCCGAAGGACAATAACAGGAACAACAAAAATCTCATTTTAAAACACGAACAACAGGAGTTGCATCTAATACAAATTATTTTTGGAAGTAAATAAAAACCATTTGACTAAATATCAATAAAATAAATAAAGGACAATCAGAATTTGACGTTTAAAAAATTTTTAATCAACCAAGCCACGACTCCTTACCCAAAAAAATGTTTCATTATTACACTTTCCTTTATAACTCCGTCACTATTGATGCTAGGGACCTCCGGTTTTCTGCACTATGTTTCTTTTTCTAAGCTCTTTACGATTAAAATGAAATGGATGTGCCTTTCTATAAGAAATTTTCGAGAAAATTCCAAAAAAGTGTGAGGTAAATTATTTTTCAAACCCACAAGGTTGTGTTTCTTGAGTTTTTGACATTAACCCAACCTACAAAATTTTATGTCACAAGTAAATTTCAAACTTACATCATTATAAGCCTTTTAACGTCTTAACCCGTTATGTTCTCGATTAAGTTGTTTGAATTGTTTCCGGTAGCACCCTACACCCTACACAAGCAACCAAAAAGGAAAGAAGCAAGTGTGACAAACTTTATAATAATTCCGTGCAATATTTCTTTTACGATTTATTTATTATAATCCATAACAGTATTTTTTAATTTCAAATCTCCTGCTTATTAATTTAAATAAAAATATCAACATCCGGCATGTCGGCCATAGATTTTCCAATTTTAATACAATGTCTGTACACATTTCGTTGTTTTCCTTCTACCATGACGTTCATTCGACATTTGTATGAATGTTCTTTTTCTATTGTAGGTCTGAACCCAGTCTTACATTTGCATAAACTCTTCTTTGAACGCATTTTAATCATTACTAGAGGGGCCGCACTGGTTATTAAAAAAAATACTAAAATAAAAAATATTTTCATTTTTGTTGATGGATTTATGTTTTAAAATAACGAACTGCAATGTTGTAATTATAAAAATAATGAGAAAGCAATAATGGTCCGGACACTATAATAAAAAAATAATTGGAAATGTTGTTAAAAATATTTTATTGCCTAAATTTGCTTTAAAAGTAAAATAAACAAAAATAGGGGTTTTTTAAAAGAAGTACAATTCAAATTTTATTTTAGGTATATCCATCAGGAGTAAGATCTCCACATTTTTTAACTAGTTCGACCCTTCCTCTTGGTCCTCCCATTACAAGTTTTCTACATTTAGTTGGATAACCTTTAATTTTAGTCGGTGTATATCCAGTTAAGCATTGACAACTTTCTTCGTTATTTGCAGGTATTTGGACACTTACTTGCGTAAAGGCACATATTACCATAAGAAGTAAAAAGAAATTTATTTTTCTCATTTCGAACAAAGGATTTAAATGAATGTTGGATTGCGTGGTACAAAACTATTGTTGAAAGGCCTAATGACCCGCTTTATGTTTATGGCCGCTATAATTAACTTCATGTTATGACTTGTATAATTAGGTACGGTAATTGCCCATTATACTAACAAATGATGAAAATTACACCCTTCGATAATAACGCCTGCGTGTAAATTTCAACACTTTTTAAAACGATGATTAGTATTATGATAGTCCTCGCATTGCATGTGGTCCAGAAATCAATATCGAAATATTTCGGTAGATAAGTATCTTAAAGTAGGGGCAAGGTGGATAAACTTCTCTTCTAGTCTTCTAAATAATTAAGGAAAAGGTTTCGAGGTAAAAAAATCACGAAGTTGTAACTCAATACTGTTTGGTTTTTACAGTGAGCGGAAAGTTTGGATTCAGCGCTACTGCAACTTATTAAAATATTTCTTAGAAGTTATCTTGAAAAGTTGAAACTTTTTACAATTTGAAGTTTTGTTTTTCTTGTAATTCGACAACGCCGCTATTATTTTTATAGCAAGTTGGAAAGTTCTACCTTGTAATAGAGGGCGTAAAAATGATTGCTAGCTCGTTAAATGGGGTAGTTTACAAGAAATGTTAACAAATTCCCCTTTAACAGTTTTCGGAATCTCTAACGATACTGCTTGAACAGCTTTTGTAACGACATCGTAATAATAATTATTATTTATGTAGAAAGTCAATCAGAGAATGAGGAGATATGAAGAAAGAAGTACGAGGCCACTACGTGGACGAATATTTGTCCCGGAAAGACACTTTCGTCACGGTGTCTATTTTTCTTGCAAGCGCTTTAAGTAACAAAAAAATTGAAGCCTGTACTTCGAGTGCGTTTAAACAAGGGTGGGCTTGAATTCCATTCCAAGTAGCAATCGTTGAACGTAACCATGGTACTTTACCCGGTTTAACGTAACCTGTACTGCTGTGCGTTATTATACAGGGTGTCTCTAAAATATGGTGCCATAGCTTAACCACAGATTCCGGGGATCAAAATAAGACGATTTAACAAAACTTACCTCTATCCGAAATTGCTTCGTTAAAGCGCTATCCAACCCCAAAGATCTTCACAAAATTTCTATTTTTTTAAATAACAAAAGATTGTTCTTAGCGATTAGGATGAAATTTGGGCTGTGATTCCTTACGGGAAAAAGGTGTTTTTTGACATAATTTTTTTGTTCAGGAGGATCACGTAAGTGGTCAAAGGTTGATCATCCACAGTCAAAGAAGCTCATATCTTTTTAACAGTTCGGCCAATAGCTTTCAAATTTATTTTACAGAGAGACATTCTTATTTCAAATATTTTTTGTCTCTTGTTTGATTTCGGTATCTGCCATAGTTTAGGCTGAAAAAATTATTTTGATTGGCCGCAGTGCATTTCTTAAAACAGATGTAGTAATCTAGTTGTCCCGTATGTTGAGAAATAAATCACGAAGAGACAATTTGATATAAAGTTTATTACTAGCAAGTATGTAAAGGGTGGCGCAAAATAATCCGAACCATTTCTGAATCAATGGTTCAGCTTATTTTGTACCACCGGTAAATTAATAGATTTACAGCAAATGCTCAATGTGACCACCACTTTCCCGGATGCAAAAGTTGATTCTACGCAAAAAATTGTCTCTTCGTTATTTATTTCTCAGCATACGGGTACGGGACAACTAGATTACTACATCGTTTTAAGAAATGCACTGCAGCCAATCAAAATATTTTTTTTAGCGTAAACTATGGCAGATACCGAAATCGAACAAGAGACAAAAAATATTTAAAATAAGAATGTCTCTCTGTAAAAAAAGTTTGAAAACTATTCGCCGAACTGTTAAAAAGATATGAGCTTCTTTGACTGTGGATGATCAACCTTTGACCACTTACGCGACCCCTCTGAACAAAAAAATGATGTCAAAAAACACCTTTTTCCAGTAAAGAATCACATCCCAAATTTCATCCTAATCGCTAAAAACAATCTTTTGTTATTTAAAAAAAATAGAAATTTTTTGAAGATCTTTGACGTTGAATAGCGCTTTAACGAAGCAATTTCGGATAGAGGTAAGTTGCGTTAAATCGTCTTATTTTGATCCCCGGAATCTGTGGTTAAGCTATAGCACCATATTTTAGAGACACCCTGTATATGGGTATGATGGATGAAGATATATCCAGACGGTGGCCCTGCGTAAGTCATCGTAGGTCTAATGTAGGATCGAATAGAGCTAGCGGCATGATAGGTGGTTCTTCTGGTGGTGAGTTAACCGAGCTGGTTGTTTTTAGCTTCTTGCGGAAACTTCATCCAGATGGGAAGATACTTAATTTCCTCTAACTGTAGCTCTCTAAGATGTGTCTCTGATGGACTATAGAGTGTACTGTTTGAATATCGTTTTAGATGGAATGGTTCTCGTTTTATGTCGTTTGGGGAAAGTCTGTTCTATCCGTTTTGTTGAGACAAAGCCGATCGTCCTCTCCTCGGTTTGTCTCGATATGGGAATATAGCAACGTATACGGATTTCAATTTCCCGAAAAACTGGCAAAAACGCAGTGTGTGTTAATAATCTCCTCGAACTCTGGTCTTTTTGGACGAACCTTGAGAGGGTTGTTACTGATGTATTGCGGACCTGAGGATTTTCGGGATTTGCTTGACTTAATCAGTCGCAGTGTTTTGTAGGCGGTGGAAGGATCAATTTAGATGGGATCTGGATGTTATAGACGAAGTTTGGCGGATGGACTTGTAGAAATCTGTTATAAACATTACCTGATCTTGAAATCCGAGTTTGACGCAACAAAATTAGTCACAGAATGTTAACTGAAATTTAGTTCGGCAAGGATCTCTTTTGAAAAGTTTTTATTAAGTCGGTTATAGAGAGAAGTAGTACAAACTTTAGCTAAAATTTGGAATACTATAAATGCGAATTGAACGGAAAATTTGAAACAATAAAAGAAAATTTATAGCACTCTAAAAGTAAGTAGATATTCAAATTCTCCTCGGATAGACTTCGATTATCTTTGAAATGTTTTTTTCGCACACACATAACCCCCATTATTTACATCGATTCGTTGGAAAAGGCGCGTCAGGGTACACACCCATGGATTTACATCGTCCCCACATAAAATATGCTAACAGTTTGGAATATGCTGACAGTAATCCGGGCATGGAAGGGCGATCGTAAACCAAAGTTTCCTAAGCGCGCACACACGAAGTGTCTTTTGGGGCCAGTTCACTTTACACACTTCGCTAACTTCATAGGATTGTTAGTGCTCCTTTACTACAAGTTTCTTTAGCTCTAGTCGGGCTTTATTGAGAGCTTTTTTCAAGAATAACCCGATTGGGGATCAGCCTTCTCTCTGAAACGGACCTTTCAGAACTTGTATTGAAACTGGTCTTCCTTGGATTAAGACGCTCCCTATGAATCAAACCGCTGATAAAAGAGCTTTTAGACCGCTAACTACAAACTTGCTGCTTTATTATAGACGAAACGCAATGAAAATTCTTAGAGACGGATTTAAACAAGTATTTATTTCAGAGTTGGAAGTAAACAATTGTAAATAAAGGGAAAATAGAGACTCTGCGAAGAAAATTTCGACTATATTAGCATTTATATTATTTACCGCCACCAAAATAAGAACATCTGTCTCCGAAATACTCTTGCTTAACTTTTAGGGAGAGATTTTATTCAAAATTCCACAAATTTTTCTATCCCTTTTCCAGTGATTTTGATTGTTTTTTTATTTTTTACAATTTTTCTTCTTACAATTTCTGCTGACCGATATTTATGTTACAATCCTCTTTTCTTTATCTATTTCTGTGCTTTCTATATCCCCCCTCTCTCAACTATAATCTTTAGTTTTTGCTCTCCCTTCCTCTTGCTTTGGCCTATCTCTCTTCCCCGAAATATAAAGATAGAAGAGGGGTAAGGGAAAAATAATAATTAGAAGATCTGAAAAAAGGAATTGCTTGCCTGGCGTTGCAATGACAGCTATCCACTTTATTTAGTAACAGTTAACTAATTGCGTTCGATTTGACACATAAATAACTTAGGGATGATCAATATTTCAAGTCTGTAAAATATTTGTCTTGTTCGTAGTCATACCGTTTCAATATCTCTGGTAAATCTAATACCATCAATCAGAAAATAAATTTTTTACATTTTTAATCAAATCCCGGTTTTATTTTTGTTTTTTCCTATTCAAGCCATAAATAACTTTTTCAATTTGCATTTTCCAATTTAGTGTAGAGACTGGGAAAAATGACATGAAAAATGTAGAACATTCCTAATAAGATCTGGGAAAAGTAAAACAATCGCGTTTAAATGCAAATACACGTTGGGAAGAAGTTGCTGATAAGGAGATACGAATTAACACACAAGTTTGGGCCGTAAATTTAAAACGAAAATACAAAGAAGCAACAACCAACTGGGACTCTTTCAATTTGCATGCGTTTAACGTGGATCTCACTGTCAATATCTGGAAAGTAACGAAACCCCACCACGTCTATTAACTAAAATTTTCGGTATTATGTAAATGGAACCCGAGGGCTGTGAGTTTTACATTTTAGTATAATCACTAACGTTTTAGTTGTGTGTGGTGAGAAATCAATTTGGTAGTTAACGTCGTTTCTGTGTACATTTGAAAGTTTAATCTAACTCCGAGAAAATCCTACCATTAACGGACCAAAGGGCAAGAATAGACAAATCATGTTACACGAATTTGGACACGAAGCACGAGGGGAATCAATAATCCTAATACAACTTGTCCGGACCAGATGTAAATGTTACGCGGATTTGGAAGATTTCATTTTTATCTGAAAGATATTTTCTTTCGGATTCCCCTCACATTCTTGGTTAAGAAAGCCCAGGATATCTGATAGTGATATTCGGAAATGTAAAAAAGCCTTTTTATGACGGAGATTTATAAACGCACGCCTGACGTACATAGTGCGGTTTCGGAAGCCCTTTGGGTTTTTACACATATATCTTCGTTATTAAGAGATCTGTCTGAAACCTTTTTGAATATGACGCCAATAAAACTGTCAGTGAGGATGGGTAGATTGGCATCTTTTAGTCGAAAGAAACTTACGAATGCCTCACGTGTCGCAACGGTGGGTATAAAAGTCACACTCGTATAAAATTACAATTTTTTACCAATATTGTAAGAACAATTTCTAAATTGTCATGTAACACTGAAATAACTTTCAAATATATTATAGTTGGGACTCTTACAAAGCGTATTTGGTTATCAAACTACATACTAGATCTCGTTACGATTTCAAAATCAACCGAAACCTGCAATTGATTTACAATCAAAACATTCCTTTGTTAACTTTCTTCCAATTTTTACCCAGTTTACGATACAAGGGAAATATACAATGTGTCAAGAGACCTTTCAAACCCTTATCATGTATTTCGGTTTTCCTTTTGACCAAACATACCCACATTTCTAAATTAATTTGTAACTCGGACAAGACCTCATTTACTACTCCTGTGCAATTAAAAAAAAATATATCGATCTTTTTTCATTTATTTGGAAATGACTAGGAATTAAATTTTAAAAAGTAAGCAATACGTATGTATGTATATTTGCTATAAGTGGGCCATATTAGTCAGTTTTTTCCTTCTCCAGTGGCGTACCTACAGGTGCGTATGTGGATATTTCTGGAGGGAAAAATGGTACGCCACTGTTTTTTAATTTTTGACACAATTTTAAAATTTCTCAACTAATTTACAGTTGAAACAGTCTCTTGAGATTTTTTCCTACCATTAACCGTTTTCGTGTAAATCACACTTCAAAGATGAAAAATGCGAATAAAAAAATAACTCTGCAAATCCGTTTTTTGAATAATGACCGCCTTTAGCCTCAAAATTTTGTTCGAAGAATAGAAGCTTGTCTTGAAGCTAATGACGGTCATTTTGAACATTATTTTTAAAATAATAATAATAATAATCATTTCGGAATATATAAAAAAAAAAATTTCAACACTCTGTATCTCGATAACGAAGCATTTGCGGACCCAAGTTAAAAGGAACTTTTCCTGTTATTTTCATGAAAGGGGCATACCCTTAACTGGATTCCGTTTCTTTTTGGGACACCCTGTATAAATTGCATGTAGAGGATAATAGTATTGAGAAGGATAGGGAGTTTCCAAACTGCTGCTACATTCAGTAACTTTAGAAGAAAAATCACGTTTTGAAAAGTGGTTTGAAATCGGTGACTTGTTAACCCCACTCAACTACCTAAATTTTGATCTAACCCATCACCCTAACTCTAACATAATATTTATTATGAAAGGAAATAACCGTTCGATTATAGTGTATTAATACATAGAACCATTCTGGGAGAAACTTTTTTATTGGTCGATTACCTGAATTGGTGAATGAAAAAATCGCCAAATCCATTTCTAATGTTTATCGATATTAAAGAAATGTTAAAAAAATTTCACATTGTTTAGAAAAATATGCTTTTAATTTCTTAAAAACATTTGGTTCGAGTATTGCAATTTATTCCATATACGAGAGTTTTCCGTTTTCCGCATACTCATACAAAAGCATAAAATGTGTCTCATTTAACGTTAAGCAAATGCAAATATTTTCCTTCAGCCTTTACATAAAAATAATACTACATCATCATCATTCGTTCCACTAAATTACATAAAAAAAACACCGTTTCCAACTCCTTCTTAAATCTATTTACCCACGGTTTTTCCAAGACGTGTAAATAAATGCGTTTACTTTGTCTAAAAAACAAAAATAAAATTGATAATTCAAAGAAATTCCGGGATTCCATTCGTTGGCACATCATTTTCTGCTGTTTTCACAAGAGGGTTGGGAAAATGTCCCAGAATAAGTCATCTCTGATATTTACGGTACATTTACTTGCGGGATAAAAAAATTACCACATATACAGAGTCCCTAGAATGGTTTCAGGTTTCGGGTAGAGTAAGTACATAAAATCTGAAAGTGTGAGAGATCACAGGAATATGAAGTTATAAATTTGAAAACGCGTTCGCAGCGAAAAGCCCGTTTTTGGAGCCCGAGCAGCTTAATGACTAAAAGGGGGCAAAATGCTTTATTTGTCATTATGCGTTATGATTTAAGAGATCGCGCACTTGCTGAAAATGACAGTATAACTGCGATTATTTCCTCATCTTTACGAGAAAATTCGTTATTTATGAAATACTTAACTTCATCGCGCGGTCAGAGATTCACTAAAATGCTTCTTCAGGAGAGAAAAACGGGGTAAAGGGCGATCTATGTCAAGGTGGATCGTTACCCTCCAGGTTATTTCCCATGCTACGCGTGATAAATTTATTTGCTCCATTTTTTAACAAGGCTCTCGCATGTTTTAAAATGATAAACGATGTACATACAGACGAATCCATCTGGGGCCATGAAAAACTTACGCGTAGGGTTGAATTTAAAACATTTTCAGTTCTACATTCCTATTTTCGCTCTTCACGCCTTATCTCAAAATCCTGTATTAGAAGTCTAGAGAACGCGTTCTATAACCCAGTTCCGGTCTCACTTCCTGTTGCCGCATTTCCTGTTAACTCTATTGCGGCATCTGCTGAATGCCACAGGAACTACCGTTAGTTTTCATATCTCTCGTTTGTTTTATGTGTGATTTTTCTGAAATATTCCCCGCTGAATCACACGTTCTTCAGTCACAACATTTATGAAAACGCTCTATTGTTTGAGAATTTATATCTACAACTTTCAATAGAAAATAAATATTCGGATATGTCGCTTTTATCAGAATAATAATGAAAGGAAAAAGTTTTATATTCTTTCAGAAGTTATCTTATATTTATTTAGTTTGTTAATTTGTTTCTTCAAACCGACCGACGCGACCCGACGTAGGTAAAAGTGACTCTGAAAGTGTAGGTCAGGAAAGGTCCTGAAAATGCGAGTTTGTGGTTTGGTAAAATGCTGGATGGATAGTTTGTATGTTACCCTCTATGTTTTTACTTTCCCATGCCACCACTGGTATAGGGAAAATTTTGACATTTTCGCAGAAATACGTGTTTTGAACCTCCAGAAACCCAAAAAAGTGGTTTAGAAAAAATGTCTGCCTGTGGGTGTGTGTGTATGTAACGCCTCTAACGCAAAAACTAGTGAACCGATTTTTATGAAATTTGAAATGAAGGGGCATATCAAAAATTCATCGACAAAATAAGCTTTTCAAGAAATTCCGAAACCGGAAGCGGAAATTAAACATGTTTTTTTGGTAGCATTTTTTTTTCAGAAGCAGAATTTTGAAAATCTGAGATGGGGATATGAAAGAAGACCATAATTCAAGGGAAACAGTTTTCTACCGGACTCTCTAACTCTCATGGGAGGTGCGCAACTCCAAAAAGTACTTTTTCGCATTATTTTATTCATCAAACCTTTATGTTTTCCTAATTTTGATCTCCATCTTCTTTATTTTAACAAGATATTAATATATTTTCCTTGAATACCTCTGGCAATAGATATGTATTTCTGTTTGATTTTCCGTTACATATCTGATGTACGAATTGCTTTGCACAAAAACTAACACACATTTCTTTATTTGCATTCGATTTCCACCGACTGTAATCTAACAAGATTTATGAATATTTACTTTCAATCTATCGATTTCTAGATCACATTTATATGAAATTTACTTTCTGTTATTTTTGTATGTAAAGGAAACTACCTACTTCGTTTCAGTAGTAATTTTTTTTATTATTTATAATCGCTTTCCATTAACTTGCAATGAACATGTAGATGTATTTTTAAGATAATGCGTTGGGTGCTAGTGCGTCGAATTTCTCTGATATTTGTTAGAGTGTGTTCCCAGAGCTTTTGATCCAAATCATCACTTATCATCCCAAATAGGAAATGCACAAGTAATCTTTGTTAAATGTTTCCCTTTCGAATTGTAGCATTAAAGTCTACCATATGTATGTATGTAGTTGAAAGTGTCCATTTACTTGGTTGAAAGGACACGCTGGTGAAGTGGTGACAAAGGAAATGAGGAAATGCGGACAAGACCGCAAATTGAACTCTCAACAACCACCCCGAGGACTGAAATCAGTAATTCGGATCTCTTTGAGAATATTCAGGAAAAGGTTAGGACTATAAATCTGAATTAAGTTTGTAACAAGAACTAATATACAAAGGAAGATCCAGCTTGGACTTGGGAATTATATTTCGGTACCATACACACATACACTATAGAAGCTTAGAATTAAGAATCTATGTTGGGAAGGACTCAGCAATACATCAAGCATCCTAAACTTTGGGGTGGATTAGGTAGTACTGGGTTCGAGAACTGTTTCGTGGGCCATTTTTATTTGTTTAAAAATTTTGATGCAGGTTGAGCTCCACGCAGACGGTCTAGAACAAGTGGGTGTCCACCTGGCGATGGGACAACTGAGCGCTAATACAACTGTGCGTTGCAAAACAAAATTTTGCCCCTTTTTTCAAAAGAAAGAGACTTATGGTTTTTGCTATTTCTTGTAATTTGTTTGTTTTACGACACCCACTCGCCGTAGCGGCCAGTTGTCCGGATCCGAAACGAAGAGACCCAATGCCGTTATTTTTCTTGGATCGCCAAAGGAAAAATTCATTAGCAACAAGAATGAAGTCTCCGTTTTTATTTTTTATTGCTGATTCCTTAATAAAATTAAATAATTGACGTGTTCATTACAGTATTCGCCAAAAAAAAACCGGAAAGCGTCATTTGGGGTTCCTCGCGTCAACCGCAATCAAAAACAAGTTTCTTATACGCTGACGGCGTAATTACACAGCGCGAGGGGCAATACATAATCTGGAGCCTTCAGGATGATTGATAAATTTGGTTTTGATATCGTAGTTCCGACCGCGAGTGACAAAAAGCGCCCGCAGTTAAATACTGAGCCTGTTTTTCTGCTTCTTATTTGTAATTGAAATTCCCACTGGGACCGTAACTAAACGCAAGCGTGAAAATTCCTAATTGGTGGGGACTTGTTCATTTCATGGCATAATTGTGACTTGCATATTTTATACTCCCTTGTCTGTACTCTTCATAAAGGCCCCCTAATTTGACGCAGAAAATCTATATTCGCATTCTTTTGGGAGCTTTTTTCGGTTTTGTTTGCGTTCTATTATTGGTTTTTCCAAACAACATAAATATTTACAGTAGAAATGATTCAAAACGTGACTGAAATATTAATTTTTTGATTAGCAGTAGTCGAACCGGAAATTATATTACCTACCTTAACAAGGGAACTAATTATGATGACTCGTTAAATTCGTTATACGTGGTTAAGAAAGAATATTATGAAACGAACCGAAATTATATCAAAGCAGAAAAAATTTCCCTAGTTCTCTCACAAATTACATGATATTTATTATTCAAATAATTTTCAACCTGCGTGAGTGAAAAATGATCGACGTCCAAGCTGATAAATTACTCGGCGAAGCAAAATTGGCAGAAAAAAAGGGGGAAATGTAAAAAGTGATCACATGTCGATAGTGTATAACCTCAAGATTAATGGCGCTTTGCGTTTTTATGGCCGCTCTTTTTGTGTAACCGCTAAACTGTTTCTTGCGGTCCGAAATTAATTTTCGGGAGCTAATTGGAGGTGTTAAATCGTCTGGAATTCTTTTCCCCGAAAATTTTCTAATAAATGTTTCAACTTTCATCTTAAAATTTCTAAATGGAACTTCCCGCAGAGATCATGCAATCTCAGAAATATACTTAAAAAAACATAAGTACCCCAAGAGTGAGTGTTGGGAACCACCCCTGGTTTACTTATAAAAGTCTTATTTCCCTCGGGCAAGACGACTACTTGAGGCTTGTTTTATAGCTGTTTGACAAAAGGGCTGTTTGGGTTCCAGCACTCACTAAACTTTAAGAAACACCAGCACCTCGTAAAGCTGAGAGTTCACCAAAGCTCAGCGGGAAACCCCGTATTAATGATATATATGTCGACCAACTTTAATCTTTTGATTTTGAATTCCAGATATTCCTTTTCCGTTCTGGTATCTGCAGACGTATGCTTGAATGAAAGTTTGGTAAAGTTACAGGTCCGTAGTTGAAATCCCAGTAGACCTCAAACATTTTTATTTCCAGGACACTGCGCGGTGAAGGTTTGTAAGAACTTGATTATTTTGGAGTCATAACGCTGTAAAGTGCTACGGATTTCCATGTAATTTTTATTTTGTGTGTAGTGACAAAGTGGAGGATGGAGGTGGTATTTTATACAAGCGTATAGCGACAGAGCCTGCAGTGACCCAGCAGCTGATTACAAGTCCACTGGCTTTCTGAAAAATAATTCTCAAACTGATACTAACCTAAAGACCTACTGACTTTAGGTTAGTTGCGGCTTGAGAATTATTTTTCACAAGCCCAGTGGACTTCTGAATACATACGCTCAGCTGTTGGGTCACTACAGGCTCTGTCGCTATCCGCTTTTGTATTTTATGAGTAAAAGACAGCAACAAATGTTTCCTGTTCACGATGGGAAGTATCTATAGCGTAAAACTAGTCGCGATTGCTTCTACAAAGATGAAGGATAGTTAAAAGGATTGTTTCTGGGGCAAACCGTGACTACATCGCTTTCAATCCTAACGAAGTCGTGCTTAATGGAATGAAAATAACCCCAATCACCTCCAACCAAGAAATTTAAGCTAAAAACGTCTGCAGCGAAGAGTTTATCTTAAAAAGTCAATGATGTTGGTATGCTATCAATGGGGTATCATTTGTATTTAATATTTTAACACAAAAAGGGGGCATTAAATTCAAATTATAGAGTCGCACAAACACGTTTTCTTACGGACTATTTATTAAAAATAAAATAAGTGTTTATTCCGGTCCTGTACTGTGCGGAGTTCTCTGCAAATACAAGAGAAAATACGGAAAAGTCTAAAATGATAGTTATGTAAATTAAGTTTTTGCGGGAGAGCTTTTTTTATTATTTTGTTGCAAGTTTCTTTGGTACTTTTTCCCCTAACTGCGCTGTTTTATATCCAAAGAGCTCATGTTTTTGCCCAAGAATCCATTGCGCTCGTCTTCTCCGAGAAAGGAAGCATGTAGACGGAACACGAAACAAACCGAGACATAAATTATGCTTTCCAGGGGGATGTCCTTTCTTTCGATCATTAAAATGAGAAAAAGCGTTCCTCGAATTTGTAAAGTTCATTTCAGGGATCAAATACGTAATTGATCAAAAGCGAGTCGGAAATTCACCACAAACGGCGGGAAATGGCAAACTGAATTAAAGTTTTCAAACAAGCCAACTTTCTACGTCGGTGAATTTGAACTTTAAGATCTATTTTTCCTTGAATTATTCACTGCTCTCATGTAAATACTGACAGAATATATTGCAAAACAACATTTACACGAAATGTAAAGTTCTCGGCGTTGTAGAAATCCCTAAAGACAAATTTACACTACACATGAAGAAACAAAAGTCAGTAAGATAAATATAATATTGTCACGCCAGCATTAACTACAGGAGCTTTCGTTTTGTTTGAATTTAAACAAGAAAAAGTAGACTTTCAAGAAAATAGGAAAGTTGTTGGCTGTGTCCTAAATTTCCTTTCTGGAAGTGGTAAGTTTTTTATATTTTGTAAAGCTCATGGATGGACAAAAATTAAAGCACTTGGGAAGAACTTTCGTCCAGTAGTTTGCCGAAGACAAGAGAGAAAGTTAAGGGGGGAATCTAGTGTTCCTTAAGACTTCCATAAACAGTCTGTAACTTAAATTAAAAATATTTCGTCTACAAACTTGCATAAATGTACTACAACCGTCATAAGTTTTGATTTCTGCATCGTTTTACTGTTACTTGTGCTTCAAAGTATTAAGGAAGTAAATGTGTGAACTAGACGGGGGAATGTGGTTAATCTGTGAGCTTTAAAACACAAATAGCTTACAAAGTACAACTGGTAACGTAATTAGGAAGGAAAATTTACGAGCATTTCTAGTTTAAGTTTAGGTCCCTTATTTGTATGTGAGTCACAGGTTCAAAATCGAAGCAGTTTAAGTCCTTAAACAAGTAAAAAGTTATTTTATAAGTTAAAAGTCCTCGGAAATTTTCATTCGTATTTTCAAATAGGGTCTTAACTTTTCCATCGCTTTATTTTAATTTTATGTTTTAACGAAGGCAGCTATGGACACATAAAGCGGCGTTCCTACTTTAAAAGTAATTTAAATTTGTTGGAGAGGCCATTCCTGGTGGCAGATGGCACTTACCTATGTGCGACCCTAAAAGTAACTTTTGCAATTCTGCTCCGGCGAGATAAACAGATAAAATGATCAAGGGAGAAAAGGCGTCGCATGGACTCATGGACAGTTACCCCAGAAAATGCCTTTAAGGGTCTATAAAAGATTCTTTACGGGATTTTTATATGAACAACCTTGAGGGTTTAAGAACAGGTAAGGGATTCCCAAAAAAGGATAATAGATTTATTCACATATCCTGGAGACAGATTTTGCGCGTGATATATGCAACCTCTAAAGGGTTCTCGCTTTCAGCCGAGATCACTGAAATTCGTAAACGTTCGAACAAAACAGAAAATAAAAGGCAATTTGTTCGAATGTACCTACATTCTTCGCGTAATAAACCTTTTCCTATCTTCTTGAAGATTTGTAAGAATCATTATTCTTTTCAAGAGGCCGTAAGAAACGTATTCGTTATTTTATAACCTCGATTTGAATGACACTTGCTCGAATCGGATTCTATTGCGCCTAGTAGTGACATCGTAAACTGTTTTTATTAGATAGGTAAAATTGCCGTTTCTCGACGTAAAACCTCAAAGTTGCATCGCACGTTTCAACAAAAGAATACCTTTAAAGTTTAAAAAAGGAACTGTGTTTACATAACTTTCCTGGAATATAACAAAAACTTGAGAGCTTGCAAAAGTTAAGCTCAATAGACCACGAAAGTGCTTTTGTTGCTGTATTCAAAATTTGAACCGCATTTTTCTTATCATCTTTTTCCACTTTTAAGAATACAAGGGTAAATATGTGTAGAATAGAAACTTTCAACGCCAAAAAGTTAGTCTAGACTTTAACAAAAAAAAAAAACTTACTACCTATAAGACATCGCATATTTTTATAATCCATTTCTGTGTATACCTATAGAAATCATGTTACCAAGTCACATGCTTTTGTAACATAATAAAGTAAAAAATAAATCTTATGTTTATTGATCATCATATAACCGTGAAGGTCACACAAGGAGGCGTAAGCATTAAGTCGACCTAAGGAAACCTGCGCCACCTTCGTGTTTTTATGGTTGAAATTGTTGCGCCAGGTGGTTTGACACTTGTCAAACTTCGTCGAATTTTCTGATTGGTCAGAAACTTGCGCCCGGTCATAACTCCGCCCACTAGTTAGGCGCAACAATGGTTAGACAAACTTAAAGTTGCGCCTCGTTGATGAATCCTTCTGTTAATTGTTTAAGGGATAAACATTACAAACCAAATGGATTTTTCAGTTGTATGTAGAATCCTCCCCCCCCCCACCCCCATACTAAGCTAACTTGGAGGGATTCATAGAATTACCATTACCTCAGTTAACTTCGATATTTTATGTAAAATCTTACCTTTGCATCCCGAGTAACTGCTGAGTGATGTTGTACGTGTTGGGAGTGAGGCTAATCTCCCCCTGCAATGTGGACACGAGTCGCCACTGTTTTGTTCGGCCCGTGTCCACCTCGTGACAACTGGTGGTGGTAACGGAGGAGGTGGTGGTGAAGGACTAGCAGAAGGACTCGACCAACTTGGTTGCTCTGCTTGACTCGCCCTTGACTGCATCTGAAAATAAAAATGAAACAACTAAGAACAAACAAATTGCGCAAGACACGATACATCACTTCTCCATTATTGATGAGCCCCTAAATAAAATTGTTTTTGAGTACACTCTTGGGACCTATTGAAACAAACTTTTAGAAAGTCTTTGGAAACATGTCAGACCTAAGTAAATTTATATTGTCAAATAAAGTTCTCGTTGGGAAGAAACTCATCTAATAATTAACGTCAATGAAAGGTTTAACCCTTTCGAAAATCTGTAGAACATAAGCGTTAAGAGGAGGATCTTACTAAAAGTTGGATTCAATCAGAAAGCTTACAGAGGCGTTGAACAATTTAAAGTATTTCCTTTCAGACACCAAACTTTATCATTAGATAAAGTTTAGCCATAAATACTGGGCTGTTTAAAACTTTGGTATACGCCAAATTAAATGTTTAGTCCTTTAGTAGAACTCGGCAGGATGCAATACATTTAGATTATATTGAGACAAATGTACTTTACGATAGGAAGACCCTAGACTGATTTATCCTTACAGTTTGTTTGTCATAAATTTCAATAATGAGCGTTTGTGAGACACAGAAATATAATAAAAAAATTCTGGACGACTTGTTTTTTGCCTGAACTTCAGACGTACACGAGGCAAGTTACACGGTCACGAGCGGTCGTTTTCTGCGACAATAACAGTTTTTGCCAGGATTAGGTAGGATATTACAGACAAAGCGAAATTAGGAGACAGGGGTCGGACATTTGCTCACTTAACCTTAGTATAAACACTGAATTTTATTAATTAAATACCCAAACTTACTTTCTGCAAATGGTTTAGATTAAATCAAGGGAAGATTTTGGTTATTATGAGGATTTCGTCGATAATAGGGTCCTTCCCATTTTGAACGTTTCATAATATTCGGGTTCTTACCCCCATTTCCCTCAAATAGTTCAGAAGACTTAGTTGGTTTAAACTTCCAGTTAACTAACTATAAACCAATTAACTTTCAAGAATTTAATGAAGTACTTTAAAATATTTTTGAAAATAATCCTTTAACGTCATGAAGTATCAGATTTGATCCTTTAAGTTTAGAAACCCGTAAGTGAAGCTTTTACAAGTCTGAAAGGAATTCTGCGTTTCCTCGCATGATTTTTATAACAAAACACGTCAAAGCTACCCCTAAAGCGCCGCAGGGAATGATATTCAGTTCCAAAATGTATTCTGTCCTCGGAGTGATACAATTAGGAAGTCTGGTAAGCAAAGTGAGCCACTAAGTTAACTATTCGGCCCATCGGTGTAGCAACAATTAGCGGAAAGGACTAGCGTGATGAATTCAGGGCGAGTTAGTCCTTCGCTTATGGTTGCATAGGGACTTGGTGAACAATAGTACAAGACAGCGAGTTTCTGGAGTTACGATTTTAGACAGAAGGCTATAATTATCATCTTCTCACCCTGCGACCCGTTTTCTCTCTTAGGAGTTAACCCCCAAAGTATAATCGGGGAACAAAGAGATTTATGCAGACCACCGAGCTACAATGATATTTCCAGACGGCCTAGTGAAGAGAGAGACTAAGATAAATCACCGACAAATAATAAATTTACCCAGCAAGACCATGAATTATACCGACACCATTTCTGCTTTACCTCTCTGTTGATTCGCGTTACGTCAGAGAACCTCAACATTTTATTTCTGCTTTATGGAAATGTCACGACGAATACAACGCAAAGCCGCAGCAACCCTTAAAGTAACCACATTTCTACATCTAAGGATATTTTTGGGTAAACGCGTGCTTTAAGTAACATCTGTTAGAGAAAAAAAATTTCAAATTTTTCTTTAATTTCTATTTAAGAAAGTCTTTTAATAAGACGGAGCAATGTTGTCTTTTTCGTTCTCACTCTTAAAGGGATGTGAATACATACGGAAATGCTTTGGGATGTTTGGGGAAAATAAAATTTTCTAACTGATTGTTTTCCCTTGCGACCAGAAGTGCGCTAGGGGGTGCTTGGAAGCTATGTTTAGTGTAAAAGGAAAATTTTTCTTTTCTATTGTTTTTTTCTTTCTTTTCTAGTCAACAGCGTACGGGAGTAATTTTTATAAAAAGAGCAAAGGAATCGCGTACCGTTTAATTCCACTTTTATAAAGAAAAGCTTGTACGAGGTGCTGGGAAATTATCACCGATTTGTTGTTGTTTTTATTTTTACGTAACAAGTTACAAGCTGTGTGTATGAAGGAGATTTGTCATTATTTGTTTTCTCATTCTGTTTACATATTTCTTATGTCTGATCTTTTTCTGATTGAAAAAGTATTCAGGATCAAGAACTGCATGAAAATTTCTTTAAGAGAAGCTAATTTTGAAAAGGGAAAATTGTAATTAAGTAACTCCGAAATGGGACATCTAGGCGCAAGCCAACCAGCCGTAAACAACTCACCGCCGAGTCAACAGGTCGGCGAGCCGACTGGCCGCCGAGCCATCTAGCCGCCGCGCCGTACCAAATGGCCGGTAGGTCAACTGGGTGCCAGCTAACTGCCCAGCAGCCAGTCAGCCGTGGCCACTTCGCCGTGGCCAGTTGTCCTAGACCCGGGCTCAATTTTGTTAGACGTTGCGATTTTTTTAATTTATTTAATATTTACAAAGGCGCCGAGACTATCCATCGGGTGAACCTTCCTATTTATTTGTGTGAGTTAAAAAAGTTTAAAGGAAATAAATCGACCTACCGTATCTCGTAAACTATGGTTGGGTTAATTCGTGTGGTTTCCCAAGTATTATTTAAAGTCATAAGGGTATAGTTTCAGAACCTCTGATATATTTCCGCTACCGCTAGAGAAAATATTCCATATAAATTTATCGTATCTGCTAAGGTTGGGGAATATATTGCAATTATAAAGTTGGATTACAAAAGTCATAGTTATACAAACCTATCATTTGGCGTATTCTCGGTTTATTACTATTTCGGTGTGGTTTACGGGCTTGGATTTACTGATGGTTGAATTCGAGCAATTTATGTATTATATAGATTTTATGGAAACTATTTTCCAATGCTCATAAATACAATAAATTGCAGCAATTCAATTTAGGGGTTATTTTACTGCCTATAATGCTACGGAAAATTTGAAAACTTGTAACAAAATCGTGAAAATCCATATTAACGTTGTTATCGCGTTTATTTTATTATCCCATATAAATTGAAACAGAAGTGGCTTGATTGTAAATATAATCTGATTGAGGGACAAAATTTCATAACATACTTATATGGTTATGAAGTAGATTAGATAAAAAAAATTGGACATGGTCAGGAAAACAACGGAGGATTGTATGTGACCCTATTTAGTAAAATATTTTAATCACATTTAATTTTTTGCGCGTTCAAGTTAATTATAGCCAATAAAAGACTTGAGCCAATTAAATTGGAACAATAAACACCGTCAGTGCATAATTAGTATTTTATTAAGCGAAGTAAACGTTTTACGTTTTGTTTCGTTGCACATAATCTCGTCTATCTTTTTTATGACCCATTAAAATCCCGTTTAGAGAAAAAGATAAAAACATTCGTGAATAAATAAAACAACCCTAAAAAAGCATTAATCAAGGTGTTTTCCACCTCCAACTTCCGTAAATAAATTGAATATGTAAGAGTAATGGCAACAAAGATGGTGGTAGGGCGATTTAATATTTACGAGTAAGCTGGGAGGAGTACGTGAAGGAAAATCTAAGCAGGCGTCGACATAAAACCACACATTAAATGTTAAATACCAAAGCGGCTAACTGATCCTAAATCAAATAAGATTTATTTTATTACCTTGCGCGCAAAGTCCCGAGCTGAAAACCAGACTAAGCCTCCAAAATCTGGTGCAATTTAAACAAATCCAGTTTCCCGCAAAAATGTGCTAACGAGAGCGAGAGGAAATACATCCGATAATAACGCAGCATGGGGTGGAGGATAGAGTAAACACTGATTTGATTGATTTTCGATTGGCTCGGCCACACAAGGGGAGACATAAATATGAATGCACACTTGAGAAATAGATTTCGCGTTTTTCTTCTACGCGCAAAAATTCATTTAGACCCTTCCGCTTCCCTCGTTTCTGTTATAACGGGGTAGTAATTTTAGGACGCAAAAATGGAATCTAAAAAACTCCAAGACGCTGCTGCGACAACCGAGAAAATATATAACGTCTAAATTTTTTGTTGTTGGAACCCGTCACACTTTTCAGGAAGTCTGAAAATTAGATATATGAGAATTATAAAAAAAATTGTTGCTAACTGCGTGACTTCATGGATGAAACATTAAGCTTTAATAAAAATATCCCTGCTTATTAAATTACTCTTTCGTTTGAATAAATAAAATGAGAAGACGTTGCGAAGTGCAACCATCTAATGGGAAAGAATCGTCGTCGGATGACTACTACTGGCAAAAAAAATTAAATATGAAATATTGCATGAAACATTGCTTATGTCAATATAATTAACGAATGTGAAGAAACCTGAAGAAAAAGAAGACAAATTCATGTGTGATTTAGAGACCTTATAAAAGCTTTTGACAAAATTACGAACAGATATGTATTTTGCGCGGAAACGAAGAATCAATAAAGCAACTCGACAGGACATCTACATGATATAAATCAGAGAAGATTGATAAGGACAGATATATAATAGGACCTAGTATTTTCTACGCATGCGCGCAGTAAATTGGGACGCGATAATTGGCTGTTAAGTGATGACGTCCATAGGGTCACGCCTACACCATTTAGTTCCAGTTATCTGTTTATCCTTGTTGCACTTTCTAACAAAATTGGATTGTCCTTTCAGTCAATCTTCTTTGAACCATCGGTTGTGCAGTGCAGCATAGGGAAAATGATGCTGTTTCTCTTTCTCTCTCTCTCTGTTCGTGTTGCTAAACTTCGTCATAGTAGGGGCACAGCCCTACTTATGACGTTTCTGACAGCAAATGTAATTCCAAAACTACTGGAAATTATTTGGACATTTAAGTTTAGAATTGTGGCATATTGGAAGCCAAATTTCCAGTATTAATAAATATTTTTGAAAATTATACATCAGAATGATTGATAATGTGATTATATTGAATCAATTTGGCAGTTCTCCAGAATTCTTCTAACTTCTAACACACCTGTCACTCTTTAAACCTAAAAATTCAACTTTCCTCTGTTATATAATTTTTCAGCAACTTTATCCTGATAAGTGCATACACTTAAGGCAAAAGCCTTAATCTTTTTTCTGTTTGTATTTTATTCTATTATTGAGATTACAAAAGGAATTCATTTAAAACAAAAGATAAAGGACTACGCAGAAGACTTTAATTTATTATCGATTATAGAAATAATAAAAGGTTATCATCGAGAGAAAATTTTGCGATGGGCGAAGCTAATCATTAATTCCCAATAAATGTAACTTTAACTGAAAAGAAAATACCGAAGACATTTTATTTTTTCGTATTAGGTAAGAGGAAGAACAAAAAGTTCTCTATAGAAAAAATTCTACTACTCTGAGACTTGAACCCGCAACCATTATGGATACGGAATCAGAATCAAATAATATTCGACTTGTTGGATTACTTTGCAGCCGCCCAGTCCGGCCTTATTTGTAAATGTTTATGTCACACCTTGTATAAAATGATCAAACCTATTCTTTTTTAAAATCTGAATTTTAAATGCACTACAGTGACTGCCAGCGCTCTGGGTCACATGGGGTCACAACTTTCAGCGACTATGATGGAACTTATAGTCTTCCTGCAACGAAGCATATGTAGGTCAAACGACAAACCGCATATTAATTATTAAACCACGAATATAATTTCAAGTTTGATGATAATGATTTAAAATAAACTTACTGAAGCGATTTTGTCGTCAATTAAGGGAGTAAAGAAAAAGAAATCGTTTATATGAAATAAAACGTGATAAATAGCGATGCTAAACCCATCGACGCTTTATTCGAGCGTCTCCTTTTAATTGTCATCGTGCTTGTAATGAATGCGAACCGTGCTCTAAAGCGTTCCTCGCTATGCACCAACGACAATTAACCCATCAATAACAACGGCACCAGATTATAAATACAATACAACCCGCATGTACTGCGATAAAGCCTCGGTACGACGCTCGAAGTGTTAGACAGGTATTGATTTCCCCGGATGCCGAACCACGAACTCAACAACAGTACTACATTGAGTGTGGAATTTGTGGGGTTGAAGATCTCGTGCCGTTAACATGTGCTTTTTACAGACGACAAGTCTTCCAGGCACATTTACACATTAATGTCAACATAAAAAGGACATTCGTAGTAGAGGCACGCATTAATTTTTTTCAACTTTTCACATCACTGTTTCACTTTGTGTTTACCGGTTGAAAAAAAACCGCAGGAGGCTGAGAATAAACCATCCCCTTTGACCGGGTCGCTGCTGCTGTGATGTATTCTCTATGGAACCCCACATGCAGCACAATTCCTATAGGAGCGAAAATTTCCAGAGAATTTTTTTTAGAATTGAATTTATAATGTTAAAGAGTTTTGATTCAATTTGCTCTCCTAACTATTCCCTAATTAAATCTTGCCAATTGCAGGATTCTTAAGTTTTAATTAAAATGCAATTATTGGGTTTCCTGCTTGCAACTGAAAGAATTTAATGAACAGTTTATTTAATCTAACTTTGCATACATGCTTTTTAACTAAAGAACTAAACAAATAATTGTTTGCAAACACGCAAATTTCCGCTTCGGGTTCATATAAAAACATTTTAGTTTATAACGGACAATTAAGTTTACCCAACAAAAATGGGATGCACATATTTGGTGAGAGAATTCAAGTGGTTTTCTGCAACTGAAATATTGTAAAATTCCGTTTGGTTTACCATTCTCGTAAATTTAAAGCACTGAGTTATTGCGCTACAAAATTTATGTTCGTTACACGAATCCACTGTTATTTATTTTTAATTTCAAGAAATACATTTCGATTCGCAAGAACTATAATTCCTTTTAACGAAAATACAATTTTAAAGATTTAATAAAATTTTCATTTAGTTTACATTTTACGCAAAATTTTACGTAGTACCACCGTATTATTAATTATTCCTACCCGATTTTATAAATAAATTTATGCAAATATTTTTTTTTTCTATTACCTACGTATAATAAAATGAAATAATGAGTAAGAATCTTAATTTGTTTCGAATTTTTAATTTAAAAACTTCAGATTCTCCAAAACTTTTTTGTTAACAATGAATTATTAAATTCCAGTGTGCTGTGCTCACGTCTTGAGATAGAAGATAATAACAGCAATAATAAAAATTCCTTTTGGATTATCGCTCTTGTAAATTTCATGCACTGAATTATTAAAATGCAGCCTGGATTTTGTATGCAATTGAGGTTGCCAAACAATTTTTGAATATTTTTTTAATCGTTGGTGATTGATTCAAGAATCAAGTTGGTTCAAGTTTTGGAGGTATGATATTCTTTTCCTTTCATTTTCTTTTTATTCCATAAAGTTTTTCTTTTATTAATAATTGAGGCAGCGGCTTCTTATTTTATAGGATGTCGCTGAAATATGGAATTTCATTCGTTTTGATCATCCTTTATAGTTCTCTTTCTTATGTGGATTATAAATGAAACAAGGTCAAATATATCTAGAGGTAGAGCGTCATTTTATATCAATTCAGGCCTCCTATTATGGTATAGGGCCATAATACACAATCTGCGTCATTTTCATGAAACTTGCATGCTTTGAGTGCTGTATCGCTTTAGTAATGCAGTTGCTCAAATTATTTACGACGATCAAGTTGCGGCGTCATATTGACGACTTCTTTGGGGGATTGTTTTATTATTTCATAGACGTTGCAATCTTTTTTGTACATTTTAGTAGATTATTCATAATGAATCGCAAACGTAAAAGCAAAAA
The DNA here is from genome assembly GCA_963082805.1 of Hemicrepidius hirtus. Taxonomy (NCBI): domain Eukaryota; kingdom Metazoa; phylum Arthropoda; class Insecta; order Coleoptera; family Elateridae; genus Hemicrepidius; species Hemicrepidius hirtus. The sequence goes on along the minus strand of OY720161.1, from coordinate 6,663,399 downwards.
ATAGTGGTGGCGAAATTATTATAAAAGTTGTTTCTGTTGCGACGATGATTTCAACTCTCCAGGTTTTTTGTAAAATGTTCCAGGATTATTCTTAGGTTTACACAATAAGATATGATCAGGTTATGATCCAAAATTCAAATCAGATTAGTTAAGAGCATCCTGTAGGTTTAATATTTCTACTTTTATTGCCACATTACGTATAACGAGTTTGGGGTACGTAGAAGCAAACATTTTGTATTTATTAGAAAAATTACGATTCCCTAGCACAAATTGTACATAACAATAAATTAAGACAATTTTTCTCTGTGAAACCTCTACAAACATAAAATATTTCTGAGAACAGAACGTAATGGGCTTCGTGCAGTTGCAATAAGAAAAATTCTGCTCTCCTTGCAGCTAACGTTACTTTAATGTACTAGATCATTAAATTTTCATTTCAACTGTTATTACATGTACCTCGTTTATTTATAAATTATGCTATTACTTTTGAAGTAGAAGTTATGTATTTGTTCAAAATATCAAACAAATGGTTCTTGTATTTAATGCCTTGCCGCCCCAAATGATTCTCAAGATTAAACTTAATGCAGTTTCTCCTGCAGTTGTAATGAAGAATTTCTTTTACCGCTCGTGAAAATTTAACGTTAAGGGATTCTCGTGGCTGACTAAAACTTTACTGCCTGGTATTATTACGATATAAATCTAAAATTTAGGGTATTCTCAAGGTAATACTATCTAACTAGTTTAAGGTTTTAAAATAACGGGTTGGTCTACTAGGAATTCTGTGGTCTAATATGAAAATAAATCGCAACACCCCTGAATAATTTCCGATTCATTAAAATCCCCATACAGTATTAAATTTCCGTTTTCACGAAATCTACGAATGAATATTTCGGTTGATTTCCATTCTTAACAAATTTTAAATAAAACGCATTGGATATGTTTTTGTTAGAAAAGTAAATACAAAAATGTATACGTATTTTTGTTTCAAAAAAAGAACCTAATGGTTTTTCCTTCGTTATTGTTCTCGTTTATTGCAAAATATCCGTTAACAGTTTTAAGCAATCGCCACGGGGGTTTAAACGTGTGCGCATTGTGTTTGCTAACTTCCAAAGCACTATGTTTATTTTCCCCATGCAACATATTAAATACAGCCTCGATTTTCGCTAGAGGGCAATGCAGGATTTTGCACCAGAATAATACAGACATATAAAAAAATCGTAAACGATTTTAAATAAACACATCTTTATTTTTCACACGGTTCTGTATTTTTAGTCAGATTGTGTTTAAAAAAGGTAATGAAATCATTCAGACCTCCACTGACCGCTACATTTATTTCAATTTAGGCCTAACATACGGTTGGTTTATCAAAAACAAATGGAAAAAACACCCATTTAAGCTTAACACGTTTTGGAAGTCTTTTTTAGGGGTGAAAAAATTTATAAATCAAACAAGAGGGTTCATAAACAAAAATTCCCGCGATTCCTACGGGATGCGTTTATTAAAGCAACACATAATTGCATCATATTTTTACGGTTTCAGGCAACAATTTGCTGGGCTATAATTTGAATCGGTAATGTGAGGTTCCTGTCCGTTTTGCGGTGTTTGCAAAATAAATGAAAAAAAAAACGAATATTAATTACATCTGCTCACCCCACGCATGCACGAAAACGAAAAACTCCTGTCATTCGCAATACACAGAAGCGTGAAATTTGGGTCTTTAGACCTCGATAATACTGTATTGTTTATGATGGTCGATAAAATATTTCGTGGGAATATAGGATTACAATTCCAAGAGGGGTATTAACTTGGGGTTAGCGTTGTAAATACAATTTTTGGGATTACTTTATATACAAATAATAAATCGATGATGCGAAGCAAATAAAGTGGAATAAATAGCTTGATAAAAATTTTAATTCATGCGAACCATTGAGCTTGTCATAATTAGATTGGCGCAGTCCATGGATTAGATGCATGGGAGTTTGATAGCTGTTCCATTAATCAAACTGTAGTAACTTAGGTGCAGTTGGATAAAACCCCTAAATACTGCAACTAGGAAGATGGAGAAGTGAAAGAACAGAAATCATCTGTTTCTAGATGATTGTCTAACCTAACCTAGTATCTAACCCATGATAGTCAGTAAGAAATCCCACCGTCTATCCAAGAACAGGTAACCTAGCCCCATTCCAAGCAAGCCAAATACCTCTCCTTCCAAAAAACCAGCTCCTTACAATTAGATCTCTGTAACGCCCTTTATAAGTCTGTGACTTCTTCGATTTTCTTAAGATGCCGAGTATTCCGCCTAGATCAACATCAGGTCAACATTCTAGTCTATAGCGATATACACACACGACCAAATCCTTCTATTTAAAAGCTACACATCTCGTACTATTAATGCCAGCCAAGATCCCATTGCCCAACATACCTTCCAAACCACGTACAAAACCAAAACAGTCTGCGCATGCGCAGGAAATGCTAGTTCCTATTATATGTCTGTCCTTGTCAATCTTCTTTGAGCCAATTTCAAAGCAGTATGTCTTTCCACAAAACGAGCAATGTATGTTTGAAGGTTCGATCTCAAGCGAAAGCCAATGCCAACCATATTTTTTATAGAGTTTACTTCACGCATTATGCTCATAAAAACGCATACATTTTTTGGCACTTGTAAATATTCTTAATAGATTGTTATGTAAAACGGTTGCAGAACACCTGCGTTTAAAATGTATCCGAATGTGTCTACTACGCATTATCTTATACCCGGCGATTCGTAGCGTTTGCGTCAACAATTTAAAATATAACGTCATAGAAAAAGTGCAACATATGCGTGAAGCCTTTTTGTTTAAAAAATGCAAGCTTTAAGCACTTGTTGCACAACGTCTGTTTATACCGTCAATAATTTATATACGCCCAGAGAAAACTTCATGGATATAAGACGCCGGGGAATAGAGGAAGGTTTGAAATAAATTTAATATAGTTCACTGATTTTTTAAAATACGCAATCTAGTATGATGAGGTATTATTCCTTCCGGGCCCCAAATATTAGATGTGGTAACATCAGGATCGCATTTATTACGAAAAAGCATAATGCTAATACTGGGGTATTAGTTTATTCTACAGGAAATGTAATTATCGGCTCCCTTTTAAATTATTTTTAATGGAGCAAGTTTAATTTCCAATTATTCGAGTTCAAACATTAAGTGCAAAGTGCAGTATTGCATTAGAACATTTTGTTTGTTAACTGTTTCATTAAAACTGAAAACAGTTAGGTAGGTACGTCAGAAACGACAATCTGCTGTATATATCCCCGTACATTAGTTTCGAGCAACAAATTTCAGGCATTTGTTCACAGAACTTCGAGAGTTGGTCAAAATCCTAAATACCTTTCTAGTGCAACATATGCTGCTACAACTTTCCGCTATGAAAATTAAATTACTGTGCACTGCAGTTTGGTTTATGACATTTGTTATTTATTTGGTCAATGTATAGACTTGCTATGTGTTAACTTTGTTTACCATTCGAGAAGGAAGTTTGTCATCATTGTAGGACCAATTTGGGGGTAAAGCTCTAACATAAGTAAGCTTTTCTTTTGGATTGGTTATAGCTAACTAATTTAGAGCTTTTAAGGCAAAGACACAATAAAAGAAGGTTGAAATGGAAATACCTATGTGTCTCTTAATTTAAATGGGTGCGATGTAGCCATAGTCGCGTATGTGTAAATTAAAACCAAAACCTGTGATTTAATCAAAATACATTTGGAAGACTTCATTCTGAAAATAACTGTCTCGGAAATTATTCGAAACCGTTCCCATCGAATATCATTTTCGATAAAACAATCTTTCAACAGATATTGAATTTATTTCACACTTTTCTTCACACTCTATAATCGAACGAATTCTGTTTCCAGTTTACATTAAGCTTTGAAAATGCAATTAGCTCTGCTAAGGCCCGGTTTTACAATACTAGTATATACCTGGAATAAGCTATACCTCCGACAGTTGCCATGGTTACAATTGTTTTAACAATTGTAACCATGACAATTGTCGGGGGTATAACTTATACTTGTATTGTAAAACCGGCCCTAAGTGAAACGTCGAACAAAAATAAATCGGAACATCTGGGAGTAATTCCCGATTTATTAAAAGTCCAACAGTGCTCGCGTTTGGCCAAATAAAATTAAAATCTATTGTCTGGTATCGATTTTAAATTTAATTTATTGAGAGTATTGGAAATCTAATCTAATCAGTAGGAATAATCTGTAGGTAACTAAAACCAGAGGTGGATGACGAGAATACAAAAAAAATCTTTTTATTAAGTTTAACTAAAACGTTTAGTAGTGTAATGTGAAACCATATATAAACCTAGGATATAAAAAAACGGAGAAAGGTACAATAGAAGTCAATTTTTCCGCCATCAGCATCACGACTACATTTTTAGGAAAGGAACAAGGACTAGAATCTGGGTAAAATACATGAAAACACAATTTCCTTTGCAAATTCTTCATTTGCATTTTTATTTTATCGTCATTTCAATGTAGCCGTCAGGAATATTTAATAGAACGGAAAAATCTCAAAATATTAGTATACACTCGTGCAGAAAGATTCGTTCTGGAAATATGCCCTATCTTGCATCTTGTTCTCCCACTGAACAACGAAACGTGAGAGCCTGCAATGCGTAAGAAGGCGATAAATTAACTACCTACGGTTTATTTGCGTAGTGGTATGCAAGACATGCACAACCTGCCCCTCTATTTTAAATTAAATTAGCCCATGTTTCAAGAGACTTTTAAATTGCGTTATTTATAGTAAGCACTTGTGTGTTCCAAATATGAATCTCTTGGAGAAATGCAGAAACGCAATTGATCCCGGAAATCTAGATGCAAAACTTCTCTTGAAAGCTCTTATTCTATTGAAAGCAGTCTTAGAACTAGACTAAAAACTTTTAGATTCTTGCACTTAGTAGATCTGATTGCGTTTCAAGACTTTAATGCAAAAAGCTTGATATTGAGAAAGCTTGTTCAAAGAAGAGTGATTATTTTGTAATAAGATTATCTATATGCAAAAAGTTTTAGCCAGTAGCACACTAAGATTAACTGTTTTTGATATTATTCAAGTATTTATTAAAAAGTTAAGATGTTTTGAATTTTTAACTGAAACGGCATTAGCTTACGATCTCTTATACATCAGGCTGTTATCTAAAATACTTAAACTTCCTTATTTTAAATTTTTGACCCCAGAAACTCTACAAGGTGTTAACTATTAAGTGTGAAAAAATTCAAAAGGTGATTCTACATCGAAAATTAGCGTAACCTTTACCTAAAGTTTTTTTTCCAAAACCCCCTGGAGTTGAGGCCTTCCAGGAGGTTAGGAAGAGCTTTTAATTTTTTTCTCGAAAACGGGGATATCTGTAAAAATTAAATTTAGTGAAAAGACATGAAAAAACATTTCATGAATATTTTTTCAGTCATCCCGTATTGTTTCAAGGGGGTGAAACTTACAACTCTTAGTAATTTTTCTTTCAGAACTTTTTTGTGAACAAAGGTATAGGTTTGGAAAAATATGAATTAGATAGCTTGATAAATCTGGAAACTTTTTTGTGTCTTTCGTGTTTCCCGTAAAGTTGATAGTTTTCAAGTAAAAAAATAAATTAATATTTAATCCTTACTGCTGTAAGGAAATATTGTTACAATAAGTACAAGCTCTATATTTTTTAAGTAGCTGCACATGGTAGCATTAATTATTGTATTACACAGGAAATAAATTAAACAGTTAATTTTCTTGTGAGTTTGTTTGAAAGGTGTAATTAAATTCCGTTTTCTCAACTGTTTACTGTACATTAGGTCAGCTGAGCAGGAGCACCAATAATGACAAATGTGTTTAGTTGCGGTAAATTAACAACGACGTCTATATTCATTTCTCATGTATACGAGATTAATACATAACAAATAGGGTGTAATAAATCACGACCCTATGCTTATCTTCATTTATGTAATTGTTGCCTCGTGGCTTTATTTTGACAAGGGAGCAACTCACTGTGGACTAACTTATCTCTTTCAAATTGTACAACCTACGACATTTTTCTCCAACTCCTAAAACTTGAGAAAACAAATTTTGGGCGACCTCGAACTTTCTTTAATACAAAAACTTCTGGTATCGCTAAACTTCTAAACTAAAACCCCAAGAAATTAACCGCAGGTAAATTTATCACCAATTACGTAACCATAGAAGAACAACAACAACAAGCCTGAGGCCGTATGCAATAATTTATTTAAAAAAAAAATTCATTTCCCCGTGCGAACTTTAGGCATAAACATTTCTACGAGAATCTCCATGCATATTTAATATCCTGGCATTTGCACACAAAAAAACTAGAGCCGAAATGAAGACTAAATCTCCAAAACTCGAGTCTCAGGTTCATTCAAAACCCGGCTTTAAACTTTATACGTGAATTTTGCAGATGTTCAGCACGTAGGTACACAGAAACGTGTACTACGAATTTTCCAGGAGAACAAGGAACACCGAAGGATTCGCGACGCCCTAGACTTCGACAAGGCTGAAATTCATTTCAGCGTAAGATTATCTGATGATGATGTGTTGGGTGATGGGGAAGGAGGTGAATTTGAAGAGCAAGTTGAATTCTAGATATTCCGTGTGTGAAATCTGAATCTTTCATTAGAATCATGCCGGGTCTCGCTTATGCAACGCAATAAAAATATTTGCTTTTGCTTTTTCCTATCTGCAGCTCGAGATATGAATTTTATATTTCACTGTGACAACTAAAGGAGACGTACGAAACCCAGACAATTTCATTTCAAATTAAATGTGTAAACTTTACGAATGGAATATGGTAATACAGATTCATCAAAAGAGTTTATTAACTTAACGGTCATTCACAACACCCTCGATCTTTTATATTGTGCATGAATATATTTTTCGCCGCCTTATATTTTCACTTAAGTTTTTGTTCTGAAAAATTTTCCTGTATCATCTTTTCTTTTCGCTATAAGAGCTTTCACATTTGATTTCCTCGTATCATAATATAAAACCCCCTTGTTCCTACTTCATCAGTTAAATTGAGTGTACCATATCCTTTCCTCCAGATTGTCCGACATTTCCGCTATTATCTGTCGAAATGGTTTTCCTAGTCATTAATCTCTACTTCTTAAGTTTCCTCCCGGTTTCCCCCAAAAATATTCTTGTCAAAAATACTTATTAAAATAAATTTCCCAATATTTACTTTTAATGCCTTGGAGCTCAGAAAGGTCTGGAATAAACAGTTATTGATGGTAACCTCCTTATTTTAAGCATCTTCTATTTTTCTTAAAACTCCGGCTTTTGTGGTTTAGATCGCGTAATTAAAAACACGCCTGGTAATCCACAGTCGCAAAATCTTTGTTGTTTACCCTCCAACTTGACGCCAAGAGTAATTAAAGCAGACCTTAACCCCGTTTGCTTAAAACAACCCTCCATTTCCAATTTATCCAACTGATATCGAATAAACGGAAGAGGGAAACGAGAAACATGAAAATAAAGCGGTTTGTCGAACTTCTAAAATAAATAACCCGTATACCGGAAACACTCTTATAGGTATATGCAAGACGTATATTTTTAAAGTGTTATGCGAGTACCATCGTTTTTTAACGTTATGTGGAGGAGTATATATATATAAGGTAATACTGCAAAATGCAGAGGAAAGTCTGCCTTGAAATGCTAGAGTGTCAGAGCTTATGATGTAGCGTTTGTGAAGTGTGTAAAACTACCCCGCACGATAGTTCCGCTTGTCTTTTCTCATATTTGTTTTACGTCCGCATAAGCCAGTATGTGAATAGCAAAATAAATATAAAATGAAAAGAGCTAAAGTGGCTACATTTACCCTTACTTCAAGAGGATAATGTGATATTTGAATATAAGGTCATGTTAAAGGCAATGTTAAGATAACCATTTAAAAATATTTAAGGGTTACTTTCTGAATTTAATATTTAACCATTTTCAGCGAATTGACTTTTTCCACATGTGAACCTGATACTGAAAGTACCTATATCCAAGGTAGATGCTTAGAATGTAAATGTCCTTATTATTTCCTTTTTACTTTTATTTCATATCCGCTACGTTTTCGCTTTTCTAAGTTACTTCTTAAATATAAACTGTTTCTTTAACTTTCACCTACAGCTGCTTAAATATAAGTCTCTCCTATCCACTACAACAAGTTTTTTTTGTTTAAGCCACGCCTTAAAAATTTATACGCTCCGCCCTATTTATTTATCCGCCTTCTTTATCTATCTTCTTGGTTTACCAACGTAATCCACCCTTAAACTTTACTCCCATGAGTCTTACAATGTTATCTTATTATTGTTCAACTTTAAAGGTTTTCCATCTGCCACTTAACTCAATGTAGTCCACGTCTTAGTTATTTCCTCAAATAAGCCACAACCTCTTTCTCTAGAAACCACGCCTATTCTATATAAGCCACGCCTTCTTTATCTGTAGGGCACGCCTTGTTTATAATAACTTACTGTGTTTTATCTAAATTACAAAATTTATTCCCAGTTAAAGTATCCAGTCTGTATTCTCATTGCTTTTTTTCATGGTTTGGTAATCTATGTACTGCAATCGAAGAATATAATATCGTGATACTTTTTATAAGATAAAAGGCTTGTAAATTTTTTTCCCTTATATAAGTTTCCCCGTATCCGTACATAAACTACACCTTCTTATGGCATAATACTCGCCCTCCCTTTTCATATTCGTTTCATCTAATCAAAATCACATGAATTTGAATGAAACATTTTTATCGTCTCTTTTTATGTTTGTTTCCTACCTTGTAATAAATTTTACAGAAAAAAAACCATAAATAGAAAATATAATTGTCCCTATTTTCATACATTTCCATAAAAAGCTTCAGTAACTCAATCCAGTCTCGTTTAAGCTCTGATGAATGTGTACAAGAGCTTTGAATAATTAAAGTCTGTGTTCACTTATGGACTACAGGGTTAAGTACAATAAATTACATGCAATAAATCACCACCCTTGCGTACTTTACTTGACGCAATTATTTGGCTCATTTTACTAGCAACGTCGTCATATACGAGCGTGCAAAATTTGTGGCAGTTAATAGATTTCAATATGAGTCTTGCTAAAAGCTAGTAGTATAGATGTAGCAGGCGGTGCTACAAGCAATAATTGGTTCAAAGTGCGGCTCAACAAACCCTACTTAACGACAGGTCACACCAGCAAAAAGTCCTGGAACCCTGGAATAGCGAGTATCGATTCGGGTTTTGTGTCAACTGTATATTACTTTAGTGTTTTTTTTTTAGTTTTCTTTGTCTAGGAGTTGTAGAACGGAAGGCAGGGCTCATGATTAAGGTGTCAGTTCAAGTTTCAACTAGTGTGATAAATTGATGGGTTTGCCGGAACAGTAATTAACATTGTTTTTCCAGTGACGACGACGTTGTGAAGGATTAAAGAAACAACAGACTGGTTAGGAAATTAGGAAACATCGAAATTTTTATTCAGTAGTTTGACTTGGTTTTCAAGAAAAACAACACGAATTATTGAAATAGTTTAGAGGCACATGCAGTGCAATATGTAATACAATATTTAGCAGTAGCAGTGGGACTATCTAGATCAGAGGAAATTATATAATCAGCGATGCACTTTGATGCAAGAGGTGAGGGTCAAACAGACAGATACGTGTACAGATTTTAATATTAGTGGATAATCCAACCTACAACAGACGTCAACTGGGATATACAGCGCTTTAAAGGACTTTCATTGTAGGATAATTAATAAAAAATAAAGTCATTCTCAGAGGTCTAGGACAATCTGACGCGACCGGCACAGGGACAGATGGGACTAGCGACGGTTAGACGCAAACATACCTACAGGGGTTTTCAACGAAAGGTGAAAACAAACAATTTAATATCATTTTAACTTAAAATTACCTACCAGCCGTTGTTTAATTTTCATTCAAAAGATAATTCCGTAATTTTATTTTCTTACGTAATAAAGCTTTAATAAAGACCTCTCCATTAAGTTTACAAACACAATAATAAGAAGGCAATAAACGCAACACTTGAAAAGCAGGAAAAGAAGTAAACGGCGCTTTTAATAAGTAGGTACTCAGTCGATGTAACATAAGTATGGATAAACCTCTTGGGGGACAAAGTGAAGGATAGGGATTTTGATAATAAAATTTTGAAATAAATGCGTAACAAATTTATGAGAAGAGGGTAATATACAGGGGTTTTCAACGAAAAGTAGTCACCCTCAGTATCTTTCAAAATTATTGTTTGCTTGAAAATTGCCAAGACGTGTCAACAAAGACAGCAAGGAGAACATCATTTTACGTAAAATCCGGACGTCTGTCGTCAATCGCAAAGCCACTCCCTTTAAAATTTCAAATAACACCATACCATGCGTGGCACATAGTTGTAAACGTAATTTCATAAGAAATTTATTGTAATAGTTATTTTTTTTTCGCTTCAAATTGAGACAAAAAAATTAAAAAATATATTTTGTTTCTTTCGATCATACAATAATACAGACGACTCTGAAAGAGAGAACGAACATTACCGAGAACTTGCGGTGAAACAAAAGTACCTAGGTACTGCTATACAGCAGTTTAACCAAAATAAACAAACTATAATTTTTAATTTTTTTATATCTCAATTTGAAACAAATAAAAAAATAAATAGTAGAATGAATTCCTTATGAAATTATCTTTCCAACGATGAGTCACACATGGTATGGTGTTATTTGAAATTTTAGAGAGGATACTGAGGGTGACTATTTTTTATTGAAAACCTGTGTATAGGGTACTATAATAGAATTAATTCCTGCAACACAGTCTGTTTATTTATTTGCTTTCTTAATTATTTTAGAGATTAATTAAAAGGATAAGATATACTTATTTCCTATATGGTGGAAGATATCCTGGAGAATTTGACGCTCGACACAAAGCGCAATATATGTGGTTTGATCGAAAGGGGGCACCTCCACACAATGCCATTAATTATATAAATAATACATTGTACCCCGAGAAGTAAATTGAAAATCAAGGGTGGGTTAGGTGGGCTACTCGATCCCCGGACCTCACACTCAAAATGTTTATTAAAAGTCTGTACCTTATTCAGATGTAGAAAACTTTGTACTACTACATTTTGGTGGCAGCGTTCGGATTATAAAACAGAGGTGTTAATAATCAAGGTATATATTTGTCTAAGAAATAAATCAAACTAGAATAAATCTGTAATAGTTTAAGGTAAGTACAACTAATAAAATCATTAAAATATGAAAATTTTATAAATTTTATATCCCTCCTTGATTAAACCGGACGGTTATTAAATCAATTATCGTTGAATAAAAATTGTGAACGTTTACATGATTCTTGAGGTTAATTAATTTGAAAAATATTACAAGATTCGCTTGTTTCACAGTTAAGTTCAACAAACAAACTTACTAATTGGCGTAGCCTGAGCTAAACTAATATAACGTTGTCGGTCTAATAAATTGGTGAATGTTTATCTTCGCAATTATGGGTAACAAAACGCGTATACAAACGATTCCCGCAAAGTGGTTGCCGCCGTGTGCTTCACACAAATTTCTATTTTAATTAAAAAATTAAAATAAAAACCGCAAGTAAATCCATGCGAATAAATTTGACAAGAGGGTATAGAAATATTATTTTCAAAGGAAATCAAGGTTTTATTAAGCAACAAGTGGTGATATGATTAAAATAAATTCTGATGTAAAATTTTAAGGCAATTCCTTTGCGTCAATATGTTGTAGTGACATTCGTTTTGTAATGTTAAGGGCTTAATTAGCGCCTCCAAATTTAATGGTAATCTGATTTTCCATAAAGCATTCTAAATCATAATTAGTATTTGCTTTGTTGATTACTAGAGAGACTTACTAATTGTAATTTATTATCGCGTCTTCTAAAGCCGGGCTTCACTATCAATAATGTAATTTCTTTGGAGTGGTAGATTCAATCGCTTAAAATAATGCGATAAAGACAGATGGGGTTTCAAAAACGGCCGCTTTAACGAATCTGCTATCCTTTTCGATCCATCACGAAAAACTACTTTAAAGAATCTTTAATATTCAAAAATTTATATCAAATAAATAAAAGAAACTTCTTGTTTTTAGAAATAAAAATAAATTTATATTTATATTATTAATAAATTGAAAAGCTTTCAAGATTCATTTAGACTAGGAAACATAATGCGACGTGAGCTCTCCTTAACGCTAAATCAATTTTCTTTGAACTCCGATAGCTGGAAGATCTGGAGAAGGTAGTAGTAAATTAGGTTAGGTTAGGGTCCTTGCAGTTCGATTACCTACAACCCTCATTTTGTTTACTTACTATCCTGTTCGTTTTGTAAAAGTAAACTTGTTATTGGCTGTCGATCTTTTCGTGCTGCAACTCGTGAAACTGTTGAAAATGTGCTATTGTGAACTTTCAAAAAAGGATAACATTTTAGTTTGTATAATAGGAAAGCTTGTCGTTCTTTGTGTGAGCTTGCACGGCTACATGCTGAGCTAACAAAATTACAGCAAGGCTTTGTTTGAAACAAAGGGGAAGAGAATTCAGCAATTCTTTTAATGCTTTTACCGGTTCTATTCGATTTTGTTATGTCATGTTGGAAAAAAAGACTCTACCTACAACTCATTACGTTGGGGGTTTATTTTTGCAGAGTAGCTACCGTACGAACTTGAAATATGGAAATTCGGCACGGTTCGGTTACAGCATATATTAATACACAAGTTACTACATGTCTTTGCCTGGTATTAGATTAAGATATAAATATAAAGAATATTGGGGTTTCAGAATATTCCTCATATTCGGACTAAAATTTAGCAGCCATTTACAAGATACTAAAATGCAAAAATGAAGCAGCAAGTGCAGGAGAATATTTTTTACGGTCTAACATAAATGGCTCTCCAAACGTTACAAGTTCGGCACGGTTGGTATCGAAAATGAATTTTCTATACGGTTTGGTGTAAATAAATTCAACGTCCTGTCTGAAGAGAATTCGTTACACACTTAGGGTAATAAATGGAACTACAATGGAATATGATCGACTTCAAAAATAAAATTGCTATACGAACACGCAATAGTTACTGATATTCGGCACGGTTAGGTATCCTAATATTCGGCACGGTTCGGTATCAGGAAGATGCAAAGAATAAAACGCGGTTGGAACGGTCCTCATACTCGCTTAGAAATAAGTTGCAAAAATGAATCAGTTACACTAATTCGGCACGGTTAGGTATCCTAATATTCGGCACGGTTAGGTATCAGAAAGATGCAAAGAATGAAACGCGGTTGGAATGTTCCTCATACTCGCGTATAAAAAAGTTGCAAAAATGAATCAGTTACACTAATTCGGCACGGTTAGGTATCCTAATATTCGGCACGGTTAGGTATCAGAAAGATGCAAAGAATGAAACGCGGTTGGAATGTTCCTCATACTCGCGTATAAAAAAGTTGCAAAAATGAATCAGTTACACTAATTCGGCACGGTTAGGTATCCTAATATTCGGCACGGTTAGGTATCAGGAAGATGCAAAGAATGAAACGCGGTTGGAATGTTCCCCATACTCGCTTAAAAATAAGTTGAAAAAAATGAATCAGTTACGCTAATTCGGCACGGCTGGTTTTCATAAAATAGTGTTGTAACGGTTATCGTACTTTATTTAAGCATGATAAGCTGAGAAAAGTGTAAGATAGTGTTTGGGAAACAGAATCGAAAAGAACGGAGCAATTCTTTTAAACTTTTTCTATTGTATTCAATTTTTTTACGAGATTCGGGAAGAAGAGGCTCTACCAAATCTGTCTTGGGAAGTTGGGAGATTAATTTCACTGCATTAGCGAATATTTTATATTTGGCTGAAAGCTCCTGTTAACAGTCTTTTACTTTTAATTTTAATGTCACGTTATTAGAAAGATGAATAAATAATTTCACCCACCCCATCTAGAGCTTTTATGAAAAATAAGTAATCCTTGACCTGAAAGAGATCAAAGATGAACGTAAAATAAAAAAAATCCTAATACCTTAAAATTAAATGTTTCTACTAATGGCTTTTAAAAAATACTTAATCAAGAAACTAATATTCCTGTCTCAATAAACAATCAAGAGTACCAAATTTGGAAATACTGCGTAAGCATAAATCTTTTATAACGATTTTATTATGAGCTATTTTAATAAATTATATATATCAGCTGAATTGCTTAATAGTTTCACATTAACCATATGAAGTTTTCCACATTTTATTGGCCATTAACGGAAGTTGCCTCAATAAAGCGCCACATCTCCAGATCGTGGCTAGTGGTTATCAAACTTTGTTGAAGCCTTTTTCAAGTATATCCCATTCGGGAAAACTTATATTAAAGAGCATAAGGATAAGGCACCCCACTCGGGTGTTAGTTATATGTTTCGCGTAAATTAATTATATAGCTAGGAAGTAAAATAGCCCAAGGCTTCAGGATACTTAACATTACAAACAGAGTGGTATGATTATTAATTCAAGAGCGGCACAAAAAGCAATATTAAAGATAAAGTAGAAACGAATTACTCGATCAGTTCGATTATTGGAAAGCTGAAGTACCTGATTGACAGGTGTGCAGATGGAAAGCATACGTTCGACTGAAAATACCTCATGAAATTACAGGATGATAGAAATATTGGATTTCTTGAACAGACAGGTTGAAGTCGATCAGAAATTAAATTACGATCAAGCAAACAGGGTTACAGTTTGCGGTTATGATTTGTTCCTTTTAGGCCCGGTTTATTCACCTACCAGTAAAGTCCCGAGTAGCTACTTGACAATTAACTTTATAGGTTACCCGGGTAACAGGACTATATTAGTCCTGTTACCCGGGTAACCTATAGAGTTAATTGCCAAGTAGTTACTGGGGACTTTACTGGTAGGTGAATAAACCGGGCCTTAGAAATCAAATAAAAACTTTAGAAATTCTAGACCTTTTTGTTTAGAAACACAAACACGTTTTATAAAGTACCCTTAACGGGGTAGAAAATTGAGACTTTTAGGGAACCGCACTGATTCCTGCAACAGCCTAAATTTTTTTGTATTAATTTATTATGCATTGCCTTGCTCTTATTTTTAAACATTGCTACATAATTTTATAAAATCTTGACAAACGTGGGTAGCATTAACTGTTACGATAAAAATTTACTTTTAAAATGTTCAATCGTAAACCTACTAAAAGCGGAGGCCATCGGGAGTTTTATAAGGATTTTATCTTTATTCGTCCATTTGAATAAATTAAGTTTATTTGCGAAAAGCGTTAACAAGCGCTGGTTAAGTAGAGCTTTAACGGGAATTTTTAAAAGTGCTAAATGGATCGTAACAAGATACGCTTAGAGAAAAATTCATAATTTTGTACAAACTTAGGATCGAGTTTTAGTTAAAAATAACGCCGCTTTTAGTACAGCAACGCTTCCCTTAATTCTTTATAATGTGTACTTAAGTTTATTTAAAGTTGTTGCTATACCCATGAAACTAATTAGCAGCAGCTACATAATTTTGATGAGGAACCTAAAATAAATTCTACACGTTTGGTGTAAAATGTTACCCAACAAAATAATTAACTTTGATGCAATATTATACACGAGCAGGTATTAAAATGATGGATTTAATATTCGGCCCGGCACGGTAGGGTAAGACTTCCAGATTCCAGACGACAGTGTGGCACGTTAGGATAAGATTTCCAGTCGACAATTCGGCACGGTAGGGTAAGATTTTCAGACGACAGTTCGGCACGGCAGGGTAAGACTTCCAGACGACAGTTCGGCACGGTAGGGTAAGATTTCTAAACGATAGTTCGGCACGGTAGGGTAAGATTTTCAGACGACAGTTCGGCACGGCAGGGTAAGACTTCCAGACGACAGTTCGGCACGGTAGGGTAAGATTTCTAAACGATAGTTCGGCACGGTAGGGTAAGATTTTCAGACGACAGTTCGGCACGGCAGGGTAAGACTTCCAGACGACAGTTCGGCACGGTAGGGTAAGATTTCTAAACGATAGTTCGGCACGGTAGGGTAAGATTTTCAGACGACAGTTCGGCACGGTAGACGTATCGAATAAAAGATTCGATATAACACGGTTAGATAAATAATATTATGGTTAAACGTATCAAAGGACTTCATAATATAAATTTTTGGAATATAAACCTGCTAAAGATTCGGAATTTGATAAGATCAGTCGTAAAACCTTAGCACGGCGAACTCTACACTAAAGTCTAAAATAAATCCATTGGATTAAATTACATTTAGGAAAAGGTCGAGAACATATATTGTGGCAAAAACAACCAAATTATCGATCCAATTGTTAACTTTCTCATATCATTATTACAAGCAATTAGTGTGTAGTTTTACCAGAGTATAAAAATTACGACCACATAACTACAACCAATTACATGAAATAATTTCTGATTTGCTGGTCATAAAATTAGCGTCGCAGTTTAACGTTCGAGTTTTAAAACATCCACAAATTGGTCAAGACGATGAAATCTGCATTACTTTTGATTTTTTTATGTATGGTTCTGATAAAGTTTGTGGGCTGTAATGAAGACCCATATTGCGTCTGTCCAACAGGTTTTAAGTCATACCGCTCAAATATTTATAAGATCGCTTGTAAACAGAAAATGCAAAGAGGGAAATATGTGAGAAAAATAAGACAGTGCCAAAATCGATTTGCAGGGTAATGCTTTAATTGTCATATGTTAGGATTTTGTGATTTGCATGTTTTGGTGTTTTAAGAAAATCAAAGAAAACAATAAAAAAAATTTATAGATAACGTAATGATGATTTAAAAAAAACATTTTGTGAATAATCTGCATAGCTTGTTTGTGATGTCAGTCCTGTTTGATCCTGCAGGGTTTAGGTTAAAATTGGGCTATCTTGAATATAACCCAAACTAGCCTACATTAAGTAGGACAAGCTCTAGCTTCAAATCCTTAAATCTACTCCGTAACGAATAACAGTTTAACTACTTGTAGTGAGTTCTAATCCATAAGGATAGATAAAGAAAGTCATTTTCGAAGGTATTTTGGGAATTTACTAGCATGTACGAGTATATACAGGGTGGTTATAACCTTTTCTAACAGATGGAATCATACCTCCCACCCCCCTAAGGCAATTTCAAATATCGATATACAATTGTCGACGCTTTGGAAATATCGAAAAAAGTTATGAACGCTGCATTTATTACGAGAGAGATTTGTTAAATCGAGACAAACACAACACTGCAATTAAACTTAAAAATAGACTAAAGACTACATTTTTACTGCCGTCAGGTGTAAAGAATCGGAGAACATAAAGGCGTGATGCTTGGTACAGCCGAATTTAAAACTAGAGCAAAGTACCTACCAGTTTTGTATACAAAGATGTAGAATGGAGGCAGCATGTTTTACATTATCTAAATGCATGGTGTTCGACACAGCTGTGTAATAAAATAGTATAGGTACCAATTTTTTTTATAATCACGCGATACGTAAGATAAGGGACATGATATTCGGCACGGTTGAGTTTAAACTAGACTCTATAGAATTAGAAGTATAGGACTTCTAAAACTGTTGGTTTTTTGATTTGAGGAACCTATATAAATGGATTGATTATTAAAAGGATGGTCTAATATTGACCACAATCAGTTTAGAAACAATATGAATCATTAATTTATATAATCCGGGTATACGTAAGAAATGAGTGATTCGGCACGGTTAGGTAAAAAAAATAAAGCAGCGCATATTATATTTGATCAGCGTCCCTATTTTTGTTCCTTTCGCTCATCTGTTATCGTGCCCCCCAAATATTTTGGTCACGGACCGCCACTGCATGTATCATTATTACATGATCTAAGGTAAATAATGTAAGAGGATTGTTGGGAAATTAAGTGTAAAATTGAAGCATAAATCGACCTGGTCAGAATAACAATTAAGACTTGGCACAGTCTGATAATGAACCTACTCAAGCGTAGGTATACATAAATTGTTTGTATAAAAAGAATGTAAACCACTGTTTTTTGCTAGGTAAAGCTCATGAAGTGTAGGAACAAACAAATTGTTTTCAATGTTATGCAGCGATTTGCTTCTGGTTTTAAGTAATAAATACGTTCAAGACTTCTTGAATACATAAAAGGAAGAAAACAACATTAAGGCGACATCCTGCAAGCAAAGCAATTTTCAAATAAATCTGAAAGCATTGCATAAAATTCAGTGTAGCGTATAAGATTATTTTTAAATTGATTTCTTGCACAAACTTTGCCGATGCAAATTGATTCTGAAGTAATTACGAGCAAGTTCGTAATGCAAGTTTGCTTTTAAATAAATTGCCACCCAAGCGGTGAATCAGAGAGAAATAGAAAAATCATTTAGCGATTTTTAAAGCGCAGAGAACTCTTGAAATAAACGTATAATGAATTCTAAATATTTTCCCAACAAAAACACGAAGAGAAAAACCGGTGGCAGCCTTAACCCAATTCGCGGACATTTATTTTTATCAAAAGTTTGAATGGCGAGATTTCGACTCGGAAAGACAAGTTAATTGAAATGAAAACGTTTGGGAACTTCAAACTCAACGGAGTTTTCTGTCAGCGGTTGTCGACGAATTCTTCATATCTTCGTTTAGACCTTTAGGGGTTTCATTTATTTTGGTAAGCACGAACGAACAGTCATGGTTAGGTACGTGTACGTGAATGCCTCCTTAAAGGGGTGGGTAACCATGAATTAATTAAATTAATTATTTTCAGGAAATGTGCTAAAACAAAACTTGTTGAGACAACAGAATGTAATTAATTTTTGTTACATTGTTTGTTTTCCTGATCGTCTTTCTTTACCATACAAAAACAACCTTTATTTAACTTGTTAAGTAAGAGGAAAGGGGTTTATTCAGGGTAAGTGGAGACGCCAACAATGATGTGAACTGATATCCACTTCCGGTTAAAAATCCCCCGCTTTTAATGGCGTACTCTTTGTTGATTCTAAGCTGGCAGCTCTTCAACTGTCCATTATGCTGATGAAAAGATTAGGAAATCGATTTTTTAGAATTGCCTCAAATAAAAAACAAAGCACGTAAACATTACACAACTCATGCAAAAACCTGAAGAAGCAAATAAATAACTCAGCAAATAAACATAGCTCTGTATTTTTTGTCAACAATCGATAACTCATCTTGTCTTCCGTTTGTTCTCGAGGTAGCTATTATGGGAAAAGTAAGGTAAAGTGGGGTTAGTATCGCGAAAGTTTCGATTTGATTGGGCAAAACAACTAAAGATTGAAATCTGTACCCCCAACTCGTTGGAACAATAAAACAAGGAGGAATTGGTATCGTTGTACTACTGAAAAGTTTCTCGAATTGAAACGGCCATTTAAAACCCCCTGCTATAAAAGAAACAAAATTTTTGCTGAAGTACTCAATGCAGACTTTTAGCAACAGCGACGTGCAGGGTCGTGGGTAAAGTAAAAGGGATCTCTTAACATTAAATAAAATCGAGAATAAAATTTACACGGCTCGGTATAAAAATGAAAGAGATACAATTTCCCTAGAATATCTCTGCAGTATACACGATCAGCTATGATTTACCGTTGATCACCAAGACGTGGCTTCTGTTTTTTATCCAGCACGGTCAGGTTTCAAATGTAAATAATGGTATGGTTTTGGTAGAAAGTATAAAGAGGATAAGAAGTGCTAAATTATCTCTTTTACGAACGAAATTTTGGCAACCGTTGCATGTTGCTTTCAGTTTGTGATTTCCGAAAAAGACTACCCTCACTATCAAATTTAAAATGTCACCAAGTCGCAAGCTACAAATTATACCCAGGTTTCGTATTCGGCACGGCCAGGTTTTAAAATACTACGTAATCAGTTAAAACGGGCAAAACCTGAATCCCTAATGGCATGTGGGATGTTTAAAAAAAGGGACGCAATACACATTTAAATATTTAGATGGTAAAGTATATGCTATACGGCACGGTCAGGTTTTAAAATATAATAGCGTCCGATTTATTGTAGAACTAAAAGTCAAAATAAAATAGGCAGTAAATTTTTCATGAATAGAATCACAACTGAAGAAGCACTTGCGCCATATATCCTTCTATTAGGCTAAACGTACTGGATATTCGGCACGGCCAGGTAGATTAATTAAAAAATTAAATATTCCGGAGAAACAAAAATGAATACTGAATAGATGCAGGGTGTTATTCAGCACGATCAAGTTTAAACAGGAATGAGTAACACTTTACACGTTTACATGTAAAATAAAATAATTTTCATGCTTATACATTATAACGTGATTCCTACAAAGATTTTTTATTAAATACATCTAACCAAATGTAATCAATTTATCAGTGAATGTTTTGATATTTAAAATTTAGTGCGATAAGTCATAAGTGATTTAGCTTGTTTTTATGTGTGTTCTTATTAAGTACAGACAAAATTGGAAACTTTATAAAGATATCTGTATTAATTTTATTAGCAGGTAGGGCGAGCACATGCTGTGAAGTGACGCGGCTACAAATTGAGAATATTATAATCCAATCGGTCCGTTTTATGATATTGACATTTCACCGAGTTTGTTAATGGGGAAGTGCCGCAATGTTTATAATAATAAACGTCAAGTGGATGTCCATAAATAACGCGGAGAAATTCCACAAACGGACTATAAAATGGATTAATAAAACCAATCTCTATAAAGTTTACTAGATTTAGATTAACACTGACGCATTTTAAACAAGTCTTTCAAAGAGCTGTAAAAGTTTTCAGTCCATTTCAAAAGCATATATTAATAAATTAACGCGGAATCGCCAGCTTTTTCCGTACCTGCTTAATTTTGTCGCTTACGAATTGACACTTAAAATTAAAATTTGGATTTTTTCTAGGTTTTTGTTCCTGGCAATTAGTTGCACGTCAATAACTCAATGTCATTCTTGAGCGACTTTAATAATTAAATGTGAAAATTATGGTTTTCGTTTGATGCAGATTTCCAAATATTTATGACACACCTTGTTTCAACCATAAAATTTAAATTAATATCAAACTCGGATTAAGAAAAAGACATAAAAATTTCACACTGGAGAAAAGCCTTTTAAATAAATTTACAATAAATGT
Source organism: Hemicrepidius hirtus (assembly GCA_963082805.1). Lineage (NCBI taxonomy): Eukaryota > Metazoa > Arthropoda > Insecta > Coleoptera > Elateridae > Hemicrepidius > Hemicrepidius hirtus. Next base: position 6,642,278 of record OY720161.1, on the reverse strand, counting down.
GAAAAATATTATTTGTAGACGTTTTCTCAGAGATTTAAGCGACTTTTAAAATGTTTAATTAATTGTTACTAAATATTTTTAACACCGTTGGTTCGGGGGATGATATTGGTAAAAAAAATTCAATATTTCACACAGGGGAAAAGCTTTTTGAGTAATCTTGCTGTTTGATCTCTGGCATCATTTTTCAGAGTGAAGCTTTGCATGTACCGTATAATTAATTGTCATTGCCTCAATTTGTCTCATTAGCAAACAATTAGTGGCGTCAGTGAACTGCGCAATACTCGTTACGCTGAATGATGCGTTACAGGCGCATCAATCTATCGGTTATAAATTATTTATATATCTAACAAATTTGCATACAATAACGGAAACGTGAGCAACGTGCATTCGAGCAAACGGTAGAAAGTTCAAGCGTGCAAGGACTTTTATTGAATTACTAATTTTTATTAAACGTGGTTTTTTTTTTGCCGATTGTAGAATGTGTAAAAGGAAGTGTAAGGTACTCGGGGTCGGGTTCTAGTTAAAGACTATCCCGAATAAATATGAAATTGACAGATAACCGATAATGCTGCTCCGGTCCATCGAGCAGTTAAACATTCGACAGAGAACATCACCATCGTAAATCTTCAATTTCAAATCAATATAGTAGAACATAGGCCCTCGCGTGCGTTTCCCTGTAGCTGGAAACGGATGGATTAAAGCCACAAATCAGTGTTTATGTTTAAAGCTTCTCGATTCTTGATCACTGAAATAAACCACTGTTTAAATCATGGGGGTAGACGAGATCCGAGTTTGAATTTTCGAGGATTAACCCAAATCAACAAGGGATCATTTTGAATTACTTGCATCTAAATGTATTTGTACTAAATCAATATGACCTACTACTAAATAGATTCGAAAATCAAAAAATAATTAATCTTAAAACAAGAAAAAAATTACGTGGTACTTAAATATTAAATATTTGTAGTACCTCAAAATTTGCTCAATATTTATGGTAATCTCTCTTTATTTTTCAAGAGAGATTTTAATTGGAAAGGGAAATATTTTTTTATATTTTTCCATTCATATTTCTCTTGTATAGAATACAAACAAACATGGAGAAAAGGATTTTAAAAGCTAATTCTCTGCATGAATACGTATTTATGCTCCTCCTAACGTAACACAATTTTTATCTAAAACCTAGTATATACAGGTTGTCCAAGATAAGGAACACATTCATGGGGATCTCGTAAATAGAAAGAAATAGAGATTCGGATAAATGAGAAGACATGTTCAGCATATTGAGGGCTACTTACGATCACCATTCAAATTGTATAATTTTTGCGCAGTTTTCAGTACAGGCTGAAAAAGTCAATATTCTGAACAACTTTCGTTACAACATTTATCCGTCTCCTGTTATTAAAAAAAAGGATATCGTTAGTGGTGTATCACCCTGTACGGTATTACTTAAACGCTTAAACAACATTTTTTATTTTAATTTTACTTTCTTACTAAAGACAAAAAAAGATATTGTGAAGTTTAATAAAAAATAACGTCAACACTAAAATTACATTCTATGTGGTTCAAATTTTGTTGGCGACAAAAATGAACCAAAGGTATAATTTTCAGCATGGTCAAGTTTAATAAAAGTAAACTAATACCCCACATTCTACACGGTCAAGTGTAAAAATGATAGACCTTCCGACGCGATCAAAATTAAAAATGGTGAAGAATCAGGGCATTCGCTACCAGTCGTGCTTAAAAATAAACTAACACTACAGATTCTATACACTGTGGTGGACTTAATAATTTGATAAATGTTTGTAATTCCGCTTTTTAAAATCGGAAACGAAGGTGTACCATGTACTATTCGGCACGGGCAGGTTAATACATAATTACGCCGGCTCATGTAGAAACGAGACTATTTGGATTGCAAATGGTAAACCAGGTAAAGATAACCTAATGGTACCTAATTACAAATACAAAAGAGAGAGAGAGAGAGAGAGGTACGGTATGGTTATTATAAGCATACGAAGAATTTTTTACAAAGGCATTTGTTCAGCACGGTCAGGTGCAAAAAGAAACAGAAAATGAAAATTTACTTAAAAATTGTAGAACTCAATATCAAAACTAATTTCCTATGGTAATAAGTATTGGTTTAAAAGATCTATAGGGAGGTCGTAATAAACTAATTTTATGAACGATGTTATTTTAAATGCTGTCATGCCTATATCTTTAATGTTTTAGGTCGGCGAATTCCTTAAATTTAAACTTTTTAGTCCAGAAGGCTAAGCTACATTCCACTAACTTTACGACTTCTAATACCAAAAATTATTAGAAACTTGTAGTTGAACTTTAAATTGGTCATTCTGAAGTCCGACAAATTCGAATAGTGCTATAGAATATTCTCGGGGAAGCTTAATAATAATTAATGAAGACCACAGAAGCTAAATTGGAGGAAATTCCCGTTTGGACTAATTTCTGAATAAATTACAAGTCCTGCCAGTCTAAACTCATTATGTAAATTTGATATGATGGTTAGTGAGTGTCGATATTAGCGGCTAAAGCGGCTTATTCCATAAAAATTATAATGAATCTGTTAGCTTTTAATGAAAGCATGGAGATGTGGGCTTTTAAGATTATGGAGAAGGGGGAGATGATGTGATCGGCCTAAAGTAGCGAAGAGCCCTCATAGATAGAAACCAATAAAGGCAAAATTTATAATACGAAGTTAAAGCAGATTCGACTAAAGGGGCTATAAAAGAAATTCATGTTCATTTTTTTCCGACTTGGAATGTTATAATTTTGAGCACAAGAACGATCCAGCTATAAATATCGGTACATAATCACTTCTAATAAAAAAGAACTGTAATTAAACATCAAAACCGTTTAACCGAGTTATTGGTTTTTTTTGTCACTCTTCAATTTGTTAAAAATAAAAAGCCGTTTGAACTCTAGTAGTATAAGTTACAATCAGTTACACGGAAGTAATTGATTTGGTCATCTGTAAAAAAAAACAACAATCCCATCGTGACTAACCATAATTGTTTGTGTTGGCTTTGAAGTTAACATCTTTGGCAACTCTTCAATATATTATTTACAAAGAAGCCTTTTAAATACCTGATTAAAAATAAGTTATGATTAAGGAAAACTTGGATCGTTATCAGAGTTTGAAAGTTTTATATTAAAAGAGCCGCCGCTTACTACGCTGTTGCTTGCTGTACCTTTGTTTAGATGCTTTGATAATAGTCTTCCAGGTAACCAATCAATGTTTCTCTTCAAACAATATAGGTTCAAATGTTTTGTTCGACAATATTAACAGCGGGTTTCTAAACCGGAAGAGAGCAATTCAACAATAAACTTATTTGAACTTCAAAGTAATTTAAATTATAATTCATTGTTTTCAAAAGCCGCTAACTAATTTCAGGAAGATACAAATATTGATATTAGGTACCTACTTTGATCTTAACCATTAAATTAGGTCTTAGTACATTAAAAGCTATAAGGGGAGACTATAGGAACGAATCCCTTATATTAGGAGGAATCCCCTCAATGGTGTTAAATAATTCTTTAAAACCCTCCTGAAAACGCTGATTTCAACAAAAATATAAAATCGCAACTGTGTTTTTCAAGATTAATTTTATAGGGCGGGGGGGCAAACTCCGCCCCCCCCCCCAAGAAATTACCCCTCAGAAATATCTTCGTTTCGTAATGGCTTAGCGAGATAAATGTTTCCCCTGCAACATTCTTCAGAACTTAAACCGAAATAAAATCTCCCTCTTACTATTCGATTATTATTTAGGGACAACTGCAGATAACTTAAAACAATAATTCTGCCCATAAGGGAGGAAAATAAACCCACCCTAACCCAAAGTCTTTTAATGAAATAAAAAAACGTTTTGCATTTAATTATTAACGGAAAACAACTTGATCCTGAAATTTTGACTGGAAGCAGTGTTTAGGGAGATAAGGGAGGCAGATACTACCCTCGCTACCCCAGGGTGCATTTTATAAAATTCTACAGACAGCGCGGAAATCTATTTTATCACCGTTTTGCATGCATTGGATTATTAACGGAAGAATGATATATTTATTCCCGAAGAGCAACTGTGGCTGTTGCAGCGGCATTTGGGACTATAAGGGAGGAAAATATACCATCAACTCTATACCTGATCGGGATAAACTACTTTAGCCTCTGGTCAGGGGCTGGGAACAGTTTCGTGCAAAGGGGCGCTCACCCCGACTATCAGGAGTATCGTGACGAGAAAAGTTAAATAGCGACCCCCATTTTTATCAATTTTACAGTTTCTGCATGAGGAGGAAGCGCCAAATTGAGGGTTTGTTTTTTTTGGGGAGACGTGATCTGGAAACCCTGAATAAAATTTTCCTGAAATCAAGAAACCGTTATCTCAGCTTCGAAGTGAATTATTAAGAAAAATAAATGTTTTTGTCCAGTTGTGGCTGTGAACTTGTTTGGAAAGATAAAGGACGCAATTTTCCCTTGCGTAGGAGGGGATTTTCAATAAACTTGTCCTGATTGGAAGAATTTTGTTCCCATTTTGGGGGAGGGGGAAACTTCCATTTTCCAAAAGAATTCTTCAGGAATGCATATTGGATACGGAACAATAATATAATAGCAACTATACTGTTTTTTGGTGTGATATCAAAACTTATTTCTATTGAAAAAAAAAACATTTTTCTTTTAAACATTCAAAAGATTTCCCTTTTCAAATCCCTTAACGTTTCGACACCTGCCACAGTATTTACAAGTGGCAACTAAGGCATTACTACACATAATCATCACTCAACAAGTGGGGGATTCTGATTCAAATTCCACAAGGGGTTTTAAATAAAAGGGTCTTTTGAAAACGACTCCGGTCGAACTTGTATCGCGAGGGAGAAGAAACTTCAAAGAGACGAGCAGTGGTTTATTTTATAAAAACAATCCTGACTCTTATGCTTTTCAAAATACAATACAATAATATGTTGGATATTATGGTCTTTATTTTTACGAGTTTTTGAGAAAAACGAAAAAAATCGCACGTTTTAAATCGGAAAAAAGCTTTATCGCTTCGACATCTGGCATTTTATCACCGAGAGCGCGAGAGAAGTGTTTTCTGGATCCAATTGCGTTTGCGATATGATGAGTTTTTTGTGTTCTCGCGTTTAGAGAGGTATATCTATACACAAACAATAATTTTATTGCGATTGAATATTGGAAAGTTGCTTTGACCGTTTATTAATACGTACCGTGATTATAAGGGTTTAATACCCAGTTTTTAATTCTTCGAAATTTGTATTTTGATGATGTATTTGTAACAATCACATTAAGAGCAAATCAATTTCAGAATTCGTAGACAGGGTGTAGAAATGAATCACGCAACATAGGGATTACAATATTATCCGCCTATTATCTTTCTTAATTGTTTTAGAAACAAGGTACATTTACCTAAGTCTTTTGAAGAGAAAAAAAGTGGAGGTGTAAACATCCCCTGAACTTTCCCATACTAAAAATAAACATTTCGTTTTTGGTTTTCAACAGTAGTTCGCGAGGCAGCATTGGAAATCACTTGAATGCGTAGCGAGAAAAACCAGACTATACGGGTTCGATACGTACAGAAGAGAGACAGGCATCTAATTTACTAACGCAGCGGAAGTTCGCGATTTTCTCATCAACCGTACATTTTAGCTATATGACTACCTTATACTATGTGATAGACAATTCAATTTTGCATTCAAATATATAATAATATACAGGGTGTTTCATTTAAAATAACAAAGTTGCTTATTGTACTGTGGAAATCAAACGCCCTGTATACGTGATATACATTTAGGAGAATGCACAGCTATATACTGAACAACTTTTATATTTAAAATTCTTTCATATTTTGATTAATAAAGGAGCTATAGGAGCATCAATTTCCGATTTTCAAAACCTCGTAGAGAGCACCACAGTTAAATTCTGGCATTCATCAAAAACAAAAATGTAGCTAATTCCAAGCCGCATAAGTATAGAAAATTTAAACAAAATCTAAAGGACCTTTTACAAAAGTTTTACCAGAACCATTTTATTTATGCAAACTTTTACATTTGTTTATTAGCGACAGAATATTTACATAATATCCTACACGGTTTGTTTTATGGACGTTATTGAATTCCACACCATACCCTTTTTTGGTTAAGCTAAATGTAATCCTTTTGTAATCCTTGGTTATCAATTTGTAATTTTCCAACATTGAGTAGGCCCATTTAATTCTAACAATGTGTACTTTTCTCCTTAATCTGGATACAAATAATAATAATTAACTAAAATAAAAAGAGGGTTGTTATATAAAGGTTCAGAGTATATTTCTGTTTTGTTTTCCTTTTTGAAACATAAAGCTAAAATAACGTATCCCTGTAAGTTTTTAAAGAAGATATGAAGATACTAATTTATACTTTTCAGTTTTGTTTTGCGAATTTGCATCATTATGCACAAAGGTAAACATTGTCTATTAAATAAAATAAATCATTTTGGAAAAAAATTGGAAGTGGGCAGATCTGAACCATCCACAGATTCTTTCAGAACTTCTATGGATCACATATTTAGCTATCAATATTATTTCCAACACCAGGTAGGTACAACAAGAATAAAAAGTGTCTACAGCAAACTATTTTCGGCATCAATAAAACGCGTGTTTTATTTTTCTAAACCACCGTCCAAAAAGAACATAAAATTGATATCGCCTAAGATAAAGAGCTAAATCTAGCGGTTCTTACATTTACTTAACAAACTGAACATGTTTTTAACACAAAAATGTGATATGTAAACAAAAAAAGGTTTTTATTATATTATTACTAAGCAAATATTGTAAAACCGATTGAAAAATAAATTAAGCAAAGAAAGTTTCTGTTAAGTGCTAAAAGTTTCATGCCTTCAATGTTTGTTTAATGATTGACACACTCTCTTAAAAATTCCAGACTTTTAAATTTCTATGGTTAACAATTTAAATTTCTTAGTAAATAAATTACTATTTCTGATTACTGTATACCGAATATTTTACTGCATTTTCTGAAATTTCCAAAAATCTCACTGAAAAAACTAGGACAGCAAGGGGATTCTATTAAAATTTCTTATAAGGCACATTAATTGTCCATACTTGGAATTCACTGTTGGACACACTTTAGGTAATACCAAATCTTTAAATATCCAAGGGATTTAAGTCAGAAGTCAATTGATTTTTTTTTTAATATATACGATTTTCTATTCCGAACATGTACCTGTCTACGTTATATTCAAAAGCAGATACGTAAAGCTAAAAAGAAAAAGTAAATTCGCTTATTGTGATACGTAACCTCAAGACATTTCGTTAACACTAAAGAATATGTACCGTTGTTAGGTCATACAGAAACCAACCTAGCTGTTTAATTACAAGCTCGTTTAGGAGATTCTATAAACCGATTTCAAGATAGTATTTGTGTGGTTGCAAATAATTCTCAATTTTAAAATTATTAATCGTAGCTACCCTCCTGGAGTTATCAAGCTAATCTTATCTGAATGCGTTCTTATTAATAGTTTCGGGCGAATCTTCCTCTATCCGTTTGGGTTTAGACCCACGCACTTAACTAATTATTAAGTTATTGGTAGACCAAAATGCATGGAATACAATAAGGAACATCCTGTATGTATTTTAATCGCAAAATACTACAGTGTGTAATGCAAAAAAAAATTCTCAGTGAAATTTCGCAACCTTTCCTATACGTAAAATATTTAAGCGCATGTAATCATGCGTTAACAATTCAAACATAAAACAAATCAAAACATCCATTTCTAAATAGAGAACCCCTGTCAAGTTTGATAAGCAACAAAATTATGCGCACGTTTAATGCGAACAAGATTGTCCGAACCCTTTCTCACTATTACACTCGATTTACTTTTGCAAAACCAACACTAAATAATTTTAACAACGTTGTAGGTAATACATTTTACTCTCTGAAATTTATAATTATAATAATGGAATTATCAAATCAATATTTTGTTTACTTTATCCTCTGTAAACCTGGTTTGATTTAAACATTTATGTCTTATATCTTGGTGCGGTTAATATAATATTATTATTATTATCACGTGTATGAGAACCGTAATTTAATAAGAAAGAGTAGGTACTTAATAAATTGTTGAGTAATAAGTTGATCGGTATTTAGAACAATTTTATATATTTTATTGGCATTTCTTAGATGACATTTTCGAATTAAGGCAAATTAATCATACGCGAAATTAATTTATTACCTATGTCAATTGGAATTTATATTAAATTTTTTTATACGTCTAATTTTTCCTAATTAGTTTCTAATTGGGCAATTAATTAGTAATTTTAAAATTACAGTTGTCCTGTAAATAATTTTATTGATTGATTTGAGTTTTTACGATTTTTTACGACATTGGGTTTCAAAAAAAAAATATGTATTGTCCACTGCATTTTTAATTAAATCTGAGAAAAGTCAAGGAAAACTGGAAAGGTGCATCCAAAAAAACTAAACTTAAGAAACTTTTCCTATGACTTAATTTTCCTATATAAATCTAATTTTGATAAATTTGCATAAAAAACAATTTTTTAAAATAAAATATCACCCCCTTTTTTTTTAATTAAATTTTTTTTTAATTCAAAACTACACGAAATAGATTTTAAAAATTCCAAAAAAACTTACCACGTACAAAATCCGGTATGCAATCTAATTACAATCAAAAATTACGATCCAATCTCCCAAAACAAACATTTTCACGCTATAAACACAAAAACCTCACAAACACTTCATATTTTCAAATTTAAAAACATAACACATAACAAAAACCAAATCCAAAAAATTCATAAAAAATTCAAATAAAACTGAAAAAAATATTTGCCGCCAAAAAACATTTTCGTAATTCGACGTCGGCAATGCAGGAAGTCGGGAGCGCACATTCACGCCGACATCGAAGGCGCACTGACAGGTGCGGGTTGCGGCGTTTGTTTAGTAGATTTTCGGAACCGCGTCGCAGGGATCGCAGGAGCCTAGGATGCTGTGCTCCGGAGCATCTACCCCCACCACCGTATTTTCATTCATGTTCTCGAACCCGATGAGCCCCGCCATCGTCGATTTCGGACAGATAAAGGTGTTGGAAAAACGAGCGCCGTTCGCGCTAAAGGGAAGGAGCCCAATTTGTACACCGCTTTTTGCACTAATGACTTGATAAACTTGGTTTTTGCAACTGAAGAATAGTTACAGAAGTCTTTGAAGTCTTGCCATTTACGTAATGTTTCAGATACCAAGGATATTCTCATAATGGACTTACTCTTAGTTAACGACCATAAGGTGCTTAGTAACTTACAAAAACTCTTAACAAAATTTATAACTGACAGTGTTGCTTAACTGTATTATACTAAGAAGTTGTAGTGATACTAGGAATAATGTTCTACGTGTCACTGTCTACGACTTTGTTTTAATCGATTAATTTAAAGCCTTATCGATGTCTATCTTTTTGAACAATAGGTACAATTTCTAATAAAAATGATGTAATTCCCCTCTTACACCGTTGTTTCTTCACTAGAGTCGCACAAGGACGGTCAAAAAGTAATTTAACGGAGACCTATATAGCAACAAGCAACATTCTAGTCAGAAATGGAAATTTATGATTATTTAGGTCAATAATTTGAATATAAATAATTTGAAACCCCTTCGCCTACGCCTCTGCTTCTTAAGTAGACTATTGCAAGGACGGTTAATGCGGTATTACCATCAATGATAGATCTGATAGTTCTATCGTTGACGGTTCTATATTCAAATTATAATGAACTGAGACATATAGTAAAAGGACATTATAAACTTTTAATTATATTGCGTTTGCTGAAAGCCCCAAAGGATGCTTCGATTCCTCTTTAGGATATTATAAGAATCTGCAATAAATATTTGAAACAAATCACATCTAACGGAATTCCAGTTTGAGGAGGAATTTTAAGGAAGTATCACAATTTCATCTAGAAATATTTTGAAATGGAATTGTATTTATCAGCATTCTACCATCATGCACAGAAAAGGAAGTTTTAATAATTTTACGAGTCATTAATTATAATTAACAAAATTAAAACATTTACTGTCTACGCCCCTGTTTCTTGGCTTCTTAACTACCTTAGGGTGGAAATATTTTCAACTGGGGAGTAATTAGCAATATTCCAAACGGAAGAGGAAGTATATGATGATTATTTGCGACTATAATTTTTTTTAAATTAAACCCCCTGGGTAGGTACGTATCTGATTAATAAAAATTCTTACAAAGCAATTCTAAAAATAAAAATAAAATGATATAAATTGTTAAAACATTATAAAAATTTTCGCAGAATCCTTTTTCTTCTTTTTCTGTTTCCTTCCTGGATTTGGCACTAGTTGCATGTTCCGGGCGCAAACAAAAACATCATTTCCAAATATTCCCTTTATTGACTTAGAAGATTTATTTATAAAGATTGACGAAAATATAATCCACCGGAGAAAAGTTTCAGCATTTACTTCGATTAGTTTTAATCTCCCTTGGTTATTTTTACCCTGAGGTCTAAAAATATTTTAGGAATCTCTCAGGTCGTGATTTTTCGGTACACATTATAAAATATAATTTTCTTTAAAAAAACAGCAAGTTTCAGTTAATATTTAGGTTATTACTGGCTTTGTTACGAAAAATTTTAAAACAAAAAGATATACATTATTGTAGCCCAAGCAGGGAGAGATTGTTTGAATGTTTAATTTTGATTTAAAAAAAGTGAAAACCCCTACAGGTTTTAGTAAGGGATTCCCTGACCCTAGGCTTATTCTTCATTCGAAATCCATACGAACAACGAAAAGAAAAAAATTAAAGGATAGCAGGACTAAAATGGAAGTGGAAATCGACTTTGTCTAGAAAAAGAATGGAAGATGTTGGAATGGATTCCAAGAGATATGCAACTGAGTGCAATATACCCGTCGCCATATTAAAGGATGGAAAGGTGTTGGATGAGCAATTAATCAATCAAACCCAAATGAATTACAGCGCAAATTAGTCTTAAGGCTCATATGGTAAGGTATATTAAACCATAAGGTATGAAAATTAAACAAAAAGTGTTTAGGTATAAGGGAAAAAATTCCATAAAGTTCTTATATTTTAAAGACGGCTATTAACTTTCTGGGCTCGAGGTAACTGCATTTTTCGTTACCTTATACTCCTTCTCGAAAAAATTAGAATCAAAGGCGTAGACAATGTATTGCTGGTTACGTAACAAAAAAAATTGGTAAGTAAGAAAAATTCTTTTCAACCCATAATTTAAACCATGGGATAATATCCCTTTAATAATTTAGTTATCCCAGGGATAATCTTTCATATATGTGGTCATAGTTCGTACCCAATATCAAACAAAACCTAAGCTGATTTGAATATTCCCTGCATGTACGCCTCTGTTGCATAACACAATATTTTTTTGTCTTTGTACCTCTACAAGTAACAACGATAAAACATTGTAATATCAAGCGCTCCTCCTATCGTATAATCTCTAATCCCTTTAGATTATGTAAAACTCGGCTCCACTACGGGGCCATTATGAAAATTAATAATTACTTGCCTTGTCCGGATTTTTTAAAACGGAGACGCATTCCAAGCAAATTGATGCAACTAGGCGTTAATAAGCTTTACTTTATCTTAATAATTTCCTGTGCGTAATTAAGTCTTAAAAGTACACGACGTTCTAATATAACAGTTTAACGATTATAGGTGGTTATAGCTGAAAATATTTAGAATTAGCAACCCGTGGCTTTCGGCTAGGATTAGTATTTAATAAAAAAACTTAGGTACCACGAAGTAAACTTTTATTACATAATAATTAGTTTTGTGGAACAGGTTGAGTAATGCAAATCCAGTTCAATTTAGAAGTCTTAGGGAAAGAAAATTTAAAAAACTCCTTTTCTATCACCGTTCACATATGAATATTTTGCAATACTTTTGTCACAGTGGTTATATTCCTGGTAACGTCACAAACTCAAATAGACTTGAAAAAAGTATTTTAAACGTGATCGAGACATGTAGGGAAGCTCAATTGGTGTTTGTAGAAAGGTTTTCAATAAAATTGGTAGGTGTTGAATGCATGTTTGTGAAATACCCACGTAACAGCGTTATGTCGTCATTTCCTTTTTGATATCACTGTCAAACCTTCCCCGAGTTGAAATAGATATTAAAAAATGCGTATGTGCAATGAATATATACTACAACAGATTTTTTTATTAACAAACGTGCAGGGAAATTAAAAAACCCTGCTACAATGAGAAACAATTAAGGTACAACCTACTTTCCGTTTTAATGATACTTCTAGTAGTACAAACTGTTGTATTAAGAAACGAACACGTTTCTTGCATGCTGTTAGATAAATTAAAAACGTGTGTATTTACAGACGCCGGCTTTCAGCTCTAATTATAAAAAAAAAATGGGGAAATGAAAAACCACAACGCTTTCTTCAAAATTAAGCTCGAGTCTCCCGGTTTTTATGTTAAATGTTTACTTACTCGGTAAATGAAGGACGTTAAAAATTTCCCGGTTATAATTTTAACCCAACATTTATAATTTCCTGTCAGAAACGCATTGACCTGAAGCAAACAACCCCTTTTCATTAAGACAAGTCATATTTAGATAAATGTTAAATACACAAACTCCGTTTCTTAAAATATTCTCGAACTAACATCGAAACTGACAACCTGCAAAATCCAGAGTGTCATTAGATATGCCTGGAAAATATTGTTATATCCGCGTAATCCTGAGTAATAACAGACCTGTCACGAGGGTCTTGTTCGCTTGGGTGGGTAATTCTAGGCTCAATATCCAACAACAATCGCCTAGATTTACCTCCCTCCGTGAATAGCCCCAGGTTAAGATAGATTAGATACCCTGAGTGCCTGAGCATGATTTGCAGAGATCCTTTGGAATCTTCCGGGTTTCAGTTTCGCCCGAGCTAAGGATGAGGAAGGATTTTCTATTAATAATACGGGGGCCGCTTTAGGGAAAATTAATTAATAAAAATGTTGTTTCTTTGAATCTTCAAGGTTAATGAAAAGCTTCAGGATGGGGGAAAAAAGAGAAGAGAAAATCATAACAGAAATGTTCTTTGAACCTTCACCTTTGGTGGTATTTTTGCAATGTATTAATTGGTTTTGTATTCAGAAGATGGTTGGAAGTTACTGAACTGCTTTTACTTTTATTCAGACTCGAATTTTTACGGTTTCTCATCAAAGACGACACTTTTTAGAACGATGACTTTCGTTTGGTATAAAACAGAAAAAAAGGACATTTCGACGTCTAATGGCTTCGACATAATTGGTTTATCTAGGAAATTCGTATGCAGAAATTTTAAACTTTTTTATTCTCCCATTAAACCTGATTACTCATTAAAATAAAAGTTTCACACGTTAGTCATTTATTTAACAGATAAGGGCGCGACGTTGAATTTTTTTGTATGGTACAGTAGGACGTAGCGCCAGTGCTTTAGAATAATCCCAACACATATCTTAAACGTTATCCTTTCTCAATAAGGATTTTGATCATCTTAAAGAAGGTGTTTAATTAATAACGGCTCGTACTTAAGTGCTGCAGAGCTGCAGAACCACCAGCCTGTAGGACACGTGTTATAAAACACAGTAGACCTGCCAGAGCGAGAGAGTAAGTGATTTGTGCTACTTTTTCGTGGTAATTTTTGGTTTAAACATTTCTAAAATAGACGTTAAATTAAATAAAAATAAATGTTCAGAATGTAGTTCCCAAGAACAATTAGCGGTAAAAGAGAAAAATATTTTTTTTAGTTTCCGTTTGTGCTGCTTGTCGTCATGACATCCCTACTCTATAAAAAGTCGTTCACGAACGACTCATTACCTAACAATAATCGTTGACGACTCTCGTATCTCTGTAAACGCGGTCTCGTTCAAGCCAAAAAATTATTCAAACCCCGACAATCGTTTACGAACAAGTCGAGTCGTTACCGCTTACAGAATAAGGGTGTAAGCAACTACAGCCTGCAATGACATCGTAACTCCAGTTTTTAATCTTAAATTTGTGATTAGATGTAAATTTTCCGCTTAGACAAATTTTGTGTTACTAGCAGCTGTGTACTCTTCCTTTGAGTAAATATGGGGCTGCTAAACAGATCTTGCAAACCACAAGAGAAGAAGGAAGCCTTCCAAAAGCTCTTGCTGACATCATCTAAAATTTACCACGCAGTATTTTGGAGTTTAAGCAGAACTTTCAACTTCCTGTTGTTTATTTTCAAATAAGGGTAGTTAGAATTAAATTATTTAAGGGAGAACCATGAAACGTATTTCCTGAAATCTAATTAAGCTAACCCTACAGGATGTGACAATATAATGAATACGAACACGTAACGTAAGGTAATGTGAAGTGAAGTATCTCAAGACTAAAGATTGCTAACTGCAGTTTTCTACTTAAAGGTCCTTACGTAGGCTACGTTTCAGCTGGACTATTCAAAAATGATCATTAAGTATTGATATAGGTTAGAAAAAATGTGTTTTTCTTTTTATTGTACAGTGAGGTCGGTCCGTTCGAAACGAAATCCTTTGTTTCATACATTTAACATTTTAATTCATCTTTCATTAAACGGTTTCGCTTTTACTCCATTACATGGAAATAGAATATAAAGTTGTATATAAAAGTTCAAAAGATTTAAATTTTCAGGCGTTTGTATAATCACCCATGGCAACGAAAATAAACTGCAAACGACGCGGTAATACTTATAACTTGTAAGATCTTGGCATATAATATAGCACAAAGCTGTCAGTGCCTGAAGCATTACTTTAAGTAGAATCCGTCTCGGCCGCGAAGTAATATTTCGCGACTGCAGCTGTGAACCGCGGCACGTTGGCAGGTGTCAGGCCGGCAAGAGATGTTGGGATTTAGGGGTTGATATCTTGCTTTACACGCGAACTAGGCTCCTGCTGCTGGTGCGCGAACGAACCTTATTTGTTGTTCTCACAATCAGATTTAGAGCAGCTTTGTTATTCGGATTTTGTTTGCTCTTCTGCGCTTTAATTATAATTCGTAACGTGCTCTTCACGCCTCGATGAAGACCTGTGCCTTTATACCTGTCTCTTTATTACGCTTAAAAATTAATGGTGCCCTTAGATTAACGCACAAGGTGACTATCAAATATAATTTAAAGAGGACTTCAAGTTTTGTCCAGCTATCCTTTTTAAAAGCCCAACCCAGGTCAGAGAATATAAATGCCCTTAAGAATGGAAATTTACTGCTGGCAGCTTTCTGAATTTGTTGCCGAACTCCCTGGGGTGGAAACGACCAGGTGCTGCACACCCCCGATTTGCCTACTACTTTCTCCCTAAGCTCGCAAGAAAATCAAAAAGGAAGACCTAAGATCTCCTTGAGGTTATATTTGAACTTTTAGAGATACCTCAGAAAATACCTTTAAACAGAGGCGTATTCGGGAAAATTTTTCAACCATAAATTAATGATAATAATGACTTACCTTGAGGACAATGGGTTGTTTTCATGCATCCCTTGATTCTGATCCATATTTTCTTGGATCCTACAGGACACTGATGACATGTCATATGCTGAAAAGAAAAATGAAATATAGGGTTAAAGGGAACATTCTTCGCATAACGAAGAACCCACACTGAGGAGAAACTTTTTAAATTTTCATTTTGTTCAGGGTTTGTGATTATCATTTATTTATAGTTATTGTAAAATATGAAAGGAAATACCTACATGTAAGGGGTTAATTAAAATTTTTCTTGTAAAATTTCTAAAGGGGTTTTATATTCAAACAAATAAGGGTCATAAATGATCCTGTACACAACACGTGTAAATAATAAATCAATAATCAATTAACATGTCGGTTCTGGTAAAGTGTTTAATTGACACGGGCGAGGACATCATGATGAACTCATGAAAACTTTATTTATTCAATTGACCGTTCCCGTAAAATACACTGCAGTTGCTGAAAAGTTGTTCCGGAAACGTATAAAAAAGTAATAATGGTCGAAACTCGAAACACAAGAGATTATTTTGTTAATTTTTTATTAGCGCCGATAACAGCACATTGACTTATTATGCTTTTTTTCATATAAAAGATTCTGGTGAAACAAAACAGTTCCTGCCTGCAAGAGGCTCGGTCTGTGTCTGGCGGTATGCAGAGTGGGATTGCTAACTTTTTCTAAAACTTGCCTTTCCCTATCTGTTGATATGGGGTAGGCCCAGATTTCCACTAAAAGTCAAAATATATCGGCGGTTATCGGATAGAAATATTGAAATGCTCTAGTTTTCAGGAAAATTATTCCTCTCGGATAGTTGTATTACGAAGAATAAGATTCTGGGTAATGCTATAGCTTTGCCTTTGGTTAGACGATACCAGAAAACCCGTTTAAAGTAACAACTTCTGACTAATAAACCCTTTTAATTTTTTTCAAACAGAACATAATTTATTTTCAAGCTTTGTTGAAAATTCCTCTTTCGTTTATTCAGTTTCAGATTGCCAGAAGCATATAAACATATTCCAGTAAGCTCATAATTATTTGAAAATTTTAGCTAAAAAGAAAAAAAAACATTTGTTTCTATTACGCTTTGAAATTATATTCGGAACCCAAGTCCCAAATATAATCTTCTGGAATTATTGCACAATTCATTGTTCTTTACAAATCTGTTTTAATGATTTTATGGCCCTTTTATAGCGGCAGGGTATTCAGGATAATAAAGTGCTCTTGTTACTGACGCAGCACCTTATATGCTGAAGGCTGGATTAGGTCTTCAAGTGGTATATACGAAAAGACGATCCACTTGAATTGCACCGCGTTGCGGAAAAAGTGCAGGAAATACATTCCACCGCGAATAATATATTCTATCAAGTTTATGTGCAGATGCGTATTTAGGGAATATAGCGCACCGTACTAGGTGCAGAAAACGCTCGCAGTCTTATAGAAGAGGCGATTTAGGTAGCCGAAAGCCACGGGTTGCTAAGTATAATAATTATCCAAAAACGAAAACTCAGAGAAGTCCACAAAGCTTACATTATAACTCTTGTCCACTTAGTTTGAAAGTCATTACCGCTTCGAAAACTTTAACAAAAGACTTCCAAGCACTTCAGGATTCAACAAAGATCTCCCGTGCCGTTCTAACCATTGTGTAATTTTTGTATTCTTATCATTAAAGGAACACAAAGTAAACGTTTTTGAACAATAGATTAAAAACAAGTTCATGAGAAAGATCCCCCCAGAAAAAAATGGGAAAAAAACTAACGTACTACGCCTGGAACACGCAAGATTCCACTTTTATTCAGGAAAATCCTCTCAGATTTCAGAGTTTTATTCTCAGCGTCGCTCTCCTGCAAGGAAAAACCCAAGGATAACAAGTACGTATTATGGCTTTAAAAATTAAACGCGCGGGGTTGAAATTGTGATTTCTCGTGGGAGCAACGGATTTGCATTTGAAAAATCTCGGATTATTAGCATAATTTGTAAGCGCAATCCGTTCCAGACGATTCATAGCAGAAGTGCTAACGCTTCTGAAATATCTCTTGCTATTTTGTAGTATTCGCATAAAATTCCAATAAAATTGACGAAGCAACAGATGCTCGAGTCACGTCGCTTCACAAATTTGAAAAAATGTCGAAGGTGGAAATTAGGTGGTGTTGCGGGAATTTTGTTTTATTATTAAAATGTAAAGCAACGTCAAGGGGTTACTGTTACAAGATTCGCTTTACGTGTGCTGTGGTTACCCGAGTTTGCTCATCTTTTTCCGCTGTTCTACTTTATAAAGAAAATTTACCTTTCGCAATATTTTTTAATAAAAAAAATATATGACTCCCTTAATTTAGATAAATGAACCTTTGCTTAGAAGGGTTGGTAAAATTTTTATGTCAAGTTATCTTAATAACGGACGCCTTAGTCTTTCAATTGTGAAAAAGTGGAGTTGCGCACCCATATTAAAAATAAACATTTCGTTTTTAGTATTCAACAGTAGTTCGCGAGGCAGCATTGGAAATCACTTGAATGCGTAGCGAGAAACACCAGACTATACGGATTCGATACGTACAGAAGAGAGACAGGCATCTAATTTACTAACACAGCGGAAGTTCGCGATTTTATCATCAACCGTACATTTTAGCTATATGACTATCCTATACTATGTGATAGACAATTAAATTTTGGATTCAATTATACAAAAATATACAGGGTGTTTCATTTAAAATAACAAAGTTGCTTATTGTATTGTGAAAATCAAACACCCTGTATGCGTGATATAAATTTAGGAGAATGCAGAGCTATATATTGAATACGTTTTATATTTAAACTTCTTTCATATTTTGATTAATAAAGGAGCTATAGGGGCATCAATTTCTGAATCAAAACCTCGTGGAGGGCGCCACAGTGATATTCTAGCATTAATCAAAAAAACGAAAAATGTACCTAACACCAAGCTGCATAGGTCTAGAAAATTTAAACAAAATTGTGTGGCCAGTTTTTTTGTAAAAATTTTTCAAAAATTTCAAAATTTTGAAAGATCGCTGTTGCGACGCTTTTTGGATTTACTAAATAAAAAATGGGTGTAATTATCAAAATAATAATTATGTTATTTATATCTAGCAGAATAGTTTTCAAAAATTAAATTATTGTAATTTCGTTGTTAGTTCATAAACCAAAACTTAGCTTGAGAACTGCTAAGATGAGTGTTACGTAAGGGTAAATTTAACCAAACGTAGCCAATACGTATACCTAGGAAAATTAATTACGTACCTAATAATATAATAATATATAATAACATTAATATAATAATATTAATAACAAGGAGCGCGCGCGCCGGTCGCGCAGCTTGCCCCTAGCATCTCCTTGACCAAGTCCCAAACAACTTCTCAACCACAAACCTCTTCGCCTATTCCACCCCTCAACACCACCTACCGCCACAAAAAAAAAAAAAAAAAGAAAAACAAACCAAAGAAACAACCACCCGAAAGGGCCTATCATATTATATAATAAGGAATAATGCTAACAAGGACAAGTCATAATTATTTACAAATTTAAACATTTTTTAATTAAACAAACAGAAATTTGCTTACCATTAATCTAAATTTCTGTCTCAACTCCACCGGATCACACATGGCGTAAAAATCCATGAAAAGTACGAAAGTCTTGCACCAACTTGCAGTACTTCACAAAGTATTAATTGTTTTTTAAAATATTCACGATTTATTATTTAAATCACTTTTCACTGTAAAACCACAAATAAAGAGTCGCATTTGTTGTTTTAATACAACCACCATCCGCGCGCGTTATCAACAAACTAAGTCTAAATTATTACCTGACATCTGGGGCTAGTATTGCTACGCTGTTGCAGGTGATAAGATAAGAAACTTTTTGTGCATCATGTCTTTGTATTGAAATTTGTTATTATTCAAACAGGTATACCATACGTTTTAAATAGTAAATTTTCTCGAGGTCACTCGATGACCGGCGGGCGGCGGCCCTCATTGAATTCCTTCATACAGAACGACGATGTTAGATAGTGACTTTGCGGAACTTACTGATCGGCAAACCCTTCATAAAAACAAGAAATTATGTATAGGGTAAATTGAATATATACAATGATTTTGCAGTACTCGGTTGGATGAACATTTCCATTATTAAAAATCACAATCAGTTTTCATCTTTCATCTGGAAAACAAATTCGACTACGTGATCAGTACGGTTCCTATTGAACACCCTGTATCTCGATAACGAATAAGCATTTCCAGACTCATGTTAATAGGAACTTTTCGACTTTTTTTTGCGTCCTGATTCACTCCTGAAATTTACACGGCCGACTTCCCTAACACTATATCGTATATTCCTGTTATAGTTACGAAGATAGTGAGAACTGAATTTGGGTCACACTGTATAAATAATATGACAGGAGATAGGTTTAATAGGCGGATGAGATGTTGCAATTACCATGTAATATATAAGTTTAAGTTATATTCTTGTATTAATTATTGCTTCCGCGTACGCCAGCGAATATACCTTCGAAGAGTATATTTTCGGCGACAATTTAATAAAACGGTTGTGAATGAATATATTTACGATTTAAATAGTTGGCTGTGATGTTAATGGTAATATGTGTGTCAGATACATATAAATTGTCTCATATAATAGTAACGTTTGCATTAAGTATTAAAAGCTTGGGAGTGCTGTTTTATAATTCACGCCTGGCGACATTTATATCTGAAAAAATATTGTGTAGAATCGTTAAGTAAGACATTTTATTACATGTTTGTAATTTTTTCGTCCCGGAAATTAGACTTTACACGCAATAACCTTTTCGCTGTTTCTGACCTGAATTTGTTTTTTTCTTCTTAAATTCGCTAATAAAATTGCTTATTTAGATGACAAGCTTGGAACCGCATTAAATGGAATTTTTTCAACGTAAAAACTGGAAATTATGCAAAACGAAGAATTCAGGATATTACACAGTTCTGCAATTTCACTCCATAATGTGTGGATTTTATGAAATTTAAAATTAGATTAGGTAGACAAAAAGTTTTTTGCGTCCAATATGTAAACAAAATAAAATTAGAGACATAAAATCACTTTAAATTAAATCCATAGTTGGGGTCAGAATCACTGAGCCACTTACTCAGGGGATGCTTCTGAATTAAGTTATATGAGAAAATATCTCTTCCTCTCTGACATCCGTCTAACCCAAAAACAAAGACCACCCCATTTTGATTTGAGTTTGATCACTGAGGTCGATTTATAGCATGGGCCAAACAGTTTCGCCAGGATGTAAGGCTCATGGAACGACTATACCTACAGGTCGATGAATGAGTTTTCATGATTTGGGGCGAATATTGTTAATTTGGGATTAGGCGGACGAACCCACGTTAGGAAGTATTGCTCATGACAAATGAGGCGAATGTATGCCCGGCTACGAAGGACCATCTTTGCAAAAATGAGGGAAAACTTTGCCCGGTTACAGAGGACGAACGACTAACTATAGAGGAGGGTAAAAGATTGCCCGTCGTTAGGGCAAACATTTGTCCGTTGTGTGAACGTGGAACGAGACAAACGGTTGCATTTTAGGAAGGACGAAGGACTTTCTGTAGAGAACGAAGGCGAATATCTGTCCATTATGGATTACTGAAGACCATCCACAAAAGGATGTGTCCGCTACGGAAGATGAAAGACTGTCAATGAAGGGAGAAGGTAAAGGTCTTCAACGACAGTCCACGAAGGAAGGAGGAAAACCTTGTCCGTAAGGATGTCGAAGGACAATTCCTGAAAGGAAAGGACGAAAGTTTGTCCATTAGGCAAGGCGAAAGACTGTCCGTAGAAGGGCGCAAGATTTCCCGTTAAAAAGGACGCAGGACTATTTATGGAAGTACTACTGAGTCAAAAATGAATGTTTGCCCATTCTGGATATGAAGGATGGACCAAGAATTGACCAAACTGCTCTTGCTGTTACAATTTTTTTTTAATTAAACGATATCTCATTGTTCGTTTAGTATTTGAAACATTTTGTACAAAATGCATCATCTCCTCGTAGTATCAAGATTGCCGAAGTCTTCAATTCCCGTTTAAACATCGGCGACATTTGAAGCGTAATTTTTATATCCATACATTTTACTTATCCACCTTTTATGGCATATTTCCATATTAGGTAGGTAATATAAATGCGCACTCAATTTGGATTTAACATAACGTAGCTAAACGTACAAAACTTTAATATGAAAATTCTCTCCAGTAGAACAGATTTAAAAAGAAACACACGCTTCCAAAAAAATTTAAAGATGGAACTAGAGAAATTATTTGGAAATAATTTTTTTATACAAATTACCATAATCGTACCTACTTTGGTTTTTATTGATTTTTGTTTGCAATGGTTTAAAATTCATCTAAGCCCTACTTTATGAGTATCGAGGAGGTCTTCAGTAAGACTTGAAAGAGGGGGTAGGTATAAGTATGAATACCGACGTGAATTAATGCTAAACACTATTCTAGGATTAAATTTTCTAAATTCCTATTCCGTATCGTTACCTACTACTCAATAATTTTATTCTTCTTAACAAGAAGTAGAATGTTCAGTTTAGGATGAAATTTCGTAGGTATTTGCATACCTATCAGATAATGTTTCAACAACAAAGTAAAGAATTGCATAAATCTGCAGGCTGCAAATTCAAGTCATAAATCCGGAGTTTTATGTGCAGAAGAGACGTCCAATGCGCGCTTTTTCCACTGAATGTTACATTATTAGTGTCACTGAGTGGAATTGATGTGACCACGACGACGCTGTTGCTTGTTATAAACCGCGCATTTGATGGAGTTGTTTAGTACTTCCATATAAATTCAATCCCTTTTTTGTCTCAAATAGAGGTGTTATTTTAAAGCCGCAACGCTGTGAAGTACGTATAAGGCTTTTTTTGCGGCCTTTTCCACTTTGGGAAAGGAAAAAAATTGAGATCTATTGTATCTAGACGCTAAATCGCACTTGATGATCGTAAATTTTGCCTTTCAAGTCGATGAATAAGAGACAATCCAAGAGATTGTACTTGTAGAGACACCTATCAGGTTTACTTGTTATTATGTAACCCAAGATTGCAGGATAGCTACTACATAGGAAGCCTTTATATCCATTCTGTTTTATTGATTTTTTTACAAGCAAAAGTTTTTCCCTAACTTTTTGAATATTTACTAGATTCCCCTAAATTTTTCATTGTTTAAGGAAAATACAACAGTATAAAAATCTTGTATTTATTTAGAATAAATTACATTGCTTTCTATCACAAAATAGATTCTTATCATAATGAAGCACAAGCCGTAGGCAATTAGTATTAGTAGAAGCAGTAGATGAAAGCATTTAAGCAGTGAGAGGGACGATTTGTGTTTTATTATCGCTATTGTACGAATAGATTGTGCTCAAATATATACACAGCTTTTTTTTCTCTTAATAAATGAATCACAAAGTTCCAGATTTTTAAAAAAATATTGCTTTAGAATCTACATCACAAAGTTTGACCGATTAAATAGCAGACATTAAAATAATTTCTATTATAAAGAAGGAACAGAATTTTATTTTAGATTTAAAAGCCCTGAATGGATATTAGAATTTACAGTTAAGGGAAAGATAATTTTCTAGCTACTACTGTAAAAAATTTCTAATTTCTCAACTATATTTACAAGATAATATTTACAAAAAGGCTAATTTAACCTTTTGAGATTTTGACCATTGGTCTTTAAATCACTCGCTTCTTAGCACAACCATATTACCTAGTTTTATTTAAAAAAAAAATTAAGTCAAAACCACATAACAAGGGCAATTGATTCTTAAGATGAACAAACGCCAAGTTTAAACTATCCATTATCCAACAACTTCTAATAAAAGAGTTACTAACCACAAGTTAAAAATAACAATAACTCTCAACTATCAACATCTTCTTGCATCAACATCAAGATCTTTGGATAACAGTTCTCATTTCATAAACTAGCGCCAACTTTTCAGTTGTGGTTCAGCTAAACCAAGATTAATTCCCATGGATACAATTATTATGTTATAAGAATTATACCTATCCATCGCAATTAATCTTGGTTTTGCTAAACTGGGGTTTAAACCAGAACTGAAAAATCGTCCTCTAAAAAGAATTAATTCTTAAATAATTTCCTGTACTACAAAACTAAACATTCATTATCAAAAGTAAGCAAAAGAAAAACTTCACATCTCTAACTTATTGTTAAAGATATCATCCTCAGGGTTAGAAAATTCTAAACACATTAATTTCAAACTAAAGCTTGAAAAACGGATACGCAAATTCAAAAGCTAAGAAAATCACTAAAGTAATGTAATAATAATTGTCTACTTTTTGATATACCAAATGATGGCACACTTGAAGCCGTTTTTAAATTTTTCTACCTGATTGTGATAGGTACGGTATTTAGATTGAGTTGTCTCTTTAGGGGTGTGTACAAATTATACAAAACGCTACACAGTGGTAACTTTGCCCTCAATTTCATATTTACACCGCTATTTTGTAAAAACCTGTTTACGAATGACCCGTAGGTACGTTAGCTAACGATAATCGCTGGCGACTCATATAGTATACATCGCAGAGTACCTTTAAGGGGAAAAATCGTTCAAACATTGGCAATCGTTGATGAGGGAATGAGTCACTAACGCGTCGTTACACCTTACAGAGGAAGGATGTTAGATTATTTGAGTAGCAATGACATCACATAGGTAGGTATTTGGAGATTTTAACAAAAAAAAAATGGGAATAAGGACTAATGAGCTTGACTGATAAAGTCAACGATTTAATGAACCCGGAAAAAAATGTAAACGCTTAAACTGAAACAGTAGCGGCCCGTGCCAAATAGTTTTAGGTGTGCTGATCAGAAAATAATCTGTCTTATTGGATTTTTCAAAAATTTAATGGAATACGTCGGTTTTTGTTTGTAGGAAACTTATGAATTATTTTTGCGTTAGTCTGATATTGCGTTTCCGTTTAAGACTGAAGTTTATTGCGGCTGCACCTTTTGGCAGCTCTACTGTAACGTACAATGTGTGTCCTAGAGGCAATTTGATGATCCGCGGAACCTAGCGAAACCCCTTACGTAAAGCTGCAGAACTACGATGTTAGAGAGCGATCTTATGGACTTCCCTAGCAAATTTTTATATGCGAATTTATTTCACAGACTGTGACATGCTAAACATAGACATATCTAATTTTTTTTACGCGTGTTCTTTTGAAAGCAAACCCTATAAGGACGAGCCGCCACTGACCACAAGACTGGAACCTACCTTAGGTTGTAAGGCAAAAAAAAAGAAAGGAACAACTTTGCTGTCTTCAGTTTAGTCAAAACATGTCAAAACTTTTAATGCTTTGTATAGATCTAAAAGTGTTTTAGCATATTCAAGGAAAAACAGCTTGAAAACTCTATTTTGCAGATTTGGGAAGGAATAAAACTGTAGTTTCTACATAAACATCCTCCAATATCTAATCATCTGTTTTTGCTAAGCAACGCATTATTTGAGCGAGGCCAACAATGCGTTGCTTAGCAAAAATATATTCTCGCCGGTCTAGCTCCGCCATTATATCCGACTGAATATAGAATCTAGCGTGCTATGCCGCTATACCTGCAGTATCCTTCAAAGCTAGTTGGCTGTGTGTAAGGTAACTGGAAGCAAAACCACCTGGGTTTTTATTGTAAATCCTATATTGGCAGATTAGCGTAACTGATTTAGACCTTGGTGTTCAATTTGGCAGATCACCCTTTCAATTATTTTCCTGATCGTCCTGACTTTTACCTTGCCCAATAAAATTAAAAATTGAAAAAACAAAGTCATTTACATTTTTTAAACACTGCTGATACTCAAATCCTTCCTGCTATCCCAAAAATGAATGCATTTGGTCTTTATGAAACCCTATATCAGAAAAGATCGAGTATGTCAAGTTCGTGAATGGAGTTGGTCCACAAATTAACGCAAATATATCACTCTGTTTATAAACGGTATTCAATAAATGTTTTGTAATTGCTTCATTGATGAGGCTTTGGGATATTTGACCTTGCTGTCCTTTCCATTTGGAATCAGGTTGAGAAAGGACATATTCAACTTTAAACCTGAAAAACATTTTGTAATGCTTAGAAAATACAATGAAATGGAAATTTGAAACCTTTTATCATCATGCTGTAAGGTATCCAATTGATTTCTAACTAAAATGTCTTCTTCAGTTCTATTGAAAAAAAGTAATGTAACACTTTGGCTGAAACATAAGAAAAGTTATGACGGAAACATTAGTTTTATTTATTTTTACCATCTTCTTATCCGCCTTTCCAAAAGGAACAACAGTGCCCCAAGAAGGGGAGTTATGCCTGTGCCTGCTGCAAGCAAGATGAAGGTTTCTCGATTATCTAAACTATCTAAAGTGAAAGAACCTATAGGCTTGGAAATTTCAATAACATCTCCTTTTTTTCTACTGCAGATATATTTACTTATGCTACCTTTCGAATAAGACTTTACCATTAAACAGACATTATCCGTTACAAAGGTTTGATGTTTAAATTTTGTGAACAGACTAGATGGCACTGGGGTGTAACTTCGGGACATTTCTGCACCTGAAACATTTATTTGTAGAGGACTTAAAATGAGGACGGTATTTTTTTAGTAGGTACCTTGTATATTTCCAAAAACTCGAACATGTTTTCCGATGGGCACAGTAAGCTTGTTTTCATCAATTCTTTGCAATTCCAACAGTGACGTATTATAGTTAACTTCAATTTTATTAACAACTCTAAATTTAAATTTAAATTCCGTTGCGGTTATTGGAGAATCTTCACATCTTTGTTTAAGAATCCCATAATTTTCCCATATCCTACTTTCCATTTTTTTAAACTGCGCTTCTACTTTTCCTGTTTCATAATTAATTTTTATTTGACATGGCCAATGAATGGGTTTAAAAAAATTAATTTCATTCGTATAAATTTGGTGTTCATATTCCAAACAAATGGTTAAAGTCTTATCAATGTTTGGCGGACTTATCTCTACTTGTGGGTTCGAAAATGCCTTTGTGTAAAAAATTACAGTTATGTAATCCGTTTTTTGGATCCAATCAAACCTAGGCAATACAATTGGTTCGTTTACTTCCTTGGTTGTTTCTTGGATCTTTAAATTCGGCGATGATGGGGAAATTTTTGATTCTTCTAATGGAGATACTTTATTTGACGGTACGAGTTTTGGGGAAATGACAGAAGATGTATTATTGTTAGGTAGGTTTGGTGATTCTTTTTGAGATTTTGGAGATGAAGTTGGTTTTCCAAAGAAGAGTTCTTCGGTATCTATGGTCGGGTCGATGGTTACCAATCGGCCTAAGTAGCACTTTTGAAGAAGTTTTTCGTAATTTACCCAGGCATGAACCTAAAAAGAAAAAAAACAACACTGTGTAAAAATGACAAAATATACAATACTGTGGTACACAGGTTTAAAATGTCAAAGCCCAAAATGGCCCTAAGAAACACAAGACGTGACAAGGGATTGTTGAAAGTACAAGGTTAGGTAATAGACCGGCAGGCAGAGTCTCCACTGTTGTTAAAACCTTCGAACATACGCTAGTCCTCTTGGAAGGGCATTCCGCTTGAAATTGGCTCATTGACAAGGACAGATATATAATAGGAACTAGTATTTTCTGCGCATCCGCGCGGTAATTGACTGTGATGTGATGATGTACATAGCGCCACGCCCACAGCATGCATGCATTAGTTCCTGCTCTATGTTTATCCTTGTTGCACTTTCTAACAATTGTATTGTCGTTTCTGTCAATCTTCTTTGAACCATCAGTTGTGAAATGCAACATAAGGATATGCTCCTTTCATAACGAAGCAGTATATGTTCGATAGTTAAAACACAGCAGTATGGTGGATATATTAAGCTTGGGGGCTTGTGCTGACCTGTACCTAAATCTGTTTCTTCCAAGTAAATGAAATCTTTGTGATATTGAGCAGGCTCTGGATCCAGGACCGCGTATCTCTGTACCTTTCCATTTTAGAGCAACTCCAGATTCCAGGGTAAGCGTTTTACGCAAGTTAATGGTTTGAATGCGTAAATTACTAAAAAAATCTTACTTGATCAAAAAGTGAAGTTGCATCTTTTCCAATGCCCCTCATAAGTTCATCTGGTCCACCAGGGTGAAAGGGAAGATATTGAGTTACGTTATATACCTTCCCTCTTATTGCTATCCACGCGTCTGTTTCTTTGTCATGTTGTGCTAACTGTCTTGGTGTTATCTGAAATCAATAACTTATTAAAAGCTAGCACTAAGGATACAAATATCTCACCGAAAGTTGTCCAGAACGAGGTCCAACTCCGGTGAGGTCGTTTCCAGAAGATCCCAATCGGATCCAGTCCATAAGCGAATGTCCTGGTTGTAGGGCATGTTTGTTCCGGGGATTCCCTGAAAGTTAAATTATTAGAAATAACGATGGTAGAGAAAATGTTTACAGGGTTGCCTGTTTATTGTATAAACATCAGCTTAACTTTCAGAATATATACATGCATAATGTTGACGAGGCGTGTAATATAAAATTGGATGTGTTGCCACATGGGAAGCTTACCCAACGAAAAACTAATTATTTTCATAATAAAACCGGCCACGTTGAAAATATATTTTCCTCCCGTCACAAACTAAATTATAATGTTGTTAAAATTTAATATTGTTACTAGAAAACTTCGGATGCGCTCTGACAACACGCAACGGTTATAAATACTGCATACACGCCGATATAAACTGAAAATTAGTTTACTCTGAAGCGTCGAATTTTAAAACGCTCTTCCTGAACCGTTTATAACGACGTTAAATTTGCCAGATTAATGCGAAAGCGTGTTTATCAAATTTGCATTTTGTTCTAAATTTGCAATAATCCTCGGTGGTTGCGCTGAATGCCAATAAGCCCTCATCAAATTCAATTTTTTTTGGGTTAAGTCGAAAAATGAAATAACGCCTCTTTACATTTCCAATATAAAATTTGATAAAACATAAATCAAAAAGAGATGCACGTAACAATTTTGAATGGTTTCAAATAAAGAAGAGTGGGAATAAAACAAAATAGATGGAGTTGGGTAAGGGTCGTGAAACTGACAGACTTTCTTATTAACCTTTTATTTCAATTACATAAAAAAAATTAAATTAGTTAAAACCCATGTTCAATTGCGTTAAATCCAGATGAAAAGCTTTGTAAAGCAAGGTTAGTTTAGAAGCAAAGCGCAAAAGATTAAATTCCGACTTTAATATATTTTATTACATTTTAATCACAGGAACAAAGGGAAAAGAAAATTTTGAATAAAATTGCACACTGTGCTAGAAACAAAAAGTTAATGAATAGGCATACAATAACAAAAGTGCTTAATTAAGTCGAGAGCGGAACGAAATGGGGTTCACAAATGCGGAAAACTAATAATTGTATCACGATCATTAAAGGGTTTAAAGAACCGTTTCTTTCCAAATTGCTGAATTCGAGAGGCGAGGACGCGGTTTGAAACTCTTAACTAAGCAAACCAATCTCCACGACTGGAATTAATTGTGGGCTATATTTCACGAACCCGTACTTCTGTTTCTTTCCTGCTAAGGTTTAAAGGCTTACCGGTAAGTGTCTAGAAACTCGATACGTGTCAAGTTTTCATGGAAAATTTTTCCAATAATTGAAGTACTTATGTAAATCTACAATCTTTTGAGAGTAGTTATCAGGAAATTGAAAAGTGTGACGAGCTACGAGAACGTGGCAGTGTGTTTTGCTTTCCTAAAAATATTTTTATACCATATAATCCCACATAGCGGGAGAGACTCGTAAATTTTGTGGAAAGTTTGATTCTCAGGATTTAAACCGTAATGACTTTCGTAAGCCGTCCTTCGTTTACTTGTTTTTAGTTCGGTTCTACCACGATAAAACAATGCAGATACGGATTTTCTTTCAAACAAATCTTTTACATTGTTTCGTTATTTTCACTGTTCTTTAATCTAAATCTAACTCCTCTACTTTGTACTAGAATTATTATTTTTAACCCAACAAGTATTCCTTTTAAAATATTCTACTGATCTACTCAACGTTGTGTCAACGTGCGCTATGGGGAGTCGAAGAGTGGGTGTCAGACACCTCATTTTTCTAAGGTGCAAAGAGACGTCCGCCTCTTAACAGTTTCGAAAGGGAAAATGAGATAGGATCTTGCAGAAGATAAATATGTTTTAGTTTTTGGTGATATAGAAACTCTTCAAGTTATATTTTGTGAGGAAGCCTGATATTTTATATTCACCTAAAAGTTACAGACTTTAAGGAGGAATTGCCGTTCTAGGTTGAAAGGACTATTTTTTTAATCATATGTTAGATTATTTTGCATAGATCGAGATGACTGGTAACCTCAGCACGACTCCACGAATCAATGATTAGTTGACTTGTTTTTATCCCTTAGGGTCTAGGACGTTTTGGCGCGGCCGATTAGACGCTGAGACGGTTTGCCTCAGACATAGTTTGGCGACGGGACGATTTGGCGCAGGAACGATTTGGTGCAGGGATACGTTGATGCATAAAACTTGTTGCGTTATCAAAAAAAATGTGCGGGTAAAAGTTCCTCTTAATTTCTCGATAGACCTTCAACCTCTTTCCCTTTTAGTCATTCGAGTCCTTTCCTCTTTTTCTTTGTTTGCAAAAATTACAACCGGTCCTGCGTCAAAAAGTCCGGTTCCGGATTTCTGAATAATTATTTTTCTGATATTGGTCTGCAATAATCTACGGACCCTTCAAAGTTCTGGGAGCTAAACCACCTGGTTTTTAAATAATGCCACGTGCCACATATCGATACCTTCTCCCTTACCATGATTTGACTAGTCAAAGATCAATTTGTTTCCTCCTCCCCTGAGCTTAGGTTTGGTATTGCCGGAATATTGTTTTTGGGGACATTAACCTACTACCGTTCGATATTTCAAGCTAATACGAAGTGCCTAACCATGATTTGACCAATCAACCATCATGTCTTCAATTTTCCTTTCCTTGATTATTGACTATTAACCCTTCGCAGTTCTAGATTTTTTTGTCGAATCTAAATGTTCTGTTCGAAAGTATAGGTGCAACTGTACCTATGATTTGCTTTAGGAAAACTATGGTATTCAGATATGTTGTAGGTAGTCATATTGGTCTACGAATTATATCTTCCAAAGGACTGTCTTGTGAATTCTGTCTCTTAGAATTTGGCCCGTAATTGTTGTAAGAACTTTTATTATAAGAAAAGTGTCTTTGCAAATTTTCCAGACTTGTCGTTTTCAATTTATATCCTCATTCCTTATACACTCATTGACTCATTCCTCCACACGTGTTCCTGAAATAGTGCTGTCTTGGTTATTTGGCAATTACCGATTAAGGTAGAACAACCCCTGGATTACATCAGCAACCTGTTGCTAATCAGTCAAACAAACCCATAATCTGATTAGTTTTTGTTAGTTTTTCTTATGCTAGGATTCCTTTTAAGGGTGTTTTTGTTAAAAAGCAGCCTAAAGCTTAAAGGTGGAGAGATAATTATATCCATATTATCAGCTACCCCTACAGGATGTTTCAGGGATCTTTCAGGGAAAGTCGGAACTAATAAATTGGTATGGATGATTCGTAATAACGTCACGGCGTATTTAATATCAAAATCGACCCAATTACGAGAGACCATTAAATGTGAATAAATCATCTATAAACTGATTATAATTTCCTCTTCGTTTTTGTTTTGTTTTCAGCGATTTCAAATATTCAGTCCTGAATTATTAAAACTGTTATTACGAATAGCGTGTTTGGATTGGTTTGTCCCTCAAGACTGTTATTGCAGACACCTGCTTTTATTGCGTTTTAATTTTTTCCCATTTATTCCTGTTACTAATCCGTCTTTTATCGTTCTGAATTAGTAAGTGGAAATAATCTATCGACTCCCTTCAAATCTTGTATACGATACCTGAATTGAATTGCTTACTAATTATTGTTCCTTACCCCAATTATTACCCAACATTATACTATCTGCTTCAAAATGATGTCAAATTAGTTAACAAGTCTGATATTAATTTTTCACCAACGTTAGCTTATCGACCGGAGAGAAAATATCGAGGAAAATCAATCCTTTCTTTTCTAAATTGTAGTTCTAGCTCGTTTTGTTCTCAGGATTCCTAGGAACTATAAAAATAAACAAATATTCATACAGTTGTAGGAATCGCCTATTTCCTTAAACGACCAATTTTCTTTAACATCAAAGTTAGGAGGTTAAGAAAAGTTTCGCTATAAATACGTTTATATATTTCTTTCAAAAGATTTTTGCACAACACTTTTTGCTCGATGAGCGGATTACGTCCATCCGTACCTCATTTAGTCAGTGCGTGGTTCTGAAGTTGACTTCGAGTTTGGAGATAAGAATTTTTACAACCCACCAATCTAAAGTTTGGAATCATTCTGTATATGTCTTATATTGAGATTCAGCTACTTTTGTGAATAAAACTTGACAGAAGCCTATAGGCGCCAGGAAAAGTTTAGCATAGTTTTCAGGCTGGCGCCCGGTATGCGGAAAGATATCCCAGGAAAAATCACCCCCAAAAACATATATACCAGAATCCCACTCTTTGTTGAAGTTGATTAATTTTTTTTAATTAATTCTTCAACTTGCCCTTAAACTGGGTGTGCTAAATGATGTGATAATAATCATTTATGGCATCGGTGAATAATGATAAATTTTCTTCACTACGAGTTTAACGTTTAACGCACGAGGAGCCAGCCGAATTTGCTAATTCTGGGAAATGGGTAAATATTATTGAAGCAGCAACGGAGATAAATTGTATTCGCTATAGTAGAGGCAAGTTTGCGCCCGAGTGATAACGAGGGCTGGTGATGGAATCCGAGACCGGCCAAAGAATTAAGAATGAAGTTTGGAATCTGTTTGGGTTGAATTACTTTTATTTTTCTGGGGTTTTCTTGCCAGTGAATATTCTCCTGGATCTAGGTAGGTAATTGTAGACAAAATGTAAACAGTTCTGTTTGTTTTTTGAAAACTGTATTCCTAACCAACTTAAATTATTCACACCCTCGACTTTAATATTTATGCAACAGCTCTAAATTTGCATTCTGTTGTATTTCAATTTCTCTAAGAGAAACTTTGAATTTCTCTTTAACAGAGAGCTTGAACTATTCCTTAGATATTAGTTTTAGCTACTATGTTGTTTCAGAAAGGACGCAATCAAGCAAGCACGACCGTGATCAGTCATGTGCAACAACTTGTGAAATGAAACTGACATTTTACGCGACTACTCCTAGAACAACTTTGAATTTGAACACGAATTTCTAGATCGTGACAGTTGTGTCTATATGCCCCTAGAGCAAATTGTTCGCTCGAAGGGTTGCAGATTTAACGAGAGGCGATAATATACGAGGGATATAATATTATATCAGAACGTGGAAGTTACAGGTAATCGGTATTCCTTTTTAAAATTTATGATGAAACTCATTCCAATGCGCCTGAACATTTGAGTTATCGACAAATCCGTTAGTATACCATCCAACAAAGTTTTGATGTACTGGAACTATATAGTTCTGGGTTGTTACGGCAATCTAAATTATATTATTAATTACTCAGGATGTGATATGCAAATTTCAGAACCAAACAAACTTGCAACTCGTTAAGTAACTTGGATTACAAAGTTTCGAGTCCGCACGATTCGAGGGCGCGCAATCAATATTTTAGACGTTTAATTGGGAAAAGTAATTTGGACCAAATCGGGCGTGCAGCGGTTGTTTATCAGTTATCGAAATTTTCGCTAAAGGCAAACGCTCACACTCGGAGAAGTTTATTTACTACCTTCAGAGATCAAAAGCGAAATTTCAGTTGGAAATAAGAAACGGGACGGCGGCTTTTTGCGTGCCGCGATATGAAACATTCTCTCTTTGATCTCTCGTAACTGGATTACGTTAGGAAACTTACGCGAAAATTATGAAACTCGCCGTTAAAAGCTTACACGTTATGAATAAGAAACATTTGCTCATGATACATGAGGAAACTCCATATTCGAATTGCTGGAGTGCTTTAACAGTGACAAATTAAGTAATTATGGTAGGAAGGGTGTAGTAACAAAGCACCGTCTGTTCACGACAATGACCTGGTAGGTATATTATCGTCTCGATACATATAACAGTACACTAAATTCATTTCCTCTTTACTTTTCATATTACTTCCACATTTTCTTAAAAACATATCGATACTTGTCCTAGTTTTGGTCGAATTTTTAATTGGGTAACCAAGAGCACGGTAGAAACAACTTCAAATAATCCTTGAAGAGAAGAGTTCTCGTGGTGGTATGGAGTAACGAACTAGATACAATAAGAGCACGTATACTAATTAATGTTCTGCTTATATTACTTACTTTGACTTTTATAAACGAGGTTCGGTATTCCGTTCTAGATACTGAAAACTAACTAAAAGATAAATAATTTGACCAATCAATTCCTTTGAAATAAAAATAATGATGGAAAAATTCGAATTTTAAAAAGAAAGTTTACGTCATGCAGGCGTAAATATCCATTCGACACTTTACTTTACAAAACAAACTTCCAAGTTATCATGGGATTGCTTGGTTTACAATAAAGAGCGCTTTTATTAATAATAGATACAAAAACTTTTAAGTAATCAACACTACACGAATTACAGCGAGTAATACGAAAATAGTCCTTGGGCTTAAAAATAAAAAATAATTTAAGGTTCAAAAAACATGTATCGTAAATAGAAGAACAGATGTATAAGAGTAGCAACTATAGTAGGGGATGGTGAGAGGCATATTTATAGTGCAGTTGTCATCGGAAAAGCTTTAGAATATCTTAAGAAGCGTCGGCGTCGTAGGGAATCTGATAAAATCCAAAAAGAGAGTTTGTTGTTCTTCGTTCCCATTAACACCTCTTTTAGTCCTTTACTTTTTATTATGCATTCCTCCATATCTACAAGCAGGGGTGGAACAATAGAATTCTGATCAAGAATATCTTCTAGCTTGGACATCAAATGTATTTTATAACGCTGTCCAAACTGGGCATAGACCGCGATATGAAGCCCCTTCTTCCGTTCCACTGGTTGATAAGGGTAACATTAAACAGACGTTTGTTCAGAATACAATTACTTGTCATTAAATATGTTATACGTCCATCTCTCTCCGGGCGTAATTATCAGTTTAGACCATGGCAGGGTTTGCATTACGTGAAGTAAATACAGCTCTACCAAGCTTAGAAGGTTGAAAGTGGGCGTATCCGGGGCTGATATAGTTTTTCAAAGTACAGTCAAAATTAAAACATTTAGGACCAGCCTTTCAATTCGGATTTAATACTCAGTTAAGCTAACTAACGGCCAGTTGTCATGGATACCATTATTACAAGAATTGTTTCAATGACAATTGACCGTGGGTTAGCTTAATTGGGAGTTAAATCCGAATTGAAAGACAGGTCCTAAGGCGGCAAATTTAAATAATTGTAAAGACTTTTCATTTGAAGAATTCGATGACCTTCAGAATGATATTTCTGGCTTCAGAATGAATTATCTTCCTCGATTTAACATTCATACATTTACAGATTACATTAACAGATTTTAAATGTCAAAACAATCTGACAAAAAAATTATTAAAATTTCAAACATCAATTGACCTTTCCCAACCCTCTGTGGCAAGTTTTGGAACTTAAAGCGGGCTACCCGATTTATCTATCTAACGTTGGCAGCACTGCCAAAGTTGTCATTGTTAGTGTCTGTATGTTGGCGTTCCTGTGGTGTGACGTTTCCTTTGAGTCGGCTGTCACATTTGTTTATTGTCAAAGGAAACGTCACACCACAGGAACGCCAACATAAAAAAACACTAACAATGACAACTTTGGCAGCGCTGCCAACGTTAGATAGATAAATCGGGTAGCCCGCCTTAAGTTCCAAAACTTGCCGCAGAGGGTTGGGAAAGGTTAATTGAATTTTTCCAGTGAATGTAGTTTTGAGTAGGATTGTTTGCTATTGGTTGTTGACATTTTTTTTTATTTTTTTTGTAAGCTTGGTGGAGCTGTATTATTAACGAAAATGATTTCCAAAGCAAACATGTTTTTACGTAAAATACGGACGTCTGTCATCAACCTCTTGGCCAACAAAATATAGTTCTTATAATTTTTATGTCTCAATTTGAAGAGAATAAAAAAAAATAAATATAGTAGAATGAATTCCTTATGAAATTACCTTTCCAATGATATGCCAGACATGGTATGGGGCCATTTGAAATTTTAAAGAGGGTTGGCTGTGACGGTGACGACTAAAGGATTGAAGACAGATGTCCGGATTTTACGTAAAAAAATGCCCCCCTCCCTTACTGTCTGACATTTCTTGGTGATTTTTTTGAAAGATAATGAGGGTGGCTACTTTTCGTTGAAAACCCCTGTCCATAGATTACGGAGGTACTCTGTTATTGGAATGTTTGATCATTAAGAAGTTTGATTACACTGAACT
Source organism: Hemicrepidius hirtus (assembly GCA_963082805.1). Taxonomy (NCBI): domain Eukaryota; kingdom Metazoa; phylum Arthropoda; class Insecta; order Coleoptera; family Elateridae; genus Hemicrepidius; species Hemicrepidius hirtus. The sequence goes on along the minus strand of OY720161.1, from coordinate 6,606,277 downwards.
ACAATCAGTTTAACTTAATAGATTGAATCAATTACAGTTTCCAATTTCATTATGTCGACCTTACCAGAACATCAATTGACCGGAATTACATCATATGATCAAATGTCCATTTGCCATTTAAAGGGTAATCGTGATATGTTACGAATTTACGTGATTCTGAAAAACTGTGTAAATAAGGGTTAACAAACACGACCTCATTGTGGACTAATATTTATTTACGAGCTTGTTAATGAACAAAAACAATTAAGGACTTGTTTTTCATGTAAACATTTAATTATGTTTTAAAAACTCTACTCATCCTCCCAACCCCTACCAACTTTTATGTGTATAAATAGAACGTCTCGTATATTAATTGCTATTGAAGCTGTGTGCAACAGAACCTTGTTATGATGGTACCTACCCTTGTAATGAATGTTCAGCGTACACAGGAAACCACTAGTAACGGTGCAGTAATTAATTACGTCGCAAACGTATACATATTTATTAGAGCTTTTTGTTAAAATTCAAAAAAGGCTTATTACGTTAAAACATAAATATATGCTAAATTCTAACAGAAACAAACAATAAATTTGGCGAAACTTTGGATAACCCGCCGCCGAACATTAACTTTTCATGCTGAAGGCGTACACGAATTAAAGTGGTTACAATAGCGAAGAGCTTCATTGCTGTAAACATAAACGAGATTATAACAACACAAAGATCAAAGACCGGATTTATAGGCAAACTCCGTTCATATGTTAAGATTTCTTTTAATCCCTTACTCAGTTATCAAAACAACAATTTTACTAAAACGCAACCGGAAGGATTAAACCGAGCACTCTAATCATGAAAATGTGCTAGTTTAGCCAAAAGACGGGAAAATATTCCCCAGATGGAAACTTAACCCTCCGTTATTTTTGTTTGTACTCTGAATACAAAGTGTTCTAACTTTAAACAGTTTCCATCGATTTCAGTTTATAGTTTAACCTAAATAGAACAATTCCTAATTAATAATTAAATAAAGTTTTTCTGCTGACCAAACGAATAGAGAACTCTTACATTAAAATAATTTATGAACTTCCAATTCAATTCTACTTCTCGAAAGAGAAATATAAATCAACCAACCAATAACAAATAAATATCGAATTTCAGGTAGAAAATTAAAACTTTCTTATATAACAAATGCTTCCTTTTTCCTGTTTTTCTGTACCTCAAACCGGACCCACAATTTCTCTTTGAACTATAGAAATTTTATCAGATCATAACAAACATAGAAGTAACAACAAAGGCACTCGTAACAATAGAAATAACAGCTTTTCTAATAATAGAACGAGCGCGCTAACAAAAATTAGAAAAGTGTTACAAAAAGTAATTTGTGCAAAGAACTTTCAAAACCACCTGAAGTGAACTCCTGATCTCCCTCGACAGGATCCGCTTTGATGTCCTCTGTCTTCTTCCAGCAACACGACAAGCAGGGCATGGGTCTTAGCAAAACTCATTTATGAAAACACGTAAAAGGGTTGCGAATTTTTCTTTGGCTTTGAAAATTCTTTTTAAATTTTAATTTAAAATAAACTTCCACGATCGTTTTCTTGCGAACCCACCACCAGTTTGATTAAAGTTAACTTTTCGCAAATAATTGCGTAAACACGCACAATTATAAAGAGCGCCCGTTACGCATCTACCCCGGGGCACTGCGGTGCGATACTGCTTTAGCGACTGTCAGGCGCTTCCATATATAGGGTAGGAGTTCATAGCCGATAAGGGATGATTGTAAGGTAGATCCATTAGGGGATAATGTTTTTAAAGTGTCGTTCAGAACTCTCATTAATTATCATTCGCATGATGTCAATGGGGACTTGATTATCGAATTTTTTTAAGATAGGTAATTAGAATACGAAAAAAAAAACGAACTCAACGAAAAATAGAAATGTGAGAAACGAAGTTTTCTAATTTTAAAGAGCTTTTTTGTCATTGTTTCTACAGAATTGCAAGTTGTAATATAACGACTCCTTATACAATAAGATATCTGGTAACAATGGTTTCAGAAGGAATAAGGACACTCTGTGGACTTTGAATGGAAGTAGCTTCGATTGAATTGAAGAACTCGAAGCATGAAATCTGTCAAGGTAAAAGCAGAATATTTCCAATAACTTCGCAGCACCACAATGGCCATGGAGGTAATGCTCAAAATGTTGGACTTGAGAAGTGGAAAATGGCAGTGGGAAAGCAGCTTTAAGTTAAAATTACCTGTCCTACTAGATTATGATTTCCTTAGAATATTCGAGATTTTCACAAAAACTGCTTTGCACTAGTTCTATCTTTTTCCCTTTTATTTAATCTGGGTCTTGCATTTAACACTCGTGCAAATAAAAATGTATGGTGCGATGATTCCAAATTCGCCATTTTTTTGGACTATTTACTGAATTTTGTGGTGGAAGCAGAGATTGTAAGAATTTATGGATTGTTCTATGGGGACCTAGGAAGCAAAATTCTGGCCGCAATCGAATCCTAATCACTCCTAACAGAAGACACACCTTCTTATTCCTGGGTTGCTATGTAAACATCATCGGAAATGCGGAGGAAGATGTTCTGGCATGGAAGGACCCAGAAAGTGTTTTCCTGGTCCCGTAACCCGCACGAGACTTCACAGACACACAAAGCACCTCGTAATAAAGCGATTGTGCAAGAACTTGGACAAGTAAACCTACTCTAAAAAAATTATATGATTTATATTAGCACTAAAAGGTCACGCCTTTTGGGGAAAATACGGAATAAAAAATTAAACCTTCTTTCACGCCCAGGCCTGTGTGTAGTCACAAGGAATCTCCACCTAGGATTTTGGTATTGCAAACCGGAAGACATTTAAGAACTATGTCCAAAGCAACACATTCTTGGGCTTCTACAAAAGGGGCCGGTTCTTTGATATTTAACAAAACGGATAGCAGAATGGACACCTTTGACCCTTAGTGAAAGATATTTGGTAGATAACCAAACCTGATTCTAGACGAGGAAGTAACGCAATACCTGTAATACCCTTCCTGGTCTCGAATCAGCTTTGGTTATCTACTTATTTTCTACCCCAACATGCCAACATGAATAATAATTGACCAGAACTCGCTTTAAAACTTTTGTTATTTTTTTTCTTGTTGCAGCCCGCGCCTGGTGTTTATTAGAATTTACATTTCATTAAAAGAATAATTGAGGTATTCTGACATGTCTCTTTAAGAGTTGAATAATGAAATAAAAAAAGTCCTGTTTGCTGTATTTTAAAATTAAAAAATCGTTGATGTTAAGTTCGTGTTTCGTAGGGCGAGCACGAAAAATTAATAAAATCTCGATTGGAGTAAACTGTCGCTACACGAATCTCGATTAATTTGTTCTTTTGAACAGTTATTGAAAATGAAAAATGTTCATACCGTGAAATGATGAACAATGTTACGAATAGACAGGAATAAAAAAGTTTTAATAAAACGAACAAATATTTTTATTAAACGGGTAACAGTAGGAGTAGCATCACAAGCTTTACTTTATATTAATCGTGAGACTCTTCATATTATAATAAAATAATAAATTAGTCAATGTTGCCATAATTATATAAGAGGTTTAGTTAATGAATTCGGATTTGCGTAACCCTAATTACGTTACTCGGATCGATATTTAATTAATTTTTGTGCTTAATTAGCAAGAACTTATATTTAATTTTAATTTGTTGACTCTCGCATGTAGGTACGTAACTTTGTGTAATTAAATGAGTTTGATGAGTAAGCTCAATATAAATCACGTAATTTAATATATTTCAATTGTTATATCAAGAACTATTGACGAATTAATGGACTCTCTCTACCCCATGAGGCCATGACTAATTTGATGAAGTACTGAAATGTAGCTCCTTTTGGAACTTTAACCAGTACCTATGAGATGCTGTTTTTTAATGTTTGTGAGAAGAAAGGATGAAAGATGGAACAACATAATACACAAATGGCGCCCAAGGGAAGAAAAAAGGGTAAGAGGAAGGCCATAGATACGATAGACCTTAGAAGAATTGGCGGATTCGGATAGACAAGAACAGCAATAAACTGCCAAGAGTGGCAAGAGTGGAAAAAATTGGAGAAGGCCTACCTTCAATATTGAACTTCCTAAAAAGCTGAAGAAAGAGAGAAAAAAGAAAGAAAGAAAGAGAGAGAGAGAGAAGGATGCTTGTAAGAGACATTCTTCTCTGTTGGATTTAGTGTATGAGCACCTACCCCTCACTTTTCGTACAGATCATTGGGGTATCAAGATTCCAACGAAATATTTGTGGCTTAAGATCCTTTTTGCAACTTTAGCGGATGTGGTATATTACTCTGTTGATATAAGTACACATTTACTATTTAACCTATCTCTAGAAAAATTAAAATTTTGTACAAAAATGTTTGATAAAGTTCTGTTTCTTTCGTTTTCGGTGTGGGGATGAATTGGGTGCGTCGTGATTTTCTCAAACAAATTATTATTAAAGATCCATCTTCTTACGTAAGTCTCTTTTATGTACCTTTCAGATTCTTCAAAATATAGAATATTTCGTATCTCCTTACTGTATAATCCCCGCGTTACTCATCTCTTCTGTGTATAGCCTCTTTTTCTCTTTCCCAAGCCGAAAATAATAAAATTATCTGCCTTCACTCGTCCAGCATTCAGTAGCTACGATTCTTTTGTTGTTTTGTTTCCTTTTCTTGCAATGTAGTTGTCCTTTTTCTGGGGTTAAGCTCCTGTAGTCTTTTTCAAACTGAAAAATAAACCGTACGCACGTCTATTCAGGAATACGTCCGTCTCGTTTGTGTTCTCCACTTCTGTACAGCCTCCTCTTTTTTCTTTCTCCTTCTCTCTCTTCTATAATGGAAACTAGACAAGACTCTTCTTATTCTTTTAATTTAATTTGATATTGGATCAATGTCTCTCCCATTTGCCTCCCCTCTCTGCAATTTTCTGCTTTTATTCTGCATCACAGTCTTACTATCTTCTCTCTTCTTATTCTTAAACTAGAAATTAACCAAAGGATTTATTTTTTGTAGTCCTCTTTTGTGCTCCATTCTTTGCATTCTTCTGTTTTTCTAATCCATTTGATCTTTGGTAACCTTTTTGGAAAGAGACCCCTGTTTGGTAGTTTTCAAACCGAAGATTAAGGATTAAGATTATCTTCTCCTTCGCGGCCCTATCTCCAGTTTAAGATTTACTTGTCGGCACTTCAAATAATTTTCTGTTCTTGTTCTCTATTCTAATCCAATTGTTTATACGTCATCTCCCTGTGAACGGCGTCCTATACGTTTCTCTTTCCCCTTTTTAATAAGCCCGTCCCAAATATCTGAATTTTATGTTAATGAAAGTCATTCCAGATTATAAATTTGTTAAATCAAGGATCCCAAGCTAAACACCTGGCGAGAAGTACACAGAACTGCGATCCCGCTATCCTTGTTCGTTTAGTGGATTAACAACAGAAATCTTTGTTTGAACCTTTGCGAAAGCAATATAGGTAAAGTCGTTTCATCCTTGCTAACGGCGTTAGGGTCAAAGCAAGAAGTTTAAGGTCACCAATGTTATCCAACCTTTATAAATAAACTCTGAAGTGTCGTCTTGCTTTACCTGACTAGACTTATCCTGCTAATCTATCATAGGCTCGCTAAGGATGACATCAATGCAATTTTCCGCAGCGTTATAGCTTGAACTGTTGAACAAAGCTCCGGTAACAATGCTCAATTTCTCAACAGGGATGTCAACTATCATTTGCTTGACCATTCACTAACTTTGATGGGTAAACTTTGATCCGTACCCCTTGATGTGTATCAATTACACTTTCGATGTAGCTGTGCCCGGACAATCGCGTTAAGTGTGATTAAATTCACTACCATTCCTGCAAGTTTCCCAACAGACCTAAAACCACCGTACCGAAGTAAATCCAGTGTACTCACCAAAAGGGCCATTACAATTCTGAACATTTAATGACCCCAGAGTTTAACGTCTCGAGCCATAGCAATAAACTCACCTTTGTATAAGTACCTCGCGCCCTTATCTCGCTAACTTTTATATAACTTTGCATGAAATCCTATTTGCTATGGTTTTTTAGCGCAGACTAATGTTTATAATATATTTAAAGAGAAATACGTGTGGAATGAAACAAGGGAGATGGTGTCGGTTTGAATATGAGGAACTGTAAAGCGGGACATGATGATGTGTACACAAAGAGACAAAAGGGGGTGTGAAATTGCTCGTCCAAACATAAATATCGGGTTTATGATATTAGGGTTGACTTTAGTGCCAAATTAAAGGGAAGCGAATCTTCCTACAAAGGCTGCAGACAACGTCGTATTTAACTTTTTATTAGCAAATTTGAGCAAAAAATATCTTCTAAATAATGTTCTCCAGATTTGCCTGTTTTTGCAAGGGATTTTTTATTTTGTCTTTGGTTTTATTTCCAAACTAGATCTAATAAGCTTCCAAATTGACATGAAAAACCTTTTGGATATAAATATCGCAGTCTCTTTCAATATATTATAAAAAAAATAAGGTTTGACATGAGCCTAATCCGTAAGGTAGAGAAAAGGTAGCTTATACATAGTGGGATTTGTCGTTATCCCAGTTACAAAAGCGCTTGATTGGGGTGAAAGATTCATAAGTCTTAATTAACCTACATTTCGGATTTAATTTTTGTATGCACTAGTGCATCTACAAATTAATTATTCAAGGATTACAGGATTACAGCAGCTAACATCATTTAGATATTTTTATTTGAAGGGAGCGCCATCGTGACTATCAGTGCAATCTTTTGAAGTATAAAAATTCCTTTTTCATCTACCTACAAAAAAGAAAACGTAAGATATTCAAAAGCCAGGCACAGAATATCTCGTGAGAATTCCTTAGTGAGGAAAAAAATCACAGAGGAGTCCGAAAATGTGGAGAGACCTAGAGAGAAGTGGAAACCGGCCGTGTTCACATGAAATGAAATGTAATTCCAAATCTCACCCACACGCCTCTCTATTTTAGGACAAATTCCAACCTTCATTACGGTCGAGCTCAGTCCTTTCTACCTGACTGCAGTGGAGCAATTGCGATAGAAGATTTCGCGTCGAGAGAATTCAATCAATGCCAGAAATTCAAGGGAACGATCTAACAAAGGCTGCTGCCCGAACAAAAACCATAAAATATAGGACAGTATTGGAAACAGAAAATGGACCTGCAGACATGCACAATTAATTTCCGTTCTACGGCGAAATTGCTTGTAAAGCAAGCACGAGTGAAGCGCAGGGTTGTAAATTTCAAGAAAAATTATGATATAATAAACAAAAAGGAATAAAGGGGATAACGACTTGCTTGGAAATATGGGATAAATATAGATGATCAATTTCCCTCGACAATATATTTTTAGATGGCAGTTTATCAATCAGTAAACACTCAGGCTTACAATTACGCACGATGGTTGGCAGGCAGGGGTTTCAGTATATTAAGGAGGCAACGGGCGTCCGCAACCCAGATATTTGGGAAATTTTTAGAAGGGTAAATTGTAGGTTAGGATGGTGTAGGAATGATGGCTATGATGAGCATTTCCCAAGAGAGAATTTTCCTGAACAAATTACGTTTGAGGGAGGATTTAGGTCGTACTATCGCATTCCCCAAAAAATATGTGTTTTACAACCGCCGCAAATTGGCCGAGAAATTTAAATAAAATTACTGCATCCTCGCACATTCGTATATGTAGTAGTACTTTTTAAATCATAATTTGTGTTAAACCTCACACGGTTGAAAAAGCTGCTAGATTTAATTTTATTTGATATGGTTTCCCTTTTTCCGACAAGTTTGGTTAACAGGAAACACACTTAAATATGCCGGAAATTGCTTTGTTGTTCCTGGCAATTTGTTGTTTTTAACCCAAACCTAATTTGGTTATACACGCAAAAAACTAACTCGTTTAATGAAAGAAAAACATGCGTCATTCTCGCTTCGAGTTTTCCTACTTATAACTCTGGAAAAGGCCTGTTTTCTCAAAAAACACGCACACAGCGCTTTCTCGGAGAATAGACTAAAGAATGGAGGAGAGACGCGATTTAGTTTGAGTAAATGTCATTTGGGTTCATCTTATCTATAGCGCAAAATAAAACAAGCTTATCTGTTCTCTAAAAGGCAGGCAAAATAACTCACGGAAGGAAAACTAGGACACGCCTATGTACTAAGAAATGTAATTAACCCGTGCAAACATTCGTGCCTGCTAATTGTTAAATGTAAGGACAAACACGGTAAGTGTAAGTAAACGTGAATAATGCATGAGGGATTAAAAAAATTTCCTTCGCAAATTTCCACGTCGAGTTGATCTAGTCTGATGATAGTACCACAATTGAATTTTGCACGCAAACTAAATTAGATTGCTCACGTGTATATTAACAACCAGTTAAATTGATAGGATATGCAACCCACATGGTTACAAACCTCATAGGACCTACAAATTAACTCTGGCTTTCTCAGGCAGAGCTAAATAGTGACTCAACCATGCATAAGCGAAATTACCTTCAATACTCATCCGAACATAATTGAAAATTGAGATAACTTCAAATCTATATAGACCGTCTAATATTCATATAGACTCGGAATAATCCCTTGAAATCGAGTTTCTCTACGATTCTAGACTTTCAACGTTCTCAAATGTCAGCCTCGCGTCAGAATTTAAATTGGAATTACGACGCATTAGTCTGGTTGTCCCAAATAATACATCACTTCCGTTATGGTTGGATGCATATACATGGAGACTAAACCCCAATTTTTCAATTCGGAAGTGTACGTGACATTGTGGGCATTTCACGCTTGAAAAATTTACCAGCATTCAATCATCATCAGGGTTTGGACAATCGTAAAATTATTTAAATCTGAAACTGAAATAGGATTTCAGCGTGAAAGGTAAACTATAGTTTCAATATCGTTCAGGCAATTTTTCTTTCAAGACTTCCGAGTTTGTAATTCAACGTTCTATTCCGACACGGTTCAGGAAAAGAGGGTATATAGTATTACTTTCAAACCTTCAATAGATAGTCCCGTAAAGACATTTTCTTGATATGTTGCAAATACCAATTACTTAACAAAAAAGTTTCACATTCATCATTTTGACCGTGACAGTGAAGAAAGTAGAAATCAATAAATAAATTGAGTTTAAAAACTTTCTAATTCAATTGAATAAATGTTTTTGTTTTTCTGTTGTTACAAGATTAAATAAAATTAAATAAAAAAGTTAGTAACAATCCGGATTTGACCCTCGATCCAAATAGGTGTTGGGCTCAATCGCGTCGCAGTTGTGCCGCTTGCAGAAAAAAATATTTATTTAAGTAAAGATAAAAAAGACAAAATAAACCGTCTGCAGCTTTTTTCCAATGCAATTGGTGGTCGTTCCTTTTATTTCCACTGGAATTTAAATTATTTTGACAAGAATCTAAAATTACTATACGGCTCAGTTTCTCTACGCTTTTTCTTATTGAAATATTTTTGGCCGCGATTTTGAACAACTAATCGCCTTAAACAATCTCTAAAGAATTCTCAACAATTCATTTTTGTTAATCTTTTCCCTTTTTTCTATTAAATCTTGCGCTTAAAGCTCTCCCCTTTTGCCATTGTCTTTTACAGTTAGAATTATTACAGAACCTGAGTGTGATCTGCTTTGTTTTCTCTTTCTTGTCACATTGTAACGGTGTAAATTGTATTGAAGTGAACTGGCATTCACACTTCTACCAGAATCAATTGTGAAGTAAGCGTATTCAGGACAATTTCGAGATCAAGGTCGGTTTATCGATATACACTAACGTTGTTGACTTCAGAAAATAATAGGAAAACTGTCTGCAAAACATGTCTGGATTGGAAATCAATTGCGAACAGTTTGTTCCGCTTTCAAATACCCCAATTCATCAATTACCATGAGGGTAGAATTCAAAGAAATGGGAAGAAAAATGTATCTTGGGACCTTTCAACGAACCCGAGTTTCTAAATTCCCCATACAATACCGCTCGAAGTAGTTGATGGACTCTTTCACCTCATACGTATTTATTTCTGTACCAGCCACAAACCTCCCGACCACATGTAGAAGAAAATTTAAAGCAATGGCATAACCATTGATCGCACTTACTGTTGAAATAACTTAACATAGAATAATAGCGTGGACATAATTACAAACACGACAGTATTGGGTCAGTCTTGGACGTCGTATATATTATGAACAACTCTGTACATGAAAGGCCTTTAATGTTTCCAACTAAACCATTCGAGAGGCTATTTCTTACAGGAATGGTGTCGATGGAGTCGTAACTCTGTATGCTTGCTATCGCATTGTGGCTCGGTTCTGCCTTGTTTATCTATAAATTGCTCTTCCACACTCAGAATATCGAATTTACTCGGCTACAGTTTTCAACGTTGTCCTTGTCACGGTAAAAAAAAGCTTCATCTGTGTGGAAAATAGTATAGGATTTTTCTCTTGAATTCGATGAACCTGATAGAAAAATACGGTTCTGTTTATTCCGTATTTTTGTTAGTCAGCTGTTTTAGAAACAAAATGTCACGGTGTACTATATTGTATGTGCTTGACATGTCAATTTATAAACCTTCGGAAATTGATTACTTTAAGATGCATTAAGCTAAAGTGCTCTTTATTGGCGGGACTGGAATATTTAGAAAGGGTTTCCACAGTGCCAAGCCCTAATTGTCATATAAGTTTTATAAAGTCTGGTTGACCGACAGTTGGCTGAAACACCAGACTATACGCCATACGGGTTCGATACGTACAGAAGAGAGACAGGCATCTAATTTACTAACGCAGCGGAAGTTCGCGATTTTCTCATCAACCGTACATTTTAGCTATATGGCTACCTTATACTATGTGATAGACAATTCAATTTTGCATTCAATTATATAATAATATACAGGGTGTTTCATTTAAAATAACAGAGTTGCTTATTGTACTGTGAAAACCAAACACCCTGTATAAGTGATATAAATTTAGGAAAATGCAGACCTATATACTGAACAACTTTTATATTTAAACTTGTTTCATATTTTGATTAATAAAGGAGGTATAGGAGCAGCAATTTCCGATTTTCAAAACCTCGTAGAGGGCGCCACAGTGAAATTCTAGCATTAATCAAAAAATGAAAATATACCTAACACCAAACTGCAGTGTAGGGAAAATCTCAATTTCGAAAAATTTTATGATATCAATATTACTTCCCGTGGTGGTATAGGAAAGTAAAAAGGAATCTCTAAAGAATCGAAACGTTGTATCGCCATAAATTTTGGGTTGGAAAAGAAATATCCTCCAGCTGCTGTAACCTTTTTACGGTCTCGGTGTGGTCATAACTCATCATAAAATTCCATTTAAGATAAGTTAAGTGGGTAATTCAAAACAGTGTACAAACACATGGAGATAGATACCAGCACAAACAATCCTCAACACTAAGCGGAAAGTTGTATAAGGACTACGCTTTGGAAACCGCGGTGCTCCAAACTGAGTTATAATCTACTTTTAAATGTAATGTAGTTTTGTAATACATTAAAGTGTAATTTCTCAAGAAAATACTTTTAGATAATGATTATTGTAATGTATACCAGTATTTTTTTGTTGTTAGTCAAGATGAAAGAACTTCTTCAAAGCAGAAACGGGTTAATCCGGAAGAAAATCAGGTCGCTTAGTAATAGTACGATGTGGGTTCTGCCAAAAGTCCTCGAGTGTCGGAAGCTGCGGTGTGGGCAAATAAAATTATCCCTACGGTATTCCTTCCACGATATCAGTCGCAGTTCCCTAGAGACCCCGAGTGGCATGTGCACATATCTCTAGAGTGGCGCACGTACGTGTCGTCTTTTCCCCAAATCCCTAACTAGACTACTTGTGTATGCTGTCTTTGACGGTAATGTAACGTCCCACATTGAATGTGGCTGTCGCTCCAGTCCCTTGTCAATAGCAAGGGTAAATAAGCGAAGAAGAGAAAACAGAACACAATCGATAACTAGGACAACTGATAAAACTGAGAAAAGCGAGGAAACGCTCCCTGTTTACTCTTTTTATCTCTTACATAAATATAATTGACATAAACGTTATCTTTGCTAACCCTATAGAGGAATATCTAACAAATTTCATCTTGGCCTCTAGGCGCTTCGCTTTCTCTATTTATTTATTATTCAACAAACTTTCCTCCCGAAGAAATGCGATTAGTTGTAAGGTTGTAGTAATAATTGCATTAACGCTGGGAAAGATCAGCAAAAACGAGTGGATTCAATTTTGTTTTAATCACGCTCTAAGTTGGCTTCGTCTTGAACAGCTTCCTTTAACAGGAAGCTCTTAAACTCCCCGGAAATTGCCTTGCAGCTATCTGTTGTTTTACTTAGCAGCAAGATAATTACCACACAAAAAGACTGTGAAGTAGGTTGCAACAAAAAGAAGCAGGTGTTTTAGGAAGTAAATCCCGCACTTTAGGATTTCTAAAGAGGTTTTTTTTAATCGTTAACCTTTTTGCGATTCCGTTAAGATCATGTACGTGGAACAGGGAGACGGAAAAAGATTAAGGGATGACATGCACATCGTCGTGATAAATTATTTCCTCCATTATATGACTAGGATATTGCATATTTCAATTTCCAGAGGTTGCTCTGGGCGATTTTTAGATGTCAGAATTAGATATTTCATATTACACCTGACGGTGAAGAGAACATTAATCTTCTGAGAAATCGAGCTTTCGGGCAAAACGATTCCAATAAAACAACGAAAACGATGGTATAATGAAATATTCCCCTATATACCTACCTAGAGATATTTCCAATTAAATTATCTCCTAGTCCTAAATAACTTCCGTGCCATTTCACTAAACCAAGCTTTCTGACGTCATAAAACCGCATAATAAATTATGCAATACCCACTGCACTTTATTATTTACTTGACGAGGGCTTAACGGGATCATATTTGACATGAAGGATTCCTTTTTGAAAACATATTCCAAATAAAAGGAAAACATGTCCCGTCTGAAAAATAAACAAAACCATCAAACAATATAAACACTTATACAACATCCGAAGCCCTTGGATAAACTTATTTACAAACTCGTAAAATCAATAGACCCTTCTCACCTGCGTGGTTTAACTTTTGGAGGTTTGTTATTTGGGACTTAAGATTTAGGGTTTTGGAAAACTTCTAAGGGGAAATTACTAAGTTTTGATGACACAACAATTTGAAGCCCACTTTATAAAAAGAAAAGTCTAATTGGGCTCGAGTAACTTGAATTTGGACCTACCCTTACGTTTTCTAGAAGCTAAGAAACTACGAGCTTTTATTTGTCCTAATAATCCGAAACAATTTTTTTTTCGGCTGAATTTTCCTATTTTTTTTTTAATTAATTACACGCACCCTGGTTACTAGATTATGAAACTAACAAACATTTTCAGGAGTTCTCTGTAATCCCATTTTTGGAATTCGAGGGGATTCCCCAGTACCCCTTAGTAAGTTCGGTGCACCAGAAGTTTGAAGTTTGTTCATTTTGCGGATAAACTAGAATGCTCTTTTGATAACATGAGTAAGTGCTATTAGGGCGTAAAATTTCCTACGTATACATTCAGGGGTGATCTATTTACTATTTCGTATCATGGCAGTTAAAGTTTTGCCATCCTAACTCAATAAGAAAATCTTCAACAAGAGGATAAAAACAATTCTAGTCGTCAACGCGTAGTCAGAGGATTATTGGGAACAAAAGCCGGGTTGGGTGTTCTAGTCCCTTGAAGAAACTAACGGCTTGACCGGAAGCTTTTACTTTACGCTGAGACCCCTATAAAATGCGTAAATGACTCAACGATGAAATTTCCTACTTTTCCTGAGAGTGATCCGATCTTTTTTGGAAGCTTCTACACTTAGAGTGAAAGTTGGTGATTTCTCAAGCTTACAGTTCCTACCATTCTTATAATCATTCTCGATTTTCTACTTTCAATAAAGTTTATGGAGTCAATTTTGGTTTCTATTAACATTTGCTTTTCTCTTTTCGGTAAAGTAAATAGCTTTCTCGTAGTCGCAATTCTGTAAAAATGCAGAAACGTATTCCCAAGAGGGATCAACCTAATATTATGCAAGGATAAATTGAATGATGGGTTTTCCAGTGACATGAATGCTGTAGATACACTTTTGCGAATTCAAGATCCACTTTAAAGCATAGAAATGGATGTCAAAAGATAATATATGGGATAAGGATGACTAGATGAAAGATCTAAATTTATATTGATGGCCCGTAATTAATGGCACCACATCAAAATTTATCAACAACGCAGTTTTGTAATCTTATACTCTGATCACGTTTTCTCATATTACCAAGCACTAGCAAAGTGACAGCGTTCACATTAAATATTACATTAATTTAAGGATACGTAATTTGAAAACCGCTTTAATTATAATTTTAATAGACACTGGAAAAATTGTCTTCATCGAAGCTCATAAACTAGATCAAAACATTAATTCGGCTTTAGACTGTATTTCTAGACATTTCATAAACATTCAGGTATGGCACACTGGGATGCTATATAAGACCTCCTGCATAGCTTCCCACAATGTCTTGCTGCCAAATTATTTTAGCAATAAATTACTCTCTATTTCAGTTTCATTCATTTCTTCCCCCACCCCCGTAACCTTTTTGCGTTTTCCGACATCCAATTTACCATTACTTTAATTTTTCTTTTCAACTACAAGTGACCATCGCTCTCCCCATGCTTTACAAAGAAACCCTCAAAGGCTTTACGAGAAGATGAGTTAATATTGTTATCAGACAAGGACTGCGATTGCAGCACCCTAACTGAGTGCAACCTAATGTTATGTTAAGGTGTCACGGAAGAACCTGCGACAAGTGGTGGGCATGTGCGACACAACACTCTCCATATGCGGACGAGGACGAGGGAATTTCTGGTTCAACATGACTAGAATCAGCAACACCCCAATTGTGGAGTCCTCAGGTTCAATCAAAGAATTGGATATCTTGAGTGATATCTCAATTAGAGGTCTGAGGGGTGGTAATATAATGGCTTCACTATTAATTGTAGTCTAAGTACACGTGAAAATTTTCTCAGCCCCTTCCTAAAGTCTAGATCCAGAAGCGCTACGACGAAAACAACAAATTCGCTGTGGCAATAAAACAGATAAGAAAGAGGGAAAGATTTAAAATATAAACTGTGACGCAGCATCTAAAATCTTTATTAAAGAGGGAAGCACTAACTGATAAGAAGCATTTAAGATAAATAGAGGAAGATGAACTGCGGTTGACTTAAATCGCGAAGGGACTTGAGGATGATTAAAATACGAATAACCGTTCAAACGAATAAAAAGGGCACGTGCAATAAAATTCCATTCAGCTATTGTATGGTGAGAAAGTATTACAACTAAAAGTACTTTGCGCGAAATGAACCTTCACGATTGAGATTAGCAAACGTGTTTAAAGGGATGTTAATTAGTTAATCGTTGGCGTTCGAGGCGTACAACGGATTGTAGGTACATAATGAAGTGAGGACGAGTTAAGGAGTATAATTAAGTTGATTGCAACAACCACTTCTAAACATCCAGAGGTGAGGTAATAAGCGAATTTGAGGTGGGGGGAAATACGTATCTCTAAGAGCCGCGAAGAAAAATGGTAAGGAAGGAAATAGTGTCTTTGGATTTAACCCAAAGAGGGTATAACAGAAAAATAACGAGGCTGTACTTGTCGGCGAATGTGTGATTAAAGAATTAGAAACTTTGCAGGGGGAGGTGCTTATTACAAGGAGGGGCTAAAATGCAACATTATCTACGATTGGGAATACTACAATAAAATGTCTTGTATAACTTTTATGTTCTGTCCATGGCCATAAAATCCAATAACCTAATATGGTATAAATATTAAATAAAATCATAAAAGACGATGTTAAAGGGAAATTGGTCAATTTATCTCAAAGGTTTTCGGAGAATACCCGGTACATATAGCAGTATATTTATGATCGGCATTAGCGAAATACACTTATCTTTTATTCATTCTATTCTTCCAAACTCTTTTCGGGTTAATATTCCCAATAGAATCTTTCATTAGTTTAGAAAGAAGCATTAGGTCGTCGGTGTTTCATATCGATTCGGGAAAAAGGTTTGAGATGAAAGTAAAATGAGTTTCTCCGATTCATTTGCTTTCAGAACAAGTTTAAACCCCAGGCATGCCGCGAATGTACTTCTGACAAAAAGCACCCCTAAAAGTAATCCCAATTACAAGAGAACCACCTTCCCCTATCTTGTTTTCTTGTATTTTTTATTTTCGTCGGTGTTGCTCTGTCCAGGAAAGGCTTTTATTCTCAACGCAGGATTGTGGTGTAAAGCTTTTGTTGCGTTTCCCTTTACTTTAATGAAGTTGCCTGTTTTTTAATGATCCTTATCATTTTCCTTCTTTTAGGAATAACCCTCTTTAATAACACCAAGGGTCCAAAGGATCTCGACGGTAATGACGTGGAATTTGTAATTTGGTTGCAGAAACTTTTTCAACATAACACCTTAACGACTTCGTCCACGCTATATGAAATACAATACTTTTTTTTCTGAATAAATAATTACGCCATCAGATATAGCTGACTGTTTCCAAATTACTTTTTTTTTCGCCTGTGTAGTAAAGGATATTACCACGTTTCGCAGTTCACCGTAAAATTGATAAATGATGACAGAAATGGTCCATCAGTCTCTGGATAATCTATTGAGCCTGTCTTTATGTAATAATTCTTACGCCCACCTTAACGTTTATGATTTGATGGGAACAACTTTATTCGCTCAGAGCAGTTTTTATTAAACGTGGGGTAAATTTTAAAAATTGGAGTAACCATAATTTATCTTAGAGAAGCTTTTTAGGAAAATGAAAATAAATGAATTATTTAACAGCACCAAGTGCTCATAAAGCTCAGCTAAATGATACAGAAAGGAGTTTTCCATCACACAGTTCTATCCAATCCAATGAATTAATAATTTAAAATAAAATAATAGCACTCTCAATTAAACAATTTTTTAATACAATTAAACTTTTTCGCTTAAAATAAACTGCTTTATTATTAAATCATGAGCTTTATGATTGCAAGGTGAAATTTAAAGTACACATGCGCGAATGCTATGGATTTAACCAGCTGTTGCAATTTTCATTGCATTTCAAGAATTAGGACAAGGATTATTTTTATTGCTACTTAAAAATATTTCCACTACAATTTTAATACTTTTTGGAAACAATAACATGTTCACAGAGGACAACAATTTATTGAGCTATTGACATCAAACTTGCATAACTAATCGGATTTTATGTCACAAGTATTTTTAAATCTCTAATGATTGTTAATCAAATAATAATCCAGGAAGCTATTTAATTTGCTATTTGGGTTGCCTATTTTATTATTTTACTTGGATTCAAAAAATCAAGTGTTTCTAAAAGTTTTAGAATAACTTTAACGAAACCCGTTTTGTTTATTAATTCTACTCAAACATCCTGCTAAAAATTAGTTTGCAAACAATTTAAATCTTTAGGAAATTTCAAATAATAAGAAGCGAGTTCTGGGGTAGTTACAGAATGTGGTTAGTGGCTGAATTGCTAATATTTCAAAGGTGAACAGTTTAGTGGCTTCGTAGATGAAAGAGTTTCCGAAGCATGGTCTAGTGTTTATACAAATCCTTCCTGCACGCGATGATTAACTTCCGAAGTAATTAACGTCATTTCCTTACTCACCCCCACCCCTGTAAATATTCTACATTTTCTAGTATCTGTTTTATACCATGCGGCCGAAAAGCGAAGTGGTTGAACGGAAAACGTCAAAATTTGAATTTCATGCCCTCTTGCAGAGTATCCGAATTATACGTAAGATAAAAAAAATTCTAACTTTAATAAAATATATTTATATACGCCCGTAGACAGAAATAGAAACGCATTTAGGATATGACTAAAGCGTGGGGGGTTAAATATTTGGTACTTCGGCATACAGGGTGTATTAAACCGAAGTCCAAATGCAAGTATGGTTTCTGAGGTTTCTCGAAAAATAAAACGTTTTATCAAGAATAACTTTTTCTCCTAAAATGCAAAAGATTTTCCTCTTTGCAATCACATCTGCGTGGATACACTGTATAATAATTCACGATAGTGCATAGTGGATAACATTAACCTTGACAAAAATTGGCAATTGATAGGTTATTTAATAGTCATACATATACAGTGCTTCCCGAAAGTAACGGATAAATTCAATAAAATCATTGAGAAAAATATTTCAAATAAATGCTCGGACACGTCGATTTTTATTTTTAAATTATGATTTAGAGATGTAATTTTCAACCCCCCACCACCCAACCCCTAAGCGCTGCCAACTCCAACTTTAAAAATTCAAATAGCAAAGAACTCTTTCTGATACCTCATCTGATAGCTTTTTTTATGCTCAATACAATAAAAAAAAGTTTTTCAAAATCGGTTGATAAATAACGGACATATTTACCAAAATGTATTCAAATGAAAGTGCCAATATTCGAGCAGGCGTTGGTACGGCTCTACAATGGGTGGTAAAAAACAATTGCAAGTTGTTTGTAATTGAATGTAAACAAAATGTATCTATCTATCTCCAACCCCAACCATCATTAAAACTTCGATTCTTTCGGCTTCAGTAAATCTCATTTTTGTTATCTTATTTTTCAAATCGTTAATAATAATGTAACACACACTCCACTACGTAATGTCAATACATTTTGTTGACATTCAATTGCAAACAAGTTGCAATTGTTTTTTACCACCTAGTACCAACGCCTGCTCGAATATTGGCACTTTCATTTGAATACATTTTGGTAAATATCTCCGTTATTTATCAACCGATTTTGAAAAACTTTTTTTTATTGTATTCAGCATAAAAAAAGCTATCAGATGAAGTATCAGAAAGGATTCCTTGCTATTTAAATTTTTAAAGTTGGAATTGGCAGCGCTTAGGGGTTGGGTGGTGGAGGGTTGAAAATTACATCTTTAAAAATCGACGTGTCCGAGCATTTATTTGAAATATTTGTCTCAACGATTTTATTGAATTTATCCGTTACTTTCGGGAAGCACTGTATAATATAATATATAAATTTATTTTTCAAACATGAATCATTAAATCATATTTTCCGTAACTTTCAAAGAGGTTAATTAACCGGTAACTGTTTCCAATTAACTGTAAATTAATCATTAGGTTGAATTTACAAGCTATTTCATTGATTTGGGTAAATACAAAAGCAGTTTACTTAGACCGAATCTCTTAGGAAATGAACATGGCAGTATATTAGCCCTTTCTCGTCAAAATAGTACGTGCCCTTCATTGTTTATTTATAGGCCAATTAAGTTTACTAAACTCAACATGTAACGAACCTGCTGTTACCTAGACGTTAATTAAAAAACGTGTTTAATTAATTTCATTGTGTTTTGTTTTCTCTTTCGTAAGTAAACCAATCGATGTATTTGTTGTCGTCGCGACGAGGATAAACGTTCTCGAGACTTAAATATGACTGGTAGAATTTCCACTCTGCCTTGTTCTATCCATTAATTTTATCGATTTTGCATTCTATAACACGGAAACTTTACTCCAACTTTCCTACAGTGAAATAAAATATTCAAGGCGAAGGATTATTTTTCTCCAGAAAAAATTTAAATTTAAACAAGCAGGTTTTTTCAAAGCTTAAAGTAAGTCTGAAAGGAAATAAAAACTGTAAAAAAACAGTATTTAAAACTGAACCATTAAAACGTAACGAAGACTTCGTAAATCTAATTTCTTGGCTTGGGGTATCGTATCTTACGAAGAAAAGAGCAATTAAACAGAAATTACAATTCAAGTAGGTCAGGAATTCTTGGTAGGTATTAATCTTCAGTTAGATATTATTAATTAACAGACGTTTCCATTATGTGAAACCAAATAACGCACCTAAAACTATACACACGGGAAATGACCATCAATTAGCAAGGATTTTGAACGTGTACTAATTGTCCTTAATGGTGAACAAATATGTATTGGAAAATCAAATAGCAAACTAAAAATACATTCGCCTTGACTTCTTATACTTCAAAACATTTTTTCCTGACATTTCCTTTTATATTTTATATTATAACATTTCAGCTTGTAGCAGTTATAATAAAATACGAATACTGGTAACATACACACTAGATGGGTAGAGATTGTGACACATTCCAGGGCTCCGAACCCCGTCACAAACATAATTAGAAACGTCGGAGTTCAGTACGCCTTAATAAAAGCAAACAAATGTAGTTAGTAGCCACAAAAGATCCTCCGCTAAAGAAATTAAGAAAAATCAATTTTATTATTTTCGTGTTCGATTAGATTAATTAGAAATTAAGAAAAATCAATTTTATTATTTTCGTGTTCGATTAGATCAAGTTAACTCTGTTTGTATGTGTAGGTCAGGAGAGATTAATTTAAGCATGGAATTTTAGTGCTACTATAATTTTCAAATATATGTCCAGGGTTGAATTCCCTTAAGACTACCTGGCGACTTAAAATTTTGTTCTGTGGAATATTTTAAACAATACATAGGTAGGAATATCGTCTTTGAGAGGAACAAATGTGCACACAAACCAATTTGTCAAAGTCATCGGATCTTGTTAGAAAGCTATCCACTTTTTACGGTTGATGATGAGACATGACTGCATCATTGGGGTCTTAAGACAATCCAATGGATTGGTAAGGGTTCGCCATCCCAAAAAAAACCGCATTCAATCATCTTCTAGAAGATTTACGGCGTGCTTTCCTGGGGTAGGATAGAGTATAATATTCTACTGATTCAGTACATGTCACGATAATCAGAAATTGCCGCGGAAATTTATGCAAAACCCTCGTGAAATTATGCAATTATGAAAATTTATTACAGAAAGGTATGCTTTTTTTGCATCATAAAGTAAAAACCCAAAATGGAAGACAGAAACTGAGTTATCCTTCATAATTTATTAGGATTGGGACTTTATTGGGTTAGACCATCGAGACTACTTTTCAATATCCGTCTTTACTGATTCAGTGGATAAACATTTGGAAAGAAACCGGCGGCAGTTTTTGCAAAAAATACATTATTATTAAAATATAAATCAAAATAAATATCGATAAGACAATAAATCGTAGTTTGCAGGATTGCGAAATATTGGAAAACAAGTAGGCGTTGGAGTAAGGCAAGTACTCGCCAAATCCCAGATTTTAGAACTTTATTAAAGATAAGTGGGTTCAATATCTACTCATTATAAACTACCCAAAGTGGCTTAAAGGTTTTAAACTCGTAATAGCATAGCGCAAAGATAAGGGTCATCTAACCCCTAGGAATAAATATATAAGGGTAGCAATTTTCATGAACATACGTTTTTGTTATCCAAACAAGTTAGCGTATAATTTATTTATTTCATATTTATTTAACGGTTATCGATCATCCCATTATCCTAATGGTTGATAATCGACTAGACACATTATACGCCTGCGGTATAGGCAACCCAAATATCCCCTCTTAAGGATATTCAAACGAAACCAGAGGAAAAATTATCATAAAAACACAAGATCGTAAATAATCTCAGAAATATTTTAATTTGCTGTATATATAAATATACTTTATTTTATTGCTTTGATGAATAGATAAGCAAAGGATTGTTTTACCAAGTGAATGTTTTTTTGGTTCAACTCTTGCCCATTTTCGTTTTGGAAGTAGGTTATATTCGAGGCAAACATGTCAAGTTTTCTTGCTTTGCGTGTAATAAATAAAATAATCATTTGCGATATTAAATAACACATTTTCTATTCATGAAAAAGTTTATTAATATACTTCTGGAAAAAATTAGATTCGCTTGGAACAATCAGAAAAGAAATGAGAAAAACGTAATCGAATTCCCATGCATCTTTTTGACTAACAATCAATTTTTATTGTGAAACCGAAATATTCTAGAAAATGAAACGGACATAACAATAATTGAAAACAATTTTTTCAGGAATTCAAAGAAAATCAATTTTCCCAAACAATTCAGGAGATGCTTTCCACACCGATTTTTCCAAAACCTATAATCTTTATATTGTACTTAAATACAAACATTTTTAATTTTTTAATTCAAAACTGGACAATAACATACCGGGTGAATGCAAAATTTTTTGCATGAATTCAAAAGAAGGTAATATTTTCAAACAATCCCAAAAGTTGCTATCCAGATGATTACGCCCGAAGAAGGAAAACTGTTTCCAAACTTTATATTATAAACACAAATATTAAATATTCTTTTAAAAATCAAACAAACTTTGTATGATTTCAACGGCATTTTTTTTAAACAACCCCTAAAATCTTTTTCAGCAAACTAATAATAAAAACAGATTTTTTGTTACCTACCAATAATTCAAACCAATTCATTTTTCCATATAAAACCTTTTCCTGCAGGATAAAAAAATTGAGTAAAAAATAATTACTCACCAGTTGCGGAACCGCCAGCAACAGTAGCGACACCAGCGGCGAGTTTTCCAACTTCCTGTAAAACTGGCGGGACGAGACTCCTTTGAATGACGCTGTTAGAACTAACTACCTTAACGGGGGATGATTGTCTCGACAATTTTTTAAACGTACCAAAACTGTCTTTACTCATTTTTTAAATTATAAATCCGATATTCGTCATGCGACAACCATGCGCCGACACCCCAACAAACGCACGCGTACACTAAAAATCAATTTTGTAACCTCAAAGCAAAACACCCACATTTCATTTGCTTTGTTTTTCTATTAAAAATTCTATGTCAAAATTGACTGATCACTTAAAATCACAGGACACCAGTCAAAATTGGAATGTCACGCTAACTTACGCGAGTAGTTGTTACGCTAAAGAAATTTTGTCTTTGTTTTATAACGTCCATCCTTGTTTCAGGTATAGTTATCTCACGGCCAGTTTTCAGTGATTGTAACTGTTTTAGAACTTGTACTTATGGTAAGTTTTAGTAACAATGACTCATACTGAAAGCTTTAGGTTGTTTTCAGATAGACACAGTGACGTTACACAGTATTCAATGCGCTGATTGGTCTAATGTGTTGAAAGGTGGACAAAAGAAAATCGGAAGCAATTGTTTTCTGATTGTAAGTATCCTAACTATATGGAATAGACTATACACGAAACCCGTAACCAATCAAATGATAATCTTCGTGCTACTACCCGCCTAAAAAACATTTCACTACTTCCATCTTTATTTATCTTATGGTAACTCGGCCTGTCTTTTTCTTCATTTTCATTCAATAAATCGGACAACTACTCAAACATCACGTGTAACTTTTGACAACTATTTTGTACAGTTAATACATTCTTTTGTTAATAGGCTGTCGTGAATGGGACTTATTTTTAAGTAGTGATTATTTGTAGCTATGACAGGCTGAAGAGAACGTACTTTGGATTCCACATTGGTTTTGCTACCACCTCCACAACCTACTCGCACGTTTGGGTTGAATTAACAAATGATTTTTTTCATTTGCCATTCATACTAATTTACGCGTTCACACCTGAGGATGGGCGAAAATCGAAGTCTACTCAAACAATACACCAAAGCAACAATCCGATTGTTGCACGGTTTTGTTGAGATTGTTGTACGATGTTTCTTCCGGTTACTTTACGGCAGGACAGGGCAAAAAATGCCCCCGATTAAGGACCTTCTTCTTTTGGAATCTGCCACTTCTATTGCTTTCAAAATCAGGACGAAAAAGGTAAGTCATTTTATATTTAAAATATTCATGCGCACGATTTTACGACCTAGGGCGTATTAGTTTTGTAAGGGGCGTGTTAGTTTCAAAAAGGGTTGCCCAAATACTAGTTATACTATATACCTACTACTATTAAAAAAAATAGAAAAAACAAGCTAAAACTTTTTTGAACTGCTCCCAAAGTATGGAATTATTTTGGAAATTATTGGTAAAATAATTCTTTAACGCAAGAATCCTGCAAGTATTTAAATTTAATTTAGCTATGAAAATTGATGCATAACTTAAACCAGAAGACCTCTAAACTTTATGTTTTATGTTCAACAAAATAAAATTTAGTATTAACTTATGCACATGCATAGCTAATAAGAATTGTTAACTGCTATTTCCAGAAAAACACTTAAGTAAATTAAAAATGAAGGACATTAACTTTTAATGCACGCAATGATGATTAAACTAGTTATACCAATTCCTATATTAGGGCACAACCCGCACAACGAACCACTCTGTCAAATTTTATGAAAAAATAAGAAGAGTTTCTTTCAGAAATTTTTGCTTTAGGGGAATCCCCTAGTATGGAATATTTACGGTTGCGAGTAAGGTAAACTTTATATGGAAAAAATCTAAATTTTCCAAGTGTTTTGTAGGGAAAATTTTACAAATTCATTTTTTGGGGAATCCCCGGGTCAGAATTAGTTCACGCACCTTATAGGGATTTCAATACAAAACTCTTGTTCGTCTATTTTCTCCCCTAATTATTTTAGAACTAAACTGTTCTGAAGTTTTTTGTAGAGAAAGAAATTCTGAATAGGACGTTCTATTGGTTTTGTATTTTAGTTCTACAGAAAGAAAAAAATTGAGCGGCTAAATTTAAATATTGTAGGTACTACCTAGGCTTTATGCATTTTTTGTGTTTTCTGTCGCTACTCACTGTCACTTACAAACAGAATATTTGTCATTCCGACATTTATTTCGCAGAATTTTTTTCTTTTTTTACGTTTTATTGAAAAAAAATCTGAATACTGTGGAATATTTAATTTTAAAGCCCTTTTGTTCTCCTAACTGCATGATTTCCTGAATTTTCACTTTCCTCATGATTTCATACTCCCTATACTGTAATATATGAGCCTGACTCATCCTGGTCGTTAATACAGGAAAATTTATAATAATTAAAGCCACCGACTAGGCAATTAGTGATTTATCAACAATCATATTAGACGTAACGTACATAATTTACTAATCGTTAACGGTTAATTAAAATTTTATTAAATAGGTCTCCTACCTAAAATTTCCATCCATTATTCAATTGTTTTTAATTGTTTTATACTTCAACGTTAGCTCACTTTAATTGAATTAAAACCTAAATTGGAGATAATGGGTTTTCTAGATACAACAGTCAAGATATTCATATCAGAGTTATATGCAAAAATGAAAACAAATTCGAGAGAAAAATTGATACAATAATAGAAATAAAATCTAATAAATTAAACAATAAAGAAAAGAGAAAGTGATATACATATTTGTGTAAGATAGTTAGAAATGTCCCTGAAGATGATCGATTAGAGTACCTATATGGTTTACTATGTTACACTTCCTGATGTAATCAGTGGTGGCTCTACGAATTTTATACAGGGGGTACGTAATATAGGTACCATCGTACTTCATGTGGAGCCGCCAGCATACGTAATCTTTCAGTCTTTCAACCCTACATACCTTCTGTGTTTCGAATTTAATTTCGTTGTAATATTTTTAGATTTTTGAACAATTTTTTCCTGTATTTAGGTAACTAATGGCACTATAAATTTATTATCCTTGAACTTGATTATGATGATTCAAAATCTAGACAGCTCTGAATTGTCATGCATTGTTGAACTTTGTTTAAAAAAAAATTCGGAATAAGAAATTGCTGTAATCAACACAACCGGTTCGAAGTGGTACCTGTAGTAATTATTGTCCTTGATAAGATCAAATCAAGGCCCACTTTGTTACCAACTGTCTTTTGGGTTTGGATTTTTTGAACCCTGAAATGGGCTGATCTGATATGATCCTGTAGTGATCTACTCTAAACTGGCCCCGTGTTAATTCAATTAAAACTGCGCCCTGCTGACCCAGAAAAAAGGGAAGGTCCTTGACGGCCTGACGGGACTGGGGAAGGTAATAAGCAATTTAGTTTCTTCTATTCTATCCACATGATCTATCAATTTCTTCTTCGCATTCGTACCCACCCTGTAACTCGCATCTTTCGCCGATCATATCATTTGTGTATTCTATCGCGAAGGGTAATTATTTTATTTTCAAAATATTGACGTTACAGCCACTTTTGGATCATAGTACCTAAGCATTTAGACCGTTTTCTTTGCTTTTTTTTAAATTGGGCTAGTTTTCATGTAAATCGTTTTGTACCGCACTAGTTTTTTCTGGAAGCTTCCTTTTCTTCCTCCATCAATTAAATCCGTCCCAACCCTCGTATCCTTAACATATAAGCGCCGCCGATGGTCTTTTGGATTAAAATCTGTATCTAGCCAAGGGGCGACACGGGTTCGATTCCTCGTTGTAGCCAGATTTTTTTTCGCTTTGCTTCCACTCCTCATTGCGGCATCCGGTTTCCTTCCCACCCTCTTCTAATATTCTTCCTTCATATTTTTTTGTTGAAATGTTCCTTTTAGGCTTTTCTCATTTAAGAAACTTTGTATAAAGGTTTTCTTTTGGCACTTTAAAAAAGGTTTCTAATCATGTAGAAATAATTGAAGAAAAAATTTCGTATAATGTGAAGTACTAGGTACTATTTATAAACCTTTATGCATACAACCTTTGCAGGTATTCTAAATATAAATTTAATTTTAAAAGTTTATGGGTGGTACATACATAAATATCTTCGGTTTATTTGTATTTTACGTGTCTAATTCAAATTTATTGCTTAACACATAACAGAGCTAAAAATATCCTGAATATGATTGAAATTCCAATTTCTGAAAAAGTTTTATGCAAATAAATTTACTCGCTGGTCGTGGTTAATTTAAGCTCATTGTTTTCAGTTGACCTAAAGCCATAAATAGGTCACTGTAAATCAAATTGACACACAAAGTTCATTTATGTATATGATTTTGTTATCAATTCATTTCAGGTGTCAAGTGTACAAGTATTAAATTCATTTATTGAGCGAATTAAAGAAATTAATCCAGTACTCAATTGTGTGGTTGCTAATAGATTTGAAGATGCAAGAAAAGAAGCGCAAGCGGCAGATGATTTAATAAAAAGTGGAACTCTTTCAGAAGAAGACTTGGCGAAGAGTAAACCTTTCTTGGGAGTTCCATTTACTACCAAGGATTGTATTGCAGTTAAAGGTAAATATTTTTTGTTACATTGACTATAAGATTAAGTTTTTTTTTCCGGTTTATAATGTTGCAGTTAGCGCTTTATCAGGGAAAAATATAAAATCCTTGTTTCTTTACTTTGAAAATTTCCTATTATTTTCATTTTGTTGTTTTTCATAAAAAATATCAACTGTCTGGATTATCTTATTATTACAACAACAATATTTGATTGTTCTGGTATTTCTAAATTCTGGATGGAATCTATGTTAGTAAGAGCAGCGGAATGTTTAGATTTGATTTTGATATGAATGTCATACAAATAGTTTTGATATTACGTCCATGACAACTATCTATACACCTGTCTAGGTACTAAAGATGAAAATTTCCATTATCATACAAAAGTAAATTTTAATTATGTCTGTCATTATGTTACTAAGGTAGCATTGATAAGATATGACATAATTATTTACAGAGATAAACTATTACTAAACGTTTTTTTGGATAACCTGGACATTGATACAGAAACTTATTGACAATCCAACAGGATCCTCTTATTACTATCAAATAATATTCGATTTTATCAACCCATTTTATCAAGAAAACTTCAAGGTTCAGACTAATAATAGCATTTGAGTTAAATTAAATATAAATTTAAAGAGGGAGGTCATTTTCGCTCTTCAACTAGCATAGGGTACGATCATGCTAAAGGGGCGAGTCAAGATTCAAACGGCGAGTCCAGCATGTGAAGTGAATGGACTCGCCGCTTGAATCTTAGTTCGCTACTTTGAAATGATTGTACCGTAGGCAAATAAAAAAGCAATAATTAGGGATAAAGACTTCAGTCTCATGTGACGCTACAAATAAAAATTGTTATTGGAAACATTTTTTTGTATTAATATTAAAATGGTATGGGTCTATTGCGTATCATAATCGTTTATTTAACAACAGTCGTTATCGTCCGATTATATTTTTACTTTACAATTTAGATATGATCCAAACGTCTGGCCTTTATAAGAGACGTAATATCGTAGCAGATGAAGATGCAGATGCTATCCTCCGACTACGTAATGTTGGAGCAATTCCTATAGCACTTACAAATGTATCGGAACTTTGTATGTGGTAAGTAAGAAAAATCTGATTTTTTTCTGACTTAAATACGAATTATTCCATATTCCAAAAGTACTTACAGAGGGATAGGTACAAACGCAAACATGACCACACCAGCCAATTCTGAATCTCTCCACACAATCGAATTTGTCCATGACGTCCAACGTCACCATATCATCCCAACTATGATTTATAGAGAATTTTACTTCGGCTAACCCCCCCTTTCATTTTATTTGCTGCAATATTTGGTACCTAATGTTAGGGGGACTAATGCCTAAACGCGATACCGCCTTGATTATTTAATTCTAAATGCGCCAAATTTTCCCAGTACGCACACAAAGCCCAAAAATCGGTAAATATTAGGTAGAGGGGTAGTAAAACCAATAAAATCGTTTAAATGAGCTTCGCCAAAGTTAAATTCACGGGCGATATGGCCACATTTGGGACGATAATTGTATTTTTGGACGTTGTAGGGTACAGTGGACACATTCAAAGTGGGCGTTGTGTCCCTTTGTACTTTTGGGTCTTGTGGGCAGAATATAGGAAATATCCTAGACCTCATATACCTACCTATCAGTATCTTGTTGCTCCTGGAGCAACATCCAATGTTGACTTGGATAGGTATATACGTCGTTTATCTTAATTTCAGTTTATTAGGTACTTAATTACCTTTTATTTTAAAGTGGTTTTTAAGTATTTTGTGGCATTGATAATAACTCAATTTGAATATCATCATTAGGATACGCATTTTCTAATTTAAATCCATCAACTATACAGACACTTGCACTAGTGTCAGCTTTATATTATAATTCTTTTTTATTAAGACGTCTATATTTTCCGACCCTTTTTTTTTGTTTCTCACTTATCTCCATTTTACTCAGTTCCTACTTCTCTAATTTATTTCTTCTTTTTCTTCACTCTTTTTTCTCTTTTGCATAATATATATCCATTATCCAACATTTTTCATCCTTAGCGTCTACTAAGTAAAGTAAGTGTGATTGGGAAGACGGTTATAAAAAAATAAGTATTATCAAAGACTATGCCATTTGGCATAGTCTTTGGTATTATGGTCTTTTAAGTTTAACCCAACCACTACTTAATGGTTGAATGAAACAGAACAAGAATCATTCCAAGTTGATGTAACATACTTCAATATATTACAGGTGGGAAAGTGCAAATACAGTCCATGGTCGCACTTCAAATCCTTATGATACAAACCATATAGTAGGAGGATCTTCTGGAGGTGAAGGATGTAATCAAGCAGCTTCCGGTTCAGCTTTTGGTATTGGATCTGATATTGGAGGATCAATTCGTATGCCTGCATTTTTCAGTGGTGTCTTTGGACATAAACCATCGAAAGGCATAATTTCCAGTAAAGGTCAATACCCAATTCCAGTATCTGAAGTACAAATGAATATGCTAGGAATAGGTCCTCTTTGCCGTAGAGCCGATGATTTACTTCCTATTTTAAAAATAATTGTAAACAAAAAATCCCTCCAAGAGTTAAAACTAGATGAGAAAGTGGATATAACCAAACTGAAGTTTTATTATCAGGAAACTGATATGGGAGGAACTCTTATATCGCCGGTGAATAAAGAAATAAGAGACCTTTTCAAAAAGGTGGTTCTACACTTGGAAAAGGCACATAAAATCAAAGCTCAAAAGTTAGAAATTGAGCGTTTCCGTAAAAGTACCCCTATGTGGATGACCGACATGAAACCGGGTAATGGTCCCACTTTTGCCCAACAACTTGCAAATCTTGACGGTGCCATTTGTGTTCCATTTGAACTCTTTAAATGGTGCTTCAGACTTTCTAAACACACTTTCATAGGTTTATTAACTGCAATCATGGAAAAAATATCACCCTCCCCAGATAGCTCAAAATATCTCTATATTGTCCAAGAACGTAATGCTTTAAAGCATGAAATGTCTGATTTATTAGGGGATGATGGAGTATTTTTATATCCTACACATCCAACTGCTGCTCCATATCACAACGAACCATTAATCAAACCTTTCAATTTTATTTATACAGGTATTATTAATGTATTGGGCTTCCCAGCCACTCACTGTCCAATGGGATTAAATTCTGAAGGGCTTCCTATTGGACTTCAGGTTGTGGCTAATACTAAAAATGATAGGTTGTGTTTAGCAGTAGCTAGGGAACTTGAGAAGGCATTCGGTGGGTGGGTACCACCAGAAATTGAAGCTTAATGTCTACTAATAAATCTTGCTATTTTTTAATTTAGTCAATTTGGAAAAGAAATCATGTGCTCATGATTGTTTTTTTTTTGTTACCTACAATTTTTCATTGTTAAGAGAAAGTTATAGAGGTGCAGTATTAAATAAGATAAGTAAAATTGATTCCATTACGAAGAACTAATCTGCATTCATTATATGCAGAAAAAAACACGCATAAGGGAATAAAAGCCAAAAAAAGACATGTAGATGGGGTTTGGAAAGGTAACTTGAGTTTGTTATGTATTTTAATTTTGTAATTCAATTTTGGACAATAAAAGTTTAGTATAAATGGAGAAAACGGCCTAAAGAACAAAAGAATGAAGAAAATGATATGATTTTTGTTGATTTAGTAGCCGTGGTCCCAGATTGCTGACGGTAATGCATTTATTCTAATATTGGTAGGTTTGTCCTTAAAATTTTACATTGCCAATTATTTTATAAAATATGCAATCTTACATTGCTAAAATAAAAACGAATATTAAACTCAGGCACAGAAATACTCCTACCTCACCATGATTTATGTTTCTAAAGCTGCTCAACGATTTCCAGCAAGATGTAACATAAATTTTGTCACAAAAATTGCAAACTCAGGTAGAAATGTTGACCAAAATTTATATACTATGCAGTATAGATAACTTTATTGATAGGCAGGTGATTATGTGTGACTCATGTAGTCCTATACAGGGTTTTCCAACGAAAAGTTGCAAAGGTAATTTCATAGGGAATTCATTCTACCATTTACTTTTTTTTATTTGCTTCAATTTGAAGGGAACAAAAAAATAAATAGTAGATTGATTTAATTCTTTATGAAATTACCTTTCCAATGATGTGCCACACATGTACTTTGGGTACTTTTCGTTGAAACCCCCTGTATAAGACTAAATTTTTTTTTATTAGCAGAAGATATAAAAATTACATACTATTTTCTTATTTATGTGAATGATGAGAAAAATTTATTAAGACATTAATCAATAATGTATACAGGGTGTTGCAGAAATCATTGTCAATGGATTTATTTTTTAAAATAATTTAAAAAGTATATATTTTTAAATGGAAAGAAAATGTATATAAAACTTCTATAAAATACATTTAAAAGTCTAATGTATGTGATTGTAGTGTTATTTAACTTGGGTAGTAATGTAGTTTTTAACCTTCCTGTGAATCAAAAATATTATCTCTTACATTTGAGATTATGCATTATTTTTTTTAACTGAATAAGATATCAATATTTCCATTGCTAGATTACAAATTCAAATGTTAATCATGAAGTGTCTACCTACATTTTCTATTATTTATTCAAATTTATTTTTTACCTGAAAATTAATTATTGGGTCGAGTCTTCGGAAATTTAGAAAGCTATGAGTCAGAAATTTAGAATGTTATAGAAATATAAATAGAAAAAAATATTCTTCAAGTATAAGCTTGCAGTGGAGCCCTAACAAACAAAAGTTTTCCTTAATTTTATAAAACACTGCCAAAAACTGTAAAGCTCAATGAGTTTAAAAGATTTAGGTTTTTTTAAGCTTTTATATTTAAATTAATTACAATATTATTGTGTCGTATACCGCCTATAGTAACTGTATGTTGTATAAGCACTTCCTGTACGAAAATGTGCTTTATAACCAATATGTGCCTAATTATTTAATACAATTTTTTGAACTATATTTATTGTTATACTACATATTGCAGGTAGTATTTGTAAATTTATATTATAATAATAATAATAAGAGTATTTTTTATGTGAATGTTATACATCTGCGTGTTTATCTAGTTTAACGCTAATGTGTGCTCAGGTATATAAGAAAACACTTTGTAAAAAATAATACAAATTTGACAAATAAAAAAATGTGATGCAATAAATATAGGTATAATATACATGAGGAACATTTACACAAAAAATCAAGGACACAGGAATCAAATAGGGATAGGTCTGTACTAAATTTTAATTGTTACTCTATTCCAAAGATACTTAACTGTAACTTTTTTTGAATTTTTTTATAGCAATAATTAATAAACGCGTTATAAAATTACTTACAAGAAATTCCCTGAAAGCGTATGTCTACCTTTAATACTTTCGGCCTGAGAACCGTTGGAAGTTATCATAAACCAGCGATTCAGGTTTGAAATTGCAACGCAGCGAATGGGGCGCAAGATAAGTGAAAATAACATAAGACCAAAGTCATTACCATCTACTTTTAAATTAAACCACTTTTAGAAATAAAAAATTTTTACATGGGGATCATCAATCAAACTTAATTTCAACGTACCTTTATTAATTTTTTTGCAAGCAGTCATTTAGGAAAAGGTTGACTTAGAGGAATTTTTCTTGAAACAATAATACAAGGAAATCATATTTTCAGAACATACTTCGCAGGACCATGTTTACCAAAAACTACAAACAGAAAACTCAATTATACAAAAATCTCTATTTATAACCATATAATAAATTAGTATAACAATTACAATAATTAAAAAATACATGACAAAAAACATGGTAGGTAAGTACTTTTACTTAAGAATAAGTAATAATTTTTTTTTTTTGTAAATATGGTGAGTGTTTTAAGTTTCTACTTTTGGCTCCGATAAATATGAACCAAATTTAAAAGTGTTACTGTGCTAATATTCAGAAAAACATTTAAGCCAAAGAAGAATCCCACAAAATAGTGAATTATTTTGTGAAGAATGAAGAACACATGGGCAGTTGTATTAAAAAATAGATTTTAACAAACCCTGTTCATATAGGTACAAATGGCTCTTGGGGGAATACCCTTAAGAAAAATTGAGGATTCAAGTTGATTAGGTAGTAAAATGTTTTACTCTTGATGAGATCCAATTTTAAATTCTCCAAGCTGTTAAGAAGGAAAAGCCTTATAAGAAGCAGAAGTAAACTTTTTGATAATCCAACTTTCATTTATAAAATTTTCAACATCCAAGAACAAGGAAGAACTAAGTAATTCATTTTTTTAATTGATTCTAGCTGACCCACCCTTAGCAAGATGTTAAACTACTACCAAGAGATACACCTATGAAGACTAGGTGTTCTTTTATGCACAAATCTAAAACACATCAAGCAAAATCAGTATCCCTATTAATAGTCACTTCCGTAAAGTTGCAATTAAATTCAATATATCTGTCCGTTTTGTAAGCACAGAATCTCTCTCCAAAGTTGGACAACCTTCAATTCTGTTGTACCTACTGGCATAATCGGCTATATTCTCAACATTACACAGCACATGAATTCCACAATCATAACCATTAGTTTGCTGCAAACAACGAGGTTCACTAAAACACCCAAACGAAGTTAATCCAAAATATCTTAATAGTCTTTTGCCAAACTCCATAGCTTGTTCTTGGTTTATACCTTTAGATGAATCAAAATGGAAGATCATTTTTTCCGGATTTGAAAATGCTAATAAACTCCAATGAGAGCCGCCTGATACATCTGTCTGTTTATTATCGTTAAGAGCAAAGAATATAAATCTACGTGGATGTGCTAATAAAGGATTTAAAAATACATCAATTTCACTACTAGGAGCCATTTTTATACATTGTGTAACTTGTGGGGGTACAAATAATAAAAAAGAATCCTTTTTAAACCGTCTCTTTTCTAAGTATTCGAAATAGAATGATATAACTGTGTCATTAAGCCAGCAGGGTCCTCGAAGTAATTCTATATCGGATAATCGTAGGAGACTCTCATGATAGCTCAAAACAACTGGATTACTGTTACGAGACATTTTATGGATTTAATGATCTGGAAAATTATTATTTATTAAGCAAAATGGGTCACCCTAACCTCAAATTAAATGTAATTTTACTCACCAATTATGTAAATGACATGTTTTAATTCTACAGTTGTGGTTTATTTGGAAAAATATTGTGTTTACTAAAACAGATTTGAAATTTTTTAAATAATATTCGATTTTGACGTTTATGGTTATTTTACATGCCGTACTGTTGGTAATTGGTACCGAGTTTTGTTTGGTTCACACCATATTTACACGAGCCGACATTTACGTTAAAACGCAACGTTTAATTTTATTTCCTACGAAAAAAAAATTTAGCGGGAAATTTTAAATTTTATAGAAACGTTATCGTTTTTTCTACCACGTTCATTTTATTCGAATGGTATCGAATCTAAATTAGAAAAAGGAGGACTTAAGATTTCGTAACAAAGTTTTATTATGAGAAATGATTTTACGCCCATGAGGTTGTTAGTCCCAGGACCAATTTGGGCGTGAGCGTGGGAGTAACAACCCCGTGAGCAACCCTTTTAGTCGCCTCTTACGACAAGCAGGGGTACTGTGGGTCTATTCTATCCCCAACTCACAGGGGTTGACCTCAAAGAATTCCATTTCTATATTAATTAGTCGAGTTTATGTGCCATTATTTGATCACCTGGTATATTCATACAAATATGTATTTCTTGTAATAATTGAGGGGTTTGTATACAGACTCCTGGCAACTCATTTTGCTCGGGGGCCTCAATGTGCACCGAAATTGAAAATTTTGTGTATGGTCGAATTTCAACTAGTAAGAGGGACCTTTATCCTTTATCGTCCTAAATATTATTGTATCGTTTATTACACGGGTCCTATACAATTTTATTTCCTCTGGGAAAATAGATAGCGAATAAGACTAACCAACATTATCCTTCGTAACAAAACAACGAAAACAATTCATGCAGAAAACGTTTCATTAATTAATATATAAATCAAAAGCACTGGATAGAGAAACTGTTACATTTCAGAATTTTTACGATTTCTTGGAAAGAAGCAAATAATCAAATAAAAATTAAGTGGAGCTGGAGAAAGTCACAAAAGTCTCTCTCTTAATGAAGTTGTAGGCGTTTTCTCACCTGTAGCAGAACGCGTTTTTAAACACCCGCTTAAAACAGAAACGAAGCTATATAACCCACATACAATAAAGTAAGACAAAATCATACTAAGCTTTACATAAATTAATAAAGACACTTTAACTAGGTAACGGGATATCTTTACTTTATAGCTCGATGACGTCGATATAATTTTGCAAAGGAGTATTCGAAATATGACAAAGTTTTTAATCTCACTGATAAGA
The DNA here is from genome assembly GCA_963082805.1 of Hemicrepidius hirtus. Taxonomy (NCBI): domain Eukaryota; kingdom Metazoa; phylum Arthropoda; class Insecta; order Coleoptera; family Elateridae; genus Hemicrepidius; species Hemicrepidius hirtus. The sequence goes on along the minus strand of OY720161.1, from coordinate 6,570,835 downwards.
GCAAAGTAGTAAAAGGGGCTCTTTGGATAAGACCAACTGGACGTTATTATTATTTGCTTTAAATCTAAATAATATCCTGCTATTTTTTTCATAGCTAGCACTATAAATATCTATTAAAAAGAAAGCGGAAATATAAAGAGTTAATGTTTGCAATTAAAATTCACACGACAGGACCACCTCTTATGGCAAATAAATCGTTATTGTTGCCTTCGATAGACACCAAACTTCCGTTTGTTTAGGGTCAAAGTGGGTGGATTACTTTAGGGTCTGTGGGACGTTCCGTTGAAAGTAAGAAGGACAGATTGTCCGGTTTAACGCATCATATAGGTAGGTATCTACTAGGTACTCGCTAATATAAACCAGAATGATCATTAAAGTCATTCTGTTCTTGTAAAATGTATTCAATAATCAATTCAAGAATAGTACAGTATGCGCTTACTAGAAATCCACGCAACATTGTGCACATATCCCAAAAGTTCATATCTATTCAAAGCAATCGTTGAACGCTACTATTGGACCTTGTCCGGTTTAACACAGCATCTACTGCTGTGTATCAAAAGATAAACGCCTTAGCTTTGCAAAAAAATTCCTTAAAATATTGTTCCAACTAACTTGACCTTTTGAAAATGGAAAAGTTTTTGACGCTTGAAATTCTGAGGAAAATGATTCGATTTTAAGGGTGTTTGGGGTAAAATGGTTGATCTGGACCAAAGATTTAGCTTGTTTTAGGGTGCTTTTGCCAAAAATTATTTTTTCGAAAATTGTTTAAGAATGAGGTTAGTAGCAAATAATTATTAATAACAATTTATTGGTTTCAAGTGAGATGCTGAAAGTTAAAGCAAAGATTTTAGAAAAAAGAAGAGAAAGAAACTGAGCATCTTTCCAAATCGATTTTTTGAATATCCTCTGGTTTTAATATTCCACATAACTGATGAGCGTCTACAGTAATTGGTTATAACGGAAGTAATGAGGTTTATACCTGGAGGTTGTTAAGTAAATAGATGGCCCTTGACTTAAAAATCCATGGTTGACCTCTTACAATTGCAAACAGCTCATGAACAAAATAAAATGCCATCATAAAAGAGATTGAAACAATTTTGATTTAAAAAATTACTATAGAAGGAAAAGTGTAACTTCCCGAAATTTTATTTATACAAGAAACAAAACAAAACGAAACATCTCATGATGAGCATGCAACAACAGAACGGCCGACTTCTTCATCGAACCGATAGAGCTGCGCGCCCATCTTTGTATAGCCTACATAAGCACACTTTTTCTTGTACTTAAGAACAACTGACAGTAGAAACCTCATTTCTCAGTCAACACCACACACAGGGCATGGTATGGAAGACCATTCAGTTGGGTTCGAGCCAGAACGCCGGTGGTCACCAACAGCACTTTCCTTTTGAGACGCGCGCGTTCGGAAATACGCGAGCGCATTTTCGAATTTCGATCGAAAAATGTTCAAAAAGAGACAGTTCGCTTATTATTTTGTTGTGACGGACTTTTTTGTGAAACGATTTATTATTGAACGAATTTTGGACGATTGATTCAAACGATTTTTATTTTGTGAAATAGGATTATGAAATAAAAGTTGAAAAGTGAAAAATGGTACCGATTATTGTTATACTTGTAAGTAGTATATCGTTTTGTTTAAAAAACTAATTTCTAAATCAATTGAAAACAGTGTTTTTCAGTTTAAACTTACTGTGCGTATTATAGGCAAAGTATTACCTAATATTTTTGCTACCCCTAAAAGCGATTAATGCAACCTTAAAATAATATTCAAAGAAAATTTAAAAAATATATACTAAGTTTATCATAGTATCTAGGAACCTTCTTAGGAATAAATTCCTGAAAACTATGAAAAGTTTCAATCGTTAGTTTGTTCGTTGTTCTCAAGTTACAATCTTCAGAACAATATCGATTTGCTTTAGGAAGCTTTCCAACAATTCATCGACAAAATAAACTTTTCGAAAAAATTCGAAACCGGAAGCGGAAGTTAGACGTGTGTTTTTGGTAACATTTTTTTAAAGGGAACAGTTTTTTTACTGGACTCTAACTTCAAAACGGCGGGCGCTATGAATTTTTCAAAATTTTGACTTTAACGCCCCACAACTCAAAAAGCAGTTATCTGATCAGGTTCAGCAACAACTTGTTTGAAACCCCCTTGGCGGTACTATACCATGACAAAATATCTATTTAGAAAATCCAAAAATGGTCCCAACTGCGGCGCTCTTCCAAATATTTTGAAATATTGGAAAAATTATTACAAAAAAACTAGCCACACGATTTTGTTTAAATGATCTTCACTTATGAAGCTTGGTATTAGGTACATTTTCGTTTTTTGATTAATTATAGAATTTCACTGTGGCGCCCTCTACGAGGTTTTGAAAATCGGAAATTGATGCTACTGTAGCTCCTTTATTAATCAAAATATGAAAAAAGTTTAAACATAAAAGTTGTTCAGTAAATAGATTTGCATTCTCATAAATTTATATTATGTATACAGGGTGTTTGCTTTTCACAGTACAATAAGCAACTTTGTTATTTTAAATGAAACACCCTGTATATTATTATATAATTGAATGCAAAATTGAATTGTCTATCACATAGTATAAGGTAGTCATATAGCTAAAATGTACGGTTGATGAGAAAATCGCGAACTTCCGCTGCGTTAGTAAATTAGATGCCTGTCTCTCTTCTGTACGTATCGAACCCGCATAGTCTGCTGTTTCTCGCTACGTATTCAACTGATTTCCAATGCTACCTCGCGAACTACTGTTGAATATCAAAAACGAAATGTTTATTTGTAGTATGGGAAAGTCCAGGGGAGGTGCGCAACTCTACTTTTCTCTTCCTTTATATCCTTATTATGGTTTTAAAAAATGAAATCCCGGCAATTGAAACAAAATTATAATTTGATCCATATGTGCTCATTGACTGCTCTTTCACATACTTATATGAAGAAGAATAATAAACTTCCTTTATTGTGGTTTTAATATAAAGGTTAGCGGTAATCGAAACGGAATTTTTATATACTGTCCCAAAGACCTATAATTTTTATTACATAAACTTTTACCACCTACCGGCTACCTACCAATTCCAAGTAAACAAAACCATTTTAAATTAAGATTGAACGGGAATTCTTTTCAACCGGAACTTTTTTTTAAGATTTCATCCAGAGTACTGGGAAATGAAAGTAATTATTAGTCATAACAATCAATTAAATACGAAAAGAGGGATTTTGATAAAAAAATTTGATCCGGGGTGAATATCCAACAGAATTTCTACTACTACTACTACGATTATTTATTATCATTGTCGAAATTTGCGATGTGAAACTAAACTTTGCTATTTAGCAATTATTAATCGCGTATACCTAGTTAACCTCTTTCAAGTTGATGATGTTTCTAAACCAAAGCAATCTGTGCTAAAGCATTCTAGTCTAATAATTGTCTAGTCGTAGGCAATATCGCTAAATACAGACGTACCGTTAGATGAGACTGTGTTAATCACTGCGTGGAAATGGCGGCGTTGTTTTAAAAAAATCCACACAATACAGTGTTGCATATTATGTAAAATTCCGTTGTTCAATTGTCTTTTCTTTGTACTTTATAAACAATAGAATGTGTATAGTACAATGAGTAGTTTTTGAAATTCCATAAAAATTCAAAATTTGAAAATTTTCAGAATCGTGTTGAAAATCAAGGGTTGCTAATGATTTTTTTAAGATAAAAAACTGTTTTCACTTATCAGGTAAAAAAGACCTAATGTTCTTAAAAACGTTTTTCTTAATAAACGTTTTTCTTGCAATTTTAAAGGGTCAAACAAAAAATAAAAATTATATTTGCAAATTATTCTTTGATAACAATATTCGGAAATAAGTCGCTGAAGATTAAACAACGTTCACCAAGCTTATTAGTATGTGGGAACGTCACTTCAGTACCGTTGGATTAAGCTAAAGAGTCTGCAGTCTGGGTCGGTGGGTTTTGAGATTTCTTTCATTAATACCTATCGCGCTTTTTCATTCATCCAAGCCCAGGTGTTGAAATAAATCATTAATTCAAACCTGTCCGGAAATGTATCGCTGATTCTTCTTGACAACATAACGATCGGTTACGATTCTGAAAGATGGTACAAGTTTTTTCCCTTTTTGATTTATGAAAAAATAAAAGAAGAACCGATATAATAAAATAAAAAAATCATGATTAAATAATATATAACCCGTCGTATAGGTATCAATCAATTAAAGAAAATATATTATATGTAATACTAGTAAGAATATACAGGGTGTAAACTTTAATTCGGGACACTATATGGGTATCTTGAAAACCGTAAGAGATAGAAGAGCGGTTAAATTAGACAAAAGTTGCCTATTATAGGGACTAGTTTGTGTTCAGTTTCAAAGGTTTAAAAATATTCAAAGCTTACTAGATAACCGCAGAAAATATAACAATTTTTTCCTAAACAATATAACAAGACCTTGAATTTTTATCGGAAAATTTCAGTAGTAGTTCCCGAAACATTGTTGCTAGGTAAAGCACGAGAGCACAATAAATTTAAAAAACACGAGTGTGTCAACACGAGTTTTTTTTGGTTTTGTACTGCGCTTGAGTTGCTTTACCTTATAACAAGAATGTTAAAGGCGTTATACTGCTGAAATTTGCCATGAAAAAATAAAAGGTCGAGTTATATTTCACAAGACAAAATCCCGAATATGTAATCAAAACATGATAAACAGTAAAACTGTTAGTAAACAACACCCTACCAACAAGTAAACAACACTATAGCAACGGGTTTTTTTATCGCAGGAAGCCGTCTTTTTAAACAGGAAGGGGCATTTTCATTGAACCAAGCGGATTTATGGCGAAAAATTGAGTGACAGCTCATGTCAAGCCGAAAAAATGTTCAAATCTTTTGTGAACGAGTCGCTATGGCTTACAGGATAATACCCCTATTCTGTAAGCCGGAACGACTCGTACATCAACGATTGTCAGTGTTTGAATAATTTGTCGCTCTAAAGTTATTCTGAGAGTCGGCAACGATTGTTGTTAGCTAACGAGTCGTTTGTGCATCACCTTTAACAGAATAGGGGGGTACGTCTTGGTAACAAAAAATAAAATAAATATTTATTAAAAAATAACGCTACTTTGTTAAAGTTTGGTGAGTGATGTTGCACTTCCCTTGTCTTTTAAGAGAAAAGCCTCGACTATAATACGATACTGTTGGGTTTCATTTAAAACAATATTTCTGATTAATCAAGACCATCAAGACTTGAAATTTTATAGAAGATGACTTACAATATTACTGCTGAGGATGGTTTAACTTAAGACATTAAAAATTCAGTTAAATAGGTAGGCTATATATGGTAATGATACGTCCGGATTTTTTAAATTGGTTTACGCTAAAATGTTGCTGGTGAGAAAAAAATTGCTAGATACTTTTAGAAAGACAGAAAAAATCATGATAAGATTTGCACTTATAACATGATTAATGGCAGTAATATAAACTCCATTTAAATAATTTTCAATTAGAGAGCCCGTTATTGCATATTAATAATCGCTTTCAATAACATACACGTTACGGTAGGAAACAGAAGCTATAACGGGTCACATTTGAAATGAAAACATCGACGAAACGAGTAATTTTAAATTGGCAGCACACCGTGAAAGCAATAGTGAGGTGCACATGCACATCCCACTGACACACATACGTTATTTACATTTACATACAAGGCCAAGGATATTAGTAGACTACGTGCTAACAAGTTAGCCATATAGGCGTAGTATATTTTTCTTAAACCTTTCTCAACTTTTAACTCACGCAGGTTAAGAAAACTCGAATAAAAAAGCTTCCAAAATCATCGCAGGAAACTAGAATTATTTTTAAAAAAATTTTGGAAATTTAATAATAAACATAATTACAAATTCAAAGTCACGTTCTGGATAAGTCATTGTACCTTTCAAATTTCTTCGTTCTTGAACCCACATTGAACTTTCAAGGAACCATTATAAGTGAATCAAATGAAGGCCACAGTTAAACTTTCCTTTCTCCAAAAAGGTTTATCTCAATTGAAGTCATTTGTGTTAATGGATTTTTTATTTGAAATACATTTATATTCACTAAAGGAACGCAATAAGAACAAGCTAAGAAGAACTTCAGGAATTTCAGGACAAAGAAAAAATTCATTGTTAAACCTTACTCAGCAAATAATATTTTTTGTTTTCAATTTTATCTGTACCTACATCAATGAATGACAACAACAGACAGGGTTTGATATACATACCTCCCCCCCTTCATCAAATATTATAAAAATGCATGACTCCTGCAGAGATTTAAATCCCCAGGTCTCAGGGAGCAAGAGGACTTCTATTGATAATATAGTTTTAAAACGCATGGACATTCGATTTATTTTTTAGACAATCATCATCATCACCCCCCCCCCCCTACACGCTTTTATTTATAATAACAACGTATTTTTTATTTCAGATATATTCGTCAAAATCTTTAGCGTTCGGGTATGATGCAGGTTCAGATCAAGCTGCTTGTGGAAAGCCCGTTCGGACATCAAGAGAATACCGACCACCGTGTGATCTTTCACGTGAAAACTATTGTACAACAGCAGGCACAACCTATCCATGGCACGCTGTAAGACGTTTCGTACGAGAAAACCAAGGCTTGATGAAACGAATGTATGGTGATCAAAGACACATTGCAGTTTTACAAGCCGAATTAGAAAACGAGAATCCAGAAGAAACAAATAATTTCAATAGACAACATAGCCCTGATTATGAGTTCATAATTCGAAATGATTTATATCGTACGGAAGAGAAAGAGGAAAACTTGCCCCGGTTACTTCATGATGATCCAAAACTAGGGGAAATTTTAAACGCAAAGTTTGTTTACTCAGAACAAGCGAGTTTTAAAACAAAACTTAACGGTATGCCATATTTTCGGCCCATGACAACCCAAAGAACGGTTGAGGTCAATCCCAAAACAGAAAAACTAAATGCAAGTTCAGAATACAATATAACCACGTTGGCGTATGAAAATATTACAGAAAGTGTTGGGACGACACAGGGGGATGGTGTTACAGAGAATACAACAGAAAGTATTGCCATAGAAGAGTCCACCACGGAATATCTAACTTCTACTGAAAGGGTGACCGAAGAAATGACGACAGATCCAGCTGAAAAGAAGGAGACAGTTGGAGAAGTCCTGTTCCAAGATATGGAGACTCCATCCAAGAAGAATCAGAGTCCAATTAATTTTAAATTAAAAGGAGTGTAAGTATTATAAAAATTTAATTCTAACACCAAGTGCTATAAATGTAAACCATTGACACCATATTGTCTGTCTCTCTCTTTTTTTGTTGTACCGTATACAGGGTGTAGAATTGAATTCATTCTCGATTTTTGGGTATCCCTGGGAAAATTTGTAGAGAAAAATTTCTCATCGCATTTCATTATGAATTCTTCGATAGTACACCCCTTAAGCCTGTACCTAGTAGTATTCTTTGCTAGTCAGCTAAACGATATGGGACCAAGAGTTCGTGACATATACCCTCCAAAGCATATTCTAACCGTGTCTGACAATTTTTTTAATTTCCTTTCAGAAACGCATGTCCAGTAAAGGAAGAAGTGGTCGCGCCATATTGGGCCAACAACACAAGGGGTGAAGTTCTGGCCCTGTTAAACCTCTACCCTTTTGAACAATACGTCCATTCCGAAAAATGTACCTTTGAGCATCGGCAAATGTATTGCAGAGAAGGTTGTAGATGTGAACAACAATATCGTCTACACCGACTATTAGCTTATGATCCTAATAACGAGTGCAGAGGCATATTTTCTGATTGGTTTCGATTCCCATCTTGTTGCGTATGTAAATGTTACAATATTCCACCGGATTTTCGCGTTACTTCACGGAGTCCCCGGAATAAAGACAGCGAAAACGATATAAACGACGTACCGACTTGGTTTTTGGGGAAAAACTTGCACGATGGAGAGTGAAGAAATTTTGTAGTTTATAAAAACAAACAAGTGTTTATTTAAATAGAAAATTAATGCGTTAAAAGGCTCGTGTTTATATTTAATATAAATTTAATTCATTTAACCATTAGTAGATACTTTATACTTAGTATATACAGTGTGTTCATTAAGGGGTATCCGGGTAATTGACAACTACAAGTTCAACCATATGTTACTAAATACGTAATCTATGGCGATTAAACTATAAAACTAACTTTAAATATTGTTCCTTCAAACTATTGAGTTTAGAACAACAAAACACAAATAATGTAATTATTTATTATTGTAATTCTTATTGTTTATTAAAGAATAAAGGACTAAAGCCATTTAATTAGAAGAAATAATAAATCTCAGAAAAAAAGTTTCCTAAAAAACGCCTCGACTCATTATTTTTTCAATCTTGTTCTGTATTAAATATTAAAAAACCAAATTTAACAGGTAACAAACAATAATTAAATCAGTAAGCAGTCGCAAGAGTGTTAGCATGTATAATTGGTTGCCTCTTGCCTATATTCCAATGATAAAGTGGTCGGACCATTTAACTTGCTATATGCCTATATTGCACAATAAATGGACTTTTGTAATTTGTAATTTTAATGGTAAAACGAAAGCTATCGTTTGACACCACCCTTTCGTAAATAATGACAGAAGCATTTTACGTAAAAGGATGTCCCTCTTGCTGTCCACAAACAATAGTTTTGGAAAATACCGAGAGCGACTAGTACTTTACGTTGAAAAACCCTGTAGGTACTATATACTTTGTGGAGATTACCATTTAAAATAACGAAGTTATAGGTCATTTCGATAACCCCTCCATTAATTTCAGAATCACCCGCTACCCGCATTTGTTATGAAAATAACTATTCTTGGAGCGACGTTTACTATTAAAAAGGCATGTGCCTATACGGCCGGCGCATTGAAAAGAGGAGCACGAAATGGATAAATTCAGCAATACAAACGGGATTCACCGGGTTTGCGATTGAGCATAAGTCTTTGGTTGGTTTTTCGAGAAAATTGCAGAAAAGTGCAAGTTTTCACTAAAACCACCCTGTAGAATATAAATTAACGCAAATTGTATTTTTTTAACAAATAGCGCGCGGATTCTTGTTTATACTTAACTTATAAGAAGTGTCCCGACTTTCATTTGTATGCGAAGGGCCCAAAAAGCGCAAACATTATTTAAGATTGCAAACTGTTCTACACATATTTATAGAGTATCCAAAAAAAAATATATATTTTTAAATAACCGATCTAAGTTGTGTATTGTTTTTATAATCAACAAAATTAATAAAGAAAGAAAAAAAGTAGGATTCGCTACCTATGTATTTGTTTACAAAATTATTTACAACCTATTCTAGAGTTCACTCAATATTGCTAGGTCTTCCAGTTAGATTAGAGTTGGGTAAGATACCTTTTTTTATAACTTATAAGTCAACGCATTCGTCTATTTCCATTAAGAACGTGAACGTTTTGAAAATTCTTTTTTATGTTAACGAACTGAACGTTTTAAAAGTTCATAAAAAAAAGGAACTACCCCAACTCTGCTTCTGATCACCTTCTCGATTCTCCTTTCGTCTAAGGGCTGTAAAGTTTTCAAATTATAATCTGCTTCCAATAATTGTTGATGTATTACTGCATTGGCATTCTTTGGATTTGTTGTTGATGCTCTCTCTCTCTCAAGTGGACATCCAAGATATTTGACTTCTATTTTTACAGGTATTGGGGCGTCACATAATTTATCATGTTAACGTGTTATGTGTTATGATTGATGAATGTGATTTTACGTTGTTGCGGCTGATTTTCCAACGTCGTAACCAACCTTGTACTTTCTTAAGATAATGTTTCTGTTGCTCTAATGGGATTTTTTACTTCTAAAGACATGCTATCATTCAGCAAACGTACCTATCGTGGTGAGAAAAGTCTGGAAAACTCAGGGAATAAACGAAACATTACAAAAATTTAGTATTCTTCAGAAATTACTTTCAAAATCGAGCAATTTCGCACGGATCCTGAAAAATAATTCATTATTTATGTTGATTTGTGATTGTATGCAATGCATTATTCACAAAATAAGACCGATATAAGGGCGAGCGTAGCGCAAAAGTAGAACCGAAAGACGCTTAAGCCGCGACTACGAATGCTGGTGGTTCAAATCCGGTCGCTGAATAGGGAAAATCTATTTCAACAAGTGTTTGAATGGGGCGTGTGACATGACCTTAGCTGTTAGTCCCCCCTTTTGTAATACATGTGTAGGTAAGAAAAAGAAACAAAAAAGAATATTTATTAGTTTATAATAGTTTATAGGTAATCTACTTCTATATAAATCGAATTCAACCACATCCTCATTAGAAAATTTTTAAACTTGGCTTCCAAAGCATTGCATCTACGCTATAGTACGTTTATCTATAGACTATTAAGCTTCTGAAAGACTTGGGAAATTCAGGAACCCTGTTTAAAATGTAAAATTGTGATTATTAAATATGGCAGTGATATAATATTGGTGAAAGTCACCCAAGTAGATACAAAAGAAATAAATATTTAAGAGGGTAAATCATTTCACGCACATGGGAGCACGCTGTATATTCGCGCGCGCGTATAAAAATACTTGGCTCTTCACTGTGTAATAGAAAGTAGTGGGGCCCATTAGACCTTTACACCACTACACTTCTGCAGCTGCCACCCTTACTTACACATTCTTGCAGTACTAATTAAAGCAACCTTGGTTTACTGTAACCAAACGCCGCACGATCTGACCCCAGGAACTACCGATTTTTGCACCTTCCAGGTTGAGAAGATATTCAGCAAATTCGATGGACCTATATTATTTAAAAAATGGATAAGATAATAAATTAAGAATAATAATAAAATTTTAGCAAATCAGTCTTTTGGTAGATATTTTTCTTTAGTTTAGGTGTTTTCTGTATCCATAGTTTCAGGATCCTTGTAGAAGCTTCTGTAGGTGAATTGCTGTTAATTCTTGCTCTTTGATGAACTCTTGAACTTCCACCTTTCCTTTTCGACCACGGCCAATGTTGCTGCTAAAATAATCTATCCATGTCTCTATCTATACTGTTCCCCATTAGGCGATACAATGAAAGCAGATCTAGTAGAATATAATCTATAGCTAGAACATCAAGTTAATTTATACCGTTTTAAATATTTTTCAGTTTGGGAAAGGAAAACAAAAACATAATAATGTATTATTTATTATTGTTATTGTTATAATTATCATTTTTAAGGAAGAAAGGCCAAAGCCATTCAAATGAAAGAAGTAAATAATCACAGAATAAAATAAAAATATACAAATCACCTTAATTATGTACAGTACCACTATTTCTCCATTATTTTTGTATTTTTTTGTTTATTAATAAAAACAAATTTTTAAATTTGTGTTTATAATCGAATACAAAATATTGCTTTTATTTCAGGCATAAAGTAACATTGTAGAGTGTTATATATTCATTAAATATTATGTAAATATTTTGAAACAAACTTTACATACATGTTAATTATTATTTTTTGGAAACTAGTAAAAATCTTGTACATTATTTTATAACCAAATCTTAATCTCAATCAGCCGTCGTCTTGCCTATATATGAACATAGGGTAAGATTTCTACGTTGCACCAGTTTAGACCACCCATTTTTTTAAGGTCGTCTACCATCTCTCTTGCTGTGGTTTTATCCCACAGCAGAAAATAAAATAAATAAACAACAAAAACATCAAGATCACGTTTTTCATTTTGAAAAGTAATTTCGTAAATGCGTAAAAAAATCCCTATAATTACAAAATAATAATAATACGAAACTACTTTAAAACTAAAACTTAAAAATAATATCAATTTCATTTGGTTTTCATACTAGCACATTTAGTAACTTTTAATATTATTATTATTACAAACGTTTTGGTTGCAAAATTTTCAAAAAAACTCCAGAATTGGTGTTGGCATTAATTCTTAATTATTATAGGCAGATGTGAAACTTGTAAATCGTTTAGAAAAATTCCTAAACATTCAGACTAATTAAACAGTCTTTGAATCGTATGTTTAGATCACACTAACCAATTTTGTTATTACTAATAAATCTGGAAGACTTTGATAGATTTTTTAGTATAAAATCCTTAAAAGGTCAGAGGAAGTCGTTTTAGAGGTTTCCCCTCAATCCTCTGTATATCGCCAACAATTTAAAGAAACTAATGTAAATTTTTGTTAGATCAAAAATTCAAAACCGTAACCTTTAAATAAAACTTACAACCTACAGATTCAAAAGTCAGGCTAAAATTCATGGAACTGGAACCCATTGACTTTTATTATGTTCAGCATCAATAGCAGCCTTCACTTGTGTGCACATGTAGGCAATATTAACTCCAGCTGGGATTACAGCTGTAATCAAAATAACTCCAAAAGTGAGGAAAAGTACAAAAGCAAAAAGTTATCTAAATATTAATAATAAACAAACCTGTGATTTGGTGTCGATATTCGGCTTCAAGTTTCAAACCATGCTCGTACATTTCTTTAGCCGCCTTCCCAGATAGCTTATCTAGAGTATAACGGGTATCCTTAACTTCCTTGATTTGTTTAGTGCTTTTGAATTTGATCAACAATACTATGGGACATATTTGATGCCTATGCAATTTTTCAACTGATGATACTGATATATCTAACATACAATGCAACTGCTGAAAATATCAAAACAAAAAAGAAATAATAAAATAAATTATTAAACAGAAAAAATATAAACAATATTGCAAATAAAGCGAAATAAAAAGAAATCATAAAAAAGAAAGCAAGGTCTGGCAGAGGTTCGTGCAAGCTTTGTTGAATTTCCATCAGTGGCAGCACTTTGGTTGGTTTACAGTTATCTCTATTGGAAGAGCTTCTCCGTTTCCAGGTATTGTAGTCGAATTACACCCATGTATGGATTAAGCAAGCAAGATATACAAGCAATTACTACCAGGATAAGCATCATATAAGCAGGATGGTGTTCCAGGCATTAGCAAAAGCACTAAAAATCTAAATAGGGATGTATACTAAATTTTAATTGTTACTCTATAACAAAGATCAACACTGTAGAATGATTTGCACTTTCTTTTTTTTTTGGCTTGGGTCTGAGAACCGTTCGAAGTTATCATAAACTAGCAATTCTGGTTTAAAATTGCAGCGCAGTGAAAACAGCGCAAAATTGGTAAAAATATCATAAGACCAAAGTTATAGAAAATGAAATTTCTTACAAGAAAGTCCTTGACAGCGTATGTCTATCTTTAATAGTTTGGGCCTGAGAACCGTTCGAAGTTATCATAAACCGCCAATTCTGGTTTAAAATTTCAGCGCAGTGAAAACAGCGCAAAATTGGTAAAAATATCGTAAGACCAAAGTTATAGAAAATAAAATTTCCTATAAGAAACTCCTTTACAGCGTATGTCTATCATTAATAATTTGGGCCTGAGAACCGTTCGAAGTTATCATAAACCGCCAATTCTGGTTTAAAATTCCAGCGCAGTGAAAACAGCGCAAAATTGGTGAAAATAACATAAGACCAGAGTTATAGAAAATAAAATTTCCTACAAGAAACTCCTTGACAACGTATGTCTATCTTTAATAGTTTGGGTCTGAGAACCGTTCGAAGTTATCATAAACCAGCAATTCTGGTTCAAAATTGCAACGCAGTGAAAACAGCGCGAAATTGGTGAAAATATCATAACACCAAAGTTATAGAAAATAAAATTTCCTACAAGAAACTCCTTGACAACGTATGTCTATCTTTAATAATTTGGGCCTGAGAACCGTTCAAAGTTATCATAAACCAGGAATTCTGGTTTAAAATTGCAACGCAGTGAAAACCGCGCAAAATTGGTGAAAATAGCATAAGCCCGAAGTTATAGAAAATAAAATTTCCTACAAGAAACTCCTGGACAACGTATGTCTATCTTTAATAGTTTGGGTCTGAGAACCGTTCGAAGTTATCATAAACCAGCAATTCTGGTTTAAAATTGCAACGCAGTGAAAACAGCGCGAAATTGGTGAAAATATCATAACACCAAAGTTATAGAAAATAAAATTTCCTACAAGAAACTCTTTGACACCGTATGTCTATCTTTAATAGTTTGGGTCGGAGAACCCTTCGAAGTTATCATAAACCAGCAATTCTGGTTTCAAATTACAACGCAGTGAAAACAGCGCAAAATTGGTGAAAATAACATAAGACCAAAGTTATAGAAAATGAAATTTCTTACAAGAAATTCCTTCACAGCGTATCTTTAATAGTTTGGACCTGAGAACCGTTCGAAGTTATCATAAACCGCCAATTCTGGTTTAAAATTCCAGCGCAGTGAAAACAGCGCACAATTGGTAAAAATATCGTAAGACCAAAGTTATAGAAAATAAAATTTCCTATAAGAAACTCCTTTACAGCGTATGTCTATCATTAATAATTTGGGCCTGAGAACCGTTCGAAGTTATCATAAACCGCCAATTCTGGTTTAAAATTCCAGCGCAGTGAAAACAGCGCACAATTGGTAAAAAGTTAAGACCAAAGTTATAAAAAATAAAATTTCTTACAAGAAACTCCTGGACAGCGTATGTCTATCATTAATAATTTGGGTCTGAGAACCGTTCGAAGTTATCATAAACCAGCAATTTTTGTTTAAAATTGCAACGCAGTGAAAACAGCGCAAAATTGGTGAAAATATCATAAGACCAAAGTTATAGAAAATAAAATTTCCTACAAGAAACTCCTTGACAGCGTATGTCTATCTTTAATAGTTAGGGCCTGAGAACCGTTCAAAGTTATCATAAACCAGCAATTTTTGTTTAAAATTGCAACTGGGCGAAAACAGCGCAAGATTGGTGAAAATAACATATGACCAAAGTTATAGAAAATAAAATTTCCTATAAGAAACTTCGCGGAAGCATATGTCTAACATTAATAGTTTGGGCTTAGGAACTGTTAATGCATTAAGAAAATTTTTCATGTTTCTGTTTGCAGTAATAAAGTCGCTATACCGTATACTTTTAAATTATTAGCATTTTTTTAAGTATAATTCCCTATAACAGGACTAACAACAAAATCATTTGGTTATAAAAATTCAGCATTACCACAATATTACATAGACCAATAAATAATCAAAACAATAAGCGTAAAAAATTTTACATACCGAACTGCAGACAGATCTAATAGCAGAGACAGTTGTACATTCAAAATAATTCCCTTTCCTCCTATAGTCTACAATGAGATTATCAGCCAACTCCTGATCCAAAGCAGCTTGAGAGCAATGTCTTGCTTCGTGCACAACCTTCTGGAATTTATCAGGAAAATCATTTACTAATTTATCCACCACACATTCAGCTAAAGGCCCCAATACTAAAACGGGTCGAAATTCTGGATCTAAAATCATGAGACATTAAATTAATTTTTTTCTTTTTTTTTTTGTAAATCAAAACTTACAATCCAATTTTTCCACACGTTGATATGAACAGAGAGACAGATCTTCATGGAGAGTTCCATTATCAGAGTACCAACCAGATGAGACGTTACAAAAACTTGCAAGTTCTTTGGAATCTCTAGAACCACTTCGTTGATGCTTTTTTCTTCTGAAGAAACTTCTACGAGCTGATGTTGTACCTCTGCTTTCTAAATCTCCAGTACTGCGTTTCAAAAGGAGTTCCTCTTCCACTCTATAAAATGGAAAATATTAGAAGGGATTTATTAAAAATGGCTTGATATGGTACTTGTATTTGCTTGGTATAATTCCGCACTGCTGTCTGTGGCCTTCACTATCCAATTTCCATGCCCGCCAATGTCCAGGAACACCATTAAACATGGTATTATCAACATACAGGACGTCATCTTTATTAAAACATAACTGTAAGCTATCGGTTAGTTCACTACCACTTCTATCGAATAAACATCGGATGTATAAACTGTCTCCTGGTTTATCTTTAACTTCATTGTAGCCTAAGAGAAGAAAAAAAAAATAATAATGATTATTAAACACAGAAATATAAATTTTACGGTCAATCCGATAATGTGAAAGCACAGTCACTTTGTCAGCTGGTTTGGCTAACTCATAGGCTGCTTCCTCAGCGGTAGCACTCCGAAGATCACTTCCATTGTATTCTAAGATCTGATCACCAGTACGAAGTCCTGCATGGTAAGCAAGTGAATCTGGTTGAACTGAATGAATAAAAATTCCTACTGCATTCCCACCAACTAAAGAAATCCCTAAATTGGATGTCTTGAGTGTTTCGATGTACAGGTAACGAGGTTCATCTTCATTGCTAAAATTAATTTGTTTTTGACGTTGATCAAACCTTAACAAAGCATTTTTGGATATAGGTAAGTTTGGTGTGATAGAGTTTTGTATGGGACACCCTGTATAACACTTACCGACTACTACTGCTCTGCCTCTGCAAGCTTGATGGGGTTTGAGAATTCCGACTCAAAGTGTTTTGGTTTCCATGTGTTGTCATAGGTAGAGTCCGTGAATTTGGATGGGATTTCCGTACACCTTTGGGAGAGTTACATGGTGTTGGTTCACCATCTCCGTCATCATTAGAACTGGAACCTGTACAAGAACCCGAGTCTTGAAGTTCATGGTATTCTTGAAAAATAAAACAATTTTGGTACTAATACAGAAATTTAATTTTAATTAAACTTACTGTCGGGACTGTATTGAACAAGCATGGTAATGGAATTTCCACACTGTCTTAGTACATTTGCAGCTAAATTATACGTAGCATTCCTCATGTTTATTCCACAAACTTCTAATAACTGATCTCCAATTTGCAGCCCAACGCGACTAGCCAAACTGTTATCATTAACAGTTGACACAAAAATTCCCCCACTTTCCGGGCAATTAATTTGTATTCCAAGAGGTTCATTAGATTTATCAATATGGACCCGTCTTAATTCTCCAGGTAATGGTTTTTGGGGCCAACAATAATCTGGTACACTATTCCTTTTATCCCTGTTCCCCCCCATCCCTGGACTTAAAACCTCAACTTGAAATATGGGCATGGGGCTTCCCCTTTCCGAAGTACGTTCTATACTTCCAGTACTCACTTTTCCGGCCGAATTTTTCGATGTAACACTTGGATTGGAAGGAATTCTAAATCTAGGATTTTCCTTTTTTCGAGGAAATGTCCCCCCTTCAAATCCCTGCGTGTAACTAACCGGCATTATGTCTGAATCCCGATAAGGCACATGGGAATGAGGTGGAATACTGTTCATGCCTAGCATGGGCTTTTTAGGGTAATTCACATCCACTGATGGACTATGAGAGTGAAATGTAGAATAAGGCGGTTCAAAACAAAAACTTTCTCTCGAATGACTGCTTGGGTAGTTGATTGGCGATGGGTTTAAATGAGGGTGGGGGTGTGGATGAAAAGGGAATGGAATACGTGGTTGTGGACCAAAGAGTTGAGAGTGGATTCGAGTGTGAGATGTTGGAACAGATATTGGCATGTTTGGAAGATCGTGGCTTAAGCTGGTGTCCCGTTCCGAGTCTGACCCATATTTGATTGCTCCTTAAAAAAAAGAATCAGAATAATTAAACTTTTATCAAATTATCCAATAAAAAAGTACATAAGGGTTGGGCAGGAAAAATAAAACAAAACAAGTGTCTCAGTTTGATTTTTTCTTGAAGAAATTCCAACCCCTTGAAGAATAAATTTCAAAGTAAGCCCAGTTTATTTTTCATGGTTAACCCTTACACACTTTATATTTGAACTTGCGGTACAAAATCGGATGTTACCTACCAGTTTTATTTTTCCTGTAGAAATTCAAATACTCCTCACTAATAAGAACTGGTTTGCTGATGGGAAAATCCAAACTATTGTCAGAATTAATACTAAGTCGATTATTAGCATCTCTTGGATTTTCAAATTCGGACATTTTATTATTCCGTAATTTTTCAAAAGAATCATTAACGGTACTAAAAGTTTTTGGAAACTGCGAACTATTATCCATGCTTTTGTACACACTATGTCTGTTTAAATTTTGTGCAAGAGAAAGAGGAATAGGGGTTGAGTTGCGATTAGGATTATTTGGACAGCAATAATTCTGTACTTGATCCCCACGGTCTGTTAAAAGTAAACTCAATGGTGGCCTTTCTTTTTTCCTTTCAACAATTGTCCCTGTAGCATTTTGTAAGACATTTGTAGCACGTGCTTTGGGCCAAGTACCACCATTTTTCTCCTGAACTGACATTTCCTTCCCATGTCTTTTATTCCGCTTTGTAGTATTTGTATTTTCACCATGGTAGCTGTCGATAACTAAATCTAACTCCGCTATAGCTTGTTCATGTTCAAACGTGTTACTACTAAGATCAAGAGTATTTGGAGAACTATTTCGGTATTTTTTCTTCTCATCACTCCTTGTTCTGTCTTTTGAATGTCTTCGACCTCGAACCATATCTAATTTTTCCCTAAGCCAAGCCCCACTATTTTTCTCTTGACTTCCGCTTTTATTTACCCGATAATCTGCCGAGAGGTACCGACGGTCAATATCACTGCGCATGAAATCATGGTCATCTGTTTGGGAACTCCTGTTCTCCTTCTTGTACCTTTGTGCAGGCATAAATACATTTGTTGTGCACTCCGGATCCAGATAACTAGTTTTAAGGGTTGTTATCGTTATTATATCTGTTCTTTCATCATTTAATATTGACATTGCTTCGTGGATACTTTCTAGACCATCCATGGATTTATTATTAATCTATTAACATGAATTTTTTTTAATAAAACTGGAATGATGGGAGTTTTGTACTTACACTTAAAACTCTATCACCGACAACTAAACTGTTGTCTTTAGCAGCTAAACTTCCTTCACTAATTTTACTAATATAGACACCAGACTCGAGAGTTAAACCATGGCATCCAGCAGCTAACCGGGCTGTATAAATCCATCTTGCTACCCTGGAATTATTTTGAAAGCTTGGGGGTGTACGGACAACATTTTGAGAGCTTCTAGAATTTTGGGATGACCATGTAGGAGATCTACGTCGTCTTATAACCATATGAGCTACTGGAAGGCTTGATCTTAATGTTTCCATTACCATCCTTTTTGATACTGAAGTGCAATCTAGATTGTTTACCCTTGAAATACAATCATGTAACCTAGAAATTACTTCCAATGTACTTTTCCGGTTTAAAATATGGAGTAATAATGCCAACTTTTATTACCTTAACTTCCCATCAGCAACCGATCCTTTGATAATGGAAGCAACATAAATTCCACTGTCATTTGGATATTGGGGATCTTCCCTTCCGCCAACTAATTCAAACCCAAGATCAATGTCACTTGATAAACCCGAGAGATCCATTTCCAAAATTTCCGTTTCCCATTCCTAAGAAAAAATTTGTTAAAACCCACTTTCAATTGAATTTTTTTTATTTTTCTTACCTGCATATCACTATCAATTGCACTATCATGAGAATTATTATGTTCCATGCCACGGAATTGATTAAATTGTGCCTCCTTTTCCATATGAACTTCCAAAGCTTCTTTTAACATCTTCACTTCCTTAATTAATTCATTCCTTTGCTTTTTAATAGCATCAGATTCTCTCAAAGCCTCAGCAAGTTCTGAGACAGCCCGGTCCCGTTCCTTCCTCATATTATCACATAAAGTCCTAATACTTTCTCGTTCCAAAACAATCTTGTCTCTCTCTGAAAACGCCCAATCTCTCCTTCCTTTTGATACTTCAGCCTCTTGTATTGCTTCTGACAGTTCTGTTTGAGCTTTATCCAAACTCTTTCTTAGAGATTCAAGTTCTTGGTTGGCTTGATCTAAATTATCCAATCTTTGTCTTTGGCTCAAGCTGCGAGAATCAGCTTGAACTTCTTTTCGGGTAGAATTTTCTCCCAAAAATGTGATGTTATCCAATCTGCTTTTCATTAAATCTCGACTGTCATCTTTTGAAGCATTGTACTCACCGAATTTTTCCCTTAAATCATTGCATTCTTTGAGGGCTTTATCACGATCATGTAAAGCACTAGCTATTTCACGACGAAGCGTTTCCATTTGATAGTTCAGTTGTTTCTTTTCTTCAAGAAGTTCTTTGTTGTCGGCTTCAAGCAGCTTAGACTTTTTGAATGATTGGGTTAAGTCATCACTTAATTTTTCCATTTCTTTGTGTACCGTATCACTGTTGAATAAACTAGGTGATAATTTTAAGTGTTAATTTAAAAAATAAATAATAATATCTTAGTGATGATTGGTTTAATTTAGAACTACACCTGTTGGGTACAAAATTGGATATCAAATGAGGTTTTAATAAAAGATAAGATAGCAACAATTATTATTATAAAAGATTAATCTTATCTTTTACTACTGGGTTTTTTTAAAAGAAAAAAATAAACAAAAATAAAACTGATCACTAATAAATAAAAGCAAAAAAAAATATACACCGTTCACTCATGATGAGATTATACTCGGCCATAGCAGCATTACGTTCATCTGTAAGCCTTTTGACTTCCTTGCTTGCTTTCATTCTAAAAGCCATTGCTTGGTTGACTTCTTTCACTGCTTCTTTGTATTGTTGTTGAGCTTTTTGGAAGTCTTCACGATATATGACACAATCACGAGCTGCTTTATCATATTTTCCATGAACTAAAGCAATTTGTTGGCGCAGATTTACTATTTCCCTCATCTAGAAACAAATATTTGAGATAAAATACTTGTTACTAGTTAGATTTGAATATTACAGGCAGAAATAGAAGGAACAGAAGGGGTAGTAATAATTAATGAGGAATAAAAAATTAGAAAATTTGAAGAGGAAATTAAAGATAAATTAAGAAAGAAAGAGAAAGTGTAAAAGGCACACATACAAGAAAAGGTAAAGGGAAAAAAACAAATTTGAAATTAGGGAATAAAAAAGTACCATAGATGGAAAATAGAATGGCAAAAGGAATGAATGGAGGAAGAACAGGACAACAAGTGGTTTGGGTTCAAATAGGCAGTACAAGAAAATAATAAAACTGGGACTAGAGTGCCTTGATAACAGTATCAAGGCACTCTAGATGGGACTAACTAAAGAAAATACATTTTTGAATGGGGAGGACAGTAAAAAATGAAAAGGACATGGATAGAAATATCAAAAGAAATAAAAAAAAACGATAATTGAAAACAGTGAAAGTAATTGAGAATACGGGAGGGAATAATGGGCAAAAAAACATTATCCTTGAAGGATGGAAATAAAAACAAAGAAGAACAGTGAGGAGAAAGAGAAGAGGAAAACGGTCAAAGTACAAAAAAAAGCAAAAGAGAGGGTGAGTAAAAATCAAGGACTGATTAGTAAAGGATGGGACTAAGAAAATGTAATGTAAATGGAGGGGGTAGGTAACTGTAATGAAAAAAAAGGGTAGTGTTATGTTAATAAGGATAGCGGGATTAAAAACAAAGAAAAATAAAAAGTGTAAGGAGAAGTGGGATGTAAACAGGCCAAGAAACAAAAACCAGTGCAGAAAATATTAGGGGTTGTTTTGATAAAAATGGATAGAAAAAGAAAATCTAACATAATTAATACCGGAACTTACAACACAAAATAGAATGAACAAAGGAACAGGACAAACATGTATGGGATTGGAGAAGGTTAAAACTGTTCCTAGAGAAAAAATATAAATTAAGAAAATCAGGAGAAGGGGTATAAATGATGGATAAAAACTTAATCTCTATTTTTAAAACAACATAATTTACTTTATATTCTCCGCTATATACTACTTTAGGTTGACGATTTGAGTCTTGTAAACGGTACTTTACAGGATTGTAATCATTTTACCGGACTTATATTATTTATTATTCAAAAAAACAAGCATAATTATTTCTTTAATTAATTTATAATGCAATAATTATAACAATATGAAATAAATCTTTGTACATTATCCATCCGGTCAACTTTTATAGAAACTTTACCAGGCTTATAATGTAAACAACTATTACGTACCGCATTATTTCTCTCCTGATTAAGTTCCTCACACTGTTTATTAAGTCGATTAGTCTCATCTTGTGCCAGTTCAAGTTTAGTAATCGCTTGGGAATGTGAAGTCAAAAGATCATCATAACGCTTACGTAAAGCATCATAATCATCCCGAACCGCTTCATTTCTCCGTGCCAACATATATAAAGACTCTGAATTTCCATTTTCAGATACCAAAACCTACAATCATAAGTTATTTAAGCCACTCAAAACTAGTATACCAAAGAAAAAATTACCTCTTGTTGTCGGTGTAATTCTGAAAGCTCAGTACGTAAAGACTGAATATCTTGTTCTAATCTCTGATTTTCACCAAGAACATCACCGTATTTAGTACGTAAAGCGGCAGAATCTTGAGAGGATACTTCTAGTTGATTCATGGCTGCCCTGTGTTGACTTCGGTAATAATCCAACTCCTAATAACGCAATAGAATTAAATTAAAATGCAAAAACAAAACAAATGCATGAGAAATATCAATAATTAATGAAAGTCGTTCTTGTGTAACGATGATTACCTTCATAGCATGGTCACAGCGTCTTCGTAAGGTGTTGAGTTCATTGTTTGCTTTATCATATTGTTGTTTAAGGGTTTCATAATCTCGTGGGGAGCCCGAGTTGAGTGAATAGTTACGTGTTAATGTTCCTGATGAAAAAAAGTTGATGGGTTGATTGGGGATTTGAAATAATGTCGAGGACTTACCATTACTTCCACCGCCGTCCGTGCTTGAGGCCATAGCTACCGCTAAAAGCCATAAAAACTGAGATTATTAAGAAGTCAATGATTAGAAAGTTTCATTTTTCATAATGCTGTTGCTAACTTAAGATAGAACTACTTCCTCAATTAAAACGTTCCAGTTTGTTAATTATAACGAATTTATTAACTTTCAGAACGTTATTGCAAGAACTTGGTAAACACTGAAAGGTTACACAATTTTCCATTTTTTTTTCATTCTAAAACATTGCCAACAAGCACGGAAATGAGAGCAGAAAATTTCACTCATTTCGCCTTGTTTGAACCTTAGACATTTTCTGTCTACTTGATAAGATATGTTTACATACTTACACGTTCAAAACATCACATACGATTCACCGAATTTTCCATCATTTCCCCAACACTAAACCCAAACATTTCCTCGGGTTTTCTTTGCGAGAAAACAACACGACTACCACATTACCGAAAAAAAAGTTAGTGATGTGGATTGGCGTTGCACTAGAGCTACCAACACCAACGATAGTCACTTGTTTCTAACTTTCCCACACCAACTAATCCCCACTCCAAAACAGTTGAAAGTCGCAGGATACAGTCTGACCATGAAAAAGTAAACACTTGTAATAACATTAATAATAATAATGACATATTACCTTACTATTATACATTTTTTCTTACTTTCTCATTAGTTTTCCCCACGACCTTCTTGATTTTCCAGACTCTTAAATCAAGAAAGGCGTGGTTTTTCCAAATTGAATAAAAGAGCGCGTAAAATTCAAAAATACATAGGGGTCTAACCGGCTAAACATAAATATAAGGAAAAAGTTGAAAAACACATTTTTGCAAACAAACATTTGATAAACGATATTTCCAAAATAAAAAAAATTAAGTTTTTCAATTCTAGAAGCATTAGAAATAAAGTTGTTTGACTTAGTAGCACTTAAGTTTGACATTTGAACTGTTAATGTCTTCATTCTTGAAAGGACAGCTATTAAGTCCAGTTTTTCCAGTTTTAAACTGCAGTTTGACCTTTCCCAAGTTCCGTAAAACGTTCTACTGTTTGAATTTCAGCAAAATTAATTCAGTGGCTTGTGTTGTGACTATGTCTTATCTAAAAGGGGGTCAATTAATTCATACTTGCATATTTTTTTAAGGAATCATAACATAACTAATGAACTTTTGAAACATTATTTTAAAAAATAATTATTAAATTAATTGCTATACTGCTATAGAGGGTTTCCAGGTTAAGGAGCGCATGTAGGGGGAAGGGAATCTTGTAAACCGAAAGAAATAGAGAGTCGGTAAAATGAGAAGAAATGTGAAGCGTATAGAGGGCTACTATGATCACTATCCAAATTCTATGAATTTTGCGCAGTTTTCTGTAGGACTGAAGAATCTTAAATTTTCAGTTTCTATTTCCATGGTAATTTGATTATTATAGGCAATAGAGCAAACTGGGTTTGAGATTTAAGACACTTTTTAGTGAAGATTTCAAATCTCTAATTACTTACATTTTTTTGTAAGTTCTCTGAAAGTCTGGGTAACCTTCGGGAAGTCTGGGTAGCTCCTGGGTAGTCTTTGAGAAGTTTCTAGAAATCTGGGCAGTCTCTGGGAAGTCTGGACAGTCTTTAGGAAGTCTGGGAAATCTTTGGGAAGTCCCTTTGCTATTCTTGGGAAAGCTGGGTAGTCTCTGGGAAGTGTGGGAAGTTCTTAGGAAGTCTGGGCAGTCTTTGGGAAGTCTGGGAAATCTTTAGGAAGTCCCTTGCTAGTCCTGGGAAAGCTGGGTACTCCCTAGAAAGTCTAGACAGTCTTTGGGGAAGTCTGGGAAATCTTTGGGAAGTCCCTTGATATTTTTGTGAAAGCTGGGTAGTCTCTGGAAAGTTCTTAGCAAGTCTGGGCAGTCTTTGGGAAGTCTGGGAAATCTAAAGGAAGTCCCTTGCTATTCCTGGGAAAGCTGGGTAGTCTCTGGAAAGTCTGGGAAGTTCTTGGGAAGTCTGGACAGTCTTTGGGAAGTCTGGGAAATCTTTGGGAAGTCCCTTGCTATTCCTGGGAAAGCTGGGTACTCCCTAGAAAGTCTAGACAGTCTTTGGGAAGTCTGGGAAATGTTTAGGAAGTCCCTTGCTATTCCTGGGAAAGCTGGGTACTCCCTAGAAAGTTTAGACAGTCTCTGGGGAAGTCTGGGAAATCTTTGGAAAGTCCCTAGCTATTCTTGGGAAAGCTGGGTAGTCTCTGGAAAGTCTAGGACGTTTTTGGGAAGTCTGGGGAGTGTCTGAAAAGTCTGAACAAGTCTGCTAGTCTCTGTAAAGTCTAGGTACCCCAACTTTAGGTGAACTGGGAAAACTGCAGCACGATGGGGAAAACTTAGTAATACATCCAAAGCTGTGAATTTTTATGTCGAACTTCCAGGGTTTAGAAAATTCTTTGAAATATTCGATCCAGTTATCAACAAGAAGAGAGGAGACCTTGGTCCTTGATGATGCACAAAGTGATGCTCGTTAACTAATGGCAGGAAGGAGCACAGTATGAGGAAAATAAAAAAAAAGTAATAACAAAAAAAAAGGTAATGGGGCAATGGGAAAAATTTGAACTAGGAAATGTAGGAATTCAACTTTTCTATTATCAGTTTGTTTTCAGAATTTATAGTTTCGCAGTACTCGCACAACTTCCCATCGACCTATATAGGTTGCTATATAGGTACCTATCTAATAAACGCAAAAGCAATAATAATTACTATATTATCACAAAATCTGATCAGATCTCAAATTAAACGAATAACCATGTTGGATTTTATCAGTGATAGCTTGAATACACGCGAAGCTGGCTCATCATTTCATATTTCTTTAAAAAACTAACCAGTTCAAGTTGTTTTACTTTACATACAACATGTTGAGCATCACGTTCGGATTAATTTTAATAACCACCACGATTACGTGCATTGTTTTAAACCCAAAGGGTCCGATTCATCAAAATTATTCAACGAATTGTATCATGGAGATTGTTCAACATCAGTTTATACCACAACACAATAAGGCGATATTAACAATTTTAACCACATCCAATATGTCGACAAGGGCTTATGGTGTCCAAAACAAAATTATCAAGGAAATCAATCATCTTACCAATTGGTCTTTGGAAATATTAAACGGGAATCAAATTGAATTCGAGTCTACCACAATTTGCCTTAACTGTCCAATCAAAGAAAACGATGAAAAGGAGATTTTGAAAAATATCTTCCAACCTCAGTACAAAACACATTTCTGTTTGATGGTCACTGATAATTTCGAAAACTTCCTCAAGGGACTTCAAAATTACCTTGCATCCGCAGTTGGATCCATCCCAGGATTTATTTTGGTATACGTTTCGGATTTAACCCCAAGTTACGCAAAATTAGCAAAAGATATTTTAGATACCTTATGGGATAATAAAATTATTAATTCGGCTGTGGTTATACCCAAAAATAGTTTAAAAAGTTTTAATATTTACGGTTTAGATGCGCTTGTTGCTTCAAAAATATGTTTGGAAGCTCCCCGATTTCGTTTGATGGATATTTGTAGAAAAGGGAAAATGGATACAAATTGGCAATTGTTTGGTAATAAACTTCCTAAAACTTTTCATAACTGTTCTATTGAAACAATCGCTGTGGAGTATCCGCCTTTTGTTATAAACGAAGAGGATGGATTTGAAATTAATGTCTTGAAACAACTCGGAAAGATCTTGGATATTAAATTTAATTTACAAATAAAAAAAGATGCAGTTGATTGGGGGACACAGTTATCAAAAAATAATTGGACGGGTCCATTACAGGATGTCCTCGAATCTTCAGGAATAGCAATAGGAAATGTTAAGGCAGATCCGGATATAGCAAATGATTTTACTTTATCCATGGATTATTTTTACGAACATATGGTATGGGTCGTACCAATATCTCTTCCAATTCCTCGTTGGAAAAATATTTTTGTTATATTTCGCTATGAACTTTGGTTAACTTCTATTGCTTATTTTATTTTAACAGCGATTTTATTTCAAGTAACATCATCAAAAGATGAAGTAGAAAGTTTTAAAAAATTGGGTATTAACTTCATGACAGCTTTAAGAATTTTAGTTGGAATAGCAAGCCCTGAGCAACCCAAAACCATAATGGTAAGAACAGTTTTCATGTCGTTATGTGTGTATAGTATATACGTAATCCTTTTGTATCAAACTTTGCTTATAACTTTCCTGACTAATCCTGTGTATGAAGAACAAATTTCCACAATAGAGGATATTGTACGTTCAAAAAAAGGAATTGGTGGTCTTGAAAGTTACAAAGATTATTTTAACGTAACCACAGACGAAAGGGCAATGAAGATTTATCGAAGGTTTAAAATAAATGAAGTTGAGAATGATACCGTTTATAATTGGATCCAAATGGTTGGAGATTATCGAAATACCTGTACCATTTCAAGTGCGTTTTATGTTAATTATTTATTGGCTGAATATGATCTCGCAGTAACCACTACACATGGAGTACCTAAAGTATTCGTTATGAAGGAGATTTTATTTACGTATCCGGTCCGTATGGTGTTACCAAAAGGATTTCCTTTAGCAAATCAGTTTAATATAATTATTGGACGTTTAGTTAACGGTGGAATTGTTAAACAATGGGCTAAAAGTTATCATGAACATATAGGAAAGCACGTGATGTCTGAAAACGAACACATTGATGATGAAGATACGTCTATAACATTGGATCACCTACAAGGAGCTTTCGGTTTATTAGTGTATGGGAAAATTTTTGGATGCATTTCATTTTTCCTTGAACTATTATTTTATAAAATTGGAAAAACAAAGAAGTATAAAGAATTAAAGAGATATTTTAGAAAAAATCCAAAGACAAAAGGAAGAAGAAATAGAAAATTAAAAACAGCATTGATAAAGTATCACGGTAACGAAGCATTTGCGGACCCATACATGAAAGGAACGTGTCCTTAACTGGATGCAGTGTTTTTTTAGGACACCCTGTATATAGAGTTTGTGGGGTCTAAAATTTAATCGTTTTTTATGAAATAGCCTGTATTTTTTAAATCTAGAAGGTAGTATTTATTAAAAAAAATTTGTTTAATTTCTCTTGATCAGTTGATGTTAAAAATGTCTATGGTAAATAAAAAGTAAGTATTTTTCTGAATTTTTCTGTTATTTTCGAAAATCCCCAAATTCTATAATTATTTCCGCATTGTGTACTGTCTAATGTGGTGTTTAAAAATAACATCCCGCTACCGTAGTCCCGGTTATGTCACATAGAGCAGTATAGTGTTGTGCCAAAGCTATCTAAAAATAGCGACCCTAGGATCTAATTGTAATAAAATTAGCTTATTAGTCCCAAGACGGTGCATCGAAATGAGTTAAACTCGTGAGTAAACAAATTTCGCGATGTCACAACCAAAGAAATGGCCTAGCAAATTTTACAAAACACTTGAAAAATTCGGTATTGTTAGTTACAGGTAAAGAAATCCAAAAAATGGCGCTTTAAGTGTTGAAATATGGTTACCTATATCGTATATCTTACAGTGGAAAAAAGAACATTTATGGACTACACCCTTTGATAATTTCAAGCCTGGTTATAGTTTTTACATTAATTCTAGCAAATACATTAAGAAAATTAGTCAAACTTGTATTAAATGAAAATATCGTTAGGGCCCTTCTATTGGAATTTATTGCAACTGCAGAATTATGTGCGTGTTGCTTCGAATTGATTATAGGTAAGTCCATACATTTGTCGAAAATTTCAAAATCCGACCCTGGATTCTAATTACAGTTAAGGGCTTACATTTTCTTTGAAAAACTGTACCAGATCAATGTATAGTTTTTTTTATTTGTTCAGCCCAAAAGTATTGCTTAAAAGTAAGGATTATTTAACAATGTTGTTAAATAATTAAGAGTTTTAACCACAACTAGCAAGAAAAAAAAGAAAACACAAATACTGATCATTACAAAAATTTTAAATTTCCCCTTTTTCAGTTGCTGACAATTATGGCGTTCAAGCTTATGCAGTTTTTCTGTTTTTACTAACTGTGTGGTGGTCTGGAGTATGGGATGAAGCAACAGCATGTCCATACAACCCCTTAGAAGAAGTGTTAGAGGGTACCAGAAGCATTGCCAAAGCCCTTATGATCATTGTCTCTCAAGTACTTGGAGGAATTGTTATTTTCCAGTATATTCAGTTTATCTGGAGTATAGAACTGGCTGAAACTCATATAGGAAAGGCGTATGAAGATTGTGTAGCAGATTTGCAAGCAAGTACTACCTACTACTTATATTAATTAACTATCAAACATTTCTAATCTATAGTTGATAGGGTTTGGCCCCGATTAGCAGGCCAAAGCCAATTACATTCGTATGTCAGTGGTCAGCTAGCTCAAGAGCTTTCTTATTTATTCCTACCAGCGACAGGGAACGTAGAACAATTCTATTAGGGGAATATAAGTTTACCAGACACAAATAAAATATTATTGGGGGACTGTACAGCCATATGATAAATTATAAGGGCGCCTACAGTTTTGTCCCACTTAACAAGTTTTCACATACCTTCAGTTTTATTCCATAATTTCATGAGAACAGAGATGATCAACTACAGCAAAATCCGCGGCGAAACAGCATCCCTTGGTAAATCAATCGGCGGTGAAACGGTCGCGGTGAACCGGAACCTCGCGGCAACAGGGCCGCGGTGAATGTTCCTGAAAATATAGAGGAAAATGTGTGGCTCTGACCGAAGTCCTTCTCAATCTTTCTCCAATGGATAACTTAGCAATCTATCAAAGTTTGCTAAAGCATTCCGAGAGTTTTCTGAAAATATAAAACTAAGTGTGTGGCTCTAAGCAGACCAAAGTCCTTTCAAATCTTTCTCCAATGGATAATTTAGCAATCTATCAAAGTTTGCTAAAGCATTCCGAGAGTTTTCTGAAAATTTAAAACTAAGTGTGTGGCTCTGAGCAGACCCAAGTCCGTTCAAATCTTTCTCCAATGGATAACTTAGCAATCTATCAAAGTTTGTTAAAGCATTCCGAGAGTTTTCTGAAAATATAAAACTAAGTGTGTGGCTCTGAGCAGACCCAAGTCCGTTCAAATCTTTCTCGAATGGATAACTTAGCAATCTATCAAAGTTTGCTAAAGCATTCCGAGAGTTTTCTGAAAATATAAAACTAAGTGTGTGGCTCTGAGCAGACCCAAGTCCGTTCAAATCTTTCTCCAATGGATAACTTAGCAATCTATCAAAGTTTGCTAAAGCATTCCGAGAGTTTTCTGAAAATATAAAACTAAGTGTGTGGCTCTGAGCAGACCTAAGTCCTTTCAAATCTTTCTCCAATGGATAACTTAGCAATCTATCAAAGTTTGTTAAAGCATTCCGAGAGTTTTCTGAAAATATAAAACTAAGTGTGTGGCTCTGAGCAGACCCAAGTCCGTTCAAATCTTTCTCGAATGGATAACTTAGCAATCTATCAAAGTTTGCTAAAGCATTCCGAGAGTTTTCTGAAAATATAAAACTAAGTGTGTGGCTCTGAGCAGACCCAAGTCCGTTCAAATCTTTCTCCAATGGATAACTTAGCAATCTATCAAAGTTTGCTAAAGCATTCCGAGAGTTTTCTGAAAATTTAAAACTAAGTGTGTGGCTCTGAGCAGACCAAAGTTCTTTCAAATCTTTCTCCAATGGATAATTTAGAAATCTATCAAAGTTTGCTAAAGCATT
The DNA here is from genome assembly GCA_963082805.1 of Hemicrepidius hirtus. Taxonomy (NCBI): domain Eukaryota; kingdom Metazoa; phylum Arthropoda; class Insecta; order Coleoptera; family Elateridae; genus Hemicrepidius; species Hemicrepidius hirtus. The sequence goes on along the minus strand of OY720161.1, from coordinate 6,540,402 downwards.
CTGAGAGTTTTCTGAAAATTTAAAACTAAGTGTGTGGCTCTGAGCAGACCCAAGTCCGTTCAAATCTTTCTCCAATGGATAACTTAGCAATCTATCAAAGTTTGCTAAAGCATTCCGAGAGTTTTCTGAAAATATAAAACTAAGTGTGTGGCTTTGAGCAGACCAAAGTTCTTTCAAATCTTTCTCCAATGGATAACATAGCAATCTACCAAAGTTTGCTAAAGCATTCCGGGAGATTTCTGAAAATATAGAACCAAGTGTATAGCTCTGAGTGGTTCAAAGCCCTTCCATTCCTACAATGGATGTATATGGAATAAGAATGTATTGCGGACCTGCAGATTCTTTCTGTTTAGACAAACTTTTCTATTTAAGATATTCTTAACATTTATATATTTTTTCAGGTACCCATGGCAATAGGAGCAGCTATTGAAGGTGTTGCCACATTTTTATGTCGAATAATGTCCCGAACGTTAAGCGAAACCAATTTAAGATACGCAAATATTCTTGATGCATTTTTTGCAACAAGCCTTGTTGTAGCAGGTGAGTATTTTTGGTCAGGAACATAATAAAAAAAATTCACTTACTTGTTTGCAGCATTTAATTATTCTGGAGGTTACTTCAATCCTGCTCTTGCAACTTCATTGAAGTTTGGTTGTGAAGGGAATGATTTTGTAGAACACATGGTTGTCTATTGGGTCGGTGCTACTGCTGGTTCAATAGCATCTGTTTACTTTTACAAACTGCCTTTCATTCAAAGAAATCTCCACAAATTGAAAGTAAAGGAGGATTAATGTAAGCAATGGTAGGTATTAAAAATTTAAATATTCAAATTTTATTCGTGTTAAAAATTTAAAAAAACTTTTATTTTTTTATTTATTGTTATTAATTGCTTTTATTTTAGAATAGAATAGAATCATAGAATGTACTTAAATAAATCATAAAAGTTGTAATACTTTTTGAAGTGTAATTATATTTAAAAATCCAAATTCGGTTATCCTGAATAATATCCAAATCCTGTTAAAACTTTAAACAATAACAATTAGTCATTAATTGTGTTCTATCATGTAGAACGGTCGTAATTACATTTAGTTATCCTTAAAAATTTCGTGTCAAACTTATGGGTTACTCAACTTTAACCACAATTTGTGGTTTGCTCCTGCATGTTATTATAAGTAGTAATTATAACTTTCAACATGCATGTCTAGTGAAATTAGAGTTAACCCTTATTATATTATTAAAGCAGAGCGCAAACCAATGCGTGGGCTTCACGCGGTGGCGAACTAAGAGTCCGCACATTCACGCGATAGAGAGGGTGGTGTAAGTATAAACATTTAGAGAAAACATACTTTTGGTACAAGGGGTTTTCTCTAAACAGTTTTAGGGGGAGGATCAAGTTGCACAATCCTTGCCATTACATTTGCCATACACACTTCCTGTAGCCCTATCTCCCCAAATACTGCATGCAGCATTTGTCTGCCGACGATGTAGAAGGCATCAAGGTACGCGGGCACGATTGTTAGATCGTCCGTCTGCGTACGGATCTCCTTTGAAACTCTATATAGTTCGTCTCTGCAGTTTACCTACCCAACGCGAAAACCCGCATCTAACCAATCATAGAGTAGTAATACTTATAATACCAATCTGTGATTGGTTAGATAAGACTTACCGCGTGCCGCACGCCGCTGCGCCAATTGCGGATTCACTTTCAAGCGGCATGCGGTAAGCGTCATCTAACCAATCACAGACTTGTTTGAGAGATTTATTGTGTGCATATACGACATTGAAATACTGATTCCATTTCACTCAGACCTATTACTTATAACCTATAAACGTAAATGTTCAAGTTACTGCCGGTCCGCGCAAATCCGCTGAGTAGAGACAAACTATCCATTAGATGGTCACCACCGCGCCTGCACCAGTTTGCGCTTAGCTTTAAATCCTTTTATCATGAGTTTGTAATCTTTCAAAGTTACATGGGAAATGATTAAAGTTTATTAAGTAAATAAATAAGCAAACGAGGTAATTAAGGATTTAATTAAAAGTTAGGAAGTAAAAGATATTAGACGGAAGATTAAAATTATGTACGCACATTAAACAATATTATTTATTATAAATAATGTAAATTAAGTATAGAAATAGCAGATACAATAACTTATTGATAAGAATACTCAAAAAACCATAAATACTGAAAAATACAAAAATACTTATTGGAATGAAAACGTTACAGAGGGGGAATGTGAGAAATAAAAAATGTTTAATATACAAAATACACGCAGAAATGCGTATTATTTGAATATCTATGGTAAATTCCGCCAACACAGTTAACTGACTATTAAATTTAAAAGCAATAATAGTACATTTTGAACTAATACTAATTATATCATTCAAAATCTGTCTTAATAGTACAAAACGTTCCACCACTTCAGGAACCACTAAATTAATGGTTTCAAACATTCATCACACACTGGTTCATCCGACTTTTATAATTTTTTTGTTTAATGGTTATACTATTTTTTTTTTCTCTAAGACAGATTGAGATGCCACAATTTTTAAGTCTAAATTAACTTTTAGGCAAAATAAAACATAATTTTTTATCCTCTTCAATAAAATACTATCCGTAATCAATTAACATAAATTAATTATTTAATTTAGACTTAAAGACTTTAACAACATCACCCTTTATATTTAATATATGTCGATATTCTGTAATATAATTTTTTTATTTGTGTAGTATATCTTCTACTAGATTCAGATTTCAAATTTTTTCTAGCTGCCTTGTTATATAGTTAATAGTTGCAAGAGAAAAGCTATGTTTTTCGTTATATTACATATAGATACAATTGAATAACATTTTTTAAAATACCTAGAAAATTGCGCTAGTAATTCTTTTGCTTTTTAAAAATACCCAATTCCTAGATTTTTAATCCTCCTATTTACAAAACGTGTGTATACTGCATTCGTGCAATTGGAAAGAGAAGAAATATTCAGGGGCGTAGCCATGGGGTCGCACAACAATGCGAAATACTAATCATGAGAACGCACCCATCCAGTATTAAATTATGTAGGGAGGCACAATTTTGTAAATTTGTAACATTTTTCTTTGTAGAAATTAAAACTTCCTCTGTATTTGTTTTTACTTGGTCCAAATGTACCCAATTTGTATTTAGTTTTTAATTTAAAAATATATCTTGAGTACCCCTTGTAAATTACTATAGCTACGCCACTGGAAAATCGATCTACGTTATATCATTTTTAGAATTTCTTTGCTTGAAACTTTTACATCATCAAATTAAGCAGTCATATAATCGCTACTTCCTTAAAAATAATAATAATATATATAAAGCACAAAGCATCTTCGTACATTAGACGCAATTGTATCATCAAACACAAAAACAAACAACAATGCAGATTGTATCAAAAATCTTTTTTGCTCTACATATTTTTTCCTTAATTTAGCGGAAGGCAAAAAATATTTTGTAAAATAGACTTACTTGGCCTCATATCGACTTGCACCAAGCTGACGTCGTAGTCTTCTAGGTCTGGAGGAGGAGGGGGTGGAAAAACGGGGGGTGGAAAACGATGGATTGGAGGGGGTGGCAAATTTTTAGGATGTAAAGCACATAACTCGTGATGTCACACGCAGTCTTCTAATGACATTAATAGGGGATTCACATACTCAAACCCTTCAAACTCACTCTGATCTATTTTTTCTATGACACGCCTGTAAAGTAAACAGGGTATTAGTCTACAAGAAAATTATTTTTCCAATTTGCTTGCTATAATACAATATTATAGCTTGATGATGTTCTTGTTTATTTTTATATTGCTTATGGACTTCGGGGGGGGGGGGGGGAGTTCGAGAAAGGAGAGTTCGCCGCGGCTCTTTCGTCGTGGTTTGAAATTAGATACGCCATTATTTTGTTTATTTCGTTGAATTATTATCAATAATTGTTAGAACCGACCAGCAAAAATGACTATGGCAAAACGGTTGCGGCGAAAAGGCTCACGGCGAAATGGCCGAGATAAATCGTAGTAACCCTACACTACAAAGCAGTAATTTTGCTTATACAGCAGAGTTAAAGCGTTATTATGATAAATAATTTACAGGACATTGCAAAAATCCATGACCCTGTGGATATGATTTGTATGACCCTGTGGATATGATCCATACCATGGCAGTGGATGTATACTGGCGCGTATATCATGCGGAAAGCGTAAAATACTATAGGAGCAATGTTGTAGAAAATAAAATTATCTACAACAAACTCCCTGAAAGTGTATGTCTAACTTTTATAATTTGGGCTTGAGAACCGCTTCAAGTTAGCACCAGCGATTCTGGTTTAAAATTGCAACAAAGCTGAAACCGCGCAAGATACGTGAAAGTAACATACGACGAAAGTGGTAGAACATTAAATTTCCTACAAGAAACTTCGGGAAAAATTAGGTCTAACATTAATAGTTTCGCCTTAAGAATCGTTCATGCATTGAGAAGTGCATTAGATCGCACCTGCTTACTCACAGTGCCCCCGCGTGATATTTACTCTCCGCGGATAGACAAAGAGAAAGAGTATTGTACGGTACCATTGTAAATAAAAAAAACAGCTGCGTGTATTCAATTCCGTGTATAAATAAAAAAAAAAAACGGGTGTTAACTACTTACGGATCATCAGGAGTGAGATGTACAGGTTCATCCGTAAATTCGGGTGGGAAATTAGCGAGGTCCCTATCTCCATCCAGACGAGGTTTATAAGGAGGTGGCACTTGTTTTTGTTCTAGCTGTAAAGAACAAAAAACTACTATCTAGCTCTACATCACAATTAACCGATAGCATAAGGGGTCTTTTAGACTCACTTATCATCAGGAGTGAAAGACAAAGACTGAATTGTAAATTGTGGATCAAAGTTCTCAAAAACATCATCAGTTTTTGGTGTAAAAGGTGGAAGAATTCGTTTTTGTTTTAACTGGAAAATCAAAATTTTCATTTTGATCAAATATTTGCGAACGTTCTCTTTAATACCGGATATTTTTGAAAGGGGTCTTCAACTTACCATATCCCAATCGATACTTTTAAAGAATTGATGGCCTGTAATTTCAATAAAAGATTCCGGGCTATGGCATCCAAGTCGGTCAGCTGGATTCTTATTCAAGAAACCTTTAAGCACATTGGCAGCCTTTACACTAAGAGATCTTGGTATACGAATTGTTTTCTCTAAGATGACTTGGAATAAGTAGTCCTCTGTATTTTGGTCAGGATTTTCCGAAGCACCGGCTATGTCAAAAGGTGACCGGCCAGCGAGCATCTCATACAATAATACACCTAGGACAAAAAAAAGGAAGACCATGAATAATATGGTTCTAGGCAACAAGATGGGATCTAAGGAAGACAGGAATATGGAATTGGAAAGAGAGTGCCAACATCAAACAATCATTTGAGGGCAGTTGTCCAAAATTCTAGGACACCTCCAACAATACACAAAATTGAACTTACCGAGTGCCCACCAATCAACCGAGAACCCATAATCCTCTCCTCTTAAAATTTCCGGAGCTATATAATTAGGAGTACCACAGAAAGTAGATGTGGTATCACCAGGCCGAATTCCCTCTTTACACATACCATAATCAGTCAACTTAATATGCCCTTCATGATCTAGTAGAACATTATCAAGTTTTAAGTCTCGATAAATAATTCCTTTACAGTGCAAGAAGTTAAGAGCAAGTGAAATTTCAGCCGCATAAAACCTTGCATGTTCTTCAGGCAAACGGCGCTGTCTTTGCATATGGAACATGAGATCTCCTCCACGTACAAATTCAATAACGAAAAAGAGCCGTGAAGGTGTTTGGAAACAAGAATGAAGTCCAACTAAGAATGGATGATTCGAGGCGGTCTCGAAAACGTGTTTTTCTGTTTGCACCCAGTCTATATCTTCATCATCAGTTACTAAAGCTTTTTTTATAACTTTCATAGCGTATATGCGACCGGTTTTCTTTAATTCCACCATTAAGACTTTGGCATAAGAACCTCTTCCAATCACACGGATGAGATCAAAGTCGTTCAAAGAATACTGTCTTTGTGATCCGGGTTCAAGAGCATCAGCAGATGGTTTTGATGGATCCTCTACAGGCACCGAATCTCCTTTTAAAGATAAACAAAAAAAATTTAAACTACATTTTAATGTGAAGTCATAATTTCCATACCGGTAATATCCGGAGGTGGGTCGGGGAAGTCCCTAAGTTCTGGAAGTAACTCATTGCCGCTTCCAATTGCTTGGGTTTCTCCATTATGATCCTCCTTGATGATGGGCTCGATATGTTCGTTCGTACAAGGAATTTGCACCAACTTGTGGCACTTTTTATGGACGAGGAGTTTACATTGGATGCATTTAAAACCTTGTCGTCCCAAACCCCAAATACGGTCATGACAAAATGCACAAAAAGCCCTCTAGAATGATCACAAAAGTAATTTTAATCCAAGCAATAATTTTAAATTAAAACTTACCCTATTAAACCGCTTTGCTTGAAAAATATGCCCGTTAACTCTATAAAGTTTTCTCCAACGTCTTGCACCGCGCCTGTAAATACTCCCTGAAAAAAAAGGCGAAATGGTTCTTAAAATTTGATAAATGAGCCAGAAGGCGTTGTTTTTGTTTGCTTTTAATTGGTTAATTAAAGAAAAGGGGATGAAAATAAATACCTTGGTGGGTTTTGGGTTTGTTTCTAGTTTCGCAAAGGAATTTACAACACTTTACAAACGTTTTTAAATTCATTTTAAGATCACATCCTGATTTTTAACACAAAGTTTATAACTCATTCAAATCAATTTTATTGGAATTATAGTACATAAAGCATTGAAGGTCAGAAACACAACTGGAATGGACAAGAGAAATAAAATCAACAAAAATGGTAGGGATCCAAGGAAAAACAAACGCACGTTGGACTTGATGTGACGGAATTTTCTGAATACGAAACTGAATCATTTATGGTAAAAAATAATTGAAACTAATGGGAAATGCATGTGTGTCCGTATTTATACAGCATGTCTTATTTTTGTGCCCATTTTTGGGATTTTTGAAACGGTACGAACTATAATAATTAAATGCGAAAAGAGGGGGCAGTGGAATTTATTGAGAGTTATGCAAAAACTGCAAAGGCTGTTTGATACAAACGAACATAATTTTTTTTGAAATGGAAGACAGATTCTGCTACAACCGCAAACGACCCGCGTAACGCGCCATCCTAAGCACGTTCGGTTAAATGTATGCCACAATCTTGGTCCATATCCAAATGCAGATAGATCTGCAGTGGCACGGTCCTTCTACCGAAGATGGGAAGATAAGATCATATGCAGTTTGTTTATGTTCCATTCTTTTTCCTGTGTCAAGGTTTACGGACCGAAGGTCCTGCACTCCCGAGATCTTTCAGAAATATTGTCCCATCGCATTTTTTTCTATGTGACGTTGTACCTAAGACTAACCTAAGACATATTCTGCGCGAACGAGCTAAAAGGCTCTACGTAGCAAACAGACTTCCGGAAGAAAGACATCGTTTCTTCATACGACACCCAAAAGTTAATTTTCGTAACGTATTCAGTCTCTTTCTCGTTAAAGTGCAAATGCATTAATCAGATCTAATTCTGGATTAAAGTTGAGCAGACGCAATCATTACGAGTTGGTTATCGTTCAATTAGGGCCGTTTCCGTAAAAAAAACTAAAAAAAAACTATAGTGGCGACGATTATCGTGGAGTTCATAGCAGCTTCTAGTCGGCTCGCTGCATCTTTATGGTGGATACAGACTGGGAATTAAACCAGCGCGAGTTGTTATTGTTGCCAAGGATTTTGAAAGCTCACAGAAGTTCTTGCGACACACAAAGTCTAAATAACTCACGCAGTAGCACTTCCGCGATAATTGCGGCAATAACTCGTCAGTCTATTCGCACCTTTATACTCTAACATTGGACAGTCGCCGCGCCGGCCAGCAATATTCTGAAGCTTCCGCCTATTACGCATCATTAATTCATTTTTAAGTGAAAAACATGTTCGTTTACCGTGTTTAGAAATTCATTGAAGAAATATAATATACTAAGGGGTGGTATTTTCAAGACTTGAGTAAAGCCAAAAATGATTCGTTGTCGAATTATAAGCTCCTCTAATCATATTCTCGACGATACCACATCGATTACTAAGCGATTACTAATGCAATGATTAAAATGTTTTAATGTTTATTATAAATAATCATGATAAGAACTGATATGATAGCTAGCTAACCTAACCAACAGAAGCAAAAAATACAAAAAAAAAATACTTACTGTCTTCGCCTTGGCATGGCATGCCGGGTTGAGACGGCACATTTGGAAACACTAAAGACAAAAGAGATTCAAATAAATATCTTATATCTTCCATTTTTTGTTAATTCTTAGAATCAATACAATCATGTTTAAGGCAAAAATATAAATTACACAAACGTTGCGGTGACAAATCATTCATACCTAGTATATGATCGACATCAACCCATACAGTTCTGATAAAATTAAGCGAAAGTGTGAGATTAGATAAGTTTAAAGTTAGTAAAACAGGTGGAACAAGATATTGGCCGTTTATAGTTCGTTAAAACGATAACGGAAAATGAAAATCTATTTTTATCGAAATCATAAATTACAAATATCTATAAATGGGTGTTTTAATTCTTTTGTGGTAGTAACTACTAACAATAATTTATCATTACAATAAATTATTATCAATTTATTACGCAATGCTTGTGTTGGTGAACTATGCCAAAAGAGAAAAACTACAATACTTTTATGACCTACTAGTTTTAAGAGTTACGTTCATTTCTTTTTTTTTTCTTAGCATAAGAGTACAAGGCTTCCATACAGACAAGATAGAAAAAAAAAACATTGAGCAAATTAATTTGACATTATGCCAATATTTAGATCCATCTTCTGGCGTTAGGATTATCGCGGTGCTGCGGCCCGAAAGTAAGTGATTACAGATTGTTTAGATGTTACCATGGATACGAAACTTAAAACGTTTTTATGAAAAATTCTTAATAAAAAAATTCAATATTTGAATTTAATTCAAAATTTTAATCCTTAGTAACGACAAGTTAAAAAAGTTGTTGAGCCTAGAACGCTTTTTTGGACTGGGGTCAAATCCGAATGCAACTAATTTCTTTTTTAATTTTTTAAAACTGGTAGCATCGTAAACTCAGGAATGTATTAAATTTTTTGTTAATTACAGAAAAATATGTATACGGATCACACTACGAAAATGTCTTTAGGGGACTTGGAGGCTCCAACAATAAACCCCTTGGTATCATTCATAGAACAGTGGTTGCTGTTTTACCTATGTTTAACAGATTCTTTAAGCTTGACTATCGATTACGAGGTGTCCTACTGATAGAGCATAATGATAGATCGTGGTTACTATTATTATAAGTATTAATAGTACAAGTGTGTCGATAAGTAATCAATAAAACTACCGAAGCGGGATAATGTTAATGAAAAATTAATTTAATTTGGGCAACATAAAATATTAACAAATCTATTGTTCTTCTCGTCTCAGTTGACATATCCAACTGATGTCACATGAATAATTTCTATATTCGTTTTTCACATTCCCAAGAGAACCAAAAAATAATTGGATATCAAAAATTCAAACCTCTGGGAAAGGTGGACAGCACTGTTGTGATGTCATAGCAGGACATCGTTGGATGATATCCGTACAGGACAGCACCTTCACACATTTCATGCCACAAATTCATGTTGAGGGATGGTTTTAGTTTTTCCCACCTTTTTTGCATGTCTTTATTTTTTCAACTGTTTTCTATTTGTATTATGATAAAAAATGTAGCTAGGAGGCATTTTTAGATCTATTTTCCCGTTACTTCTTATATCACTCTTACACACACGCAATAAAAAATTATTTATACACTTTTACACAACTTCCATACATGCACACTTTTTTAATACAACAAAGAACAAAACTAGCACAATATTGACTAGAATATTAACGCATGACATACGGTAAAAATGTACTTGTAGGTATGTATAATTGTAAGTACGCTCGGCTATTGTAGGTCGAATTGTGTTATCAGAATATAATTTCGAGATAAGATTACTTATCTCTTAAATTAATTCTTTGTTTTTATATCAGGGTAATAAGAAATCTAAAACTCGCTATTTACAAAAGTAGACGAGGAATTCAGAACCATTTGCATATTATTTTTAAATTCCAAACAATCCATGTTGTACGTCACTGGATTAGGGTAACATAAATTTTGCATAAGCATAAATGTGTGTTTTTTATATTTTTTAGGAACCACATTTTTTTTCGTATACTTATTGGGGGTATTATATGAATACAAAAATCGAAACCAACCCTTAGGGAATCGTCTGAACCTCTACTCCATCAAGGGCTCTCATGGAGTATAATAATAAAACTCCAATTTAAAAATAAAACATTAAAGGAACTCGTTTTCTCTTGAGTACGCCACTGGTGCGTGATATATTTAGGCAATTTACCTCAATGAAAGTGTGTAATAGTAATATAAGGGAGGCTCCAGGGTTTTACGGGCATTCGGGGATTTAAGGCTAATAAAATTATTCTATTTAGCCCAAAAGTCAATTTGCGTTAGGAATACTAAATGCGTTAGCAGTAAAAGAGGGATGCGACCGCAAAACACAGGGATGTTGCATTTATACAACAAAATACAAGAGCTCAATCTCCCAAGTAAAATTTGCGAAAATGAATAATAATTTTAGGATATTAGATTCACCCTTACAGGGTGCAGAAGGCATGGTTGGCAATTTTGGGTGAGAAAACATTTATTGCTACGCATTAACGCGCTTGTTTCATCAACTATAAAATTATACAAGATTATTTAATTAAAAATAAGCCACATTACATCCCTAAAATGAGCTTTTCTTCCGGTTTCCACCCTGGAATAAAACAATTGCTAAGACTGTAAAGAGAAAACGGGAGAGAAATCGCAATTTATTAAATAAAACAATTTGGGGAAGGGTGATTTCTGGCGAAACCGGAATGGAACATTATTTTTATACACTAATGGGGTTGTTTTATCAAATATTTTTATTTAAATATATTTTCCGTAAATTGATTAATTATTCTTCGTTAACAATCCGTAATTATTAAGCATTAAAGCCAAAGAGGGGGAAAATTAGATCTCTGGAACAGCTGTTCGGTTGTACAAACACAAAAACAACCTTTTTTTGCACCACTACAGTAATTCAAGGAAAAACTAACACTCACTTTATTTACGAAGTCGGAAGCAATTAGTCAATTTGATAAGGTGTTAAGGTGTGAAGGCAACTCGAGTAAACCCACATACCATTTTCTTAATTAAAAAAAAAATAAAAAAATAAAAACCAATTACGTTACTTAAGAAAGACTTGTCCTAGATAACGACCAAAGCTTAAATGGGAATCAAAAGAACTATTCAAGTTTATTTCTATGTCTTGAGGAAGCAGATAAGTTGCGTTTTGTGTGTTTTCATTTGTTTTTAAATATTCCTGACATGATGGTGGAGGCGAGATACGAATGACGGAGACGCTACTACGTCTTTTTTGACACCCTATTTAATAGAACAGTTGTCAAGTCCTTGCTTTGGTTACTATTTACGTAAACAAACGTGTTTTATCTCAGTTTTGATATTAGAATAAAAAGAATGTGTCACATAAAGTTTGTACATATTCAAGAATACCAACAGAAAGACGTGACCGACTAGAAGAAATTATTCGTTACATATAGGTGGCAACAGACATGAAATAAACAAAACTATACCATGTTTCCTTTTGGTAACGCCCTTCCCAGGAAAACAATCGCTCAAATTTTAAAGCTGAAAAAAAATCAGTTCGCAACCCTCGACTTACTGCTACTGTCAATCTAAAACGCCCCATGACCTTTAAAGTCTTACAGAAGGTGGGAACAAAATAGATTTTCTGTATCTGAAAGATATCACAAAAAAATCCGACGAACTACAAACGACTGCGGGTTTTAAAAAAAATCACCAGGTCTAGTTGGCTTTAGATTCATCTAAATTAAATGGGAGGCATGGTCAACTACGACTTGATCAATTTTTAAACACACGACACATTTCCTTATTATAGATTAATTTATTCTTTAGATTTATTTGCAAAATTAGATTTAGAACTCAAAGAGCTTTACTGTAAAATAAAACTGAAGCGAGTATTAAGCTTGCAGGCATACAATCTGACAAGATTTTTCCATTCGCATTCCCTTCAGATGCATTTTCGTCGGTGGAAATAAATGTTTCTAAAAATATTAGGTGCAAACAGAGTAATGTATTCTATTTTACGCTTGAGAAGCATTTCAATTTCTGCAAATACATAAAATTGTCAAATACCTCGTATTTACATAAAACGATATTCGTGTTTTGTGTTCTGCTTTTTCCCGTATCACAACACACATACAGAATTCGTGCAATGCAATTCCGTTGAGAGAGTATTTTGTGAGCACCAAAGGAAGTCCCCATTACGATTCGGGTAGAACCTCTCATAAATCCCCTTTGCCATAAAAGCCTCACGAAAATAACGCAGTACATGCATGTGTCATCAAAAGTTTTGTTTGTTGAACCAAACTAATTAGGGTTGGCGAGCACGTTCCTTTTGTATAAATGCGCAGTGCGCTTCCCCTGAAAAAGGAAAGACCTAAACTTTTCAAGTGTTGGTAACTTAAAAGTGGTTCCATTTTTCTTAACCAACTTATATTCATTCTGATTTTGCTGCGACTTACTGGCGTCCGCCGTCATTAACGAAAGCAAATTTCATGCGACACAAGTCTGCAGTATAAATGAAAAAGGAACATGCTGTCTACGTTCTCGTGCCAGGGGTTTATTATAAGTTTTCGGTAGCAAAAGAAAACTTGTTTTGTTAAGTGGCGCCCAATTAGGTTTCTTTTTTCTTATTTTTGTTTGCTTTGAATGACCGGTCTTTTTTTAAAGGAATGTCTGAATAAATTAACTAAACAAAGAAAACCTTGATTGAGTAGAGGACACATAGATACTTCTTTGATCTACGAGTTGGAAGAATAATTTAACCTAAAAATAAGAAAAAAAAATGGTCAGAACAATACAGAAACTCCCCTACACAATTTAAAACAGTATCAATAATTTTGCGAATTACAAATTGGGGTGGTCGAAAAGTAGGCCAAGCTGTTCATGAATTGTGAACTCAGTTAATTTCCATTTCACAATGAAAACGACGTATATTAATTATTGAACGCTGTTCCTTAAATAAAGTGGCGAAAATAAGTTACAATATTTAGGTCAGTATTAAAAATGTAAAAGACGCAAAAACGAAAAAAAAAAAAGATTCCAAGCATGATGTTATAATATTCAATCAGGATGTAACGATAGCTATTATTCAAGAGGATTAAATTCTAGGCTCGCCTACGGTTCGTTTCTCAAATAACTGTATAGTTAACAGCCAACATGTTCAGTTGTGAATAATGATAATTCACGGCAGTTTATTATGACGAAATAGATGAACAAGTGATATATTATTTAATGGGAATTTAAAATATTCTGACGTTACCTAAGGCTGTATGGAGGGAATTTAATGAGCAGTCGAATAAATCATTCGAGAAATGCCATCTGAATTATTTATTAGACATGTTTTAAGTTATCTCCGTGTTACAATAATGTATCATTTTTTTGCACATTTAGTTTAAATTGTCTTTGTTATTTATTTTGGTAATTGAAAGATTACGAAAACAAAATCTCATTTAATATTTCTGTAGATTTCATTTTAAAAGTAGTCTCAGGTGTCAGGTGTATTTCTGAATATGCTAGAGGCTTTGAAAATTCAATTATTTTGTCAATATTTCAAAACGAACCTGGATAAGAAACATATTTGTACATTTCTTGAGATTATTTAAAATTGTAACGTAACAAAATATAAATTTGACGGTCATAAGAAAAGTTGTGTAATCTGTGGTTTGAAAAGTCACGTTCAGGACAATTCGAAGCCTACAATTAAAAACTATAAAATAAATATTCTAAATGTTAATATGAGATACTGTATCTCGATTTTGTGAACGACTGCTGTTCACAGTTCTCATACGAATGTAACAATAATTTAAAAAAAAAGATCTTGTACGGGCTCGTTAGGAAAATTTAAAATATTAATTTTATAATTTTTTAATTGGAGCTAAAATTTTCGCGTACACTTAAGGGAAAGCAAAATACATTAACTATACCGATTAAATTTGAACCACCCTATATAAATGGGCAGTGGATGGTAGGTAGGTAGGTAGGTAGGTACTCAAAATAATAAAAGTTATTACCTACAGTAATTTTTCAGTTTATGTACTAGGATCCTTCATAAATATTTCAGAAGGCTTTTTGTTCGTGGTGGAGTGTAACCGGTAACCAGATTCCCCTGAATTTTCTCCCAATGCACCGGGAAAATCCGATATATCTACCGCATTCGCCGACCTAGCCTCGTAGAATTCCGGGCAACTTAGCTCTAAAGATAACGTTTCTGTTTTAATGCAAGCCCTGAAAATTCCATTCCATGGAAAGTTGCCAAATGCCAACTGCAGAACGCTGAATATTTCATCGAACCTGTTTGCCTTTTGTGTTTGCAGATAGCTAAAGAGCTGTGTCGCCTTAATTTCGTTATGGGACTCAAACATTTACATTAGGACGTAAATTCATGATTTAGGGGTTGATGGTTGAAAGATACACATACAACTTTATTTTGCTTTTTTTGATAATCAACCCTCATTAAAACAGCACACGCAGTAATTGCGACCCCAGTTTTAAAATTCTTTGAAATCCTTTCCCTTAATTTAACACAAAAAGGGGGATCGTCGTCTCCTTAATGCATTTAAGCGCTGCGCCTACCAATTAATTTGATTGAAAAACGTGCCCTACTCTTTTAAAGGAAATTAACGAAATCGAAAAAATAATCAGTTACAGCAAAAGTATAAATTCGATTTGCTCATTTCTTTTTTTACGACCGTACCTGCGGAACTTCTGGAACGCCGCTTAATAACTCTCCCGAATTTTCATTTGGAAGGAAAAACGTTCTCCTGCATGATTTACTATTAGACACACGTATTCGCAAAACGTTTGAACGATTTTATCAGGAAAAATTATGTGCCCTTCGCATTTCGATACCGTGATCACCGGCACATGTTATTTTATTTATGACTAATATTATCTTTACACATTTTATATTTAAGTATTTTTTTATGTAATATTGAACAGGAAATAAGAATATTTTCGTATTGTTTTAAAAATAATCTGAAAATTTACAAACTTTTAACGCAGGTAGGTACTATCTTGTTTAATTAAAAATTGATAAGACATGATAATAAATTGTACGTGCAACCACAAAATCGGAGAAAAATCCATGAACAGCACCCAGACATTACGAGGAGGATACTTCAAAAGTCGATTTTTTTAACAAGATTATGTTCTTTTGTTTTTGAGTTAGCGGCTGAAATTGAATTTTTTGCACACGGAAACCATTCAGTTTGATAAAAAGAAATGTTGGATATCTAACTTTCCGACACATTTTTCTGAAGCAGTGAACAATTTATTTTTTAGTTAAACCATAGTTGCCTATGGTTTCATTAAAAAGACATTTGTTTTAATTTCACTACCTCTTTTATCTATTTTTATGTTTTACCAATAAGTAGGTTATGGATTTAATAAAACCGTGTTTCAGAATCTCACGAATAACCGTAACTAGTTTCTAAACAATTTGTGTGGGTTGAACAAAAAAAGTTCATGATTGAAAGTTAGCTCCAAAATGGTGGAAAAGTTGATGGAATTTGAACATTACGCTCTGCCACGAAGAATTTGGCGAAGAGTTTTTGAATGTTATTTGTGTACTAAGCCAAAAGTTTATAAAAACTGCCTAAACCCATCCATAGGGACATTTCATGGGAAATTACACCAAAATGTGCATTTATATCCCAGTCGAACGAAATTTTCACCGCGGAATAGTCCTGCAAGGGTAGGATTTTGTCAGGGTTCCAACAACACCCGAAACGTCAGCTAATAGGATTCCATTTTTCGCGATAAAATCGCTTGGTCGGATAAAAATCCCCCTTCCTGTTTAAAAAGACGGCTTCCTGCGACAAAAAAAACCCGTTGCTATAGTGTTGTTTACTTGTTGGTAGGGTGTTGTTTACCAACAGTTTCACTGTTTATTATTTTTTGATTACATATTCGGGATTTTGTCTTGTTAAATACAGGGTGTTAATACTAAGTCGTTACACCCGAAAATGGCAGTTAGAACTCATTAAAACAAACAACTTTTTTTAGTTCCAATTTTTGATTTGGGGCCTTTATTCGTAGTTATTGGATTTCTTTTGTTTTTTTAACAATCGTAATAACTCCTTCATTTCAGGGAGTATTTCAAAAAACGAAAGGTTTTCAAAATGAGCTTACGGCTCTCTACAACATTTGCATTTACAGTTATTTTATATTTTTTCAAATAACAAAATGGCGGCCGATCAAAAATTTCAAATCTCAATATTTTGATAACCACCCCATAGATTTTTGAAAATATATTTTTTTTAAAATCGTCAAACTATCTATTACAACATTTGTCTATAACATTTTCTTCTATCTATGCAAAAAAGAGGTCTTTAAAATTACAGAAGAGCATGTGTAAAGTATCGACGAATTAAAAACAATTTAGATCGAAGTAGCTTTTTGCTATTAAAAAATAAAACAAAAGAACAATTAGATTAGTGCACAAAACTGAACGAGATACGTTTTAAAATGAATAATTATCAAAACACTGAACTTCGAGACATGGTTTTGGTTTTTGGGGAGGCAAGACGCAATGCACAGGAAGCTCGAAGAATCTATCGGAGAAGATACCCAAATCGCCATCAACCAAGTAGCCAAATTTTTAGAAAAATTTGCAGATGTTTACCAGAGTCTGGTTGTTTTGATCCAACAATTGGTGAGAATGCTAACAGATTTCGTCGAACTATTGCACTTGCGGAGGCTGTCCTTGATATGGTTGAACACGACCACTGTAATTTTTGCTGTAATTTAACATTAATTTATCTAAAATTTGGCTACTTGGTTAATGGCGATTTGGGTATCTTCTCCGATAGATTCTTCGGGCTTCCTGTGCATTGCGCCTTGCCTCCCCAAAAACCAAAATCATGTCACGAAGTTCAGTGTTTTGATAATTATTCATTTTAAAACGTATCTCATTCAGTTTTGTGCACTTATCTAATTGTTCTTTTGTTTTATTTTTAAATAGCAAAAAGCTACTTCTAAATTGTTTTTAATTCGTCGATACTTTACACATGCTCTTCTGTAATTTAATTAAAGACCTTTTTTTTGCATAGATAGAAGAAAATGTTTTAGGCAAATGTTGTAATAGATAGTTCGACGATTTAAAAAAAAATATATTTTCAAAAATCTATGGGGTGGTTATCAAAATATTGAGATTTGAAATTTTTGATCGGCCGCCATTTTGTTATTTGAAAAAATATAAAACAACTGTAAATGCAAATGTTGTAGAGAGCCGTAAGCTCATTTTGAAAACCTTTCGTTTTTTGAAATACTCCCTGAAATGAAAGAGTTATTACGATTGTTAAAAAAACAAAAGAAATGCAATAACTACGAATAGAGGCCCCAAATCAAAAATTGGAACTAAGAAAAGTTGTTTGTTTTAATGAGTTCTAACTGCCATTTTCGGGTGTAACGACTTAGTATTAACACCCTGTATAACTCGACCTTGTATTTTTCTCATGGCAAATTTCAGCAGTAGTGCCCTTAACATTCTTGCTATAAGGTAAAGCACTCAAGCACACGACAAAGCCGAAAAAACTCTCGTGCTAACGCACTCCTTCATTTAAATATATTATGCTCTCGTGCTTTAGCTAGCAAAAATCTTTCGGGAACTAGTACTGCAATTTTCCGATAAAAATCCAAGGTCTTGTTATATTGTATATGAAAAAGTTAGTGTTTGGGCAAGTGTGAATGTAAGGTAATAATTAGATCAATTGTTTGTGATGGTTGAAAGTTATCGCCAATAAACTTTTAATGAACTGCAATGGCGACGAATTAGGGGAGTTATTTTCAACAAGATCCAAGACGTGACCAAATCACATCAGACTCTGCAGTTAGGGCGAGTTAATTGATAATAGACCAATATTGCTTTATTACCAGAAACAAAGAAAAATCTCTGGCCAGCAACCGACTGACCTGGATTTCTGTTTGCGACTTTATCTCAAAAATCCAATACTTCCAACTGGTATAAAAAATTTAAATGAGTTAAGGGAGAAAGAAATAACATACCCCAACTCTTGGAGAACACATTGAATGGTATCAAAGACTTCAGAAGTTCATTGAGGCAGGACATTTTGATCATCTTTTATAATGAAAATAATAAAATCTCCAGTTAAATGTAAATAAAGCTCTCTACTCCCCCATTTTAATAAAATTTGTGTAACAGGCAGAAAAGCTTATGGGTTGCGTAATCTGCGGCTTTAATTTACGTTTTTCTAATGAAAGAGAACCTAAGTTTATCAAATATGTCCTCCAAATACTTGTGAATTTTTGGAACACCATTACAACGAATATTTTTTAATGACGTCATAGTTAACTAATGGTTCCTATAGGTTTTCTGTATAAAATCGAAAAGAAATGGTTGTAATCTTTTTCACATCTGTCTTTTCTATCTTTTCAAATCATCATTGCAAAATAACACGTTTTTGGAAAAAAAATTAAAACAAAAAGTCTGTTACTGCATCAAATCATAATCAAAAAATCCATGTAGCATAACTAAGGAATTTAAGTCACCTTGATGGACATCCTTAAATATTTAATCAAGTATTGACAGCAACTACGACACAGGCTATTAATAAGACATTACTAACAATAACTGAATAACTTTATATAGATTACTACAAATTACTTGCAGCTGTTCGAATTTACAAACGTATTTCCTTTCTTACATTTAACAAGAAAATGATTCTTGAGGTTTTTAATTTTTTACTCAAAGCAGAAACGAAAATTAGTATTTCATATTATATAAGGACTAGTACTTGCCCTGAAGCGAGGAAAAATAGATAGGGAATGAAAAATAACATAAGGAGCGAGTCAACAATTGGAAAAGAGCATCAAGTATCCGAACAGAGTGGAGAACAATCGGGAGGATTCAGATCTGGGTTAGCTAAGTTAAGGGTCTCGACTTCCGAGGAAAACAGGATTCTCATAGTTTTTTTTTTACGTTTATACAATTCGGGATTGGCCCGGCTGTAAGAAAATTGATTAAAAATTAAAATTTTTGGCCTAATTTAACAAACTGGCAGGTTACCCTCGGAATATGCCGCATTTACAGTTTTGGCCAACTATAATACTATACAACTATACAACTATAAGAAAATACTGTCGGCGAGGAGCGGAATTCAATTCCAAGCAATCCAATCGTTGAACGCAACCATGGTACTTTGTCCAGTTTCACACAGCAGCAGTTTTGCATTATGATTGTTTACCGTTTCTCTACAGTCTTTCTACAACTTTAACTTTTTGTCCAGGGTAATCAAAAATGATTGAAGGCTACCTGGTCCCGATTTTGATTGCTCAATCCGCCAACCCGTTGTTTACAAATACTTCCACCAAAGGAGTGTAGGCGGACAGCGCGTTTGTTTTAGGACTTAATTTTGAGAAATTATTATAAACGTATGGATTTTGTATAAAATACGCAAGAAAGGAAAACATTGAGATTATAATTTATTTTACTCACTTTACAATTTTGTTTTGCAATTAAACGTTTCGTTACAAATTCGTAGGTAGTTCCGCAAATATCGCCCACACTCAATAGTTTCCTTAAGAAGTTTTCAGGAAAATTTAGGCGTTCATCCATTTCCGTCTACAGAGCCGTATATTTCCTTGAATTACTCGTTTACGATTCGATTGATCTTGTGGCTTCGAAAATGGCAAGGAGACAAATGATCCAATAGCCATTAGACAAAATTACAAAAGAAATGGATGTTGACCCGAATCAACCTACCCACGCCAATCGCAAAATCCATAATTTAATAACAATACCTCGCAGAAAAGCTCTTAATCATGAAACATGCAGGAGACTTAAGGGAAAACCAATCTATATGAATATCAAACGCGATGCGACCATTAAAATAAAGACGCCTCCTCTTGACGGCGGCCAAATTTCCTTTTGTTACTTCTTCCGGCGCCTTAGCGTTATATAATTTGGGTCAGGGCTAAATAGAACCGTCTCAAAATCTCCGTAATCTAGTTGTCCTAGATTACTATCATCACTCGCAATTAACAGAGCAACAACCTAACTTCATTACACTTTCAGACAATATTAACGCCTTGAGGTTACATTTACAGGTTAATGGGTCTTGTAATTACAACCAAAAGTACCCCTACACATCGAGTTATAAAAAGGAAAAAGTCATTTGAAGTTGGAAATACTGATTTGGGATCATAATTGGAAGGACGGGAACTAGGATGGATGAACGCGTCGCTTTCATTTATCGTTACCTGTCTGATATATCCCGGTGAGGGATGCGTCCCTAAGGACGTGATGACGCTCCCGCTTATGAGATAGACGCATGCATGTACTTCAGGGAGAAAGGGAATTGGGTCTATCCTGTAGAATAACTAATGGGATGTAATTAACAACAAAACAGACAAGGATATATATAGCGAGCTTGTTTAAAGAAAAGAGTTGGGAAAACGAGGACTCAAATCTGTAGGGGAATAACATTTCAACAAATAACAAACTAGATTGGTGAGGAATTTGGAAACTCCCTAGTTGAACAATTCGAAACAAAAACTTTAGATCCCTCTACATAAATTCAATTACCGAACTACCTAAGTAAACACAAACACGAACGCTTAAAGGGTTGTTCCTCGCTATATAGAGGGCCTTACCACAAACCCTTTCAATAAGCATACCTGTGGCGTATCCTGGCTCCGAACTCGAGTCATCATCGGAAAAGGACAATTGAGTCTGATGGTATTCAACATAGGCCGCATGGTGGTGATGATGGAAGTGATGGGGCACCGCGTATTCAACACCACTGGCAGCAGCATGTCTGCTTCCCAAACGAGTTAATGTATTTCCCGCGGATAACGTACCGCTTTGCTGTCGGCTCCCATGGGCCGCGCATAAAATATTAGCCAGGGCACCCTGCGGACCAATATGTCCCAAATCTAAGGACGGTCTTCTGGAGAAACTGGGTGCAATGTCGAATTCGGACACCAGCTGGGGGCTGTTGGAGTTGAGGTTGGAGTTATGGGTGCTTACGGACGGTCGCTCTTCCACAGGTGCTGGAACCGGTTGTGGGGGATGGTTGCTACTCGTCGAACCATTCTGGTTCCTCCTGGGACTCCGTCCACGATCGGAGCTTGACACAGCGGTGGCGCTCCAGTAACCCCAAGCCATTTTGAGGTTTCGGTCACACTTGATTTAACGCGTTTAGGAAATTTTTTAAACTGATTGGATATAGGAAGAAAAATGGGCACTTGATTAAATGACTTTTTAATATTTAAATTTGTCCCGTTAATAAGCGTTTTCGTACTCTCTGCATTGTTATGTTGAATAACAGGTAAATGTATTATAAAATTTGATGATTTATCATAAAATTAATCTGTTCTCTAAAACTAGAGAAACGTACCTAAGCAATATCAACACGATGTGAGGTAAACGATTTTCTTTTCTTTTTAGAACATATATCGTTGTTTCAATTGTAAATATTTTTAATTGATTCAAGCTTAATTTTTGTACAAGTTACAGTTAAAAAAAGGCTGTACCTTTTCTAATTAACACAGCTAACTCGGCACTGTTTCAAATTAGACGGGAATCTTGGGGAAGGCCTAAAATAAATACTTAAGATGTTTCGATTTGCGCCTAATTCACCAATAATTAATCAAAAAATTTCCACTGACGTTGCAGAAAGCGTGCAAATAAATATAAAATAAATTACACTTTGCAAACGCGTATGCGAATAATGAAAGCCACGAAAAGCAAAATGTCGATTGGAAATTCCTAAACTCAAAAAGGGTGTTAAGGTCAATTTCAGGATTTCAGGCTAGTTTTAAGCGGGCAGGTAGTGAAACTGAACGACAGCGAACGGTACTGAAAGCGATGTTGCCGCTTACCCCTCAAGATTTTCCACCCGCACCCCGGAAAACCTCTGGGTGGGTCCACATGGAGGGAAAATCGCCGTAGATCGGCAACGTCGGGCAAAAAAGGCCCGGAGAGCGACGGTGGCGCCATAAATCGATAGCACCCTAAACTTCAGGGGGTGTTTCAGCCCCTATGTTGTAATAATATTTCAGTCATAATCATAAAAGTTTAACTTGGATATGAATCATAAAAATCTGTAGACTGACAGAATCTGTTCTAAATTTTTAGCAGGTCCGGAAAAGTCGCTCTAATAAGGGCGATGTTTTATTTTTAAAGGATAAATCAATAATAGTGCAAGTAGTTGCAAACCTTTTGGGAATATTTTTTGGTTCAAACCCTTATTTTGTTCTCCACTCTGAAAGGCATCTTCAAGATAAAAAAATATTTTAACATTATTCTTATCCAGCAATTTTTTTAAACCGACGTTTTGTCGCCTTTTATAATGAACATCCTCAGGATTTAATTTTATATAAACATTTGAGTAAAAAAAAAGGAATGGACAAAAAAATTGATAAACTATTTAAAAAAAAAACTAAAGAAGCTTATAGGTACAGGGTGGGTTTTAAAGGGACCTGGACACAACCCCCACTGTCCATATCGCCCACCAGGTCAGGATTAGAACTCCAATTTCGAAGTCAGCTGTCAGGGAATATTTCATATAATTCCAGAAAACATAAGGAAGATCGAGGAATAATACCTCCTGAAGTAAAGGCTTATATACAGGGTGGCTTCTGTAACTGTCCCAATATTACACATTTTGTTTTTTGGTCTTTTTTTTCTAGAAAAAATATTTGGTATGTAGGTAAATAAGGGGCACCAAGTGTGGGTTACTGCCCCTCTACTTTAAATCAGAATTTTTAATTATTTCAAAGAGGAGGAAATGCTTTCTCAAACTGAAGAGGTTTGTACAGGGTGTATGTACTTATGAGGCCACCAAAGTTGGGTCTTATAAATTAGTATAAGTAGTGAATCTGACACTTAAAATTGTTCACCCTGTATACCATATAATAGAAATATATCAAACAGGTGGTAATTGTAACTTATAAAAGTACACATTAGTCACTTCAATGTGGAATTTATAGTAGTATGGATTTTTTTGTTACTTTCACGCTTTCATGATTGTCACATCATTTACAAGCCTGTTTACAAGTATCACAATGTTATCAAAGGTGCTGATTTGGACATGATAAGGTTTACACAACCATTTCTTACTCATGGGATATTTAAGCATTTAATCATAACATTACGAGACAACTTTCTTACTAATTATGGGGTCTCCCTTTTTGGAAAACTAATAATTTAAGAGTTATATCATAAAACTCTAGTCTAGAAGTTGTAATTATCTATTGTTAAATAAATTATTATGTAATGTAGCTGCAATAAAAACAATACCAAACAGTGTAGCAGGTTTAACCCACCAAACATACTACCTACAATAAATCCCATCAAGCAGCGTAAATGTTATTCAACCCATCCGATATACAAGAAATAATAAACTTCCCTTTATGAAACATCCAGCAAATATAAAATATCTTCATTATAAATGCAACAGGTTTCTCTTAACACCCATCCCTCAATCCCCAAAAAAATCTAATTCTTACATACCATGAATGGTTAATTCTGAGTCTCGATTAACTTCATAAAGTCTTATGGCTTCATCCAACTCTAATTGTGTAGAAATTGTACAAGGATCACCCTCTTCGTCAACCCACTTCATAGTGAAGACTTGTTCATGAGTAAACCGGCAGATTTCTCGCATTTCATGGCACAACTGTTCCAAAGTTATTTGTTGATCAACATAAGTTATTAAGACCTCACCATTGTAAGCAATTTTTGCACGAATTTCGTGGACATTATTGTCTCGGGCTAGTTGTGTAGGCATTTTATTTGACCGTGTCTTAACAGGAGATTCAAGTATTTGTTAAAATAAAGCTATTAAACGAGTTAGGGCGCAGATCTGTAAATAAAGAATCGTCAATTAGTGAAAATAACTCATGGTTGAACAATTCGTTAAGACATTAGTCACACCTATGTGTTTTTTAATTAAAAAACGACTCCTAAGAAGTACAAAGAAACTCCCTTTTTCTTGTTTAGGTTTTATTCAAAATGGCAAAGCTTACCTGTGTAAGTTTTGGGTTGTAACGGAAGTCAGATTTTAGTTAAAAATATCAAATAAAACAAAATAAATTGTAAATAAAACGAACACAAAAATTTCTAACCTAAACTGTTAATCCGTTTTCTAGCCGTCAATTGAGTCATCTGTAAATTAAAGAAATCTGTAATTTTATATAACTCACTTCGGACACTAGAGGGCTTATCAAACAAATTTGAAATATAAAGGGGAATTTACACCACTCGAGAATAATAAAGGGTAACTTACAAAATCAAGTCCATAAAATTTAATTTGATCTTCTTTACTGCTTAGAAATGGATTAAATAAAATATAAATAATAATAAAAGACAATTACCAACTAAATTTATTTCAATTAAACTTAAAAAATAATTAATTAATAATAATAATTAATTAAATAATTGGGCCACCATTGGAAATAAAATATTCAGATTTAGAGATTTGAATGCCTGAATGTGTAATTTCCCAAATTTCGCTGTATAATAGTAAAATAAATTTATTTATAAATTACAATTTTACCCCATAAGGAATATATTATAAACACACAATATAAACAATAATTACATAATTACTTTATTAATTTTTACATATCCGTCAATAAACATATAAGAATTTAATACATTACGTTTCACATTAATATTTACATCGTCTCGTCTTTTCGAAAATTTTGTTCAGATTTACAAAACGACAAAAAATGATGCTCTAAGTATATATGGCTTTAAAAAATTAAAAAAATAAAAATGACGATGTAGTACATACACGGGAAAGTATACAAAAAGCGACATGACGTAGTATAAGTAATTCGTACTACAAGGATCAGTAGGTACTAATTATTATAAACCTAAACAAAATTTTACTTTTTTTTTAGTGTATAGTGTTAAAGCAATTTATTGTCATTTCTTCGAGCTCATAGCGCAAATAAATTTTTTTTAAAGTAGAAAAAGCTAGCGGGTTCAAATCATAACGTTACTTCCAATTTTTATTTACATTAGAATTTTGAAATCTAATTCTAATTTCGATTAAATAAATCGTTAAGATTAATTTAAGAATTTAATTGTTGTTTTTATGTCTTACGTCATACAACTAGCTCGAATGACAATTTTGCTCCCGTAATTATAATATATAATAGACATAGTAGCGATAAGGAAGACATTTTTTGGCTATACAGCCTGCGAATAATTTCTAGTAACAGTTTTTTTTATATAATATATTAAGCTAAACAACTAATAATTATAGAGAAATCATCACTTCTTAGCCGTATTTGTCCATTTTACAAAAATATAAGTACCTAATATACTCAGTAAAATAGAGCTACTTAATTTTCTCATGCATATAAGTACCTTTTTTTTTAATGTAGCTTTAGTTCCAATTTACTAATTAATTTAGTTAGACGACTAGCATTTACAAAAATAAGTTACAATAAACACTTGTAAAAAATAATTATTATAACGGTTCACAGTTGCATTGTTTGGTTCTATTTCATAAGATTGACTCTTGATTATTATACAACGATAGTAAAAAAAATAGTACCCCTCATAATAATATTTTCCACACACAATAATTAAATATTTATTGCCTACAAAGATATGTATAAAGTAATATTTTATTGCAAACTAAGCTACTATTTTTGTAACGCGCTACTGATAGCTAAGCTATAATATTTATAAAATAGCTTAAGCTATTTTAAAAGTAGCTTTCCTCCCACCTCTGATAAATAACTTCTACTTTGGCATTAAGTCTCAACACAACTGTGAACCTGATCCCATACTGAGATTTATAAAATGATTGTTTGTGTGATTGTTTTAAACATTACAAATAATTCATTGATCTTTTTAACATTCAGGTAAAATAAGAAGCGTATACAGGGTGTTCTATAAGTATCAAAACAATCTTATAACTTTTAAGACTTCTGGTTAAAACGAAAGTAACATCAACTTTTTTTTAATACCCCGATGAACGTTTTTTACCTTCCATGTTGTATTTTTTTTCTTTCTGACGATACCAAATATTACGTCTATATTGTACTTTAGAAAAAAATATTAGAAAGTATGAAAGAATATTTTGTTTTTACCTCCTCAACTTTCAAGATACTAACTGCAACTATACCGATTCCTTGACATCGCCTTCTTCTTCTCCAACCTTTGTGGAATTCCCTTGTTTTGACCTCCTCAGCCTTCATCTTCAAGATGCTTACTGTAACTATTCTGATTCCTTAACATTGTCTTCTGCTTCAATCCTTGTGGGTCCGCTGCTGAACCTAGACCTCCCTTTGGTATTTCCCGTATCTTGGACGATTTTTTCCTGCAATGTTCCGTAAATCATCCAACCATCGTTTCCGTGATCTCCCCACGTATTATTCGAATAAACCATTCTTCTTTCCAGTTTCCTACCTCACTTTGGATTAGGTCAGTAACCCATTTACTGTTCCTTATTTTCTCTCTGCTCATCAACCCCTAACATATTTTTCCCCATGGACCTTAATTTGACGGCATTCCACTCCTGATGCATCACTGGTGCAGCTGTTAGGGTCATGTTATCCTTCCATACGTTAAGACTAGGAGGATACGCCAATCAAAAGTTTTCCTCTTTAAGAATAATCGAATGTCCGAAGACTGCCTATATTAATATTATGAGACTTTCCGTTGCAATTTGCTACATTCCAGGATTCAGCAAGCCCTTATCCCTTAATATTGTCAAAACGTTACATTATTTTTACACATCTTTATTATTTATGTTTCAGTCTAAGTACTATCCTGATGGTCCGTGAGTGCCCGAGGGATAGGTTTGTTGTAGTAAGGAATAAATTGTTTAATTATTATTTTCAATGTTTTCTTTTAGTGAACTACAGAAAGAGAAGAAACGCTTTATAGGATGTCATAAAACAGTACATCCTGCAATAGACAAAATTGAACTGACTCACGTTGTAACCGGAAGTCTTACAACAATTGATTTCATATCATTTAACTTTTGTTTAAGTTTTTCTTTTTCGTATTATTATAAATAATATAGGAGTTATATTCTTGTCTTAGTACTCGTAAGTACCCTGTATGTCAATATAAAAATTCATTTACACCCCCCTCAAAATATCACAATACATCCTATAATTTATCCGCTTCTTGAGTTACCTTTTAATAAACTAAACAATATAGATTTGTATATTTCTAAACATTAAACATTTAACTATTTTAAAAATTGAAACAACTTCAACATGTGCCTTCTTCGTTAACACAAAAAATTCGTTCAAATATGCGTTGTTAAAGAAAATTAGAAAAAAACAAACTAGTGGTTGTTTAGTGCGATTGTATTGTTATAATTGACGCATTTAAAAATTATTTAATTTGCAGTTCAGTGAAAATTTAAAGATGCTCTCATGCACACCGCGGTCAACGTGGCGTATATGACAAAAAACACAAAGCATACACCACCGTTACAAAGTGACATCCATTTTATAATATTTTTTTCTATTTACAAAACAGTTATAAAATTTGCAAAACATAAATTGAACAAGTTTGTTTAGATAACATTTTTTTTAAGTGGTGGTCAAATTAAATTTGAGCTCCACTGTACGTATGACAGCAAATGGACCTTTTGAGTCGATCGCACTCTCTAATTCCGTCTTAACCTTAGAAATTATAATTTTAGGGGAAATTGCAAAATAGTTTAAAAAGTTTTAAATTATTTTATAATTAACTCAATTGCACTTGTACCCTGCTATTTATCGATTGCAGAAATTAAATTTTAAGTTTAATAGAAAATAAGGAACTTTAGCCAGGCATGTTAGTAGAGTAACGAAGTAACGTAACTAACTTTTTCTAAATTCTAAACTAAACAAATGCATCGCCGCCTAGTTTGTTGTCTCAGAGCGCAGATCTACCAGCGTGTCAAATTGGCTGAGTCGAGATGGTGGCGTCTACCTGTCCTGGACCAGGACTATAATAATTAATTTTCTGGGTCAAAACTTCTCAGTAAATAGATGAATATGAGGAAGATTCTGGACAAGCGCGGATCTAGAGAAATTCTCTTGGGGGGGGGATGACCGGGAGGTATTCACTTTCAGGTAGTAGTACCTGACTTGGGTACTTCATTTCCTATAACGTACCACCAGCAGGAGAAGCATTTCATTGCATTTTATGAATAAAAAGGGTCTTAAAATTTAGCATTATTGTGTCATTAAAATAATAATTTAAAATTGTCAGTAGAATATAATTCATAAAAAATTTAAAATAAGGCTAAAAATATTTAGACTTTAATAAGATTTAGAAAAGTCTTTTATAAAAAATGTCTGGCTTAAGTACCTTAAGAACTATTTATAATTTTTTTGCCTTCTGATTTATTCATGTCATCACATTTCTTTTTATTTTGGGGAAGCTTATAAATCCTAAATACATCACGCTTGAAATTTAGCAGCACCATAGGCTATAATATCAATAGTGAAGCAAAAAGAAAGAAAATTCGTGTAATATCATTTTTATCTTAATATGTTAGCAAAAGGGACCATTTCTTTTAAAACAAATTGTAAACAACTTGCGAACTGGTTCATCATTATTTATGCTATGGTATATTTATATAAATCACAAAACTTTGTCTCAGTCCTAATATTAGCGGGAAAGTTGATTTTACAAACATTACCTTATTGTAGGTTTAACTGTGCCCATGTACAACACAATTATAATTAACCCGAAGAGATCAGATTTACAACACGTGCTTATTCACACGCCGTCGTGATCAATAACCAATTATAATAAATCGGGATATAAATATTTTCCTTGGCTGTGAATGTTATTAACTAATTTTTCCTTGGATAAGCGCACAGACAATCAAGACACACCCACTGTAATTTTTAAAAAGGTCCTTCGAGCCGGATTATTTTAATCGTGGGGTTAAAATATTGTGCGATTTATATAAAATATACCAGCGCTTGCTCGCTAATATCGTCTAGAAAAAGTACAATTAGTCAATTTCCAATACGTCTTATACACCTACATTACTAAAAAATGCCTAAATCCATAGTACTGATGATAACATTACAAAAAGCGTCGTGGCGGAATACGTGAGACGGCGGCTGGCATTCGCTTCTGAGATCGCTTCTGCCGGAATGGTCTCTTTGATAATGATGTCAACTACGATGGAGAAAGATTAAAGTCACATCTGCAGTGTACACTCAATGACTTTATTCGATTTTATAAACCCTAATGGTTTACTGCAGTACAATACACTGACGTTAACGTTTATTTTTAGACTTTAATTCGTGATTAAGTAAAAGGTAAATTCATTTATGCAAATTTTATGTTTGCTGTTTTAAAAATTGATGTTGATTAATGAGTTATATGAAACAAGAGTGACGTTTTGGTGCAAGATAGAATTATAATGACGCAAACTGGTGTCGCATCGTAGTTAGAAGAAAACGTCGATATCCATTTATACCCCCCACAACCGAAAATAAAAACATTAATTTGCGTCGTGCTCGCCAATGCGATCATATTTAATACAAAAACAATCGGGAGGATTCACGTTTCCAAAAGGGAAATTTACCCATGAGAACAAAAAATTTAATGAAATTGCTGGGTTTTCAAAAGAAAGAAAATTCACGTAATTAATAAGAATTTATGGAAATGTGATAAAAAAAATTGGAAAAATTGTATTACCTTAGTAGAAGAATTGAACAACGGAAATGGTGTAACTTGTATTATAAAATGTTTCTTTTTTCCAAGCACTTATACGTTTCTTATACGCAAAACAAGTAGCAAAATTACTTTAATCACGCATGGCATTTAAACTTGTAAGTCAACGTCCACTAAATTAGGACTGCACCCCTAAAACCCTTTATTAAAGTAGAGTATTTTTTTAATTTAATTTTAATTGTTGTGTTGTAGAAATAATCAAATTATTCATAATTACATCAGTTATTAGTTTTATTAATGGACACAGCATGTGCTATGAGTGGAAAATAAAAGGATACCACAGATATGTAAATACAGGGTTTTTCAAGGAAAAGTAGCCACCCTCAGTATCTTTCAAAACTATTGTTTGCTTGAAAACCGGCAAGAGAAAGACAGCAAGGGGAAAATATTTTTACGTAAAATCCGGACATCTGTCATCAAACCCTTAAGGTCCGCGCGCCCTTGTTCGGTTCCGTTCCGTTCGGTTCGGAACCGTCCGATCGGCAAAAATCAAATAAAGCTCCACCAAGCTTACAAATGCCGCGGAAATTACTGGCATTACGTTGATTCGGTACGGCACAATCCTTTTCGCCCCGTTCTTACCTATAGACTGATCTGACTTTCGAAATTTTTTGACATCTGTAATATACTTGGACTGAACCGAACGGGACGAAACCGAACCGACGTAATGCGCGGGCTGCCATTCATTTCCATGTATTTTGATGTTTGCAAATCGGACGGTTCCGAACCGAACGGAACGGAACCGAACAAGTGCGCACGGACCTTTAGCCGCCAAAACAACCCCTTATAAAATTTCAAATGG
Source organism: Hemicrepidius hirtus (assembly GCA_963082805.1). Classification (NCBI taxonomy): domain Eukaryota; kingdom Metazoa; phylum Arthropoda; class Insecta; order Coleoptera; family Elateridae; genus Hemicrepidius; species Hemicrepidius hirtus. The sequence goes on along the minus strand of OY720161.1, from coordinate 6,509,610 downwards.
CACCATAGCATGGGTGCACCACATCGTTGAAAAAGTAATTTCTTAAGAAATTCTTTCTACTATTTATTCTTTTTATTCGCTTTCAATGGAGACAAAAAAATTAAAAAGTATATTTTGTTTATTTCTGTTAAGGGGCCAGCGGCTGTTACGAAATAATCACAGGGTGGAAATAATAAGAGACGGAACCATGACAGAACGAACCAAAAAGACAGTTTTGTAGCTAAACGAAGAAAGATGCAGAGGTGGATGTTATCAAAAGGTCATCAATGTGTGCATGGAGGAACGTAGTGGAAACTCTAAAAAAATTCAGATGAATAAGGCTGTATCGAAAAATTCATGCACAAGGATCGTAGAAAAGAACAAAAACAATATTTTTGCTTTCATATTAGTTCTCACTTAACAATATTGTTCCATTTGTCTTTATCCTATCCCGTTACTATTTGGTCTTCAGACAATTCCAGTCCTTCTTCCATATACCCATATCTCCTCCCAACATTTTTCCCCTATGAACTGATTAAGTTTTTGAAATTGTACAGTCGCTTATTATTATTACCCCTCTTGACTGCAGTAGTTTAATTATTATATTATGTAATGCAGGCATCGCCCACTCGTAGTAATTTCCATTAATTTATTAATTGGGTTATTATCGTAGGCTTTATAGTCATGTTGCGGGATATTAAATGTAATTTTCTCTCTCTAACGCTATTATTTGTGTTAAACCAAATACACGCTATCTAAACGCAACGTCCTGCTATCATTTGAGTTTGTTACTACACGTCGGCTTTCTATGTCCTTCTTCTCTCATTTTTGTTATATTATTTACTCTTCATTATTTTGTTATGCTGCCTTCTGTGTGTATTGATTCACAAGTTTTGTTATATTATAGAATAGTTGCGGTAGAATATTTTTAATTCATTCATTGAATACGTAATGTAATCTCTGTCTACTGCTTGCACTTCTTAGAATGTGGTAATTTAGAATTTCCGTCTTTGTTGTAGTTTCACAAAATATAACTTTTATTTTTATGGAATTATATTTTTTATGATTACAAGGTGTTTACTGAACATGGGGCATAAATTAAGGAAGCTATTCCTTGGGCTATTTTAAGATGTTTTTGTACTTGGGCGACTTTCGGAAAAACGCTTCGTTGCGAAGTTGTGGGCTACTTGCTAATTGGACCGGAATTTCTACCAAGAAGACTTAAACCGGTAAGGTGGATCGACATTTTTTAGAAAAATCACTACCTGGATTTTTAGAGGATGTACCATTGCTAACAAGAATAATGTAATGTGGTTTATGCACGATGGTGCACCAGCACATTTTAGTATGGTTGCTCGTGATGTTTTAAACGCAACATAATATGGAGATCGCTGGATTGGCAGAAGAGGACCTCACTTATGGCCAGATCGATCCCCAGACTTAAATCCCTTGATTTTTTTCCTATAGGACCATTTGAAGAAATTAGTGTACACTACTCCAGTGCAAAATGAAGAAGATTTGAGAAATCGGATAATTGATGGGTGTACTGAAATAAGAAACACCCCTGGTGTTTTTGAACGAGTTCGACAGTTAATGAGGAGAAGACTGTATACATGCATCCTACCTGGTGGTAGCCATTTTTAGCCCAAGTAATTCTTGAATCTTGAAAGTAATAAAGTACTCATTCTTTTCTAAAATCTTTAATCGTCCTGTATCTTCGCAACGAAACATCTTTCTGAAAATCATTCCAAGAACAAAAACATTTTAAAATATCACCCAAGGAATAACCACCTTAATTTGTGCCCCAAGTTTTAGTAAACACCCTGTATAATATTATTAAGTTCCTTATCAATTTTCGTACTTTATTTTTTACGTGCACTTCTCTGGGACATCCATCTATCATGGTTGGCCTATTTCAGCTGATATTGATTAATACCGACGCGACTCCAGGGAAAAGCCTATAGCACCTAGGAAAACGTCGATTCCCTCTTTCTGATAAGCTAGGGACTTTTAACGTGCATTGACATCGTGCCTAAAACACACGGGTCTTACAGGTTGATATCTCTTCCAAGAGATGAGGTTTAAAAAAATTTCTTTTGAAGCCAATTCTTTGTATATCCATTAAAATGTAAAAATTCAACAAAGAAAAGTTCAGTCAGCCAATTTTTACTAATAATGATTGAACGTATAGATAGATCACAAAGTTTATGATTGTAAATGCGTAACCTATCCAAACATGTGACCAAACCGTGGGGCAACAGTTTAGTGCTTCACGAAAGCCGTTTGGGAAAGATAACAAACAAAACTCCTAAGCCAACGTATAACGTTGTATAACCCACGCTCAATATAATCAAAAGACATATTTGGAATTGCAAAATCGAAAAAGAAAACAAACTGACCCTACGGCCTCCTCTAATATTAATCTCTTGTAAAGTTTATTCGCTTTTGCAGCTGAATCCCGACGACCTGCTGTAATATTTTCCTGAACTTCAAACAAAAATGGTTTTAAATATGAAACGCAAACTGAGTTTGACTCGTTTGGTGAAGTACTTCGTTAATGAAGGAGTGTAAATGATATAAAAAAATTGCAATTTAAACAGAACAAACAGGTCTTTGAGTCCATACACTCAATTAATAATTTTCTCGTTAAGATTTTGACAACAAGGAGGAAAATGAGGTAAGGGAGAGTTAAATTTGGTAGGTACACTTAACTCTTCAGATTGTAACCCGGGGAAAAGTTTGTTCTGGAATAAGAGAACCTTTTCAAAACTTGAGGTAACTTCAGGAAATAATCGAATTGGTATGGTCTGAAATTTTACAGAGTTAACCTAAAGAGATATTGTGCAATATAGCCCAGATTAAGAACTGTTGGCTTAAAAAATGGTGGTCTAACCCAACATGTCTTAAAATTTTGTAATGTTTCAGTTCTTTTTTTTCCATCGATGAATATTTTAAAATGTCGAACACAGGGTGCGTTTTTGTATCTAAGTGAAGTGTTTTATTTAAAAGCACCATACATAAGTTTATCTCAATAAAAACTACATTAATTCCCTTGCGGTTACATCCGCACGAGTATCCAAGAAAACAAAACCAATTTCCCCGACCTTCGTCAATTTATCTTCTTTAAAGTAGACAATGATACGTTGACTAATTCACGATGACCGAAGCAAATTCTTATACGTTTCTTTGAAAGAAAAAAAATTCACCCACTTTCTTGAATCATCCCTTTCAACATGACACTCAAAACGAGCACACAAAAACGCGAAAGAATGATGAATACTCGTAAAACTCAAACCGTATATGAAAAATACCCACTCATATCCGACTCTTTATCTCCACCGAGTTACGACGAGACCATCATATGTCGTCGGGTAAATCAACGTGTACATACAGAAAGCAATAGGAAGAGGAACACATCTGGAACAGCTGACTCTTTGTTTACCCACAAGATTACATGGAATTATCATATGTCAGTTATAGCAAAGAGAAGTGAGAAGATGAGGGTATGACGGAGCTCCGTGAAAAGTGTGAAAGCGCACCTGATTCGTGTCCCCTTTTGTCTACTGTTTCTTCAAGGTTGGTAGCAAAAACTGAAAGGGGTTATTTTTCTTTGATTGACACGAAGTTAAGTGGGAATAAATTTTGAAATCCTAAAGAATGTTTTATTCATGAATTCGGAATTATTCTACTTACTTATGACAGAATGTTTTCTAATGTCGGCGTAATTATCGTTATGGCTAACATATCCAGGTATGGTAGACATACAGGTGAGCCTTAACAGTCCATCATCTCCTCCATGTAATTCAGATACTTCTACTGAAAGCTGTGTAGTCGAAGCTGACTTCCTTTCGAAATATCCGTGACCGTGCACTCGTCCATTTGAAAAGGGCTTCGTTAGACTATCATCAACCTGGAATAAAAAAAGATGGAAATATTATAATTTACTTGAATTATTGAAGCCAGGTGTGTTTGGTTTTAACGGGAAAAATTTTAATTTATAATTCAGATTAATGTGGTTTCATGAAGGATTTATCTTAGAAATGTAAATATCGCGAGGGTTGTATTTTGATAACAAAAAACATTTTCCTTTAGACGCTTTTCAACAAAAGGGCAAGTAGGCTTCAATTTGTGCTGTGTTTTTTTTCCAGCATAAATTATTCACAATCCCCTAAGGAAAATTAAGTTCCATTTCACATAAAATAGCAATTACGATACTCATTGAATTACGCAGTTGCTATTATACATTCAAGTTGCGTTTGACACCAGAATAAACCTTTACGGTGTAATTATTTGATTTCATTTGGACGCTCAAAGTGTATCGCGTGGGCAAATAAAATATTTACAACGTTTACTTTTCGGGGCAGAAAGAGAAATAGAGATGAAGGTGTCTGATTTCAAACTGTAAATAATCGAATAACTATTTAAGGGGTTAGAGATAATCTTATTTGGAATGCAGCCTCTCCAATGTTGTATTTGATACGCCCCTTTATAATCCCGACCCTTTCATACATAAAATTATGAGGAAGCTCGAGTGAAATCCCATGGGAAAGCTTCTCGTGCACGCCTATGTCGTGTCTACAGGACAATTCCTCTATCATCATAGTTTTGTTCTTCTTGTTCGTCATTTGATCTAAGCAGCTAAAGCAACGACACATTTCTTCTATTTTCGTTTTATTGTTGATCAGAGCAGCCGACGTTTTCCTCAAGTGTGATAAAAATCAATCGCTAGAAGTCCTAAGAGTTCGCGACCCACTGGAGACTTATTTATATAATTTTTTCCCCCAATTTATCTGTGTCGTTTGCAGCAGATACAATTTTCTTGTTTCTGTTTTCAATCGAGTTTTATTCGAGAAAAGTTAGCTCTTAGCCTATTCCTTTCCTCTTACATGCATTTATTCCAGAGAGATCATCGCAATGGAGGGATTTTACGACTAAATCGAATTTTTATTCTTTTATCTTTATTAAAAGGACGCAATTTAAAGACATAAAGGAATAAAGAATCAGAATTAAACATAATCTTATTGTTAAACTATGTAAAGCAGGAAGTGGATAGGAGGTGGATTTTTTATTTTTTACGTAATTGCGTAATAATAAACTTGCCAGTGTTTAGTTTTGAAAAGATTGTTTTGCTGAAAACGTCTTATAAAACAATTTACACAAGTTAAAATTTAATTTAAATTTAACAGACTTTCCACAAGAAATTGTTTTTGTAAAGCAAATTATTCTAAGGTAGTCTTAAAATGAAAGTTAAGAAAATACAATCAACGAGAGTAAGATGCAAAAAATAACAGTAGACCGAAACTGAAACAAAAACACAAAATAATTTAATTTTACTGAAACAATTACGTTTCAGCGGTTACAAATTCAGTGAAATAAGTTTACATGAAGAACAATGAATAACAATAAGAGGTCTAGGGAGGAGAAAACAAGTAAAAATCTTAAAATATAAAACAGGAAGTCTCTTAGAGCGGAAGATAACTCCGGAAACGTTCCAATAAAACACAAACTCCTGCCAAACTCTAAAGCTGAAGGCAGATTCAGGTCAACTTTATAAATATTATAGGAGGTTGTGGCATCAAACGATACTCGAGAACAGGCTCCAGCTACTTTTGTATATTATTAGAGATACAAGAGAGCTTTGAACACCAAAAAGGCTCGCCAACTACTTCTCCACGAAAAACATTCTCGTTCAACAAGCAAGAACTTTGAACGTGCTATTTACAGGAAGAAAATTCGATGTCAGATTTACCCGAACAAAATGCAAAATTGCATTTTTCTCTTCCTAATATTAATGTTTAACCACGTCCACGGTTGCTTCGTTAAGGAAACTTCATGCCATTTAAATCCCTGAACATCAAAAGTAACCACAGCACGACTTTGAAAACCAGGAAAATCAGGAAAGTGTAAATGATTTTTCTACGAGCCGAGCGTGAGAAAGCACGAAAGGTAATTTAATGACAAATACAATATATTTTCAAGGAAACTTTCTGCAAAACAGTAACTTGTTCAAAATTAACTCAACCACATTTTTCTAAACTGTTAGTAATGTTGTCCATTCGTACGTGATGGAAAACTAAGATATTTCTATCACAGTTTCTTAAAAATCGTGTAAGAATCTGTTACATGGCGAAAGGTAATTTCCCCCCTAACTTACAGTTGTAGGTACCTACTGCCTAATTATTTTATGTCAAGAATTTGTTGGAATAATGTTTTTCCACCTCCTCAAACGTTTTAGAAAATTTTATTTCTGGAAGACGAACCTCATTTCATTTATTCTGCCAATCGAGTTCTCGTCTACGAAACCCTCACCCTTCCCCTATCAAAAGGACATCATTGATTATATAAAAGTCAGAATTTTTCTAGCCACATTGCAGTGAGCTAACGTCTTACGATAGCTATGCTGCAAGACTCGCTGTGTATTTTTTTCATGTCCATGAGTTTATTTTTTTTCACTGCCCTATAGAAGCGCAACTAAAAATATATTTTTTGATTAATTTCGGGTATAATATTGAAAATAAAATCTGTCAGTGACAGAGACTCGTAGTAATTTCCTTACTGATTATAAGGACAGGTTTTCAACAGCGACGTCCACTTTATATCCCTAAAAGGGATGCTGTTTATAATGGTTTTCACACTTCTGTGCCAGAAAAGTAACTTCCTGCTCGTTGAAAAGGCGAAGATTGTATGGTAAGCCTGTGTATTTGTGATTTATAAGTTTTCTGGAACACTTTTATCTTATTTCAGGTTTGGAAGCACATGGTACTTTGAGGGTCTATATTTAGAAACAAAACTTGAAACAAAAATTTGTTTTAAATTTTTGGAGTGCTACGATTAATTTTTTTTTACCATTAAATATTTTATGCTCCCATTACACGATTTTTTTATGAACCATGCGATATTATTACAGAATAATATTTTGTTATACCTTTGCTTTAGTGATAACTATCTGAAATTTGTATTCAATATTATATACACTTTATCGACTTCCAATATTGCTGACGGACGCCTAAAATTTGCAAACTACTAAAATTTGCATTCATTTGATATAGTAACGTTATGCAAATGGGCATCCCATTTTAGAGTATAAAATTTGTGTAACAGTCAATATAAAAGGAATTTTAAAGTAACATACACTTACCCTTTCGTTATTTATCAGCCATGTTATATGTGGTGGTGGACGAGCCGGACTTGTAGTGCAATTTGCTTCCAACATTTCTCCAATCTCGTACGTATCTTTGTTGAAAGTTATAACCGGGTCATTTTCCTGCGGTTCTGTAAAAAGAAAATGCTACAATAGCATTATCCTGAAAGTTACACCGAAATATACGAGTATAACACGGGCATAAATCAGATAAATTAAAAAAAAAAACTAATTAAAGTAACTAATTCAAGTCAGCTTTTTATAAAAGATTTCGTGAGGTAGAAGCAAATTATACTTGATTTTCATTTTTGAATTTTAATAACGTGCGCCGAGAATTATGGTGAGTTTGAAAGTTCGTAGGATCTAAAGCAAAAAGCGTAAAGGAAAAAGTTCGGATTAGTTCATCGCGCTCTGTGCTCGGAAAGAACAATTTTTCAATCGCGACTGCCTTTGACGTATTCCTAATAGGTGGATCAGAATGCGGGCTTAAAAGTTAACAAACCATGATAAAGATTCAAGCCATTAAGTATAGGCTTCAAGAAGAATTGGGGTCCAACGTTACGCTCTGACGATACCAGTTTAGAATCGTGTTGTTTTATTGCTGTGTATAAGAGGCTTTATGTGTTCTGCCGACTATTGGATTTTGATGAAAAAAAAAATTGGTAAGCATCAACTAGAGCTCCAGTATTAAAGTATTTACATTCCCTGTTCGTGATTTCCATAACTTAAACTTAAAAAAAGGGGTGTAACAAAACGTCATAGTTTTTCAACAAATTGATATATTTTGAGATTTGGTTGGTAAGAATTGTGTTCCGAGAGTAACTAATCCCATGGTTAAGTTGGGCCCTAATTGTGTATTCTAATGGGGAAGGGTACTATAGGTACTTGAGGCACCAAAGGAAGTTGGCAGTTTTGAAGTTCTAACAATCACTCTTCGTAGATCTAAAAAACACTTGGACCCAATTCAAACATCGTTCGCGTTTCCTGCAAGGGGTTGGGTTAGACTTACAGAGTCGGTTAACTTAGCAAAGTTGGAAAGAATTACAAGAGCAATCTAACGCCGTTCTGGTTTTTGATCAATGTAGCCAACTTTCTGAAATAATCTGAAAGAACTGAAAAACGCTTAAATTTTCGATTCAAAATATTTTCGAAACCGTTGCAAATAGAAGAAAAATAAAACAGAGATAACTGATAGATACTACTCTTTTGAAGTACTTTTCTATTTTCCAGTATACTACTTTTATTTATGTTTTACGTCACAATCCACCCACTCGCCATTTCCCAAGTTACTTTCTTATTGAATATTTAATAAAATGTGTCTGGCTGTCGTGCCAGAAATATTTATTGGTTTAATTATATCACACGCGTCTCCCTTTTTTTACCGTACTCAGTTTCTAGCGCCTATTAAATTCTTTACTATACCTCCACAGTCTTATGTGGTCTCTTCCCCCACCTTTTTTTTCATTTATTATATTTAATCGAAAACGAATCTATAACAAGTTAGTGGTCATTTTAAATTCTTTTAACATTCTCTTTTTTGTTTTGTTTTAAAGGCATCGCACATTGTCGCAATTAGGGGAGGGATACGTCTCAGAACGCTGGTATCTCTGTATGCTGATCCCTGAACTTGGGATATACAGTTTTATTTCTAATTTCGTCTATTTTATTTTACCCCAAAAGAAATTTTACTTTACGGGAACTGAAAACTATTAAGGAAAAACCAAATTTTCAAACCAGTAAACAAACTGTACATGTCCTCCTGTATCTTTAATAAGAATACCAAGACACTCTAAGCTTGAAATATGCTAACAAAACAACACTGAAGACACTTGAGACTTTTAGTGTGACGCTTTCCGACAAAAGAACTCCAGGAACTTCATGGTTTCCTAGAGTAAAGGAAACTCAAACTAGGGGAACAAACACACACATCAGTTGATTATGTGACATACGTACCTATGACGGTGAGTTCGTGGCTTTCAGTCTCCTTGCTAAAGATCGGAGTTTCCATAGAGACGATGCACGAGTAAGATCCCGATGCTGGAAAATCTAATTTTGACAGCTGAATCTGTTTGTCGCTGCTATGTTCTTTCTGGAAAAGCAAAAATTTCTTTTAGAAAAGAAAAATGTTGCGAGATACGTGACGTACAAAAAACACCCAATTGGCATAAAACATGACCTAGAATAACAAAACCCCTTTTCAACCCTTCAAGAGCCTTTCAGCAAAATTAAGTTTGAAAACCTTTCAAAGCCTCGGATTATTGAGCTTCCTATTGTTCTAGAGAAGAATCAATTTTTAGTCCTTAATTAAACGGAGGAAGCTCTTACACAAAGTTTGGTTTTGTTGCGGCTGTTCGTGTTTACCTCAAAGCGTTGGATTTAGAATTAAATTCAAACGACACATGAGGACACCGGTAGGGAAATTAGGCCTGTATTTGCAATGCAAATACTACTGTGAGCCACTGCAATAGGAAAACCGTGTGCAAAGTGCAACAGAATCAAACAAACCAAATTAAAATACAGTTCTCCTGTTACAGGAGAAGTTTGATTCCATTCTCGTGTAAATTCCTGGATTGTGGTGGTTGTGGCTGTGGAAAACGCATAAAATTTCGCATTTATGGCTTTATTTGACCGCAATCGACTATTATTACGTGTTAAAGACTATGGGAGTTAATTAACAGTAAGGGATGGAACATAGCCTACTAATTTTACCACTTACGGTTATATGGGGAATAAAACAAATGTTCTTTGTTTTCATTTCATTAAAAATACAATCTAGTTATGTCAAGCAATAAAAAACACTCCTAAACTAAATCTAGAATGTAATTTGCATTTTGCAGAGAATAGCGCTAGAGTTCAGCAAGTCCTCCCAGGTAATTATATTGCATAAATGCACATGTAGTCCTTTTAGTTGTAATATCGCTCATAAAACATTAAAACTAGTTTGCAGAGCTCATCAGAAAGTAAACGTGCACTTAGTGGCGCGTAAAGTTCTGTAGTATTATAAAATTAAAAATAAACGACGGCTAATTAGCACAAAACATTTTATGAAATTTAGGTTATTATCGATGCTTGAGAAATTTCTCAGATGGAAATCCTGTTAACACCCATCTACTTAATTATTTATTGGAAAATATTTCTTTGCGAGGAAACTTGATTTATGTGTAAAACGTCGTAAAAATGAGACACCTGCAGTGCCCTTAATTGCAGGAAAATTTCTCTTTTTAGATTTATCCGAGCATACATTTCCCATAGGTTACTTTAACTGTAATTTTAATTTTAAATAGTATTAGAGATCAAGATAGTTTCTGATAATATCAGATGTTGATTAAGAGAATGTAATGTCTGTTAATCAGTAGAAATTACTATCCCCGATCTATAACCTATAGGATTTTTCGGATAGGGACAACTCGGCGGCGCCGATTAGCCGCCCGCCATGCCAATTCGACGCCAGCCATTTCAGCACCAACCGATTCGGCGCCAAGTGCAATGTAGGTCGGCATGGAGCCGAGGCATTCACATAACTAGCATTTAGCGCCTAATTGGCTTGGAGCCGAATTGGACTGACGCCGAATCGGCTTGGCGTTGAATTGACGGCGCCGAGTGTACCAGATCGTAACAGTTTCAGACTCATCCAAAACAGAATTCCCCCATTAGTTTGTTAGCCAACAAAGGATAATGTTGCAGTAGATAGCGCTATTCGGGAGTTTAAACATTTTTAGCAAAATATTCCTCATTTGTCCTTTAATGAAAGTTCTGTCACAGATAAGTTACCCTTACTATTACCTAAGTCGCATTAAATAAATAACAATGCCCAAATAATGCTGAAATAAATAGTTTCCCTTAAATTTAATTGTCCTTCACTTTAATTAACACTGTATATTTAATTGCTAAAAAGTTTGAAAAGCAAACGAGTTTACCTAACTTCCACTTTACCTTCGCGAAAGGGTACGTGATTATTTTGTAAATTCTGCTATAACAGATAATAACTGAGAGAGTTCCGTGGCCTGTTTAAAACATGCGTCCTGTATAAATAATAAGAGGTTAGAACGTCAGATATTATTATCTTCTCAAAAGTTTATTGACTTTAGGTTTTGATGGATGGTATAATTATATTGCCCTGTAGATTTGATTTCTAACAAAGTTCTAATGATTAATAGCACCCATAAGTGATAATCTAACACTGCACTTATCTTCAAAACTTTGCTAATCAAATCAAAATTACTGATTAATTTAACCATCAGTCAGGGTACCAGGGCATAGAAGAGAACGAAAAGGCAGACAGACTAGCTTGGGGAGGAGCTGAACTGACAATGGTCGGTCCAAAGCCGCACTTGCGGCATCGCTTGTAGCAGCGCAAAGGGCTTCATCAAAGACTGTGTTTAGTGAGGCACACTGCAACAGTGAGGCACAGTGTCTGGATTGAGACAGTCTAAACTGTTTATTCGAGATCCATCCAGGGATTATACAAAGGAAATCCTGAAACTCGACAGGAGGAACATAAAACTTGTAACTTAAAGGACACTGCAAGATAAGAAAGGACCTCAGTACATTGGGGATACTAAATGACCCAACGTACAGAGCGTGTGACATGGAAGATGTGAAGCATTGGCGGCGAAAAGACTGAGGAGGTTCAGAGTTCCCTTTCTGGAAACACACGGACTCCAGGTCATCTCCCCCAAGGACATCCTGGATTTCATCAAAGGTACAGGGCTACTTGAAGGAGAATAATTTTAGACGGGGCAAAATAGGTCAATCCTGCCCGCGGTGCAGTGGGATTAACGACCACACCCAAGGAACAAAAAAAACATCGGTTACCATGGCAACCATTTAAATATTGATATCTTTTAAACCTCCTACATAGCAATTTAAAATAAACTTGGACGAGTTGGCTGTGATTTTATGCAAGTTAAATGGAAGCATGGCCAACTGGACCAAGTTGATTTTATTTTTTGGTTACTGTTATTCTGCCCCATGTCAGATATTTTCTATTTATATTATATAGAAGCCAATTGGGAATATTAAGATGTATTTAGATATGAAAGAAAACATATTTTGTGTGACTTAACATAACATGTTAATAGTCGATGTAAAATAGAGCGTATAATTTTCTATTCTTTGAGCATTGACCTAAGAGTGGGTACTCAGTTCTGTTCATTAATTTTATTGTCTTACTTTTAATTTATTTTTCCGTCAATTACAATTGAGGTTGTGTTATAATCCGTGCATGGAAATTCTCGTGGGCACTCGTGCTTATAGTGAGATGGCCATTAAACTCCTTTCTAAATGGTTGGTAAAATTGTTTGTAATCTGGTATTCGTGATATTTTCATTTAAAGCTAAAACATCATGGAAGTTGTTTTTCCAACCGACTCGGTTTTAACTCGGTAGTTAACGTTGATAGAACATAATTTTTATGTGGGTACCGTTTGTTCGGTTCACGTCTTAGAATTTTGATAGGTCGGGCATTGTTGTTTGTGAATACAAAGCAGATAAATGCGGTTAACATTTGCATAAAATTGTCTGTCAAATAAAGGTAATTAAATGGACGTTAAAGTATACGTGCGGCAAACCGCCAAAGTCCAGCTGAATAAACACACCCGGACTTTGTGTAACCGAAGCCTGCTGTAGAATCCTTTATAATATCCATATTACGTTTCATGTTATAATTCTCTTCCCATTAGCTCCAATTCCTTTAGGCAATTTGATTACTCTGATGTTAACCCCTTTAATAAAATTTCCGGATTAACCATTCACTCTTGTGTGAACTCGTGGTTGTTATTAATTAAATGCATTATCGTTCAACGCCATTGTTTTAGTTTTGGAATAGTTCATCTTTCGCTCGAGAAGCACCTACGTGCAAATATTTCATTGTCTTCGCTTTCAAGTTTTATACTTCCCTTTGCTCTTGGCAGGAAAGTCGATCTTGTAGTGGCTTGCAATTTTCACCCTTAAAATTTTCATGAACCAAACTATATTCAGTATCCGCCTGATATCAAGGTTATATTCTCTATTATCCTCTTTAAAGGGTTCTTTTCCATTTTCAGCCCTTGCACCATTCGAAAACGATTTTTTATTAATTCCCGATGTTCATATTTTTGGGGTTACAAGCGGCTTTATTATTTGACCTGACATTTCATGCGTGAGTCATTTTCAATAATGAAAATGTTAAAACGTAACGGGTATAACTTTAAATTTACAGACGTGTTCCAGTGAAACTCGGCAGATAAATTTTCGTTTGAATGAACGCACCTTGACTGGCTTCGTTTCGCGGATATGAAATGTGTAAAATCGAAATACCTATCCGAGCTAACGTGCTCGCATCTTCTTATCTACGAGTTGCCGCCTCTTTATACGGCCCCGATTACAACATGGAGCCAGAAAAGATGCAATGTCAATATTTCACCGATTCCTTTTGATGATAAGCATACCTAGGGCTTTCAATGACGCTTGAAAAGGGCTAAATGGCATATTGAACATGAACATCTTGTAAGATTCCCCTCGGCTATATATCTTTGCCTCTTCTTTTAAATGTATAGTTTTATTGTCGACTGTGTATTTAAGGAAGATTTAGCGACTATTACGAAGTGTTAGGTTCCAGACAATCGTCGTAAACCGAATCATCCCCTTTCTTTTCTTATGGATGTTTGTACTGTATTCTACTGCCACAGAAGAGCGAGAGGAATTTTAGAGATCTGATGCTGACTCGGATCAGTTCCTGATAAGCTCAAAACAGAACAAATAAAACTAAATATAGAAAGAAAGAAAAATATAGGTACTCCACCATAATGTCACGAAACAAAATTCGCTTCCAACACCATTTTATTGTTTTAAACTGAAAGAATGTTGTTGAAATAAAGTTCTGGGTCTAGCCGCTTCTCCTTTAGCGCGTTCAGTTCACTTTAGTTCCTTTTCAGAAAAATAATTTTAAATTCCAAATGTCCATATTATGCTGCATTAAATCCTAACTGTATAAAGCATTTCTTAATATAATTTAATTAATCATATTTCAGTACGTTCACAAAAATTCAATAAAAATTTCACCACGTTTACCCTCCAACACCGATTAGATTTAGAAAGAAAATGAAATTACTGTAAATCGCTCGACCCTATATTTGAGCATGAAAATGTGTTTTCTATATTCGTACAGGTACGAAAGGGCGAAAGGTAGGGAAAGTGCTTTGTGTGTATGTACTTATTAATAAATAATACGATTAAATACTTAAACTCAGAGCATAAACCTGGTGGTGTTTCTAATGCAATTAGAATCTTTTCACCCCTGCGTGGCGCCTCCACCAAAAATCATAAAATTTTCGCAGCACTTCTTCCCATCCAATTTAGAAGAAAAATAAATTTATTATAGTGGGGGTTAGCTCTCTTATCAGGGAAAGTGGTGTTGCTAATGCAGGTAGATTAATTTCACCCTAGCGGGCGGCGGCGCCTCCACCAAAATTTCGTCAAATTTTAATTACAGTTATGCGTCATGCACGTAGTAGTGCTTATTGCAATTTTCTTTGCTTGTGCTGTCGTGATAGATAATTTGAAAGCTTATTGACGTCATATTGAATGTGCACGTTATTATCAGAGAGATAATAAATATTAGCAAAATGAAGTATTTTTTCTTTATTGTTAGAATAAAAAAATGTTTTATACTTTTACCATTTAACTTTTTTTATTTTATTGACTTCTAAAACCGAAATCCCGATAAATACCTCAAGAGAAATAATTGAATGTTATCCTTACTTTGTATAACTTTATATGAAAGTAGATATTAAAGCTTTGGGGGTCTTCTAAAACGAACAGTGTGGGCGCATTTCACTTCCAAGGTCAAATCGATATCACGCCCCAGAGATAAAATTAACTTAGTTTGCTATGCATTTTGCTTCTGAAAATAAATCTTGCATAAACTCTCTTCCGGGCGTCCAAACTTGTAAAATTACTAACGATTTTCCACCTGTCACTCATCTAATTTTTATAAATATGAAAATTTAATCGAGTTCGCTGTAACAAAACTGCTCGCTTAGTTGCCTTTCCAGTCTGTTCGTTATACAGGGTCCAAAATGCATTAATCATCACTTTGCAGGGACGCAGTTATTGACAACTTCATATCGAGCGAAGTGTTTTTTGACAGCTTACTTTAAAAGTAATTTTATTATATTCACCTGTCTTTTGCAAGAAAATGACGTTGAGTATAATACCATTTGTCTTACGAATCAACAGCCTTTGTGAATAGGTACCCTTAAGCGTGGAGTAAAACTTTTTACAACAATTAAACAGATTCTATGTTGTTCTAATGTTATAATGCGACTGTGTTTGTTTTCGGGAAAGTTCTCCTAATGCGTTCTCTGCTAAGGGTACACAGTCTGAAACTTGGCATTATATTCATGCTAGAATTTGCTAAAGTTGATGTTGATGTTTTGTTACCTGAACTAAAACTTTGTTATTGGGAGAAACACAATATCTATTAATTACGTTGCGAAAAAGTTATCGTGTGGTTCGGAAAAAACCAGCATGAAAAAAATAATCACATTGGTATCGATTACTAGAACACAATTTGCGTCACTGAATGTTTCAAAGAAAGAAGACTTTTCTATAATTAACACTACAGCTGCTGTTTTTACTTTCCCATACCACCACTTGTAGGGAAGTATTGATACCATGAAAATTTTCAAAATTGAGATTTTCATAGAAATACGTGTTTTGGGTCCTTAGGAAATAATTTTTTGTAACCATAGGGTAGTAATCCTCCATTCCGGGGTTTTTGAGATAGCGTCGATTGTGCAGCATATACAATTTTAGGATCAATGTAGGTTGCGTATAGGTACAGGATTTTATGACTTTTTCGGTATTCAACTATTCTCAAACAGTAGAATTTCCAAGTGTGGTTTGTTTCTTGGCGATTTTGACCGTTAACAAGGAAACTGCTCCATATTATATGATTTTTAATTAATTTTAGTAAATTTCGGTTTCGGAAAATCCATATTACGTAATTTACCACCACCAAATTTGTGATAAACAAATGCGGTGTTAACATATTTTAGTATCATATCCCGACCTGTTCTTACTAGTTCTGTTCAAGATGCCGATGAGCAAAGTACTACTATTGGTTTTATTAATTACTACCTTCCGCTCTTTACCCGCCAAAGTGATTAATGTTGATGCTGGGCCACCACTAACATGTAGTTCTTGTGAAATAACGGTAAATGCGCGTAAATAATATTTTTTATTTATTTCAATTTTTCTTTAAACATCGATATTTTATTAGGTGGAAGTAACCCTAACTCGGGACGTGTCCACGAAAATGCAGTTAGAGGCAATAACCATTTTAAAACAATTTTACAACCAAGAGAAGGTCTGTTTATCCTTGGCACAATATTTTGAAGAAAATTATCCGCGATATTATTGGAGCGCCGTACAATATGATACGGATTTTAATGTTCATTATGTTAAACTAATTTCTTTTCGTGTAAACCGTGGTGTAAACAATGTTAAAAATTACATATTGTTTGCCACAAAATTTTAAACTTTTATATGTCTGTGTGTATTAGTAATTTTTAATAAATACTGAATATAAATATAAATATTGAATTTTTTATGGGAACTAAATTAGATTAAAAAATATCTTAGATGTACTTACTCCAAAAAAGGAAGCAGCAATAAGAAATGTTTTAGGGATGCCAATGCTGTCTCGCCAACTACTGTGTGGATACCAAAAACGAAATGTTTATTTTTAGTATGGGATAGTCCAGCGGAGATGCGCAACTGCACTTTTTTGTTATTGTTTTGAATTGTGAACCCAATCAATTTTTTGAAGGCACCCCCTGTATATGAAAATTGCTACTGGTTTAATATAATCGGAACAATTGATGCAAATGGTTGAAAATTATCAAATAACCAACCTGACACTTTTTTCTAACGCATATTTTTCTTAATGTTGCTATGTTTATTTCTCGTCACGTAATTTGTAAATTAATCGTTATTTTTTTTTGTTCTCCTTAGGATAGAGTATTAATCCTGAAACCACAGAAGACCTAAGCTTCCTGAGATTACCAATTAACCATCTTCCCGATTAAATCTAACAGGGTTTCCACATACTATAGAAACTGGTAGTTTAAATGTCGTTAATTTTTTTTTGTTTTAAAATCCTAAGTAAACAATTTTGGAGGTGCAAATCCTGGATTATAGTCAATATTGTTACATAATTAGTTCATTCATTCAAAAAATGAAAATGGATGTTCAAATATTTACTCATTTTTATAATTTCCACAGTGTCTGATCCTTGAAAAAAGTGTTTACGGCATTTACTAATTAAAAAAACATTCATTCATTTAATAATCATACAAGTACGTAAACAGGAGTAAATAATTTATGAAATTAAAAAAAAAATTATCTGCGGTTTGTGTTAGCAAATTTGGGATATCTCGAGTTCAGTTGTTTTCTTCGTCTCGTAATCCGTGTAAATTCAAATTTGTAAACTTCACCTGCACGAGCTCGGGTGAGGTAATTGGATAAAGGATAAAGGACGTTATGCGACTGTTTCCAAAGCTCACTTTGATATACAGTTTGCTCAGCGACCTCCGAAGTAGGTGTAACGTAATACCAAAGTGACTTCTAATTACCTTTATTTGTTCGGATTCGTTTGGTGTTTGTTTACAAATACAAATTCATAATGAAATTCGAAATAGACAAACGTAAACGCGCTCGGAATATCGATAAACCTGTCCTGATTTTAAATTAATTAAAGATTTTTTCGTGTGCAAAACAACGCCCTGTTTTCGTTAAATGGGTTGGGGTGTTGATTCGCTGAAACTTATAAGGATTTCATGGCAATTTCTCATCTGACACAAATAAAAAGCGTTATTAAAAATTAATGAGTATTAATTTATTGCTGCTGGGAAACAGCTATTTATTATTTTCGCACTCCTTGTCCGGTATTTGACCTCTTCTACAAACCTTATTAAGGCTGGGTGGTTTTTGAAATTTTTTGTCGACATTTGAGGTCAAGTAGGTGGATTAATATAATGATAAATTCTAAACAAAATTCCTGTGGCTTTATAGAACAAAGGATTCTTAAAAATACTTCTTGTTGTAATATTTAAGCCCGGTGAGTCAAATGACTTGAACAACAAACTTAAGATTGAAATAATTCAACAAGAATATTTCAGATCCCTCCACTGGTTAAATTGCTATTAACCAGTGATCCTTAAGACGTATTACTCGGGGTGCCACGAGATGTCCGGTTCCCACCATATTAGTTCAATTATTTCGAGAACTGTGTGGGCGATCCCCGTGGTCGTGTGCGAATTTTTGCTTGATATTTAGCTGCAAGTACAAGAGGCTACGTAGGATTCAACTTTTCCTGCAAGCACTCGATTTTGATCAGGAAAACTGAACGGTGGTTGATGTATATGAGGATAAAATGTATTACACCGAGCTTTTATAATTATTATAATTAATATAATTATCATTCTAAATTTGTAGACTAAAGAGGTGTGCTATATCGATTTTTGTTTGTGTTACTCCTTCCTCGACTAAGACGACATCTTAAAATAATTTGTTCTTTTGTAACTTTCTTACAAGTTTTAAATATTAGACTCCCCCAGTTTTTAATTAAAGGTCATTTTTCTGAAGGGACATTCATTTCCGTTACGAACGGAGGGTGAAAGCATAAGAAAACCCAGCATGAGAGGGTGTCATAAAAAAGGAAAAAAAAAGTCAAAAGCTCCTTACGTCTAGTTCTGCTCCGGCAGTGGGGAAATACCGAAACGGCGGCGTTCGACCTTTGACGTATTGAAAAATCTTCACTCCAGCTTTCTTCCATTCAACTTTGTGCAGCTGCTCCAAGGGTACACTATGCTCGCATTTCAAAATGACATCGCCACCTTTCACGGCGTATTTTGGCATTACGAGTTCTAGTCGTTCTATTGTCGCCAGGGAGCCTGGAACACAAAAGAGAACGTGTCAAAAAGAAAACCTTCCAATACTATCAGTACGATGTTCCTTTTTTGTTGTACTACCACAAACACTTTATTTATTATATATTTATCGAACCCACTTTCGGTGTTGAAAAATGAAAAAGGTTGTTAAAGTTAACAATATTTATAACTTAAAAAAAAGGACAATTCTCAAGCGTGTACCTTTCACACCACCTGCGAATGAAATATCGAGGTCATTTTGGCAGATAAATTGTAGAGCATTAACAGAAGGTCTAGTTTCCCTGAAATATTTATACAAAGAATAAACTTCAAAGTTTGCCCCGACAAAGGATTAAAAATACCTGACGTTCATTTCACCCTTTTTCACATCTATGCCTACGCTTTTCACGAATTGTTTGACTTTAATTACACTTTACCTTGTTAAAGGCCTCTGCCAACTCCAGAAGATCAACATTAGCAAAAAATTATGCGAACAAATATTAACGTATATCAGGTGGTTGATTTTACTTTTAATAACCTTACTTGAAAGTTAATTGAAGTTACCTGAACTCTCAAAATACAAATATTTATATTTCAGCACACATTTTTCTTCTGTTTTTGAAAGATATTGCGAATCAAACAAAATAAAAATTTGTTAGAGTTTGTCTAATAAGTTATCAAAAACGTTGGTGTAGCGTAGGAGGTTCGATTACCACTGGCGTCCGTGTTTTATGTTTAAAAAAATATAAAGCTTACAATAACAAAATATGTACATAATAAAAGTATCTTTTTGATAGGGACTGTATAAATTCCGTTATTTTATATTCGGGGGTATAATATCAAAAAACAGAGGAGAATCTAAATAAATATTAATTAGGGTAGGAGTCAAATCCGTTGAGCTTTTAAAATATGAAGCACAGGCTATTTACTTCCCGATAAACAGAAACATTCGAATTTAACAGGGACAGGGCGGGTTGCTCCCTGTCCGAAAAGGTACTACCCTATTTACTATGAAGGCGTATTCGAGATTCGAACAACAATTTTTTTGGGAAAATTTTATTAATTTTACAAAATTATGATTGTGGAATATTCATTCAAAATTATTTAACCAGATTTATCTGAATATTTTTTTATTTTAATTCCGTCATTATCATCTGTTATCAGATTTCAAGTAAAAATCCGGATGTATACATCTCATTTCATTAAAAAAAACAAACTCCTGAAAATACGTTAACTATTTAACTCTGAAAATTCCATTATCCAGTTACATTATTATAAAATACATACATCAGTAGAATTTATTCGAGCAAATTGTTTGCGTTATTCAACTCTCTAAATTATATTCTAATTTAAAAAAAAAGTTTGTAAGGTATCTGTTGTAGATGTATTTTTAACTTTTTTTTTTATTAAACGTAAAAAAGCCTCTATGTTATTTATCGTGTGTCAGGTGATTTTTGAATTATTTAGAGCCGGTCTTTCAATTCGAATTTAACTTCCAGTGAAGCTAACCCCCTTTGAAATTAGTTCAAAGAAGATTGACAAGGACAGACATATAAAAGGAACTAGTATTTCTGCGCGTGCTCGCTGTAATTTAGAGCACGGTAGTTGGCTGTTAAGCGATTATGTCCAAAGGGCCACGCCCACAGTTGTTTGGTTTTACGCATGCGCACTATACATTTATTTTCTGTGATCTGTTTATCCTTGTTACACTTTCTAAAAATTACATTCTTCTTTGAATCACCAACATTTTTCTCAGGCTCCCTTAACGGTCCCCTACAACTACCCTAGACGAAATGTGCCCTTTTGGAATCACCCTGTATTACCTACTTTGTAAACACTGCAATAAAATGCAGTTCTGCAAGTTTATACAGAGTATAGTAACACGACTGGTTAAAATTATTTTAATCTAGAGTGCGCGCTTTGTTAATGTCTGTCAGAATTAGACAGGATCAAGGCACTCTAGTTTAATCTTCCTAGATTATAGTGTAAGCACTAAAATTTCCTTTGAGTCAGACAGTTCACAATTCAGATCTGCGATGTTTGAATTTTATCTGAAAATATATTTTTCAGATAATCCAATGATATTGATATAAAGCTCTAAATCTGGGTTTCCATTATAATCTCAGAAAACAATTTAACACACATACTAAACTTCAAATTTCGAGTAAAAGTAATAAAGTCGGAAATCTGGATTTTCATGGATTTCCATAATAATATCCGAAACCGGATTTATGATCAGAGTGCCGTAAGATTTCCATTCTGTATCTTTTACAGATTTGAAATAAATTATTGTTTTGGGTGATAACTGTAACAGGGCTTTTAGCTATCTCGTTTACATTATTTGTAAATCATCACCTCGTAGATTTTCAATAAAGTAAAGCTGATTCAACCAACAATCAGAGAGGTAATCAATCAATCATTTAATGATCGTAACATTTTGTGACATTGTAACAACAACGAGAGCTTCAAATTAAAGTAAAATACAAGCACGTAAAGAGTAATCGGATTCCATCGAAAACAAGGAAACATATTTACTTTTTTATGCTTTCTCTACATACTAACATACACATTCATTACAAAAAATGAAATAAAAACCGGAAAGCGTAATGGAATTATAATATTAATAGCTGCATCTGGTGGTTACAAGAGTAATTATGACCACTATACGGATTCGAGTTGTGATTAATGTTCCTGAGGATTACAACAAAATTTTTCCTTTACGTCTTCTTATTTGCATCACGGTTTTGACAATTATCTCGCATCAGAAGCGAGATGTCGCACTAACTCGTAGCATTATTAAATATAAAATTTAAGCTTGCAGTAACTCACATTGTAGCGGGTGTAATATCGGAACAGCCACGTTTCCTGCTTTATGGGGTAATTTCGTCTGATTTTGCCGCTACGTACCTCTACCCGTTCTTGTAATATAATATGCGTTAATATTGACGTCTAACAACATCTATCTAATATATTATTCCGAGAAAGTCTCCTTTTACATATTCATTAATCACAATCTACTCCATTAATTAAAAGGGGTATTAAGTTTAAATTTAATAAATTAGGAACAAAAGTTGGACCTCAAGTTCTTTTTTATGTCGCGAACTGAAAGAGCTGAAAGCAATGGGGATTTTATCTTTAGAAAACGTGCCTAATGTGAACGAAGAGGACGGTACAACCAGAAATTAGGCCCATTTCGTTGCGGTCGTCCTCCACACACACACTAGGGATTTTAGCTTTGGGATTATCTCCGCCTTCGTTTCCAAACAAGATCTAACACTGTGGCTTTGCGTACAAATATCTAAACAAATTTCTCCACTGATTGGGTATGCGAGAGATACAAGAGGACTGGACGTGAGGAAAAGAAATAATTGACAGGTGCTTCTTGGATACGAATTGTGAATTTTCATATCAGCAAGAGGGCGAGAAGATATATAGCTCTAGACGTAAGATTTATAATGTAACATTATGTGTTTGCAATAGTTTGGGTTCCCGCAAGGAATTTGATCAGGAGTTGCTCGGAGTGTTTGGGATGGATGATAAATACCTTCCAGTAGTCCGTTGTTTCCTGATCTATGACGTGCTAAAAGTCACCACTTACAACCCTATGAAAATCTGTATGTTTATTACAGGTCGTTAAATAATAGAGTTTGTTATTGTTGGGATTTCTTGCCTTAAGTAATTTACAGTACTGTCAAATATAAATATACCATTAAACTCGCTTCTGATTGAGTATTATGTAATTCTAACAGAGAGTTCTTAATAAAAGCACTTGATGCTTCTCTTGTAATGCAATTACAAGGGTGCCAATAAATACTCTTATTGCCTTGTATTAATTTACAGCATCATCTTAAAAGGATAGCGCGTAAAATTAATTCCTTTGTCTTTTATTGACTAATCTACTAATAAAGGCTTTATTTCTCTTTATCTTGCAGGTAACTGACAACAACATAATACAATTATTAAAATTTATTTGTACCCGTCATTATCATTGTAAAGGTATCTCTAATTGTACCTACTTTATCTCTCTCCCTCTATTTGTTCCTCTCAGACTAATAAATATTATAAATTAAACTTAATTCCTTAAGAATCATTCGTTGACTTTTATTAGCCGAGCTTTCAACAAAAGATCCCTCCCTAATTTATACGGTATCACGAATTTCTTGTTTTGTTATAATTAACTTACAAGCTTCCTTGGAGGTAGGTACTACAAGGGCTTTGTTTTAGATAGAATAAAGCTAGAAAAGTACAACATTAACCAACAACATACTAAAGCTCAATTTTTAAAATTGAATTACAAGACGGTGTACAAAAGCTCTCTTTGTTGCTCTAAATGTAATGCATAGAATGGTAAAAGCTCGTGTAATTATACGACTGGCAATAAGGGGGCTTTTCTTGATTGTATTACCCAAAAGGTTCTTTTTTTTGTAATTATAATTGAGGGTTTTATTATGTAATATTATTAAATATTAAGTTTAGTTGTAATTTGATTACATAACATAATCTTTTCCGCCTATGTTCGTTATTTTTTGTCTAATTTTTTGCAGTAATTGTCACTGATAATGAAAACTGTATATAACAAAGTCACGATGCCAAAAAAACATAATTACTTCTTTGAAACTGTCAACAAAAATTCTTTTCTTAATACAGTTGCAAATTTGAAGAACATTTTATAATTTAATTATAGGCTTAATATTAGAAGTTGTCGCTCTCAATTACAGGAAGGTCGTATTTTTGGTTGTAGTTTAATTACTGAGTTGTCAACAAACACTCTCCCTGTCTTTGTAATTTACAGCATCACTAAATTGTTTCGTTATAATTAATTTTGTCAATAGTGTTGTCGTCAATTGTAATTTATTAATCACAAGGCTGGTAAATGGTAATACGAGAGTAACTATTAATACACGTATGAAATTTATAGCCCGGCCGTTGAGATGTCTAGTTGTAATTTATTTGAAAGACATCCAAGACATCATTGTCAGAATATATATTTTGGATAGAATTTGATAATAGATTTTTTTCCATAGTGACTAATAATCCAGGAAGTTATTTAATTTATTATTTGGGTTGCCTATTTTACTTTATATACTGCCCAATTTAATTACGGAACCACTCACAAAAGCCTTTTTCCGTAACCGTCTTAAAAGTCATCATTTTTAATACCAAAAACTGACATTCAAGTTGAAGTTTTTGTTACTAGTAAAGAAATGTGTGTGTTGCTAGGCAACACTTTTAGTTCCTTGAATCCTTTTACTTCCTAGGAACTTTTACTTTTAACATTTTTGGTTAAGATTTAAATTGTTATATTCAAACATTTTCGATGATTACTTGTCAGTTTGACAAATCTTAATTTTATTATTTTGAATGCGGTTGTTCCGGTTGCAGAAAAAATAGTATGTTTCAATCGGTTTAAAAGGGATTTCTTTTGGCTCCGCAATATAGTATCCGTTCGGCTACAGCTCACAAATGGAAAATTTGCTTGTCAAAAAAGTGACACTTTTAATCCTAATAAATTTTAATCCTAATTTCTGGGATAGTTCAAATGAGTCACGGTCTGATAGGTCTGCTAAAAGTTCTCTTATACTATAAGGTTTATTGCTATTATAATTAGAAGTTAATTATATCTCATTTAATCACAGGAGGATCTCTAATAGAAGCTTTGCTATTATAATTAGAAGTTAATGGTATTTCAATTTTATTCACAAGAACATCTTAGTAGTTCACAAAATTTCCTTTGTGTGATGTGTTTCACCAAGGAATTAATACAAAGGGTTACCACAAACCTCATTTTGGGAGGTTGCAGTTACAGAGTAACTGTACAATTATTTTTGTAATGTTTAATTTAATTTTATACGTCAACATAATCCTCTTTTAGTTCAAATTGAGAAGACTTTTTGTTGTTCTATATTTTTTAAAGATACTATCAAAATCTTTTTCTTTCCGTCGAGAATTGTCAGTGTCAACCAAAGCTTTTCAGACGTTTATAAAATAGAAAAAAAAATTCAGTAAGTAAAAGATTTGTCTGCCTCAGGATTTAGTTTCCAAAGGTCTCATTTATTGAAAGCGTCCTTTCTGTACAAGCTTTAAAACAATATCGTATTATCATAACAATTAAATCCATCTTTAACATAAAAGAGCTGGGAACAAAAGAAACTAAAAAAAATGTGTACTATAATCACAGTACTGTTCTAATTTACTGGGCCTCATTAAATGTTTTATTTGAAGTAGTTCAACAAAAACTGTTAGAGAGGGGTGCTTTTTCTTACTAAGTGATAATTATATTTTTGTGGTAATTTAATGACAGGACGGTCTATATGAGCTTTTGCCGTGGCAATATATAAATTGGGATGCATTTGTTAAACATGGAATTAAAATTTCTTTTTTGAATTCAGTTGTCGTTTTTTTTCTCAATAAATCGTCGTAATTCAAATTCAATTATAAGACTATTAGACGATAAAATAGTCACCCTGTATATTTATTACAGGAGACGGTCTTTATCTGTTTCTTTAAACGTCTTGTAATATTATGTGCGTCAACAGCAGCTCTTTTTGTATTAAAGTTGATATAATAATGAATCATAAAAGATTGCCTTGACTTCATTTACTAAACTTTCCGTTTTCTGTAAAGTATATTATGAGTTTTAAAATACCGTCCTGATATTTTAATAATAAACTTCATTTTAAAAAAAATACTCAAATACCTAACAACAAAAGCTTTAGTCTTACAGATATGTAGTACTTTAATGGAAAGCTATAAACAATCTATTTCACCATGGCTTTGATAAATCCCAAGGGAAATAATTTCCTTCTCGATTATAATTGAAACAAATGGAACTCTGAAGCTTAACTTAGATCAATGAACAGTCACTATTCCACTGATTTGTTTGTGTATCAATGCAATGATTGTAAAGTTTGTCTTTCACCCAATAACACTGTGGGGGGGGGGATCTGCATGAGTAATAATAAATTAAGTAATCCTTGCAATTTGTTTAATACACTACCAAGAACAGTTCTCGGTTCACAAACTAATTTGCTATTACGCTTTAATGTTAAATAAATATTTTGAGAGAGTCTAGGATATGGAGAAAGTTTACTTGTAATAAAAATTTAAACTAATAAAGCTTTGCTAGAAATGTAGCAACAATTATTATTATTGATTATTTAACTGAGATTGTTTATTAATAAAAGCCTTCATAAATTTTCTATAACAACTGAGGTTATCCTGTATTTATCAAAACGGGGTTGAATCGGTTAACGCCCCGAACTGACCCAAGTACAGTCTTGACGTAGTTCGACCCAATTATTCCTAGTTCAACAAGCCTAGCGGATGTTTCACCTGTTAACCCCGCCAAGTCGTCTTGTAAACAAAAGTTGCTTCTGCTCACCTCGAAGCAGATGTACTTCAAGATGATGAATATACTAACAAACCACTTGCGAATGTAGGATGAGGATAATACAAACGGGTGGTAGTTCTCTATTCCGTTACCGCTTCACGCTCCATCATCCTTCCTGTTTTAGCACATCAAAGTAAACGACTCGGATGATGACGTGTAGCTAATCAGACAAAACATGCATCGACTGAGATAATTACGAGCCGGCTAATTGCATCCTGTCTTCAGGACAATCGATTTCTTTTTCTTGGATGCCACGTAACTGCAACTGTCTTTGTTTATTGGGTTAGAGCACGTGCAAGGTTGGAAAAGCCGGAATTACGCGTCCCCATGACAAGTGAAAACTCGAGGGGACCCGAAATAATTCGCGTTATTAGTTTATCCGATGAAATTTCAATTGTATCCGATTACTGCCACCTACAGTTTAAACTAATTTGCGATTCTCCCACTATGCTTTTACTAATTTACTTTATTGGGGTTAATTTTCGCGCTGGAAGATTTCTGGTGAGGAATTTTAAAGAGATTGGGGATCCCCAGTAACTTTGGAAGAACGAGGTGACAAAATGGACGTTTCTTTTAATTATTTGTAACTGTTATTTTCTTACTCAACTTCTTCCACAACTTTTCCCTAAAGACTAGTTAGCTTTCTCCAATTCCTTTGTAAACGTCACAGTCAATATTTATGCTGCTTTTATCTTCATTACCGCATCAATAATTAAGTTCTAGCAAGTGTACAGTGTCTGTTCAAGTTGTGCTAGTAATGATAGGGTTGGTCTGAATTTTCTGATCGATATATCGGGTATTATTATTATACCTTACATTTTTTTCCAAGAAATAAAAAGACTAATCAGTAAGTAATAGTATTCGTGTTATTAACCCAAAAATAATAAATAGGTATTATACGTCAATAATTTTAGTGGGGAAATACGCGAATAAATTGTTTGTTTAAAAAATTGTTAAATCAATTAAAAATGAAAAATTTTCTAAAACCGTAACAAAGTTTTCCCCTTGTATGATATTATAAATGTATAAGCAAAAGTTTTATTGTGTATTTTTTCATTCAGTTTTCCTCTCATTTTCTCTTTGTTTAAGGGAAAAAAGCGTCAGCTATTGAATTTTTTTACCTTCACATATGAACGAGCCTGAATTCATATTCATGATAAAAGCCCGCATGCAAATTTCCAAGTGTTCCATATTTAAAAGGTTTTATTCGCTCATATATTCGTTTGGAGCTAACTTATTGTGAATATCCGATGCTTATTTGAAAGTAAGGTTTATAAGCCTCTCATTTCGTTGTAATCAACGTTAAGTTGGTTTTAGGGCTTTTAAATCTGTATGCACTGGTACATACACCCTTTGTTTGATTTCGACAGGGAAATTACATTTTCGAAACGCGGGCTACTTGGAATGGAGTGCGTGACCTGAACCTTGTAGCGTAAAAAATGGGCAAATTTCCTTCTGAAATATTTAACTTGCTTCGGATTTCTGGAATTGCTTTCAATTTTGCTGTGTCTGACGTTAACATTGAAGATGTTATATATCACTGCTTATTTTCCAACGAAGGCTTAAGCGCTTATTCCGTATTATATTAAATTCCTAAAATCAAATACGAACGGTGTTTGCCCTGGAATCAATTAGCTGGCTACTTGGGGGCTTAAAGTGAAATTCAAAATACTATCATTTAATTTGCGGGAAATCCTATTAGGATTATAGAAGCTGACCTTTATAGAAGCATCGGCCTTTATTAATTATTCTCTCATGAGCAGGATATTGGGGATGAATATATATATTCTGTCAAGAGAGCGGATCTTATCAGTGGATAAACTACCCTTTAATCTCGTGCGATTCAAAACTATCCTAATGTGCAAGTTTGCTAATGTAATTTTCCATAGTTACTGTTAGTTCCACACATAAAACTTTTCCAACAATTTCCATTATTAAAATTAGTACTTTAATGTTTAAACTATCTATGGTCCAGTAGGTACATTGTTTCACAACTTAAAAAAAAATTATAGTTTTCCAGCAAAAGTAAATGTTTATTTAATTTAATTTACGATCGTTGCTATGTAAAAAGTGTTTATATGAAGAAAAGTGTTACTAAGTAGAAAAGTAGCATTTTTCTCTATTGTTTTCTATCGAGAAAAGACTCTTCCATATTGAATGTAATTATATCTTCAACCTTTTGACCTTTCTATGCATTCCGAGTTACTAATTAATATTTTAATTCTGTGTCGAATTTGATTGTACCGATTTATAAAACAAACCACACATACTTGCTTTATATATTGAGAGAATTAACAAATAAAATGTTTTATTGGTATTTTATGGTTTGCTAGTTAACAAATATAATTATTTTCAAACAATGGAATACGTTTTAATTGGTTACTAACTAGATTTAATATTGCAATGCACGACGATACTTTTCTACGAATTCAACATGAATATTGTATTATATTCTGTTAAAATATTACTGTGGCTATTAATGATTCAGAAAGTACAATCAAAAACTTGTAAGATGTGAATATTTTTAACTTACATAAATTATTTGTGTATTTGTTTGATGCAGGTATCGAATATGGAGGATATTGCACATTAGATAATTGTCAGAGTCCTTACAGACAAATTTTTAGATGGTGTGCTGCGTATTTATTATGTTGCATTAGGAAATATTAGCTGTTTTTGTTTTTTATTATAGATCTTGTATTTTATTTTAGTATTACTTAGTATAGGTAATTCAACATGTAAAAATGCAAAATAAAGTTATATAAGGAAAATAGTTGTAACAGTTGTAATTTAGGCTAATAATTTTTTCCTACTCCAGCACTTTAATGATATATTAGATATGTACTACCTCTACTTTAATAGTTTTCATTAAAATACAAATTTTTCATTACGATACGAGTTTATAGCCAATACTCGGTCTGTATCAAATATTACCACGCCCAGAATAGGCTAGGGTCTCGTTGCTCGACCAATGCTTGAACCGCCCTCGAATCACGTCACCCTGAAATATCGAGTATGAAACATCAAATATTGCCATGACCACCATGGCAATGTTTGATCTTTCATACTCGAACAGGACACAGATCTAACATTTAATTAAATTTGAAATTAATTTTTTCACTATTATGACTAGTCGTAGAAAAATAGTTTTTACACGACCTATATATAAAGACCTACCTTACTCCCTCAAAACAGGGAGTAAAGTGGCCATTTTATTCCCAAGGGAGTAAAAGTACAACAAATGACAAAAAAGTTCAAAATTTTATTTCATGTCGTTCTGACGTTTCAAAAATGCATTCACCTTAGAGAATTTTCCAATTTCAATATTATTCCACTCTCATGGTAGCTTTTAACATTGAAAAGAGCGAACATAACGTTGATGCTTCCAAGGCATTTCGGCAAAATAAACGAGAAATACTCTCTCTGTGTAATTTTCAATGTCTTTACCCACACACCATTCAAAAAAGTCTTGATACGCTTTTTCGTATAATTTTCGCGACTTTGGGGGTAATAAATCCATCGTCACAATCGCTGACGCTTCGTCAATATCTTTCAAATCACCCATTTTCAAGACTTTTCTTAAAACACGACCGCAATTTTAGAATGGCTACCGGTTGTTTACAAATCGCCTAGGTTACGATGCTTTTGAGATGAGATTTTATTAATTGCGATTTTCACCTATCTACCACTGCATATGTGATTGCTTTTGGAAAATTCGTAAATTTTTGCAATTAAGTCCTTTAGGTCGTGTAAAAAATAATATATATACCGCAGGACTAAAGTACTTCTTCATCCCTCGGGTGATTTACTGCCCTCGCTCGCTGCGCTCGTTCAGGCATTAAACTTTCACCCTCGGGGATTAAAAGTTGTACTTTAGTCCCTTGGTATATAATATACTATTTTAGTTGTGTAGTTGTTTGTAATAAATTTTAAAATATTTTTTTATTTGTTTCCATGGCAACTACGTTTTCATTTATTTTTCTTAGGTACCTCCCCTTGAAAACGTATTTTGACCATAACTTAAGATTGGAAAAGGATATCGATATTCGGTTTGCGCCATTGTCTTCCATATCGTCGGATTTAAAAATTTAGAGAAAAATCGAGAAATTTGTCAAACTTCAAAACAGCGCCCATTATTTTTGTCCGAAGGAAAAAATATACATACCAAACCTGAATTCTGAATGATCTCGAAAAGCTCTTACCAACGAGCTCAGGTTTGTTCGTTTGTCGCAATTTTATTGTGAAGAAATGCCCCCCTTCCTCGTGCCCTTATTAAGGGCGCTAGGGTAATAAATGTCTGATCGAAATTGTGTAAAATTGTCAGAAGATTTCAGTAAATATAATTTTGACCTATCTACTTATCCGTCAAAATTTGAGTGAAATGTCCGCTTTTTTAGTCGACCCTGGCCTCCTTGCGGTCACTTAAAATTATTTTCAGTCACCTTCTCTTGGCAACTTTTGTCATACAAATTTTTTCCCAAACCTCTACGATGCAATGAACGGATCGCGACGTATCGGTTTTCTTCTTTTGAACCACATCGAGATTCAGTTTGCTGGACGCACTAACCTCCATATCAGGAGAAAATTCATGAACTGGCTTGTAGGTCATATTTTTGTATTGTTTTTGTAACTTCCATAATATAGTAGGTACAAAAAAAAAAGCACTGAACATTGTTTCATATCAAGGCATATAAGCCTTTGCCCTTTGATGTCAAACAACTGTTTAATCTTTCTCTCTGTACCTAATCATGCAGAACATAATACAGTTTTAGTTTGGGTTTCGAAGGTATAACACTTCAAAGTTGCATAGAATATTTTGGATGTGCTTTCTCACAGTTTCATCCCCCTTATTGCTTCCCGAGTTTATTACAAAGTGCTAACCGGCTCCGCGTTCTGCTAGGTTATTCCATGCTTAAACCAAGCGAGTCTTGCTAAAGTGATAGCAGTGCTAAATGAAAGTTACATGCTTTGTTTGTTGTCTGAAGAGGTGTTTGCATTGCAAGTTCAGTTCAGTTCAGGATAAACCATTCTACTGACTTATTTGTACATATACGTGCTTTACAAACATAAATTCAACCTTCCTATTAGAATGTACGGCTGGTGCACTTCATATTTTATTCAAGTCATGAACACAGGTGAAATAATTTCCCGAAGATGAATTACCAGCGTACTGTAACTCTGACGCTGCATTTAAACGTTCGTTTTCCATTTGAAAAAATTACACCTAGTTAGAAAGAGAAAACCGTTATCCTACTCCTGATTAGGTTTAAGTATCCCATTTTCACGTTTAGCCAAACTGGAAAACATTTCCGTTAAACATTTGAAAACATCGCAGCAAAGTTTTTTTCAAAGTATTCCTCGAAAAGTATCCTAGTTAGAGTATCGTAGCGCTGTATGTAAAGCAACATCTTAAACCTTTAGAATTCTGCGGGTGTTCGAGATAACGTAAGTTGCGCCGAGCATAATAAACAATGTGTCCCCTTTATTATTCTGGCTGCCTCTTAGAGGTTCAAAATGATTCCCTTTAGTACAATTTAAAGTTGTGATCAAAAACCTCGAAAACGATTTTATAATACGCCTTTATGCCTCTTAGTTACCGCCAACTACCAACTGGGAACTGTTGAAGATAAGTGCCGCCCTGTATGGCTAATTACCTTGTGCAAGTAATTTCAAAGTGTCTTAGAACAAGCCCTTATCGTTACGCGACGTGATCTAAGTACATCATCAACATTGTATAGGGATTTATTCAACGAAAACACTTTCTACAATGCCAGGTCAAACCATCTCAGCATTTAAAGATACGTTTCATCATTTGGGGTACTTGACTGTTGATTACTACTTCGTTATTTCAACCAACGATAGGTTATAAAATTTTAATCCACTCCTCTTCAAGTATCGATGATGGAAATCAATATTTTGCAATACCTACTGCTTTTCAGCGAACTGAATATTAAACTGAACAGTAGCAATCAATGTCTAAGAATGGATTAGAGTAGATAAACGGAACTTTTTTTAAGAAAAAACCTAATCTAGGATGAATTTCTTCATCTATCGAATATACAGGGTGAGTACAAAATATGGAATAAATTCATTATCTCCCAAAATAATGTTTTTTTGGGAAAACGCTCGCACAGGTATAGCGATTTAAATTATGGCTCATATTTTAAGGTGTTTCAATTTTTTTTTGCGACTGTCACTTTTTTGTGGTGACTCAGAGTAATTTTTTAAATGGCACCCCATACTTTTTTTGACGGATTTCGACAAAAGACTGCTATGTTCATTTTTTAAATTTGAAAAATTGTTAAATAAAACTTTAAAGGGAGACAGTTCGAGCACCTAATTAAGCTTTTGTTTGGTTGTATGAATTTACCAGTTTCATAGGTTGATTTTTTTTCATGTTAATTATTGGTTCCTAATAAATAAATTGCGTAATATTAATGTTTTTGAAAATAACAATTTTCAGATTTAAAAAATGAACATCGCAGAAACTGTCAATTTCAAGGTCACGATACTTATTCGGATAAAGAATGACGTCTTTTGTCGAAACCGTCAAAAAAAGTATGGGGTGCCATTTAAAAAAAATTACTCTGACGTCACCACAAAAAAGTGACAGTCGCAAAAAAAAATTGAAACACCTTAAAATATGCGCCATAATTTAAATCGCTATACCTGTGCGAGCGTTTTCCCAAAAAAACATTATTTTGGGAGATAATGAATTTATTCCATACTTTTTACTCACCCTGTACATGCTGATGTTTTCAAGGACAATTTAATTCTATTTCTGGAATATTTATTTTATTCAATCGGGGTGTTAGTGTAGCCTACATATTTCGGTCTGTTTTAATTTATAAATGAGTTGACATGGAAATGTCTTTGTCTTGTCAATTTTAGACGAATATTTGAACTGAATTTTACCGAGACATGGAAATGCAATTTAATAGTTATTTTTTATACAAGACGATAAAATTATATTTTATCAACAAGCGGAAAGTGTTAATTCACGAGCGATGAAATCGCGAGTGAATTAATTTTCGCGAGTCGATAATTAAATTTTATCGTCGTGTATAAAATTCTATTTTTTTCTATAGCAGATGTTAAAGAAAAATAAGAAAAATTTGTAAAAAACCAATTAAAATTAAATTATATTAAACCCGAAAATCTCAGTAGGTAGCAGAGGTTTCCATGGAGTTACCCAAACAAAGTCAGAAAATTAAAGTACTTTATCTATCCTTGCGGTTAAAGTGTTACTTTATCTACCCTTGCGGTTAAAGTAATACTTGATCAACTATTTTTAGTCGAACAAAGCACACTTTAACATCTGCTATAGAAAAAAAGGATTTTTCTCCAATTCGTCGTTAATGATAAGCATTGTTAGGAAGGGTATTCTTTGATTTAGTTTTCCGAACACGCCACTAAAGCGAGAAAATCACTAAATATCGTTTCCTGAATATCAAAAACGGAAAGTTGATGGTAGTACAACCTCCTAGTCATCAATTACTGGTAATTTCAATTTTTTATATTCGTTCCTTTAGCGACGAGCCATTATCATGTAGTTTTCGGCAGGTTTAATTATACCAAGAACAGGAAATTACCATTTCTAAATTGTAACAAGAAAAAAAGAGAAATAATTCGAAATTAATAGCATATCATCCACTTAGTATCAAGAGCGTTAAGTTAATGTCAGGCCAGCATTGATTTCACATTATGCAAGCATATCACTAGGGCAAGAGACTATCAGCAATTTTAACTACTGCCTTTCGAGGTGTTTCTGGCGCCACGTCATCAAATTTATGTGAGTTCATTTCCAAGTGCGTACCTCCATATTAGATTCTTGATTCCAGAATAGGCGAGTGTGATGAAGAAGGACAGAGCATCGGGCGGATTTAAAGTAAATTACTTCGTTTTAGAGAATATCTACTCAAGCCCAACATATGCTTTAGCCATTACTTTTATGTTCCGCCATTTTGACATTTAGTGGCGAACTAGTACTTAGACGAAAGGCGTGGAGATATGAAATGTTTGCTTTATGATCTTTAAAACGTTTTAACACCTCCGTTATTGTTTTTGCAGCCGCTTCTCAAGAAAAGGTTATCATCGTCGCCACGTGCCACGCTAATAGGGCATGGTCGTTAAAAACCAGGAACTCATTCCGGCTTGACTATTCGGCGAGTTCATTGTCGACATCAGGGAGCCGGGAACACCTATATCTTACGTGCTAGCAAACTTTGTTTCATTAATACTACATGGAGGTACCCCCAAGGAACGAAACCTACCTCGCAGGACTAGCTATAAATCTTTCGGTTTCCTGTTTTGAGCAACTCCATAGATAATTTGCTACTCTGAAGATATTGTTCAACTAAAGGGTTACGTTATCCCAATTCCAAAATAAATACACAATAAAAATCTGGAAGAAACCTAACATGACGATTTTAAATTAAACTCCAAGAACCTAACTCTTCTCCTTCATTTTAGATTCTAAACAGAGAAGCTAATTTTCATGTAATATAAGAAATCTAAAAGGAATGCATTTTTAAAATAGCAAAAAAATATGTCAGAGGTAACTATGATATCCTTTGACTTACTTTACCTTGACAGGATTAGGTAATTATGATTATTAAACATGCATGCTAAAGTAACATAAATTATCGTACTGACCGACTGAAAACACACATGTTACCCTCATACACATCAATCACGCAGTCTTTTCGAGTGTAACTAACAAAACATGAAAATTAAACATTAGTACCGTTTAGTAAAGCAATGGCACAGTGCTTAGTGTCCGATAACAAGAGTTAGGAAACCACCCCAGCAAACCCTTCCCAATAGCAAACACTAATTGTAACCAGATTAATATCAAGGTCGAGAGGGTCAAAGATTACCTCTGAATATTGACACTTAACCACGCAGACGTATGTCTTGTGGACTTTAATTAACATTGTAGAGAATCAACAATCCAACAACGAGGAAGAAGCAAAACCGGTCTAGGACGTTTGGACGCAGCCGATTGAACGCTGCCGTTTGAACGCGGCCGTTTAAACGCAGGAACCTTTGAACGCAAGGACGTTTCAACGCAGGGACGCTTGGACGCAAGAACTTTTGAACGCAAGGACGTTTGGACGCAAATGCGGAATCTATTCATAAAAAAATATGTATTTATGTTTATAAAATAGAGTGGATTTGCTTTATTAAAAAACCACAAAGACCATAACAAAGAGAAAAAATCTTAGTTACTTCGCCAACACCAGATAAATTAGGAGCAAGGGTAAAAAATTTATTTGAGAATTATTGTTTGTAGTTCTAGTTAAAATTTCATCTGGAATGATAAATCCCTTGGTGTTTTTTTTTATAAAAGAGAAATATCCAGCTGGTGCTTGTCCGATTTAAAATTCATTTATAGCTTTTGCCAAAATACGCCCTCAAGTAACCCGAAAGCGGAAACAATAAATACCCTCCATACACATTATTACGGACTGATGGCATCGCTGTAACTGAGTGCCTCATGTATCTTTAATGCGGTTAATGCGACTGTAAAGGCATTATTTCTGTCAATGTTCCAAATATTGATTAGAGATTTCAGTCCAGTACGAACCCTTAAAACAATAGCGGAATATAAGTCTCGTTGCGAATTTTGGAAACCCCTTTTGTTCTCTGAGAGCTGAAACCACGCGCGTCATGGCACCCTAATCAATTTATACCTCTATGTTGTTTCGGCTGCACTGTTGACACATTGTATTGACAATTGAGACATTTTCGAATACAACAGTGGAAACATTTGGCAGAAATTGTGCGCTTGTTCGCTAAACGAGGGGTGGTAGCATGAAACCCTCCGGCGGCACAATTTTCTTATGTCACTTCTACTATCTTCTTGCTCGAGCACCTCGTTATACGTGAAGAATTGGAAATCTATTTTCCTTCAACAAGTTTAAGTGCTCTCGAGAATATAATATAGCTGGATGCATAATAACCCATGAATATTTTAGCTTCTACGAATTGTAATTTAATATTTTTTTCTTGTAGTGGCAGTATGAATTTGCTGAATGCTTATAGCTTTTCACCAAGTAACTATTGGATTTGCTTGCGAAGCTTGGAGTGCTTGCAAGGTGACGAGCAATGAAATTTGCTTCGGGTAAAGTAGATCGGTAATATTATGTGACGTGCCAAATAACGCATAACACTAACGATCATTTTACATATAAAAAGGTTACGCTCTATAAAATACGCCAATTCCTTTAAATTTCTGATGGAGCTTTAACAGAAAGAGAAATTTTAAATGTTATGCGGAGTTTCAACTCCCCATTACATTCGAGACAAGTTCATATGTCGTGCGAAGCTCGCTCGTCAGTTTTAAAGCTACATTGTACTGCATTAACAGCTTTTACATGTGAGAACCTAAACCTGCATGTTTCAGAAAATCCATACCTCTACGGATGCATTCAAATGTGATGTTTTACAACGTTACACTTATACGACATTGAATTCAGTTCTCAATTTTTATACATACAGAGACTACCTACTTTTATGACATTCTTTTATGACAACGAATGGATCACTTTATTTTTTCGTTTTTTATTTGTTATTTGACTTTGTTGCATATCATAAAGTTGACGTTAAAAAGAATATAAATAACATACAATTTTTTATTTCAGCAAGCTTGGCGCAAACCAAGTACTATGTCAAAGGTGTGGAATATTAAGTCGAAGTTACGTATTTTTTTTAAAGTGGAATGTCCCATCCAGTACCCAGCAACGAACAGTCGCCAAGGAAATAACCATGCAAGCAGTTATTTAACACCCTCTAGTATTTCTCTTGCCATTGTAAACAAACTAAAGTAACATCGCAGTTACCTACAGCTATTATTAAACTTGTCTACGAATAAATAAAATAAAAAATTTCGTGTCAAGATCTGGACGCAGTGGTGGTTCCACGTAAGGAGGGTACGATGGTACTAATATACCCCCTGTTCATACGTCTTTTGCCTTTAGAAACTTTTATCCCAATATTTTTTGATAAAGAATCACCTAACTGGTATTATATGTACCAACCCCTTGTTTAAAATTCCTAGAACCACCACTGCCTGCACACACATAAGTAGCAAAAATATTCTTCACACCATCCGAAGATGAGAACTCTCAAGAATTTACGCAATTTTGTGTCTACGAAGCAGCACTAGTCACGTACTCCATTTGTCTATAAAGTCCTCGCTATATACGTGCTCCCACGCTACGACACCATCCATAACCCCTACAAACTCCACAAGGCCCTACAAGTGCAACGGAAAAACATTTTTATGACAAAAGGGAAAAGAAGTCACTACAGTTTGAAATCAGTGTTTGTTGCTACCGAACATTGAAACCACCCTCAACAATTACAACCCCTGCGAAATCTTAAGAAGTTACTTTGAAAAGCAAATCAGTGGCGTAGAATGTCTTATCCAGTGCCGGAATTTAAGTTTCTTATAACAACATCCAATGACCAGAGACAAGAGATTGGGGCTTGTCTAACATTGTCCGTAAAAATGATTTTCGTTGCCGAGAAACTCACGCTTTGACAATTACGATACATTGCCCTGGAATTCCCCATCAAGTGCCCGGTAACAAGAAATCATAACAGATTGTTAACAACCTTTGTTTTGAAACTCGTGACTCTACAATTATTGAAGTTACGGAGCAACGCCCTGGAATGACCCATCCAGTGCAGAACAACGAGACACAGAGCTATGTAACTAATCCTGAGATATATATTTATTAAACAAAGTTTGTTCATAATTTTGTGGAAACTTATTATCAAAGAAACATTTAACAATATTAAATTTAGTATTAAAAAATTTATAATCCGCAGGTAACTTATGATTTTCCAATAAAATATCGAAAGTTTTTCATTTTGACACCAGTACTGTTACTTTTTTATTATAACATCTTGATGGATTTCGCAATTTTGACTGCCACGCGTAGGATAGAAAGAACGAAGAAAATAAATAATCGACTAAAACCTCCCTCTTCACTGAGTCGAACATGAGAGATTTTCCAATGAAAGTTCATTCCAATCACAACTCTTATTAAATTTTGTGGACTTAGATCGAAGAGGGTTTTATTAATTTTTGATATAATGGTTGAAAAATATCTATCACAGTATTGCACAATGTAAATGTTTCTTTTACTTTGAAAATTTTTGTTTGTGTTATGTTGGGTCTACAGGACAAATGTATTTTAAATTCGGTAAGTACTAAGTACTTGGTTCCATTTACTAAAAGGTTATAAATGAAAACAACTTCACTCCTTCGCTTTTTCTTATTGAAATCTTTTTAGAATATATTTGTGGAGCCCCATGGGTTCAATGTACGTACCAAGAATTCTACATTTACTTTTATGTGACGTAGTTATTGTTATTTCCCAACCTACCCTCTGCACTGAAATTAAAACTTATTTCCCAATGGTCTGTACTGGACGGACAAGGCAATATACGAGTACATTTCCTCTGTTTTAGATGTTAAGGATACAATATAGCCCCTGTTTATTGTCAAGGGTCGTTAAACAGAAAATGACGATGGCGAAATCAAAATAACCCTCAACCAATTCGGAGTACTAACATACAAATAATAACTGAAAGCGTTCGTTTCGCATCCTAATTCTGTCATATTAATATATAATTCATTGAAGCTGCCATAGAACAAATATATTGCAAAAATTTAAATTGCCAGCTATTTCAATTTTCACGTTACAGTCCATAAAAATTTTTATTCGCTTCTGCAACAGTTTAGTCAGATCTATTCCCGAAAAGGAAAAAAGTTTCATTACTCAACGCATTAGTATGGAACATTAAATTATATTCTTTCAGGCTGCACCTGTAAAATCATTTTATGAACAAAAACGTATAATTTCAATGAAATGTCAAAAATAAATGATGTTGCACTAATGGAACTGTAAAATTTTCAGCGTCCGGATTAAATTAAAGCCATAATTTGTTTCGTTTATTTTCAGGTTTAGCAGAGAAAACGGATTTTCTCTGAAATCATCCGTATTTTATATTTTTCTTTTATGTTCCACACCCTGTATACTAGAATATTATGGAAACGTTTTGTTTTTCACAAAAAATAGAAACAGGACCTATTTGATTTTATTTCATTTTTATTATCACTATTATTTATTGTTAAATCATTTCCAAACTCTTTGTATGTAGAAACTTTAACATAAACGTAGCAGCCTTTTGGAATGTCCCACCCATCGCTCAGTACAATAGTGTATAGACGAGTCCTTGCAAGTATTGACTCTGGTTGCAACACTGCTTTTATTTCGTTTTATTCAAATCAAAGCAGAAAATTCAAATCATTCAAATTTATATGAAATGTAATTACGCTTTTGTATACAAAGACGCATTAAAATCAAACTTTCTCCCGAATGAGTATTCGCCCACCTGTAAATCGGATTTCTTTATACAGTTTTGCTTCGCTTACGTATTCAATGATTCAAATAATAATCTTTTCAATTAGTTGGCAATAAACGATTTAAGAAGTACTCAACAAATAAGTTTTACAATTTCTAAACTTCTGAATAAATATATTATCCATTTTTTCCTTTCAACAATCTTCTTCGAAATTAATAAATTTGTATAAAGGAAATTTATTATGTGACTTCTAATTTAAATTTAAGGTTCGATTCCAGACACCAACTTTTTTTTAATTAATAGAACAAGCTTTGCTGAACAAACTGGTAGGTTAGTAATTTCTTTCTTCCTTTTCTTTTCACTCCTAGTCTCACATCTCATTCTTAATTGGGTTCAGAGATTCACATAACGAGTTGTTTCCCTCTAGGGAATTAAAAACGCACAGAAAAGTGAGCTTTAGAAAAACTCCATGAAAATAATTACGAAAGTTGAAATCGTATACCCAAACATACAAAATTAATCATTAAACAAACATAAATCTCGACAAGGTATAACGTAAATAATTACGAGTATCGCAAACTTTTTCATTTATTTACCCCCAGAGGGCATCTGTATGTTTCCGTTATTCAAAACAAAGCTGATTTTATCTTTTAATGCGAACAGTGTTGTTTTAACCAGATCTTAAAATCCAATCAATTTGCGCCTAAAAGTTAGGGAAACCACCGCAAGGAGAACTTGGAACAAAGTTTAGTGTCCCCAAAATCGCGTTAACTTTTTCATTATTCCGGTATTCTGATCGCGTTTGCGGAAAGAAGAATCAAGATAAAATAATTATCTAATAAATTTAATTAAAAGGCTACCCCGCCGGTTTCAAAAACTCCTCCACAAAGCGAGGAAAGAAAGATCAAAGAGGTGGATTCCTAATTTTGTTCTGTTGTCGTTATGAGGTCGTGCATTAAAATTTTACAAATTCTGCTTTCAAATCGATTCTCTAGAATTATAAAAAAATTTCATAAAATGGTTAGCATAAAAAAAATGAAATATGTGCGCGAGATGGTAATTGGTTTATCTGAAGCGCTCGAAGCTTGAAGCTGTTCCACTAACATATGTACAATAGTGATCTTTTTACTGTTTTCGGTTAAGAAACACCAGCACAAACTTGCAGTTACGTGAGCTGCATTCCAATGGTCCTCTCTTCCTGAATCCGAGCTTTTTCCTTGACTTTTCGTATAACTTTCATTAATTGTTTTCATTTATACAGATTATATTTCGTAAAAGCTCCACTCTGTGTTGTTTCAAGATTCTTTTTCGGAAAAATAAATTTATACCCTAACTATCAAACTTGATTATTTTCTCTCGAAAAGTTGTACTATTAAACTCCTTGAAGCGGCAAAGATACCGACAGCGGGAACGCTACTTATAGGGATCAAGCGGCGTATTGGACAAGTCAAGCATGCAAAAGAAAATAAAAGAGGTCTTCTAGTCTCTTCCCTTTTCTTTACTCAGTTTGATTTTCTTTGCGCTCAAAAAGTGCAGCTGAACGTAATCTTATTACTGAGGGACGGAGACTTAACCCAACGGAAGCTCAGGTGATACGAAAAAAGTAGGGATTTTGGTCTGGGATAGGGAAGTGACAGAGCATGTGTCGCACGAATGTGATGTTTTCTTAGTAAATTGAAAATGGACAAAAAATATTAATCGTTTTCCTGCTTGTTAAACGAACAATTTATTTTTCATAAAGTCAAACTCATAAATACAATTAGTCGAATCTCGTTCTTTTTAAGAGAAAAGTTAAAACGAATTTCCCTTCGTGTTGATTTATCACAACACTGACGAGGGTTTCTGTGAAGATTAATCCACAATGACAATGAAATCCGAAATATATTTAAATTCTTAATCCGGTTTAATTTTATTTACAGTGCTATACTATATGGGTTGGAATTTTGATGAAAAGAGGATTCACTAATAAGGGTCTATGACCCCAGTTAATCCCTCTTTTATATATTGCACTTTAATTGAAAATACCGTACGTGGTAATCTAAATTAACCCACATCTATATTGAATATTCTGTGGTAGAAATTTGACTAAGTATAATGAAATAAATTTGAAATAAACGCTCACTTTTACGTAGCTACAGATTTAAAAAAAAGTTAGTAGCAATGCGGATTTGAACCTCGGCCCTGAAAAGCTTGCCGATCGAAAGCTCATCGCTGTAACACATGAACTGCGACAGTAGAACTTTCACGCCGCCTACAGAAAACAATGTTCCAAATGTTATAATGACCATCGTCTTCTAAAGTCTGTTTCCCTAAATTTCCCTTTTCTTAATCATCGCCTCTTATTCTTCTCTCTCCTTATTTTTGTTTTTAGTTGCTTTTGAGATGATATTTTAAGGCTGCAATATCTACTCGACGATTTTCCCTGTGATGTTCTCTCTGGTTGTATATTTCTTTTTCCAATCCTTGGGGAACGTCTTAACTCAGACTAGACACGAGACCAATATAGAAAAAATAATTGTACAAGGTAAAGAAGAGGGCATCGGACCCAAAAGAGGGTCTGTGACGACAAGACCGATATCCGACTAGACTAAGGCACAAAGATGTAAAAAGATGGTAAACACATGTGTCTGAGGATTTCAGAGAAAGACGACTTTAGAGAGTGGACGAGAGAGACCAAAAACAGTTAAACATTTCTCTTCGGGAAAAAATAGCAGAAACTGAGAATTTTTGAAAACGTTTGTTGACATCAATTAAAGATTGATAATGGAAACAATATGTGTCGTTATTCCCGAGTAAAAATTTCAGTCTGAAAACCTTTAACGGATTAGCTTTGTATCGAATTTTCTTTTAAGTCTTATCCTATAGTGGTTGTATCAGAACGGGACGAGTCTGTGAACCAAAAAAGGTCGATCGGCCTGCAAAGTGGTGGCATTCCAGTCAATTTGCAAAAATGCTTTTGTACGGTTGGGAGGACTAGAATCTCTCGCTATTCATCTGAAATAAGTGCTGAACCTGACTGGAAGTAGAACTAATGCTTGATCGATTTTGTATATTTATGTTTCTACACCAAAAGTGTTACCCTATGTTGAGAGTTGAAGGTCTCTCCATGGTTGCATTTGAGGTGTTTGTACATAGTCCCAATAATAGCCAGAAATTCCATTCTCTGAAGTCGAGTAATAACTTGTCTTGCTGTAGCCACTATCCAACAACATCCTTGCAAAACCAGAAAGGAATTCGGGACCGTAAGCATTCCTCTAAAAGTCCGTTAAGGCATCCAAACTGTCGCAACATGATTTTATTTAAAGAAGATGTAATTTAAATGTTTACTAGGTCATCATGTGTTTCGTATTTTCTAACCTTTAATATCGATTTCAAATTATCCTTCGATGAACAATAACAAAATTATGGAAATTTATTCCATAAACTGTTGTGAAGAAGAATGTACTGTGAATGTTGTCTATTCGTGTTATTTTCTATTGCTTGAGTAGATAGTAAACTCGGCTTTCAGTTGAAAATACAGTTAATAAATTGACGAGGAGAGAATGTTAACAGAATTTATTTCCATTCAGAAGTTTCACAATTGGCTCGGAGTTATTTAAAATTAAATTCCCGTAAATACAACGTAGACCAGTAATCGACTAACTCAATCAGTATACACTATAGAACAACCTAAAATGCAGCACTCGGAAGAATTTTTCAGTATCTACAATTTTCACCACAAGTATGCGCCTCGGTTCATTGCCGATGTTATACCCAAAGCCGATATTGATTTCAAATTAAAGTTAATTCTCATCCAAACCAATGTAACGGGTTGTTTAAATTACATTAAATGGGTTTAAAGTAATCCGTTTAAGATTTGTGTGTGTTGAATAGAAACAATCGAATCTATATAGCATTGTTCTACATGTTAATGAGTCACAACAATAAGTAATTTCATTTCCAAGGACTTAGTTCCTTTATCAAACGAGCTTTGTGACACCGAAAACGCGAATCTCAAAGTTTCTACTTGTTACCAAAAGTTGTAGTCTACACTAATTGATCTGAGATCCCGCGGGGAATATTCGACTATGAACGATGGATATTTCGATTGCTATTATAAGATCTTTATCGAAAAGTTTCTTCCATGTCGTAATATTTGAACAAGTATTAACGGAAAATTTAATTAGTTAGATGAAGAAACATTTTAATTAACTTGTCGAAAAATAAACGATTAATATTTATTCTTTTTTAGACATTTTACAGATTTCTTCAGGAAATTTTAATTAGGAAACTTGTTCAGAGTATTTGTTCTAGAAGACAATTTACTCTTCCGTCAGTAACGTTGTTCTTGAAGAAATTTTTAAAAAGTTTCTTAATTAATTTTTTTTTATAAAACATGCTTGGATTATTTCAGATTTGTCCTAAAAGTGAGACGGATTAGATAAAAATTTGACACGTGTCCTTATATTGCAAG
Source organism: Hemicrepidius hirtus (assembly GCA_963082805.1). Classification (NCBI taxonomy): domain Eukaryota; kingdom Metazoa; phylum Arthropoda; class Insecta; order Coleoptera; family Elateridae; genus Hemicrepidius; species Hemicrepidius hirtus. Next base: position 6,465,356 of record OY720161.1, on the reverse strand, counting down.
ATTTAAGTTAGAAAAAAAAAGAATTGTGCTTTCGCAATTTAGGGCGTTCAAGAAAGCACCCTAACATTGCCACTTTGGTATCTGTCCTTTCGGTTACAGGTTCAAAATTGCCTTAATTCGTAATCATGGATTTCCGGGTTCAGGCGTTGATTGAAGTAATACGTCAATCAACGGTTCAGGGTAGGGTATCTGTTATCGGTTATTTTGCTACATTAGAGGTAGGAATTAATCATGAAACCCGCTGCTTGAATATTTTAGAAATTTTCCTGAATTTCAGGTGGTGTATTAAAAATATCTAAAGGGATGTAACTTTTTCTAGATAACACAATGGATGTTGTACAGCATGTTTTAAACCCTCGCTTATTTTTTTTATTTTTTTATTGTAATTATCTACACCTTAAAGACGCCGCACAAAAAGTTTGACTTCTGCTCCCATAAAAACAAATTTTGATTTTATCTAAAATTCTGTCGGGTCTTTCCTATTGAATTATTCTTTATCTACCATTGTTTGATGTGATCAATGCAAATTCTAGTTTATTTTAAAGATTATTAATTTGGTCAACTACCGAGACAGTGTCTTACATGGCCATATATCTCTGTAAAGCATGCCCGTGCTGTTTGTTTGGAGAACATGGAAAATCCTGAAACCCTGAAGCAATTAGTTTTGTTTAGAAGAAAAGCTTCTCTCGGCATAAATTGTAAACTCAGTTTATTTAGAAACAGGTTTTGATTATTTTAACATTCTCCCAGATTGTACTCAAAACATTAAAGATGCTGTTAAGTTAACTTTCAAAATACAATATTAGACATAGGCACTGTAAAATGTAGTGCATCTTATGGTGTATCCTATGGTCAATTGGAACAGGAGTTATCAAAGCCCTATACCCTGTCCGCTCCGGACTGTATGCTGATCACCGATTAATGCCTATGATGCGGATGGAGTGGTTGGAGAATTTTATGTGCCAGGGGAACACCCTTCAACTATTTTTAATTTTCTAAAATAGCGTGCTGTTACGTTATCGTTGGTTCCCCTCGCACTGGTTTGTTGAAAATTAAAAAAGTTTATAAACTCAGCTTTTCTACGCAGAAACTGTAGTAGGTATCTATTCGTAAATTTCACCCCGAAAATAAGGGATGCTAATAGGTTATCGTTAGATCTGAGCACCATTCGACAAGGGTTTGTAAACTCTACTTTATTTTATTAGGTCGATTGACTAGGATAGGGTCCGATGAGGTTATGGTCCTGTATGATTGGAAAATTTTGTGGTTGCGCTGAAAAAAAGTTTTTCTTTCCCATTGTGTTTTACCTTTAACTATTCCAGAGCTTAGGTTAGATGTATTTGTGGACATCCAACAATGTATATAGTTATAGAATAGATGGCTTTGGAATATGCTACTCCTAGTAGTTTGAAAGTTATATGGGGTTGTAAGTAGTTCGAAGACTTTGAGAAGCGGAAAAAAGTGAGAAATATCTTGCTATGCTTGAAAGTAGGTGCAGGAATAAGTGTCCTAAAGGTAAATGCGATTATGATGGGAAATATTTTTGCATCATATACTAGGGAAAATAAATACTCTACAATACATCCTTGGTATTTCTTCAGAATTTTCTTCTGATAATGGAAGTTATGATGATTAATAAAGTCCTAATACGTATTTTTTGTAAGTTATAAGGAAAACCGGAAGCTATTCTATTTCGCGAGGAAATAGGTTTGTTAATTTTTTAAATCTTCTTCTTTCTCTAATGATGGTAAAGACATTTAATTGTCACAATTGTTTTCCGGATGGAACAGGCTGTAAAAGTCTCAGTTCCGCTCCTTTTACATACCTTGTCCTCTTCTATATTATAATGAAGTAGGTAACATGTTTTTGGAATGGATAATAAAATAATATACAGTTTGATATTAACATAAAGTTAAAAAAGTTCTAGAAATTAATTGAAAAATCTTTTATATAAGGGTTACTTCAAAGCTTACTATATTATTATTTAATTTTATTTTCTCTTCTTAGTTGATTTATACTTTTAATTAAAATTTACTTTTAGATAAAGATACAACTTTCTATCAAACAAACATATCCTTTTAAGTTTCTCATTGAAAACTCCTTTAAACCAAATCAACTCTTAACTTGTAAATATTATTCCTTAATTAACTGAACCATCTCTACAAAGAAAACATTCGCTTGTTTAGCTTTCCACGGTATATTTTTAATGAAAAACTCAAAATATATTGTGGTACATTTTCACAGCATTTTAGTTAAATGTCCCGGTACTTAATCACTAAATAAAGTAGATTGATGTGGCATCATGAAAACGAATTATTTAAGAATCCCTGCGGTTTTCAGCCCCTAGATTTAAAAAAGGGAGTTATAAATTCATGGAATGTTATATAATAAACAAAATCGATAAGAGCCGGAGACCGGACCTGGGTTAATATTAATTTGTCATACTATTTTAATTATGCAGCAGCTGTATCGTTAAAGGTGTTCTCCGTCACATAAAGCCAGCGTCAATAAATAAGGAGAGAAAGAACAGCGTGTCTGAAACATCGAAAGGGTTCCTATGCAAATTATTTTTTGCCTCGCCACATGAAAATGTTGCTTATTAATTATAATGCGCCATAATTAATACCGCACTTTAAAACGCTACGTTTTAGCACAACCCTTCTGTTTACTTAGCCCCGAAGTTGCAATTAGGGATTAGAACAAGCAAATATAAGATTTATCTTTCTGGCAATAATGGAAGCTTTTATATTTCTGTTATTGTTACGATTCTGTTTATTATTTGCAACTCCCTTTAAAAATGACGTTTGTGTGATTGATGGGCCCCAAGTTAGTTATTCAGTTTTACGTTGAAATTTTATGCTAAATACAGAACTACGACCAAAAAGTGTATCTTATATTTCATCTAAAATACGCATGAAAGCTATTTTGTTGTTTCATGCTTCAAGGGGCCGCGTTCTCGCTAATGATAACAATAATTATATCTGAAAAGGTCGTGCTAGCAAATTTATTATTCTTTTTAAAGTAAAAGCAACCCACCACCACTGTAATATATTTCATCGTAATTTACGAGTTTTTCGCCGTTACACGCGCGGAAAAATACGAGGAAACTGTTGAATCAATAGCCGTATCGATTTTTTTCCAAACATCTCATTTAACAAATTAGCGCCGTTACGTGCACACACTGTTCGTGATAATATTTGTAACAAAAATACGCACTGCTGACAGTTGAAACACGATTAAAGGGCGGATTAAACATTATTCATTCCGTTTATTACCAAACAAATCACTGTACAATTGTTATATATCCTGAAAACGTTAATAATTGTTTTAAGCTAAAACCACAACAAAAATTTACGTTAGTTTTTCATGCGAAATAGATACGTATAGCTAAGCGCTTTAAAATTGACCTTAAATCACAGTTTATACTAGATTGGGGCTTGGAGCCGATCCGTTTGATTCGAAACTTACACGCTTAACCTTCTTAAGTGGCTCTTAGAGTATTAAGTGGCCATGATAATCCTCCCTTTGTTTTACGAGTTCAAAAAACAGCTTCAGCAAAACCCTCGTGGGCTACATATAATACTTATCTGAATGGTCTAACATCACTTTTGATTAAAACAGACAGTGTACATCCTAACCATTCGTGTTGTCCTGCTGAGTCCATTTACACTGCGTCTATAATGCAAAAGGAAGCGCCTTCAAGGATATTCAAACAGCGGATAAAAATATAGACGCTTTGAAACCCACATAGGTCAGAACGATTTAATTTAATAGACTCTCCCCCATTAAGTAACCATCAATTAAATCACTAAAAGATACGCTACTAAGGAACAAATTTAGGTTTGTTCTACACAGTCCATGAAACACACACTTTAGTACAGAATGAAGAAATATAACGATCAATAAATATTAAGTACCTATAAAAGAAAGCTTAAATAGTTACATTCGCTGCACATACTCTAATCTAAATACCACAAGGTGGTTGAGTAAATTCCCACAAGACTCCCGAGAAGGTTATTCAGGGAACACAGAACAAAGGTGGGATCGTTTAAATGAATACAGGGACACTATATTGAAACTGAGGCCGATACTCCTAAGCTGTTACCCGAAATATCCTGTCGGGAAGGGTGGTTATCCCCTACCTCAATCAAAGCAACCAGCATCAGTCAGCACTATGAAATACAAACATCGGGTCAAAAGCGAGGATATAGTCAATTGGTTGATTAATTTGTCAACAAAACGATAGGTAGTGCGAAGTGCGATGGAGAGAATTGTGTCAATAAGATGCAATTTGCTTCAAAAAATAACACAAATGAGGGGTAAGGAAGGGATTATCCGAAATTTCGGTAAAATCTTCTGTGGTGGCTTTAGAAAAAGAACCCTACAAAATTTAAAATAACTAAACATGTGAAGTCGTAAATATAGATCTAGTCAGAAGTGACATTTTTTCGACATTAAACTCCCTCATAGAACTAAAGTGTTGGACCTTATGGACGTTCAGAAGAAAAATAGGAAAGACATAGGGCATGGGACCTACAAACATGACTACGTACAAAGGTAGTCGTACCATCAACCAGAACGATAACTTTCTTCTATGGTGAGTTTTTTTCTGTTGAATGGGCCAAGTGAGCGCGGCACGGCCACGTAGACGCGGCCAAATTGGCACGAGACAAATCTCGATCTAATTGGAAAAATTAATAATCTCCACCCCCTTAAATTTCTGCATTCATTTGAGACAATAATTCACAATCAATCAATAACATGATGGTCTTCTCTATATTCACATGGTAAATATGAATATGGAAATATCTTAGGATGATATATTTGCCATTCTACTACACTTGTTGCAACAGCAAAAAGTCCTAATTGAACAACTTGTACAAAGTTTTTCAGCTTATCCATATTAAACGTCTGAATATAAATTATAACTTTAAGGTGGTAGTGTATTCAAAGACATTTATCTTGCTTATTTTAATGTCTGTAAAAGTTTAAAGCTAGCGTAATGCTTTTAATTTTTAATGGATTTTTTAAACCAGAGAATCACCCAAGTAGAAAATTTCAAAGTAAAGCTTTCAATTTGTTGCCCCAGTGTTAGGGGAAAAAAAACGTTCTTTAATTTCGTTCTGTTAATGGTGTCACCTCTGAGCTCTTGGCAACTCAGCAGAGTTTCTGTCTGGACACAAAAGTGCACTCAGAAAGGTACCTAAGGATCCTTGTTACTTTCTCATTTGGTCGATTCAAGTCGTGACGTCACGATTTCTACATTCTAGCTCGTTGTATGGTACCCATGTCCCTGTCGAGCTCAGCAACCGCCATTTAAAACCTTAACGGGTTGAGATGAGTTTCCATAAAGCACGTCGCACAACTGGTAGGGGAGCTAGGTTAGGGTAGGAAGGGAAAAGCATCATCAACGCACCAGGAACTAACGGCCTAATTTACTACATTTAATTTTCAAATTTCCATGCACACGCAGTGTACCATATAGTACGAAGTTTATCTACCCCAACGTAGATATTTCAAGTTGTTAAACCTTCGAACAGATGGCTAGAAACATTCCGTGATCCAGAATCTGTTAATGCAATAATAGTAATAATGGAAAGGCAAGCTTCGAGCCGCTGTAATTACTAACCATTTTGTGAATCTTCTAATTGTAACAAGAAGTGCCTAATTCGTCTTGGGGAGACAAATGCGAAACTTTAAGCGAGAGCGGAAAAGCATTACGGGCCCGAGAAGGACGAGCTATCTCATTAGAGAACAACTGGGCGTGAGCCGCCACCATCCTCCCTCGTCTGCTAATTGAAACCTTTCTTATCCACGGTAATCGATACCAGAAGAGGAGCAAGATCCTCCTAATTTTGTTAACAAATCCCACCGAAATTAAAAACTAACGATGCAGTTCAAATTAGGTCAATGTGATCGATACACCTACCCATCTAAATATAGCGTAAACTAATGGAACCAGACGGTTAATTTTCTGAAACACGATGCAGATTTAATATTATTTCGTGTATAGCGTCTTCTCCAGCAAAATTCCTTTAAGCAAATTCAGATGGAAACAATTTACGGGCAAATACACAACCATGCTGTTAATTAAAATGTCTATTTGTGGTTGGTATTCCAAGACGAAGGCGTTTATGTTCCTGATTTACTGAGACCCTAGGAAATCATTCTTACGTAAGGTAATGCACAAAGCCATTGATTTTATTTTAAACTTGTACTATGATATGAATCGAAAAACTCGAACTTTGTCGTTAAATACTCGTTAATTCAATAATAAAGCAAAGTTTATGGTTCCGCGTCATTAAAATGCTTATTCGCTCTTGTTGAATATTCAAAGGTTTCTAAATGACAATTACTGAGCACACGCAAAACCCTACGCGTCCTATTTTTCGGGAATTGATCAGTTGAGTTTTTTTATATGGATCAAGTTAAAATCAAGGTTTACAACTCAAGGTTATCTAATAAAAAAAACGTTTGCCGTCAATGGAAACATTGAACCGCCGAGGGACACCGAACACATTCAAGGACTGACACATCATTTAAATTAAAGGAGCTTGTCTGAACGCCCTGTGTAAACTAAACTAATGCTAAATTAACGTTTCTAGTAGCGTTAACAAATTGACAATACCACAACTCCTTTGTCCTAAAACAAGAACAAGATGGTTTTGAAACATAAACAGAAATCCTCATATGTGAAAGTTATTTAAGGGTTCATCAATTTTTTTTAAAGTAAATTATTTTTAAATTAAAATTATTACTTTAAGATTTCTTGAAGATTAAGTATCATGGCTGAAAACTTACCAAGTTGGGTATTACGCAATTTTTCTCTTACCTGAAACAAAAAAAAATTATATTATTAACTGAAATATTTATGCTGTGAAATTAATCTAACCATTCTAATATGAAAGTTTAAAGAAAGTAAGCGTTTTTCAAAAACCATGGAAACGGTTGTTTCGGGCCAAAGTAAAAGTAATTGTTTTATTTACGCTATTTCCATAGTAACGCACCGAGTGATGACCGTCTTTCTATTTAGAATGAATTAAGCTGCTCGTTTTCTAAAAGCAATAACATTATTTGTAATTACACATTTTTTACGGTTGCACAAAAAATGTAGTGTAGTATATCTTGTCCGCGAAATTCTTTAGCACCCTCGAGATTGGTTTTCCTCGGCTGCAAGCGGCCTCGGCGAGAATTTTCTCTCGGTACGATAAAGACGCATTTCGTGGCCTTAGTTATACAAATAACTATAAAAGGTAGAACAACTTTTTCAGAACCTTTTAGATCAGGATAGATAAACTAGCACTTAAAACTGATCTAATATGTCGATCATGTCAAGCTTACACCTCTAAAATCTTAAGAACCTCAACTACGATGATCCACCAGCTTATAAAAGCAACTACATTTTCTAAGAAAAATGTGCAGTGTTTGCTGAAAAGGCATGAATAAATCAGACTAAACTGATTAACTCAGAAGAAGATTTGAAAACTATATTTAAGTTAAATGCAGCACGAACTAAAATCTTAAGCTTTTAACCCTACTACGAATATACGTTTTCATCAAATCTTTAAAAACATGTTTGCAAGACGCGGATTATCCTTTAGAGAAAAATAATAAATTTGTTACGAGGATGGCTCTTTACATGAATACCAGAATACACTATTCAGTAGACATTCTAGAAAGATTGTGTCAAAAAATATTCGCGACTCAAAGCGCCGCGCCGCCGTCCTGAGCAGCCGAAGGCATAATTGATTTTTTTTCTACAACACATTTTTCAGGAAAGGGATTTTTGTGTTTTGCGGGTTACAACGTCATTGTAACTATCAAAGTGCCGTAGAATAAAAATATTTTTAGCCCAAAAGTTAAATTAAGAAAAGTTGGTGGAAAAGAGTAATTTATTAATCGCTGTGGCTTTTAAAGTTTAAACTATAATTTATCAGTTAGTTGCATTCGCTGATTAAAATCTAAGAAGCTTTGATAGTTGAACGTGTTTCCTAGGCAAAGAGTTGTATGGAAGTGTTCGAACTTTAATTCCAATTAGTCCCTTTCCAATTTGAAAGTTTTATAGAATCAGAGCAAGGCACTACCAGTGTAACTAATAAAGAGATTAATTTATCTGCGATGCAATAATTTAGTTTGGTGGGCATAAGAGATTAAGTTACTGTGTAATGATCCAACCCGCATGAATTAGGCTCTAAATTGCTGGCAGCCTTATCTTTCAAACACCCCAAAGTTTAATAGTCTAAGTTCTATCACCAAATTAGATCGGGCTACGATTACGACCGCCGTAGCTGTCGTGGCGACCCAATAACCATTTTTCAACACGTTCAACATGTAAATGTTTATCAACGTCGGTATTTCAATGATTGCACTTGACGTTTTTGCCCGGTTTTTTGCCACGCAGCCGCCACCTCCGTCTTTTTGTTTTATAGCGAACGCATGTGGAGACATAAACGAAATTCGTGTGCTAAATCTTCAAATCTCCAAACCGTATCTACAAGTTGAGTACTACGCGAAAACAACCCCCGACTAAGTTATCATTACGCATTCTGAGTATAATAAAGCCGACTCACATTACCATGTTCTTTTACCAGCACGAAGCTTGTACTTTTTCTAATTTCTAAATAAAGTAAACTCGACTACCTAAAGGGAACACAGCTGGGCCGCACAAATAAATGGGATTATAATAACGGAGTAGAAACCCTCCCCGTAGGCACCACTTAAAATGACTGGGTTGACTTGAAACTTACAATTTCCCTTTGTTACGAGGAAACTTGGTTTATGTACACGGGAACATTAGGAAGGTGCTTGAGCATGTTTACATTTTCTGGGGTAGTGATTTTTTATGTTTTGTGTTATTCATTCAACCCAAAAATATGTAGAGCAGAAGATATTATATTCAGTTACATACAGTATAATTTTGAATTAAAATTTTGACAACCAAATAACCATACAACGGTGGCTCTAAATGTTTAAACCTCACGCTATCTACCCTTACAGCAGCTAACACTAATGGTAGCTCTACGTGAGTGTTTCATATCAAAATTTTCCATACACTTTGCTAAACATAGTTCACGTATCGATGATCATTTCTTATGGCAACGGAATTTCATGAAAATCCTGCAACAATTTTTCTAACAGTTATTTCAATCAGAAATTTGGAACGTTATGAAGAGACAAAAATATATTGCATCGATGATTGAAAGTGGGCGCCGGACACTTCTGACATAATATGTAGGGAATATTTACAATAGATGGCGTGACATGCTATTGCTTGCCGCTGTCTGTGTACATGGTGCCGAGGTGATTGTTCTAAGTAGGTCATATATCGTATAACACAATAAAAAATAGCAGGGGTGTTTCACATGCGATAATATTTGCTGTGACGAAATCGTCAAGCGATGCATCTTCTTGTGAAGTCTTCCTAATGATCCACATACCTTGAAGGGGTGTCTGTGTACAACTGTACACCCAGGATAATGACGCTTAGCCCACAACTTTTTCTCACTTTCTGCTAAAGCCTTGACCTTGAATTCGTGCTTAGCATGCTGTATTTAGTTGCGATTTCTATTTGTTTACAAAACGCTCGATTATTTTACCTGTAGATTCATTCTTAGTTTGTTCCAAAGTCATTAACCTTCTCAACATCGAAGTTTACATCTTCTTCGACGATGGGCAAACTATAAAGCCGGAATGGTGGATAGAAAATCCAAACTGGAGAAGTTAGGGCCGCAGGAGAAAGGGCAGAAAACCACCATCCATATGGGTTTGCCGAAATTCAAAAAGTGGGATGAAAGAGCAAGAAACAAGAATACCTACATGGAAAAGAGATAAGGCTATCCTACGGAATATTTGAATATGGACAGACAAAGGTTAGAAGAACGAGAAAATGAAAAAAAAATCGTGAGGTCTTTTCTATTCGACCCGAATATTTTTCTTTGGTTATGTAATTAATTAATTCCTTCTTTCTCTTTATCTCTTTTTCTCCCATTTAATTAAAATTTTATAGTTATTCCATAAATTGTTACATTTATTTTTGAAAGAGCCCATAATGTTTTGTTCAGAAATTAATTCACCTGAACATTAACTCCCTAACACCCCCATAGACAAAATTCAGAAAAGAACATGATAGAATACATTAACAATTAAACCACACAAATCATGCTTTAAATAGAATGTAACGATTTCCGATACGTTGAATTTTTAATTATGATTGTGACAAAGTCAGTAGTAGTAGAAACGGTAGATAATTTTAACACCCATGAATGTAGGTTGACGTTCCCGAAACAATTTAACATTTACAAGTTAATTCCTTTCCTGCTAAATAAAATATCCTAACTATCCGAAAAACTGATACGAAACGGTAAAAGATTAAAAAACAGAAATCTACCCTGCTAATCTAAGTGAAATGATTTCGCCTGTCGTATCTAATAATCTCTAGCTAAGATACGGAGTATTATTAGCCGTTGCACGCAAGGCATAGCTCACGATTCCTACTCACCATGTCAAAAATTGGAGGCTTTTCCTGATAAATGTATGCAAACAAGGGTTAACTAATGTGACCCGTTAACAAAGAAAATTTTACGTGTTGCACGTGTTGCAACATTTTATTACATCACGTTATAAAACATGAACAGTAAACGTGAATGTTTTAAAGTTATAAAGTTTTAAAAATATAACTAGTGATAAGAAAAAAATGCAAGCGATTACATCTCATTAGGACATTATTCAAACAGAAAAAAATCTAGGTTTCAGGGTTATGGATATAGACAATATAAATAACACCTGTCAGGCGGTACATGTACAAAATGGAGTTTTTAAGATCAAGAGATTAAAAGCATTTTATAAAAAGTATTTTCAACACGGCAATTGTTTTATAATGTCACGGTTAACGCCCATTCATTGTGCACTTTATTATAATTAATTTTTCGTAATCTAAAAATGATGTCATGCTGGACAATGGGCTAAAAATATTATTTATAAAACCTATAGATAATTAAACAATTTACACAATACATCAAAAAAGTTTTATTCACCAAACATGGACAATGCAAAAGCAAGAAGCTTATATACTTATATAATTTTTTACTCAAATAAATAGGTTGCTTGTTTATTTATTTGAAGACCGGTTACGCATAATGTAAAAAAATCCCTTTAGGCATTATTAACAAAAAAAAAAGAAACGATCCAATTTTGTACTTTCAGTGAAAGCTTTGTAATTTATCTGATATTTGAAACATTTGTAAAATTTAATGCACGTTCTTTCAATGCATATATATGCTACATAGAAATCAAAATCTAATTTCAGTAAGCAATATTGAAAACAAAATTGAAACTTCATTTTCAGAGAAGCTTTTCCCTGTCTTCAAATATCAACCACAAATGTGAACCTTAGGTTATTTGCATGTATTGTAGGGATAAAGGTAGAAGAAGTAGAATATACAAAATTCATGTTTCTTTTCATTTGTGTAAGGTCGGATAACGAAACGCACAGGGGGTATTCGTGGGAAGAATCCTGTAGATTTTTGCTTATTTCAATAAAATTTTGTTTGGGTATCGATGCGGCGTCCTCCATAGGTGATACTGAGGATATTTATCGGCAAGGGGCTGCCTTCCAATCCATACAACAAAACAGGTGCTCTCAAGCACTTTCCTGAGACTCCTGTCAAATAATTCAAGGCATTTCAGAGCCGCAAATACCTAGCAAAATGAAAATTCAGGATAAAACGTCGACGTAAATAAAATTCGCGAGCCGCAAGATATCCAGTTTTTCCTATCGAACTAATGATTTTTGTCTGGCTGGACTGCCAATTTTAATGCGGACGCTTTTCCCAAAATTAATTCTGGATTATACTCGGGGGTTGCTAATGCGAAATCAATGGCCATATCTTTTCTTTTAATAAAAGCTATGGATTATGATGAAGCGAAACAACGCGAGCACCAATTAAGTGGAAAAATGTGTTATTGACATCATTGGGAAAAAACGAAATGAAAACGCGTTTGTTTCATTCGTTCAATAGACTCTCCCACCACCCATTGAAGTACTAACAACTTTGAGTTTTAATATAGGACTAACGTAATCATAAAACATCAAATCAAGGGCTTTCGTTTGGAATGAAGTTTGCTTTACATGATGTATACGTCAAAAAAAACAATGATGCTGTACTCAATTTTAGGTACAAAATAGGGAAACAAATGGGATTTTTAATTGAGCTACAACAACTTTTGAGTTTTATTGTGCTTGTATTGAAATGGAAGGTTAATTGGATTTGTAAAAGTTTTAATAAACAAATCTAAATGTCAATGACTAAGGGCTTTTTAAATCATACTTCAAATTAATGTTTTGGAATGGAACACACTCTGAACAGGTACTACTTGTAATATGGTTAGAAGCAAAGATATTTGTCAAGCAACAGGGGATCAACATCTTAACGTGCCCTTCGAAGCACATATGGTTGTATATAAGTGACTACAGCCATGTCAGAGCAGATAATTGTGCAATAAGTCCAGTAAGGGGGAATTATTCAAACCGAACGGGTCTGGTAATACCAGAAATGTTAACAAAATTGTCTTTCAAAAAGTTGATGTACTTAAATAAAAGTTGGTGTACATTATAAAATGTCATATTCTTCCATAAACTGAACAGGGAGGAGATGAGTAAACACTCAAAAGTCTCTTCAAACAACAGCTACTACGTATGCCAGCCCTCTTAGCGAGTATCGCGAAAGAATATACAATTAGTGGTGGGAATTCTAGCACCCTTAAGAATAACATCCATGGAATACAACTTTCCAAACTGTCTTCAATGCAACACAGGTGACACGCAGTAGAACATATGCTGTGTCGTTGTCCTACTTTCATAACAGTAAGAGGATCGATCTTAGGAGGCTTCTACTAGAATCAGCAACACCTCAATTACGCATATCCTCAAGGGTTAGATGACTTTAGTGATGATGACCTAATTTAGGGAGCTGCAGAAGGTAATGGCCAAGTACGTGTATTCTCCAACCCCCCTTCCTACAATCCAAAATATTTGTTCTCTCCTGGAAATTGCCAGGAGTTTCCACGAAAATTATTTAAAATGAAGAAGTGCATGGTTTCATACTTCCTGTTCACAGTTAAATAGAAAGTAACAGACAAATCAGTTCTTCAACCGGTAGCTCCAATTTAAACCAATCCTGCCATTTAAATTGCAATGAAGAGGCTATTCATGCTAAGAGGGTGACAGAACGTGCTCAGAAAATATTGGGAATCGTAAAAAGAAAACAGGCGAAGGTTCTTTTATTTGTGCCAAAAGTTGACGAAGGACATGTGGCATAAGCGAATGTTACAAGCTTTCTAAGAAATCAACAAAATGGTGTTCTGTTTTTATTATTTCTTATCGCGGCCGGCTCTCGTGGACGTAGCCATCAAGAGTAGTACAGTCGAAGATTGAATTTATACTAATTAGCGATCAGCACATCCATTACAATTCCAATCTAAATTTATGCATCGTTAATTGGCGGAAAAGATTATCTACACAATTCCAAATACAATTAAAATTGATTAGATTTCCTATTAGGGGGCAATTAAAGAAACGTAATAAACCTAAAAAATACTTAAATCAAAACTAAATTAGATTTTTCTTCAAACAACAAAGTAAGAAACTTGACACAACACATTCACCTCAAAATCTTATAAATAATTCAAAGAACACTTCAAGTAAAATGTGTAGAGTAACACACGTAAGTAAAATATTCTATCTAGTCTTAAAACCGATAGGAAACTAGAATAAGTGAGACGAAATGTGCAGTCACTGATATACAAACAAACGTTGATGCATGCTGTAGTGTCAGCTTATATGATATGGGTTTCATCTGATAAATATGATATGAGGCCGTCATCTCTGGTAATATTGATAGCGACCGTTTTCAGTGGCGTATGATGTCAACACCCCTGTAGTTATCTCCATCCACCACCCACGAGTCACCCTTGGATAGGAGAAGAGGATGCAGGTCGATTTTTCACAGAGAGAAAAAGGAAATGTGCGCTGGTCACCGCCCTCCACAATGCGAGCTAACGGATATGAAATTTTTATCTGCATTTGTTTTTGCAGCTCGCAATGGGAAGTGTATGGAAATTTACACGGTCAAGTGATTTTAGCGCCCGGGAAAATAGAAATCGCAGAAAATTGACCACCCAAACGTAATAATTGCGAAATTAAATGCAAAATTTAATTTGTTCTACAAAATTGACGTAGCTTTGTTCTTTTATGCATGTTATTAGGTTTTACTACGCTTTTTGAAGTAGTAAAAAGTTTCAGTTTTACGGTTCATTGCAGTTTCATTATGTTCAATGACCACTTGTTGTTATTTTCAACCAAAATTCAATATCCGCTAGACTGTTGCCATAACAGTAACGATTTGTAACATTTCCAGGCACACGTTTACTACTTTCTAAATCAAAACTACAGTTTCTAATTTTTTATCTCCAATGTAACGGGTTGGATAATTAAAAGAATCAAGATAGAATCAGAAATTAAACCCAAAATAATATTAATATAGTGTTCCATTATAATACACTTAGAAATGGGCGCATCATTTTAAACAGAGCGTCTTTCAGACTATCAGAAAAAAATATTGACAAATTATGTAGAAATTATTTAGAGATCAACTAAGGCTGGGCTTTAAATTACACAAAACATGAAAATTGAAAAAACTAAAGGTCGCATAATATCAGCAACAGTTGATCCTTATATAATTTTTTAACGTTGATTTTCCGATGCCTGATAGTCCTTGAGACACACTGTATTTAACAGAAATGCGTGGAAGTAGTAAACAAAGCTAATTTACATGTGAGAGAAAGAGATGCAATAGTATAGGTGACTGCGGCAGTATAGTAGGCTGAAATTTGATGTTTTATAATTAATTCAAATGTCAGTTCATTTAAAAAAATAATTTTGAACGCCTTCTAGAGTTACAATTATCCATTTATGCTTCTCTTTCTTACACATAGGAAATAGCATGTTTTATCTCTTTCTTACACAAGTGAACGATCTTTTTTACTACTTCCACTCATGTCTGATATATTACAATATGATCAACAAAATTTTCGATAAAGATTGGCCATGGAATATAAATTACGTCTTTACTTATTATTATTCTTGCTTATATTCTGTAAAGTTTTAATAGAAACAAGTAACAAAGACACTAAATTATATTTCATTTCCTTACCGAAAATTTTGTTGATCATATTGTATCATATACCAACACTAAAAAAAAAATTAATTCAAGTCAATGAATATTTCCATTTAGGTGAACAGATCAACAATTTCAGATACTGAAAGATAAAGCATGTTGTAAATAAAATAAAGGACAATAATGTCCTATCTCTATTGAACAGCTAACCTTAATATGCTCATAAAGAATTAACAGTAGATAACTCTTTTAATGAATACTTGATGGAGGCCATTTCAATTCTCCGGTGATATAAACACTTGATCAGTATACAATATACATCAAAGCAGGTGAACTGACATGGGCATAAATAAATTAACAAATCATTAACCTTTCTTTATATGTTTGTGTTTTAATTAGTTTTTAAATTGGAAAATATTTTTATATCAGAATAATTCATCAAAAGGTATTGTATAATTAATCAATTTTCTGATTAAATTAGGAAAATGTCATTTGATGTAAATTTTCATAATGAGTATGTGTACGTATAATCTAATAGCCTGTCGAAGTCTTTTAATATCGGTAGGACACACGTCTTTCATTAAAATAACAAACGCTTTTGTATACTTTATATTGATTCCCTGAGAAGTGGCATTTGAAAGATTCAACAAGTTGAACAAGTGGGATTAAAATTGAAGCACGAGGTTGTCATGCAAATCCTTAGTAAAGCACTCGCAGGCATTAATTTATTTTCAATTAAGTTATTGTAGATTGTTTTAAGTGCGATTTAAAGCACGATTAATCTCTTTACATGTTGCTTAATGAAACTCATATAAATTATTCCAGTTTGACTGAATTATTTTTCAGTTACACAGATGTTTGTTTCCTTTGCTATCAGAAATTAAATAATTCCTTCCAATTAATTATAAATTGTAATTCCGATCACTTTGATATTAACCACGATTTTTGCAATGGGATCTGAAACCCGATTCATCGTAAAAATCGATTCGATCAGGCTCGACTGTCGATCAATCCAAAATAAAGGTTGGGAATTTGCGGTAGTCGTTTCTTTAGTGTAAATCATTAAAGCATACCTAACGGAGTTTCACATTATTTTGATTTTTGTGATTGATTTGGATGGCCGACTAAATATTATCGTGTCCAAGAACATCTTAGTGTAATATAGAGATTGCAATTAATTTTCAAGACCTATTTACATTCTCATTATCGTGATTGTATACTAGCTTCGTTATAATTATCAAGACAAAGTTATTATGGGTAGAGCAATTAAGGTGCTTTATAGTTGGTGCGATCAAATTCAATTGGCGGTTTCCACAGTAAATGCACGTGTGTCCATGATTACGGTGCTGCTCGTACATTTATCTTCACGACAGCCAGTAATGGTCTTAAAATTACCGTACCAACTGTATCCAACTTTATACAAGTTTTTTGCTAATAAAATTGCTAAACACTACTAATGTCTAAAACAAGTTAAAACTTTCATATTCAGTTATTCTGCATTGCTTTAGCTTTAAACTTTATGTATTAAGGCAAAGTGTACGACCATGTTTTGTATTATGTCTAGTTATTTAAACACCAGGTTTGTAGTTTAGCTGCGCAAATTCAGTCTGTATATTGTCGCGATCCGGTTAATTTCTGTCCCTGCGCTGCAGTTACAGCTAAATTATGAATTTACCGAGTTTGCTGCCCTTACTAAGCGAATTCGGTTTGAACAAAAACACGCCAACCCGTAGCGACGAGTTTCTTGTTTACTCGATTCCGTGTCGAACTTTTTTATTTTAAACGTCTCAGCAAAACGAACGGGAAAAGGAAACTATAAAAAAGCGAGTACAGCAAAAAAAACTGCACATCCCTTCAAAATTCAGGACGCGGGGTTGTGACAAGTTAGGACCTGACTATCAATGGAAACCCCCAAAATAACTACCCAGCTAAGCTATAAAAACTGAAGCTTTCTCGAGCTCCAGCAACATACATATTTAACAACAAAAAAGGTCAGAACAACGGCCCTCTGTCTTGTATTAAACGGCTTTCTTCGGTGAAAACCAAAGAAAGTTAGCTTTATGGCCTCGCAAGTTAATTCCGATTTGCTTAGGTGTATTCATAATAAATCTCGCGAGCCCTTGATGGAGCTGCTGCTCGAACCTTCTCCCACATCATAACTTGTAATTCTATACAAGCGAAAGCAGTTTCTTACAAGTTAATGGTAGTATATAAAATTTCTCGCTGTTTCTCCAATCTTCCTAGTGCATGTCCGGTGAGACCAAAATTCAATAAAATAACCCAAAGACTACTACTGGATTTATTGGTTGTAAAACTCGCATTTACCAAATGATTTGTTTTATTTGGTTTCGTTTTTCGGTTGATTTACTTCCGCCATTTACGGGAGTATTACTTGGCAATGATATAAAAAATACTCCTGTGTAAGAAACGTTTAGTTTTACGAATTTTTTATATCTAACCAAGCTTAATGAATTTTTAATGCTCTTACACCATCCCCTCATAAAAGTAACCCCAACACTTGGGTTTTCTAAATATTTTAGTATGTATTTTGGTTCAATGAACTGGAATTTGATTATTAGCACCTATTTACTGTTTTTTATTTCATATACAAACGTCATGGTTCGTTTTTATAATTTCTATTATCTTTTGGAACTTTCTATTCGTTAGTTCTTGCTTCCTTACGTAATGCAGTCAACAATACCTGTCATTTTTATTGTTTTATGTCTTTTGTGTCTCTATTTTAGGTATTACTGTCTTACTTCTTGAATTCTGAAAGACATGGTCACATGGACATTATTTTATGTCCTCCTATTTATTTCCCCTGTTGGAATATACCTTCTTCCAGTATTACTATGATGCTCCCCCCCCCCCCCAACTACAAGTGCAACCCGCAACTATAAACATACGCTCTTGATCCGAAATTAACTTTCAAGTTTGAAAATAATTAGTTTTACTATTGTAATTTGTATTTGAAATTCCGGAAACGTATGCGACAGTATTCGCACACGCAAACGGAAAATAATGACACACTACCGCACATTTTTTCACGATATTTAGTTTTTTCATTATTACCATAACCAGATGATTTATGAACTAACGTTGAAGTACAAAATCGTCAAGCGATTCCTTTTAGTATCCGTTAACAGGGACTGAAAATCCGAACCCAAAAAAAATTTGGCCAACGGATTAACCCGTGCAAGAGAATCTCTCACATTTGAAAAAAATAACTACAAATGTATTACATTAAATTAACGATAATAGTAAAATTAATACTGAACAACGGTCTTTCTCCAACAAAATATAATTCCAATAATGGAACTGTCTCTGTATGACACCTTGAAATTCTAATCCTGCATGATGTTAATTCTCCTCCCTTTATTAAATTATCTTAATGAACAAACTTATATAATCCTCGATTTTTTATTTAAATTCTGCAACACCTGTGTTCCTCTTATTTGCCTTCAAGTTATTACCGGTAGAAGTAAATTTCTAGGGTAAAGGGGGAATTCGACATCGCTGCTACTAAATTGGATGAATTTATGTTTGATTTGTTTGATAGTCGTTTCACGCATAATCGAGAAGGTCACAAAAGTAACTTCAATGTGTTCTTATAGGTATTTCCCGAATTGGTTTTTTGAGATAGCACAAACAATTCGCCAAATAATTCTAATGGATTCGACGACAACATGTCGGAAGATCCTGATAGCATAGGAACAAAAACAGGATCGACAACCTAATAAGGCAAACGTAGTTTCCAGCTCACTTTGTAACTTGCCTTGAGAGACATAACTTTTCGAGCCACTCCATCATATTTTCCATCTCCATGGAAATGCGCTAATAAAACGAAGAGGGAATCTGCAGCAGAGCCTTGCAGAAGTTTTGTTACTCGCTGACAGGTCTAGACGACGAAACTCCTACCGTTATGGATGATTTTGTATCCCCGTGACTTCGTGTGCGAAGACTAGATTTTTATTTGTCGTATTACACAGTAGATGAGGCTATTTTAAAATTTATGAGTTGAGATGGGGAGAATTGGAGTTCTTCTCTGAATTTCTTGGTTTATTTTTCAACAGGTTAATCCTTGGGAAAAAAATCACTGTTTTATAAAAATAAGCCTTTTAGCATGTTTCAAATATCAATCAAATAGCGTGACTTGATGTAACACCGGTTGACACGCAAGTATTAAGGGAATGATCCCATGTTCCAATTTTCATCCAACAAATTTCAATTTTAAACGGAAACAAAGTTGGAGTGATTTTTAACTAATTTACCTGCATCGCAATGTTTGTCCTCCATGTTTGTCTTTGCGAATGAAGACGCACGACACCGTAAAATTGAATAGTGACGCTGTTCGGATCAAATGCAGACCGAAGTTGTCACCAAGAATTTTATTTCCACTCGAGGGAGAGCGGAATTTTTAGTTTTTGCTTCTTTCTACTTTTGATATTCAGGTCGGAATAGATATTTATTAAATTGAGAAAGTTTTTGGAAGGTCAGGTAAAGTAAACAAGTTTGCAAGAGTCCCAAAAAAACTTTTAAACAAACAATTGATTCAACACAAAAAATTTAGGACAAACATTCTAAAAAACACGATGATTTACTCGAGAAAGATTGACTGAATGTTATCAATTTATTACAAAGGAAATTAATATATAATCAAGGGAAAAAAGAGGGAGAAGAGTGTATGGAAGTGTTGACTAAACAGATGGACGTAAAATAACAATGAAACCTAATTTATGAAACGTCATAATATTGTGTTGTTAAAATTTGGTATTAAAAATTCAAAAGCATGGAAATTAACATTACAATCGCTGCAGCGAATACAATCCAACAGAATGATATAATAGCATCATCCAACAACGAGATCATAGAGAGGTCCGAGGGTAGGTACTACCCATCCATGACCCAAAGCATAAAACCATGATCTTGGGTGATATTTTTATTAAAACATACTTACATACAAACACAAGTGATTCGAAGGGTTTCAGACTAAAATCGTAGATATTCGTGAACACAAACTATTGCAGAGGGAGGATACACAAATAGACAATTCCACGTCTTGTCTGACAGTCAGGCAGCACGTAAAGCTTTCGACGGGAATCAGATAAATTCCAGGATAGAATTGTTATGCCTCGAAGCGCTGCAGGACACAACTGACTAATTCCGGAGTGTATTCCGGAATGCCATGACTGTACAGAAACCAAAAAAAGGTAACCAATTGGGCAAAATTGACGACAGAACCGGCTGCATGCGGAATATCATTATAAGGGACCGGACGCAACAGCGTGTCTATTGAATAAAGAAATGTAGTCGTAGAAGCAATTGTGGGTGTTGATGATCGGACCATCCAGAACTAAAAGGCATAAGTATTATTGAGTAAGAAACGTCAAAGATTAGTAACAGGACCCGGTGAAGTAAGAAAATTTCTTTCTGAAAAGTTGACCGTCTATCGGATTCGAACTCGATGTCTGTCGCATGAGGGCGTTATACCTAGTTGCGCCACCGAACTTCTTCGCTTTTTGTTGATTATTACTATTAGAGTAGGGACCATGGCATTTCGTTGCTTTCCATCACTTCATTCCTTAAAAGTTGTTTTGTAAATTGTGAACCCTTGCTCGGTTTAGGAAAATTGTTCGTCAACGTTTCCCTTGGGGGTTGGAATTTCGTCAGGTAAGTAAATTTCTCAGTTGGATTGTAAAATAAGCCACAAATTCTGTAATTCAATGAGGGGGTAGGGATACGGGCATCGCGACCTCGTCTGTTACAAACATACATACGCAAAGGATGTATTCTGTCATTTGGATTATTTTTAAAACGTTTGACCCGTGAAGGGGCGAGACATAAATCAGGTTTTGCTTTTCTTTTCCCTTATTGCCCTATAGATTAGTTTCCTTTGTTGCCTTGTTCGCTTACCTTTCATCATCCCTTCGTCTTGTGCCATCTGCATGTTCTATAATAGAATTTGCATCAATGATCATGTCTCGACAACAAAACATGCATCATCAGCACCAGACTGCCTTTATGTCATAGTATTGAAAATAAAATCGTTAATCGATAAAGTAAAATTATTAACAAGTCATAAATAATAATGTGACTAATAATAATCCAATACATGTATAATAAATTTTAACCGAGCTACTAAAAGCTGCAATATTGAATAAGAGGCTTTCAAAAATTTGTTACGATGCCCCTGTTTCGAGACGCATTAATCCCCTTACATCCAAGCTGGCGTCGGTCGATTATGAAGGCTCCAAAAGGTATAAAAGTGCTGACACATTTCACCAGACATTTATGACAAAAACGAAGCGATATTCCTTTCTTACACATATGACACGATTTTTCGCCCCTTTGTTCGTTTCTGCCCGCTGGCTACGATTCTCAGTTAGAAGGATGTTTTATTATACAGGACAAAAATTGATAACCGAGATACGAAATTGCGTTACAGGGACCTGCTACACTAATAGCGTGATGTAACCGGAAACCCTTCGAACTAACTTTAAAATAAAATTTGGCCGTATCCATTTTGGATAAGAGCTCCTGATTGAATAAAAATAAAAAGTTAGGTACGTCTAACTTGAGAACCGTCCTACTTGTACGAGACTAAAAAGACCGAAAGTGATGTAGAGGTGTCACTACAAATTCCCAGTGGTCCAAATTTTGTGAAGGCGACGTCGTAAAAGTAAGTAATGTAGAGCTGACTTTACACTTTTATGGTATTGGATCACAATTGGATTGCTAGGATCGGGAACCAATGTTCAAAGGATTTTATTACGGCAGCTTCTGTGTTATCCCTTCATATTGCATACCCCTGCAGCCGCCCTTATATTTATAGCGGAAATGTAGAGTAATAACGATCAGAATTTAGGCCGAGATGTATTTCTAAGGAAAACAACGAGAGTTTGTTTAAGCAAACTTTGAAAAAAAATCCATAGATAAATAGTTACCATCACAACCTTTACAAGGAAAAATAAAGAATTACGTTATGATTTAATAATATGAAACAAAAACCATAAAATTGATATCGAATTGATTTCAACACCTCGGTTAACGGAGAAACCACCAAGGAAGAAATAAATCAGGTAAACAGGTCAACGCATTTTCTACCCCTTCTTAAGAGATTACCACGAATTATTTATTTATAGACTCATTTGTTGATCGACTCCTCGAGTGGAGGGTTCAAGCTGGGATTACACTGATCAAAAGATCCCACAGAATTTTAAATCATTTAAGCTCAAGGCAATGCATTAGATCTTTTACAAGTTTTGAGCGGAAATGTGTCAAGACGAATTATTATTATTATTATTACAAGTTTCCAGACACACTGAAAGCTTTTAGAATAATCCCAATGTATTAAATCCAGAACTTTGTGAGTAGTTAGTTCTGTGCGAGTTTACGTTGGAAACGCTTTTAATTATTCTAAACTGAAATCAAACAACATCATCAAAGTTAGTAGATGACATAACAAGCACTAGTTGCATATTAACAGTAAATTTAAACCAAAACAAACCAAATCAATGGAGTATTTTGACAAAGGGTGCTTGAAACAATATCTGGTGTGTACATAACATGCTTGATTGAGTCTGTCGAGTTTGTATTAGAACATTGCCATTTTATGTCTTTCGTTATCGATATGTAATTTCATGCTAGAGTGACTCAGGATTGCCCTTTGGTCCCGTTGTCTATTGTTGCTAATCAATACTCATGCATAATATCAATTTTATACTATTACAAGTTGTCTTGGGAAAACTTCTTGTAGCCAGATCCAAAAAAACTTTTCAGCACTAAATCATTGGATTAGTTTTTGTAATTTTATAATTTCGACTGACAGTGAAAAAATATGATAAGATAAATAAATAAATTGAGTATGAAAACTTTCTAATTCGGGTAAAAAAATTTGTTACTGATCGGGGTTTGACCCATCGGTCCAAGAAGGTTAATTAGTTTCGAAAATTGAGCTAAAAGCCTCACCGCTCATAAAGCCCCGTCCCCATGGTATAGTTATTTTCGTGCCCTAGAATAACCCATAAGCGGCAGGAAAGTGTGCACTTACACAACAAAAATATTAAATGATCTCCTCATACGACTCATAATAAATATTTTATCATACTAACATTAATTAACCAAGATGGTTATTAAAAGTGTAAAGCCTACATAAATCGAACCATCACAAAACATCCCTTAAAGTTCTTAAATTATGATAAGAAAGTCTCTGACGTTTAGGAAAGTATAGATAATAATTATCGATAAAGAATAACTAGAATTTGCATATAAAATTTAATATACACCCTTAAATGCTATTTATTCCCAAAAGCGAAACCAAGAATTTAATAGGGAAGATTAAATTATTCCTTTCTCTACGAAGAAGGGAAAGATGTCACACTTGATATCTCTTCGGCGCAAACTGCATTCACTTTATATTACAGAGTAAAATTAGATGGAGCTATTCTAAACATGAAAAGACAACCCCATTATGACAATATCATTAAGCTAGACTTTCAGGATATTAAAGTTGGCGTAGTTCACCCTTTTCGCAATACTACCCTTAAATCAACATCCAATTTCAGAGTCTACATATTAAATGGTGCTGGTTTCTAGTAATAAATTAAATGCAAAGAAATTGCATGCAATGCTCAGAAAATATAGAATACTATTTCCAGTAAAACTTTTCTAGAAAAGTTCCGATTGAACTTTAAAACAGTGTGCTATAAAAATGTCTCAAAGCTTATTGCAATATTTGGATATGTATGAAATATTCAATCCCATGGGTATAAGAACTTGCAAGTGAAAATAATATTGGAAAGCCCTAATGTGACCTTTTCAGGATGTCAATTTAAATCGGACTGCTCGGAAAATCCCGAAATATCACCTTTAACTTTTATTTTTAAATAAAACCCTTATTTGGAACCGTAACGTGCTAAAACACGACTACATTATTCAATCTGGCTTGTTTTTGTAGGGCAACATACCTATTTGACGAAACGGACAAATTGTACACCTGAAAACACCAACATCCACTCGATCGAAATGAAACACTAACCCCTAAAAAACAAGATGGATTTGACGTACTCAACTCCGACTAATGATTTATGTGTGTGACGCAGTGGAGAGGTTAATTTAGAGTCACCCGGTTTTTCGCTGTAAGCCTTAGTGACAGCCGGGATGAGAACGGATAGGCAGGGAACGTGCGTGGCCAATCATTCCATGTTATGGATGGTGTTTTCTGTTTCAGACATTTAGAAACACTGCTGTGGCACGAATAAATCTGTTCAGTACACGATATTCGCATGGCTAGAAATTAATGGCTCTGCACGATAACTTAAAAAATATCGCAGGGCTTAACACGAAGGAACACACTACAACTGTTCCCATCTTCCTGAAACCCGCCTAAAGCGGAGACTAAGAAGGATCTATTTCGTTGTTCATGAAGTGACAAGACCCATCGCGGAATCCGAAAAAGAGGCAGGAAAATATGTTTTTCGGGTTAAAATTAGTTTGAAATATTAAACTAAATGGTACGGAGAAGGCTTTCCCTTGAGATGTCAATCACAGAAAAGTACCAGGGACAGAGAAATACGACAGCGTTTTTTTAGACGAATATGGATGCGAAATGCCAGAATAAATAAAAAGACAACCCTGATCAATTTTTTGATATAACTTCTACTACAGTTTTCAATTTTTTTGATGGGTTTGCGATAAGGGAGCCCTATCTTTAGCTTATATTGGACAACCTAAAATTTATCAGATGTTTCCTTTTGCCACATCAGCAATTCCTGGACGATTATTGAAATCAGAAAAAAGGAAAAAGGAAACGCAAATAAAAGCGCAGAAATTGTAATACTACTAATGTTTAATTAAAATTTCTGGAAATGGGAAAGTTGTAAGTGCATGCCCTTTAAGGTTTTAACTTATTCTTAACAACGCTAATTTCCGTTCAGGTTACCTACTAGTTATAATTTATATTAATCAGTTATTTCCATTAATAGAACCCAAGAACCGTGCAGACTACACCTGCCTGATAACGCTTTAATTATTTTTCAAGGAAATATTACCTGCAATACTGTTTAGTGTAACTAAGAAACAAGACCAAGAACCAAGGAGATTATTAAAACCCAGCAGGATAAGGTGACAAATTATATGCTCATCGTACTTCCTGGTCTATTACTAATAAAACTTCAATTTAAAATTTTATGAACACTAACTTAAAAAAATGGAACATCAGAAAATAATATAAAACGAAGAGGTTACTAGCAACCTGTAGTTACGGCCCATTGAATGACGAGCGAAGGGTTAGTAGAATTATAAACCCTAAAATAAATTTATAGCAAATTTCTCATTCCAGGAAATTAAATTTCCATTATAAAGTAAGTTATCTCTTTGTTATTTCCAATTCCTGTTCGAATAACAATACACTGGCATTGTTCAATTTCGTTTCCTGTTGTTTTATTTTCTTTGATCAAAAATAACATTGATTCTTGATACATTACGTATTTTTATATAGCGCGTCCATAATAATGGTACCTACATTACAGGCTTTAGTGATCAAGTAAAAATTATTGTTTACAGTTGAAGTAGTAGAAAGGGTTGAAATTGTCATTATCATTGGATGTAGCAATTAAACTCTAGAACACATGTAGAAGTTTGTTAGTTATTCAATACAAAGTATCTAGAATGGTCATTAATTTTCCAACTCATTTTAACTTCTGATTGAATTCAAAGCGAGAAAACAGTCTAACCTAATAAAGTTAAACGATATAGCATCCCAACATTCCAAATACTACCAAACTCTTCTGACAAACCGCCGGGCCACCAACCTACATGTCCCTCGTCTTTATAATTACAGATTACACCAAGGAAAACATAAAGAAAAAGAAGTTAATTATTTTTAAGAAAAGACAACTTAGCTAGTCCACCCTCGGCACCATATACACAGACCTCGGCACCATGTGCACAGACAACGAACGATTTCCAATTGAACTAAAACTTAAAGCAGATCACTACAGAATCCGTTTAGAAAAATCTCTGATCAAGAAGTAACTCAAAAGTTTTTTGGTCCCTGCTTTACTCTTGACGCGAAAATTGGCTTACTAGATTTCCAATTCTACCTCATGGATGTTTCTCATTAAGAGTCTAAACAGTTAACGATTATAATAACAAAAATTTACTCCGTTAGTTATCAAAATATAATGTAATATTATCTGAGGAGTTTATTTGTTGATGTAGTGAGAATTTACGTGGGGCCCGAAGAGTTTTCAACCATTATGAGAGTGAGTTAGAATCTACCGCAGGGTAAAGTTTTTGTGTAACAAATTAATCTACTGCGTCAATGTTATTCCATATTTTTTTTCAGACTCTGAATGATCAATTTTCAGAAGTATTACGACTGGTCTGTAAAAATAATTAAATCTGCAGTAAAAATCTGTTACTTTAAATTAATCAAAGTACTATCCTTAATTTATATTATCTCCAACCCTCTGGTTTGCATCTTTGTGCTTGTTCGTAAATCTAGTGTTGCTTTGAAATTAAATACGTGCCGTTGAGTACAGTCTCTGCTGTTTTAACTTGATTTCCTTTAGTCCAAAGGGTTCAAAAGAAAAGTAATGTATCAACTAAGCTGTATCCCCCCATTCGAATTTGGGGAAGCCCGCATCGTGGCTATTTACGTAGTAAATGTGCTTAGAAGAGTTGTTATCTCAAACTTAATTATTTCTAGAGTCTCTAGAAGAAGTAGAAGCTGGCACTCTTTGGTGTTTCCTTTATCTTGTGGATTTAAGCAGAGAAAAACAAAGATCTTAATTAGAAATCCGGAGTAACTCTAATTGGAGAACTGAGATGAGCAGCGTAAAAGATAAACAAAACCAATAAAATCCGATTAGGGAATGCAATTATCGGCGATATTAATTCATCCGCAACCGTGAACTAAGACTGCAATCCCGTAACGATTTAGTCTAGTAAACTGAAATTGAATTTCATAAAAGTTTCATTTGCTTCCGTGCCAGCAAATCTTTCCAAACTTAAAATGGGACGGCCGATTTGGCACAAGGAAATTTCTAGCTCAGTTTTAAATTCCGCGTAATTAATGGAGGATCTTGAGGATTTACGGTGTTGTTTTGAACGGATCGAAAGTGCGATGATAATTCACCGAGAGCGTCCGTACCGTTTTTGATAAATATCTCGTTTTCGCGAAAAGTTTATTTACTTTACATCAGGAGGAAATTTGCGAGTTGCAAGCTAACTTCTCTGGAAGGAAGTGATATATTCCAAAGAGGACACCAAATCCAAACTTATAATTAATGGATTGCAAAGCTAGGGATTTGCAGGTGTATTATCGGAAACGGAAACAGCTATTTTGATGAGTCGCAATGTCCTTGCCTTATCTTGTTGGACGATGCTTGGCACGTTCCAGGAAACACAATTAGAACTACCCTTTATCTCCCCAATAAATTTGAACTCGTTTCTGCTTACAAAACAATCAACTTGTTTTTCTACGGTGACGCACAAAGAGTTATGGAGAAATAATCAAAACAACCAAACGGTTGAATTTTATTTTCCGGGAATATAATCAGCACACGAGCACACCGGGCGGCGCCAACACAGAAAACACATTGATCTATGGGAAAAGTAGTTGCAGCAGGAACTTTATTGGATTTCAAACGAAAAGACACCCCAATAATACCGTTGCCATCTAAGTTTCCCACCCCTAAAAGATTTACTACGACACAGTTAACTTTGTCGCGTGAAACCAAACTTAATGAGAAAACTATTGAAAGCCGATCATTCTGAAACGGTTTTAGTTCATACGCAATGGTATCTGAACAAAGATACATATACAACTTCAGACAACGATACCTTATGCTACCACAAATAGGTATAATTAAAGTGTAAGAACCACTGGTCGAGGGTCAGTATACAGAAGGGATCTGCCGGTTTACCTAATGTAAGGAATTTGTATCTCAAAAGTAAATGGGCCTTAGTTTATACATTTCTTTTCAACCCTTTGTGTCAAAGGCAATCGAATTAAATTAAAAGAGACTACTCAATGGCACGTATTTAATTTCAAAGCGAATAAGAATAAGAACAAAGATAAAAAGAAGAGGGCTTGAAATAATATGAATTAAGGGTTTCTTAATTAATTTAAAATAATGTCATAGCAGTTTTAATTAATTTTTTACAGAATTCACTGGATTTGGGTTCGAATAAACAACATAATACGAATATTTCCGTACACAAGAAAGCTTTCATAAATAATTTTATTTATTGTTAGATGCATGGTCATAATACGTTGGCGATGTTCTTGAAGAATATTACAGGTCGTTAATATTCATAAAAGACGCTATACTTCTAGGGCTTGTTTATAATATCCCCATAAATAATAAGGTAATTGACATTACAGTGATCAATAACAATGTTGCGTATTCATCTTACTGGACTAACCTTTTTCTAGCATTTCTGGAATTTTATGAAGTACGAAACATTTTAGAACCTTCATCAAAAAATTCCACCTAAACCCTTTTTATTTCCCAAATGGGATGTTACATGGAAAATAATCAAATTATAGCCTGGTCCCTCACTCTATCAACTGACAAAATTAAAAAATAATCTGGAACCCGCGTTTAAAAATTAAAATGATCAATAGAATAAAATTAAGGATTTAAATGATTGCCACCTTAAAATTCCTTGTTTGATTATTAAATTGAGGTTTCTATAATTGTTAACATTTCCCAAGTTTATTTTTAAGATTCCTGCGGAAACTAACCAAATTAATATTTAAAGCCAAAAGTTTTTACATTTAGACCTTTTTTGGCTAACCCAAGCATAACGTCACTCCTCTATATTGACGAGGGTAATTCGGTAACATAACGTCACGATTTTATAATTAAGAATTTATTTGTTACCCTTTTAAAGGGATTCCAATGTTCAGTCTTCAATGAATATAAAATATTAAACGGAAAAAAAATAATTTTTTTCCCCTTATAGTGTAATCCACCGGATAACCTTGTCGCCCGTATTCTATTTTGTAGCTGATCACAAGGGCATTTTAATTAATGAGCTGTGAGGTGTGAATGTTCAAGGTTTCCCTTTGACCTAATCTTTAACGTCCACTATCCTTCATCACACATTAACGATATCGTGATGAAAGCTTATAGTATCTGGATATTTGGGAAACGAGATATTTTACGTCAAAGGACTTTGACAAAATGAGATCATTGTTTATGGTGACATGAGTTATAAGGGCTCATGATCTTTTGGTCCCTTTTCACTTTATCACCTAACCAAAACCCTTTCTATATTATATAACGCCAGTTTTGAATAGTTCGCACTTCATTAACGTCTGTTTCGTCTGTTTACTT
The DNA here is from genome assembly GCA_963082805.1 of Hemicrepidius hirtus. Classification (NCBI taxonomy): domain Eukaryota; kingdom Metazoa; phylum Arthropoda; class Insecta; order Coleoptera; family Elateridae; genus Hemicrepidius; species Hemicrepidius hirtus. The sequence continues at coordinate 6,435,835 of OY720161.1, read as the reverse complement.
AGTTACCTGTCAAAGAGTTTAAGGGTACGGGGTTAATTGTTTTCTTGTTTATCATTTAGGACCTTTAGATATCAAAATTCAAGTTTCTTCTTTTATAACACGTTATGTACTACTTATAACCCTGTAGGTACCAAGGGGCACGAATAATGAAAATGTAAGCTAGATACCTACGAGATAAGTATCGCGCATCGTCCACTTTTAGAATTTAATGAACACTACCAAAGCCTACCACTATCCTGTTATCATTTATTCAATATATCTAATGGATTCAATTATCCATTAATAAAATAACTTTAATATTTCATAAACATGAAATATGAACCTAATACAGGAGAGTTCATTCAGTTCAAGGTGACCAGAACATTATCCAGATGGCAAAAATAAGATGACAGGTAGAAGGGCGTAAACGCCAGCAACGACGTCTTCATAAAATATATACATATTACCTACTTTGTTACTCATAAAAACCACACTTACTGTTAAAAGCAGTAAAAATAAAAGTAAGTTTATATACGAGTTTCATCGCTGATGTACCTACATGAGCTTGATATAAATCGTCAGGAATATGCATTTTGTCACGCATGACTTCCCACTAAGTTTTCCTTTTCACGTTGTAATTTATAGATAATAAGACTTGAAATATGTTTTAGGTAGGAAAAGGAAATTTATGTCGGGTTGGGTAATGTGAAAATAACTAGAAAATGGGAAATGCCTTCATCAATAAAATATCAATACATTTTTATATCATTTTCCAAAGTAGTCGGTAAGTCCTCGACCTTTACAAAAAATAAAAAATAATAAAACATAAAAAAATTGCGTTCCCTAGAGAAAACATCTCAAAATGACACTTGATGTGTATTCCAGAAGCTTCAGGCTTCAATTTTACCTCAAATGAACTCGTATGTGGAGAAAATCCCGTAATGAAAATCACCTCCGGCATTTTCTGAATGTGTCGAGTTAGGGAACAAATGTAATTGTGTAAAGGGACTCCGTTTTGTTGTACTTACTAGAACTACCCACCATAACCTCTCATTTCGTTTAAGTGTACTTTACATGAAACCCTTCATAAATAAACTAGCAAAAACTCTATTCACTTGATGGTCCAGATCTCGACTAAATACTAGACATGCCACATTTTGAACCCACAAAGTAACCCTCTTACTAGCTTTCGAGTTAAAGGGCGAGTTCTAGTCCTTTATGGTCAGAGAAGCACCAAACGCTACTCTAGTCCAAGATACGTCGAAAGGGTCGAAAAATTATTGGCGTCTGGTGCTAAATAAAATATGAACTCGGGTCGATTTATTTTAATCTAAGCCACGAGTCGAGAAAAAGACCTAAAAATAGAATGAAATGAGCCAATATCAAGAGAAAACTGGAAGTAAAACCTAATGAACATTGACATGATTGTTTTTTTTCAAAAATAACCTTTGTAATCTGATAACTAACAAACCTCAGAAATAAAATACAAACAGTAATTTATTATTTAAGGAAAAGAATTTAATCTAACTTATATTTTTCTTTTAGAATCTGGGATCTACGTTACCTTCAATTTTCCTCAGACTACTACAAAATATTGTTCAACAATATGCATATGTGCAACCCGCAGTGCTTCGAATGGCACGTCAATCTATCGGCCCTGGTGACCAAATATTTTTTGAAATCATAATACCGTGATTATAATATAACTTATATTCCTTTTTCCAAGAAAGGTTATTTGCTAGGAACATGTACCAGAACGTGCTGACTTCAAAGACTAACCTAAGCAGCTAGAAATTTAAAACTGCATTATTAGGGGGGGAGTAAACCAAAAAATGTACGCGGTCTACTTGTGGTCTTGCCGATTGTAGTTCTAATTTATTAATCCAATTCTTTGGTGTGCGGTGGTAGGGTGGAATTAGGAATCCGGGAAAGATTCGCCGGCTACGCTTCGACCATTCGCCGAGAACAATCCCCCGACAGCACGAATAACCGGATTAACCGGCAAACCCGAATTACCTTCTTCGAGGCACGATTCGTCGTCAAAAATTTAACCCCCACCTAAGCATGATCCTTTTCAAAAAATCGGGCACCGGCGAATTGTTCGCGGCGAATCGTTACGCGACCAATTGTTCCCGGCCAATTGTACCCGACTCGGCGAAATTGTCACGACCAAGAGTAGTACTTCCGCACAGTACCTATCTCAATAAGGTTTGGAAGACAGGTTTCGATTCTGATCTCCAGAACTTCTAGATTCTGGATTGTTAGAGGTCCCACGCGTAGTTAGCCAACTACAGGTCTATTAAGTTATTAGGAATCAGGTATCATGTTTTTAATATTCTTGAGGACATCCACCACAGAGGTGTTGCTGCGTGAGAAGTCCCTTTCTTCACACAGATCAACAGCCTCCCCATTTTCTTAGTGGTCTTCGAATTGTTTGACCCATCTGGATGAAACAGTGGTATCTCTTGCAATATCTTCAAACATGTATGGATAATATAGCGGAAAAAGAAACGGCCTCTAGTCTGCTAGCAAATGTCCTTGTTCTATTTTGATCAATAGAAACAACAATTGTGATTAAGTCCCGTATAGTTTATATGAGACATTTCGTATGGGACGATGTATATCTTTGAGTAACCTTTCTTGAGGCTTCTAGAAGTATCCAACAATATTATGTAGACAGAGATAATTTCAAACTACGAAAACTCTCATGTTGGTAGCAGCAGTAACTATTTGACTAACTGCGAAACATTTGAAGTACTTTAATAATTTATAAGCATTTAACGATTTTATGAGGCAGCAAGTTTCTCTTGAGAGAAGTTCGATAAAGTAATAACTCCAGTAAGTATAGAAATGATATAAAAAAAATATCTACCTCCATTTCAAAAACAAAAAAGTTTTCTCCCAAAATTTATTCCGATGGCTCATACATCCCAAAATTATTTATTGGAGGATTTCTAAAATACATAGGATTGCTACAGATTTGAGCCCTTTTCTAATTTTCTCAGAGTTTTTCCAGAAAACCCCTCAAGATTTTTTTAAATAGGATTTCCGTTGTTGAAAAGGCTTTGTCTAGCAGGATTTCAGTATAGTAATCAGATTTTATCGGACAACATTTGTAGTCTTAAGCTCCTATAGAATGTTATTCGAGTGAAACTGTCAAAAGCACCCCAATCTAACATTTTATATGATCTGTGCAATAAAACAGTTTTAATAATCCTGCAAACAGGTAACATTAATCAAAGGATCAAAAGGGGAAAGAGAAACGGACGCACCGCAGTAATGTCGAGCTCGAGGATACAATTTTTAGGGGGTTGTCATAAGACAGATAGCATCTGGCGTCAAGATGATAGCCAGTATCTATAGATAGGAAAATCCGGCAAGTAAGCTGTGTAACCTTTGCACGTCAGAGTGAAGCACGGCGGCAGATCAATACAGAACAGACCTGGAGAGTCCAGACCAACAGGTAGCGTGACAGCCCCTCCCCCTTAGCTACCCCATCTACCGTAACTTACCCCGAGCCGCCTGCAACCTACCCTATCCTATCACACCCCACACACACACCAGCCGATCTGGTCGTCTTTATCAGTTCACCTACTTCTTCTCACTTGGGGAGTTTTTGTCTCTACTTGTGAGGACTCGAAGTCAACTGTTGCTATCTTCATTTGTGTCATTCGTTTCGTTCGTTACAACTTTGGTAAAAAGTTGGATAACTTCGTTCAAATAGCCATAATTAACTGCATATTTAGGTTCACGTACCGAGGTGATTTAGAAAAAAGTAAAGGATCGATAACGTATCACCCTTGCCCGGTTAAATAATAAATAAAAACAATTCTTGCGACTAAAACCTTATCGACAATCCATCAAGACCCTTAGACCACCTTCACCCTAACATTTTCCCATTGTTGTTTTTATTTTTAAACCCACCCTAGATCCTGGATTTGTGCAGGATATACGGAACGTGCAGGTCAAACCTGACAGGATATTTTCTGTAAATACTGAGCGTATCTATCTTTGTTGTTTCGAGGCTTTCCTTCCACGTTTTTCCCGCTCAGTGACGTGAGCGTGCAGTAATTAGGGTCACTGCGGGTTAAGAGTAATACTTGTGTTGGGATTACAGTTTTTGTTCGAATTGTAGAAAAAGTTACACGGTTAAGCGTGGTCGTGAAGTGATTAAGATTTCTTGGATTTTTGCTCCAACCCCTCGTATTTTTACTTTCCACTTATGACATACTACTGAGGGCCAATTAAAGAGGTCTCGATGACAAGCGAAAGCAAAACTGGAGAGAGTTTATTGTTGTCACTTTAGGACACGAAAATAACAATTCCCCATTCTTTCACACGAGTTTTTTGTTATGGACCCTTGTTTTCGTTGAACCGACTATAATAAACTAATGGAAATACGTCACGTAAAATGAAAAGGGAGTTCAAATAACACACGATATAATGAGAATTTTTTTGGGGTTATAGGTAAAATCTAACCTGGGATTTTAGATGTCGTACGATAACAGTAATAATAGGTAATTAAAAGGGTTTTTGGTTAAACGCGAACATTGTCGAAGTTTTACCCGTCCTTATTTTTGGCATGGTGAAAGTTAATTAAAGAAGTTGCGATGACACGAATAAGTAAAATGAAGGACAGGCACAGCTTGTCTTTGGGGTAATAAAATAACAATGCCTGGCGCTCTTTTCTTATGAACTTTGAAGGTAGAGGAGGGCGTTTTGTTGAGGGAACGTACAAGCTTGCAACCTTTACTTTTTGTAACAAAGAAAAAAACACGCGATGTACTAAAAACCTTGTACGAAATGTTTATCGTCATAACATGCGTAATTTGTATTTACTAGAGTTGTATAATCCTATTTTATTTTTATATGAAATTTTTCTTTGTGTTCGTCTTTCGAAGAGCTATAAAAAGTCGAAGGACATATAAAAGAAAACTCCGCAATTAAAACTAAATGTTTCTCATAATTCCCTCCTGTTACAAGACATTGCTTGCCTAAATATATTCTAGCACCGTTCTTCTGTAACTCTGCAGACAATACACATTTTCATAACCCTGCTGATTCAAATAGAAAGAGATAGATGATAATTCCCTCTTCCGAAGCATTCTCACAAATTTACATGCGAACGCAAGTTCAGTTTCCAACTCATTTCTAATTTTCCTATGGCAACTAATTAAAGTAAACGTTTCTTAATCGAGCAAATAGTTTGAAATTCAGTTCAAATAGGAACTAACTTGACCACATTCAGAGTTAACTAAGTTCATGGAGTTTATAAGCTCGTAGGTATAGTTAAGGAGCTCATATTAACCATAAGCTTCCTGAAACACTTTCTAATGCGCTGTAATCACTTAAGAAATGTGGCTAACCGTACTTGAAATTTAGCTCTTACGTAGGCATGTGCTGAGTAACTCAAGTTTGTTCTTCAAGCAGAAGTGCACTTGATCAAGTAGCAGTGAAGAGTTTAATACCTTCTAATATTTCTTAATATCTAATCATATTTTCTGCCGAAAACGATTCCTTACATACAAACGCACATTTGGAGGGTCATGGTTTTTTACCCTGCATGGTCTCTACTGTAACCAGAAAATAAAATATACTCAGTAATTTCCATACGTCGATCATAAATTTTTATTATTCTCCCTCGTGACATTTCCTCCCCTCCACCTATTGCTAGTTATCGTAACAGCTGTGTATTTATAGTAATTTACGTTATAAGTACGGTAAACTCAGTTTACCGGACCTGATACCGTAAAGTCTTATTTACCGGACTCAAATCGTTAACTTAAACATGGGTGTTACCATGCAGTATGAAATAAAAAATTTTACCGAACATTAAACTCAGTATTTACTTTAAAACAAAAACATATTTTATTATTAAAAATAATAATAAATCTACTGTAATAAAATTAATTTTCCGTATGGTTGTGGCCATATCAGTCGTGTTTTGACATTTTTTTTATAACTATGTGGTTGGGTTATTTTTCTATTTCAAATGTATTCAGGAAAATATAGGTCAAAGATAAAAACAGTAAACATACATATAACTTTGAAATAGTTCACCGCATCTCTAGACATTATCGAAATGTTTTTTTTTTGCGAGATGGAGGTTATCCGTCATGTGTTCTATATGCTTTATGACTGATTGGGTTTTATAGGATAGATATGGGTAGCGGGTGATCAATAAATCAACGCAACAGTATTCATAAAATACAATAACAAAGTGGAAGCTTTCGAGCGGGTGAATGATAACGTTTAAACTTCGATCTACCGGATTTGCTGCAGAGTGAGTGGTTATATAGACTCAAGACAAAACGACACTTTGGTATCTGTTCGCTTGTTAGCGCAGACGGGTCGCTATCAAGTCCAAGAAAGTAGTAGTTAAAAGTTTGGAGTGGTGTAGATCAAGGAATGTGGTAATCGTTAGGTTAAATTCCCACCAGACCTAAGGATACCCCGACTTACATTCACTAAAGTAGGAAAAATTGATTTCACTTTAGCTGGAAGATATAAATTTTATATTTGTTCCTATTACCCGCCTAATATAAATAACACGATGTTGTACTAGATAGTACTTACAAGATATGAATAATTTATTAGAGTATACCTACGGTTTTTAAAGATGAATAATTTATGAATTAAAAGACAATTTCAAAACGGGTTTTAACATACAAAATTGATCGAATAACTCTACTACACGTACGTTAATAAAGAGTGAACATAATAGAATTGTTGAAATGTAAAAAGGATTCCACCGGTTTTGGAAAGGTTTCGAAATGAGCTTAGTCGGGGAATTTACAATTTGAGAAGGAATGAACAAACACGCTGCACACAATAAATGCCTTCCTGGGCATTGGAGCTTGTAGTGCATACCATAATAGTTTGGTTGTGCGGGACAGCTAACATATATAAACAACGGTCCTTATGCAAATTAAGCGAGGGCGGAATTGTTTACCGGTTCAAATTATCCAGCGGTATGGGAATGATTTTAACATAAATGAATATAACCGGATTGAATCAGCGAAACCATTGTAACAATCCAAGAACAAAGAGAAGTGTCGCAAAATGGCGTGTTCTACATCGAACATCAGCAATGAAATTTTCCTCCAACCGTGAACATTTGCGGTCGGACATAATGCAATTTTTAACCATTACGTGATGTGCAGCACGAATCTGATGAAGCAACAACATTACGAAGTTGATTACTTGCGAGGGGAGTTTATCATTCTGTGTATACAGGATGGACATTTTTATCTCACTTTGCTTACTGATACTTGTACACATCATTAGGAAAAGTGACTGTTAACAAAAAAAATGTCCTAAATAAAAATGATAAAAAGTTCTTGAAATATCAAAAGTTTTATCTAGATATGAAGAGTTCGGTTCAATTTTTTCCTTTATAACAAATCCTGTACTACATGTAGGTATTTGGTAATTATTAACAAAAGTTTGACAGTCTGTGTCATAACAAAATGTTAGGGTGTTCCGTGCTGTACATTTATCGACAAAACAAGTTCGCAGACATTGTTTTAATGTACATCCAAAGCTGCTGTAAATGTACAAGAAACTCAGAACACACAGTGTTACTGCAACAGCGGAGCGCCCGAGGAAGCACCACAGTTTCGATGCTCCAACCTATAATTTCCGGAGTATAAGAACTCCCAGAGTACTTGAGGCAGCAAAATAAATTCTAAGCGAAAACTCTAGTTTAAGTACAAGAAGATTCGGTTGGCAGATCGGATTTGGAGAACTTTGCAAGAGCAAATGTACAACGTTTTCAAGCTCTTCTGTCAGGTAATAAAGTTTCCAAGCAAGTTTTTTTTATATGGTTGAGAAAACTTTGTAAAGCAAAGCAACATCTACCTCACAAAATTTTCCTTAAATATTGGGACAAAGGCAACGAATTAGTGTCTTGAGTAGAGCAAGCAGCGTGACATATCAGTTACCTACGTATTAATTATTTAAACTTTTTCATATTAAAAGAAGAAGTAATGGGCAACGAAAAGCGCAAACCTGAAGAGTTTTGGCCAAAACCTTAAGCCTGGATTTACTTTCCTTCGGATGAAGTGGCCCTTTGTATTTTTGAAAATCATAACAGATTAAAGCAACATTTGTCATAATTTCGCAGGAACTGCTTTTTACTGTTTACGTTTGAGATTCTTTAAAAATAATTCAATAAAATGTACATAAACGTCCATGAAATAAGTGTGCAGTCCCCCAGAGCAGTTGTCACAGTGACGCCACCACGACTTTATCTTCGTAATTAATTTGTGAGACTACATCAGCGGTCCAATCTGCATGGAAGTGGTGACGCTTTACCGCAGTATGGAGCTTTTCTTTCGTTGAGCGAACTTTAGATATCTCCGTAGGGGTAGGAAACACAAGAACATACCTTATCTATTAGTAGAGGGTATATTCTTATTTTTATGACGAAATACGCAATTTTTTTACAAATTGAACCCAATTTCCGCCAACCAACCTAAATAATGCTTTCATGAAGAAACATATTTGTAATCGTAATGTTCCTGACGTATAGCCTAAGTGATGTAATTCGGAATCCCTACTATCTACAACCGTAAACATTCATTCTGTATTACAAACAATATTTTTATCGAAATCTGTTCTGTTATCTCTTCGCAATTCATTTTAAATCAAATTAAGGCCTCACATAACACCGTGATATAACGAAGCTTGGCTGCATTATATATTTACATAATGTGTCAAATATCAATGCGAGTTCGTTGTCGAAAATATCCAATACAGAACCCTGGCCGTTTTCACATTGCCATTAATGACGTTATCCGATTTGAAAGAGACCATAACATAAACAAGAAATCCACTTTAAATATTTTAAATGAGGGCCCAGATTTGCGAAACGTAAATACGCAAAAATATGAAAAACCCTTCCACAAACATTGGAAAGAATTATCTTTAATTTACAACAAGGTTTAGAGCAGAGCTTAAAATTTATCAGGAATTTTTGTTTTATTTTTTTGTATTTACGCTAAATCTCAAAAAGATGCGATAAACATATTTTGTTGTGCTTGAGTTCGATGTGACTATATTTAACTGAAGTCGTTATTCCACGTTTGCTTTTGTTGACAAATTCTGTTTCAAACGTAAATTAACTTTAGCGATTGGCAACATAACTTTTGTTTTCACAAAATGGTACTTTATATAAGTGGATTGGATTCATTAGCAACCACCTTGTCGGTGATGGTGAAAGGCAGCGAATCATAGATCGCATTCAAGTTAATGTCTTTAGGGAAGCGTTGGAAACAGGTGTAACTTTCATTAATCGCTCGAAAACTTCATCCTTGTGAAAAATTGTTAAAGGATAACTCCGAGAAAGGAAATGAAGCTTGTTTTACAGAATTTTGAGAGTAAAGTTGCTAATACAAACTTACTGTAGGTGAGCTAGCAGCAAAAAAACGTCAAAGCTGGTGTTGCTGAAATCATGAAAAGGAAGCGAGACAGCTTTGAGATATCGACGTAAACAATCTTTGAAACCATTTCATGCGATTCGATTCAAAACCACGTAAATATTTACATCTCTGTAGAAATAGTAAAAGGAATACAACTTCAGGTGTTTGCGGTCGATTTTTCGTACAAACTGTTGATTCATCAAATTAGAATAATTCCATCACTGCAATTTTAAAAAAATTTAATGCAATGAACATGAATAACTTGCTCAATCCCACTGACTTTTTCTTTGTTCCGTTTTTGCTTCCCAACCTACTTTTTTCATTTTCTGAATTACTTTGTTAGATTTTTTGTAGATTAATTCAACCCCAACCTGTGGATCCTTAATGAACCTACCTCGCATTTAGATTGTTCTTTTTACTTACTTTACGCTAAACTAATATTTTCTAATAAAATTTCATATTAAATGCGCAAAAAATCAGCTCGGCTAGATTGTGAGTACAGGAATGTTTGTTTATCTTCATTAAAGCCCCCACAGACGCTTGAACTTGTCCTCAAATTTAACTGGACAGGCCTAATGCTGTTGCCTGGTCAAAATTTTCAGAAGCAAATGTGCAAATCTAAAATTATGTAATAGTTTTCTTAAGGTTGTAAACATTTCTTAAAACTAGTAATAACGTGACCATTCATTCCACAGTCCGTCGAGATTTTTTTAAAGTTAATATCGTTTTTTTCCAAGTAAAATAGCAGTAACAATGGTCAAAATTGTGGAATTAATCGATATCTGATTAAATATGATTGGTTTGTAAATTTTTAATTTGGGCATCAGGTATCACGTCGTAATTTATTGTACATTGAAGGTAACCCTATGAACACTTTTTTTATTGGTAAGTTGATAGGAAATACTTGAGAGACGATACATTATCTCGTGATGCTTGAAAGTTTAAAAGTAAAGCGATTCATCAATCATCATAATATATACATATTATAGACCTATATCACAACATTCTAAGTTAACCTAGTTTTAGAAAATTTATTTTATAGGAAATTTCCCAAGTTTGGACATCAATGTCGTAATAGACGAGCACGTTTCCATGAAACGCGATATATATCTGAAAATAGCTATTTCTGCAACTTTTGCCGGTCATCAGCAGTGAAATGCTTACTCAAGATTTTCCGCAAGAAATTTTACAAACTTAGACACTAATAAGTTCCATCTTTGCTCTTAAATTTGATAAAGTACTTTATTTCAAACAAGTCTTGAAAATTGGCAGTAAAACTTTGACAACAAATAGACATAACGAGTAAATATTTTCACGACCTAATTTAACACCCGCGTCACCATGAATGGGGCATTTAGGTTTTAATAACGCAAAGTTTGATTCACGGCTCCCTTAACGCAATTCTTTTACAAATTGAAGACTTTAAAACGGCTTTTTTTTAAAAGTGTTACTCGAGTACTTCCGGAGATAATTAAATTTTATTCAGGAAAGTTTCCGGATAATTTATGGACTTTAGTTTCTTAGTTTTGAAACTTTCTTTCTGATAGCAACCCAAAGAATTTACATTTTATTTATAAAGTAGCTGTCGAATGTTTTATTTGTTGTGTAAAAAGCTGATATTAAAAGTGCTGGCTCAAAATCCTTTTAAAGAATCTTTGAAAGTTATTTCAAATATCAAGTATGAAGCTTTCCGCGTTCATTTTAAATATTTCCCCAGTGAAACGAATACAAGCACTAAAATATATCTTCTTATTTTATTTTCGTATTCGTGCAGATAAATAATGCGACTGTGTTGTGCACGTTTAAAACATAAAACTTTACAACCATGAGATTGTAAAATCTAATTTTTTTAAATAGGTATCGAATCGATACTGAAACCGTTCTCCGTGATTTTCTTTATTAGCAGTATTTTTTCTCAGATTGTTTTTGTTTCTGACAGTCTGAACCAAACCGAGTAAACCTTAATAATGAAATATGGAGCTTTGCCATTATTTGCACGTGAAATTTTTAAACTTTAAGTATCGTGTGTTCCACGCACCGCTCAAGTATATTTTAAACACCATTTGAATACGGACGAAGGCTAAAGCTGCAGGCTTCACTAACTCTAAAAGGTTTTCTGTGTATGGAGTTCAATTTAAATTTCTAGTTTATACTCGTGGATTTGAATTGGGCGCGGATCCCTATCTATTTAGGGTCTAATTTATTTAATACTCCTTTTTCGAGTGCGTAATTTTTTGTCTGAAAGTGGCTACAGTTAATCTACTCGCTCGCATTCAAATGCTCAAATGGGAGGAATTTTCATGATCCTTGTAATTATTGCATTGGAACCTTAACGTTTTACCAATTTAAGGTTGAATATATTTTGCAAAACCTTTTTACAGATCCTGTGACCTATTTTTTTGTTATATTTGGAACTGAAAACAGGAAATGCCTACTGAAATCGGATAAAATATTGTTTTTTCTTTGTACGTATGCATAATAACAAGAAACTGAAAGTATATTAAGCTTTAAATATATATTCTATACATTCTCATGATTTACCAAGAAAGTATCACATATTTTTATATTCCTTACTATTTGGAGAATATCTCTACAGAATCGTACCCACACCGTAAATAATAATAGAACCTGCAGGGACGTTAACTTTCCTAAATTCAGGGTTTTCGTAAGGCCGTTGCTAGCTCCACGGCTAACGTGGATATAATTCTGACACAAAATCCACGGCATTACGTTCGGCGCATGTCTGGGGACTTGGAAAATTATTTCAGCTTCCTGAGATTATAGGGACAGAGGTGCGCACGATTGGTTGCCTATTCCCAAGGCGTAAAAGTCTGTTTCTGAGAAATCTAATTATAATAATTATTAACTACAAACAAAATCAATCGCTCGGACTTAGAGAAAGTTAACTCTAGTATTTTTTATTGGTAATATTCAACTTGCAAATTAATTAAAAATCAATTTAAAATATGAAAATGTTTGAAACTTTCATAATGGAATAATTTTGTCCCCGGACATGCGCAGTAGGTGCAGCTCGTATTCGCCCTTGACAATGACGTATGCCGTGGATTTTGTGTCAGAATTATATCCACGTTAGCCGTGGAGCTAGCAACGGCCTTTTCGTAATCAAGTGATAGACAAGCTTACATAAAACTACATCAGAAACTGAAGAATGGGTAGTCGAGTTTACAGGGCACACCAAAGTAATCATCTTGTTCCTAACAATGGGTAAATCGTATTTTTTGCACCTCTAACAGTCAACAATGGAGAAGGAACTTCTAAAAAAATGGTCGAAGTAAAAATTCTCCTGCGATAGTTCATCACATCTAGTTCCTGGGAAGTAAACTAAAAATAATCAGAATAATACTCAACCCGTTATCCTAGATCCTGATCCTAATTGCATAGGTACAAAAAATCTGATAAAGCAGTGATTGCACGCTACTCTAACGAACGTAATTTTCTGAACTATTATAAAATATTTCTCTAAATCGGTAGTAGGTACTTGGAAACATTTAGATCGCAGTTCTTGAATTGTTTCTCTTTTAAATTAAAATTTAAAAAAATAACATCATCAGGGAATATTTCCAAGAAAAATAAACAGTAAGAAAATTGTTTTTCAAATTCCTTTATACAGAAATAAATGTCTCGTTGTTAAAAGAGAAAAAAGAATGATTATCCAAATTATATGGAGCTTACTTCAAGATATAATAAGCTCGACAGGAATCTCCACGTAAAAATAATAAAATCTTTGGAGCTGTTTGTGTTACGTTCCACCCTGAAAATTGATGTTTGTTGGAAATAACATTATGTAAACGAAACTTTTGTTCTGATATTTCCCACAGGACGAACTCTTCCTTGATACAGAAAGAATTGTGCCCGGTTTTATTGTAAAAAAAAAAAATAAGGCGAAAGTGTTTAGGCAAGAAGAGAAAGCTTTATTTATTCCGATCGCTTGGTTTTTATTTATTATTTGTTTGGCCTATACATTATTTACTACATACTTCACATGTTGGTTTAACGACGCCATTGTAATAGGAATAAAATTAATTGATGGAATTTGCACCCTTCTGATTTATGTTCTTGTAAATTTGTTCATTTCGAACAGCATTAATTATATTGGTTTATTAAAGGCGGCTTCGTGTTATTACGAGCTATTTCTGCTACAATTACGTTTAAACGTAATGATTAAACGGCGGTATTAATCTTAATCACGAGGGTAACCTAATTTTTATTCAATTTAACCACGCTTTGTAATTTTAAAATAATACAGTCTGCTTGTAGAGAAGACGAATCATTTTATTTTATTTATGTTGGTTTTTCTTAAAAGAATCAATGGAGGTTTACTTTCATGTTCGTCTGTTTTCTCAACGGAATAACGTTTGCTTACAAGTGTAGGGCTAAAGGCTTCGGTATATGTATATAATACAAAACACAGAGAACTTCTCGATTCTGTGTACACAAGAAATAAAGAGCTGAGGGCAATATAAATGCAAATAAAAGAAGAGAAGCCCTCTCTTTCACTGTGGGAAAATGCGAAGAAAAATATGTGTGGGTGGCATGGTAGTCCCCAAAGGATAAAAAATGCCCCATATTTTATTCCATGTCTCGCCCTAAAATTATTACTTGTGCTACTTTAATCGCCGCAGGCATTACAACAAATGAAAATAAATTACTTTCGGCGTTTCAGGTGGCGAAACAACGAATGGGGAACTTTTCTGATACGCGAACTATGGCAAATATAATCCGCAATAATTTACATCTCCTTAAAAGATCGTTAGCAGAGCTCAAACAAAAAAAAATGGACGCTCGACAATTTTATCTGTTAGAAACTTCGGAATTTATACACCATTTACTTTATCACCTCGTTTTTCAGCATTTTTTATTAACTGGCGCTTTGTATCTCACTTCTAGTGGCAATATCACTCATATGGCTATAAAAGGAAAGAAAATAGCTAGTTACGGGTGGTGCAGTGAAAATTTAAACTCGGAATGTAAATTTATATTCTGCAATAAATCAAAAACACGACACTAATTTCTCGGGAACCTACTGAAAAACCCTTGTAATTTATCTGACCTTATTCTTATCTTTTATTTATTGTACCATGAATTATCGAGCACAACTTGTGCAAAACTATACATTATCCTCTGTATAATAAAACAAACCGTTTGTACTCCTCGACATTTATGTTCCTAACAAAATATAATTCAAAAATTAAAAAAAAAATAAAATTCCGTGCTAGTGCACCACCAAGTCTAGCATTCAAAAATCAAGATATTTAAAGTCAGGTGCTGGACGTGCTGGTCATATACCCAATATTCTGTTACGTTCTAGATATTTTTTACAAAATTTTCATGTACTTGGACGCAACTATTTTAAAAAAAGAAAGCTTTTAAATTTCTAGATCTTATAATTTCTAGAAAGTATTAATCGGTACGCTAGGACATGCAACGGATACGTGGCAAGGTGAGTTCACCCATCCGATAACATTATACCCTGTAGGAAAAGACGCGATTTATACGATGTAGGAACAAGAAACGGATAACCGAGCAATCGCTAAAAATAGTCTAACGAAGTGGAAAGATAAACAGTCGATTTTTAAATTTCGTTGGTGGAAAATTTCTTGACATTAGAGCAGGGTAGAAATTGGAAAATTAGATTATGAGAAATACAAGATGTGGGTTAAGGGTTGCCTTTAATAGAAAATATTTGATTCGAGCAAAAAGGACATAACCATCCATCAATCGCTTTTCCAAAAAATATTTACATCATCATCTACTGTAGGGGAGTGAATATTTTTATTTTTGTTGATTACTCGAACATGTTAAGGAATGGCAAATACAATTCGTTATTAAAACGAATCACTAATCGATGTTACCATCAGAAAATATCCCTCGAGCAAGCTCTCGGGAAATTTCCATGGCAACATCAATTTCGAATATAAATCGCGAAAACTACAGGGTGTTGTGTTTCTTAAATCGCGGACACGGAGCACAGTACTACATGCCCCTCCAGATACCAATTGGAAAAATATAAAACAATAATGCCCGTTCTTCGCTAGTTTCAGAGTTATTCTCCGTCAAAGATTGAGATTGAATTCCTTTATGCTTTGGAAAAACGGGTAAATTTTAACCGTTCCGCATTGTTCATCAATCAAATATTAAATCTTAATAAATTTGGAATTTTGTATACGTTGTATTCCTTCCTCCGAAGACATTCTTTCTGATAAATATCTGTTGTTAAACTTTTTTTCAATATGTTGCAACAGCGCATTGTAGCTATGAGGTTATTACCTAGGAAACTTGTTCATACTGCCTTCTTAAAACACCAAACGTTTAAAACAAAGTCCGTGCAAGTATGCGCAATGTTGTCAAATTTAAAATTTTTAAAATTCGAATAACTCGGAAACTAAATACATTAGGACAACATCGCCTATACTTTTTCAACTCAGTTTTAAGATGAGAATCGCGTAGTGCTCTCCGTGTCCGCCATTTAAGAAACACCCTGTACTATATTCGAATAATAATACGAGACACTTGATGCTCGTTTGTTAAATTAAGTCGGTTTTACATGATTAAATTAGCGATTAGACAAATCTTTTCTAGGAATACGTAATTATGTAAAGGCAAATCAATACTAACACCCACTGTAACCCCGCTGGCGGTTCTGAGACTACCGCCTTTAAATATTGTAATTGTGGTTGAGACTGGGAAAGCTACCTTCAGTATCAATTTCAGAGAGCTGTGGACTTCAAAGGGAAAGGTTTTAGGGCATGTGTGAATTCTGTCGGAATTGACAATAACAGAAGCACTCTTAGTAGACAGGAATTATTGCATTCTACGTCTTCTCTCCTTTCAAAAAGGCTACTCAAAGTTTGGTTTGGTTTACTAACGAATTACAGACTCAGGAAGGAACTTCAAATGGAGAATATGAGGGTCAACCTATCCTATTATTCAACACGGTTTTCCAGGGAAATGTATATGAAAGTTTACCTTGTACACTAGAGAATCAACATAACAAGAACTTGTAACGTGACAATAACTATTTTGAAGTAAGTTTGAATAAGTTCCAGGATGCTACAAATAAAATATTTGGAATATCCGATCCAGTTACCAGTGGGAATAATTTGCGAGCATCCACACAACCTTATCAACCATCCTCAAACATCTACAGCTGGACACAGACCTTTATTAACCCCTATTTTGAGGTTTTACAGTTCTTCTTCTTAGAATGTTTGTTTAATAAGTCCGTTGCCTATACGTCTAATCGACTTCCTAAATACATACAACCCAAAATTATATTTCTTTCTTTATTTATCAGAAACACGAATCCAATATTATTTTGAGATTATCAGCAGTACGAACAGTAATAGCTGTCGTTACACCAAAAATATTTCTTATTGTAAGTGGAATAACTAATCTTTGGGAAGCACAAGTTATTGATCGTTTCCGACTTAAAGAGGTAGTGAACAATCCCCCACATTAATATTCAAAGAATTTTTATACTCATTTTTCATGAGATAGATATACACTGGCTTAGTAAAGATAGGATAAAACTTCGCTAGCGTTCATCAAGCTGGAAAAAAAAAGATCGAAGACAAACAAGCGTATAATGCAAACAGAGAAAAGACAATAATAGATTAAAAAGTGGCGATTAGACGGAAAAATGATACAGTTCTCTGTTCAAACTGTCCGGAATGATTGATGGATTTTGTAAAGTGACGTCTTGCCATGCGGACGTTAACAATGGGCCTGATTTCTGGAACATTGATTGTGTTTTTCTTTGGAAAGAAAGAAAGGGAGTCGTTTTTATGCTTCCCTTCCTCGCATTCGTGATTGGAACAATTCGCGTGATTTTTTGTAACAAAACGAATTGTCTAACAAACAATTCCAGAGATTTAATAAGTTTTTTGAGTTCAAGATGTATACGGATGACCCTAACAAAAACATAATATGGAATTCAATTTTAAACTGCCCTTCAAGAATTTCTTTTGGATTTAACGTATGCAACCAAGCGAGACCTTGTCACTGTCAAAACAAACTTAAAAGAACACAAAAATATTAGATATTTGAGGGAATTTTTATGAAAGCTATTTTTAAATGCCTGCGTCATGGCTACCTATACCATTTATATATTTAAGAAAATTAAATCCTCAAATTCAGACCATTAGCTAATTATTTATATTAAAGAAATTAAACGTCAGGTCTACCATAAAATGTATGCATATGTAAAAATAATATACGTAAACCTGTTTTCCATTTATTTCTGTTAGGTTTTATGTAGCTAAAAAAATAAAGGCGTCGGCGTCGTCGCGTACACAAAGCGGCGGCGAAGGAGAATGAAACGCGTTCAAAACATCGCAGATGTTTGTATTTGAGGCAATTCCTCACTAAATGAACCTGAATAAAACATTCGGCATAAATACGTCATACGCCTGGTCTGTTTTAGAATGTATTGCTTAAGTTTCAAGGGGCTTTTGTACTTTTGTGTTTGATGGCGCGGCGCTGTTATCAAAATGAGAGATGCCTCATTTTGTCGCTGCTGCTGCTTCGCTGTTTCGCTTCAAAGACTACTTAATGGTCCATTCTTATTGGGAAAAATTGTAGCCGTCATTAGATCCAGCTAATAAAGTAACTAGCTGGCAATGGGCCTCCAAGGTACTTCTTACTTCCTCTAAACTACATTCAACCACTTTTACCCGTTACAGGGAATATACCAAAGACAAAATAGCACGGATGACTTACAGCTGATATTCTATAGAAAAACTTGGAATTGGAATTACATAAAACACTACATACTATCCGAACTTGGTACCTATGGGTGTCTGAATTGCTGCATAATATATTAAATGTACTTAAACAACACACTTTATACCCCCCCCCCCTCTGACTTATCCCTACATTAGAAAGAATGAATGCGTAATAAACTGTCAATGCATAATACTGCTAGCCATAAATGACAACTGGAAGTTTTATATTATACTTGTAGTACCTATATCAAACCTAACGAGGACGCAACATTAAACGAAAAAGTTGAATGCTTAGAAGAATATAGCAGACTATAAAAGATAGTATCTAATATTAGTGGGCTATTTTAATAAAACGATATGAGAAAAACAAGAAAATTTGGTAAAAGGAAAATGTAACGGTGACACATAATGATAATGGAACAAGAATAATGCTTCTAGTACGCAATCAAAACGATTTGACTGCCCTAAATACCATATTTAGACGCAGGGAGTTCGTATCTACACGATATTGGACTTTATTATATTGGAATGTTGTAAAATATGTTAAAGCTTACCGAGATTCCAGATAAAACAGAACGAAAACTGAAATAGTAGTTTCATTGATAAAGACACAAATACGGTAGAGAGCAAGAGAAACGTTGATATTGGAATGCTACAAAGTACAGTACAGTATAACCAGCAAATATTTGAGATGCGAACACTTGAAATGCAAATCTAGAATGCTTAGTAAGGACAGTAGAACTAATTATCCGGAAAAAAGTGATACCTACATAATTATAAGATTTCCAATGTTTGAGAGACAGAAGAAGAAATCTAAAAGGAACAAATGGAGAGATCGAGTACTAACTACAAAAATCATCGAATTTCAAATAGTGAAAGTCGTACAAAGGCTAAAAGAAGAAAAAGAGTTCGAAAATTGAATAAGAAACCACAAATCAAAAAAAAGAAGACATAGGATTCATAGGAAACCTGAAAAAATCCTGACAACAGGAACAAAATTTAGACCATCAGTGAATATCGAGCAGAGGAACCACTGCTCCACAAGAAGAATAGGGCGTACGCGACAAAACATATTAGAGGGGTGGCTTAAGCCAGCGATTAGACCGTCCAACTCCTAAGCTGGTTATAAAAGCTATGATATAGAGTTGTCCAAACAAAACCCTAGATCAAGAGATTGTGAATTGCTCATATCCGAAAAATACCACGACTTTCACAAAAACTAATATCAAGGTCATTTGGCTGAACTGACTAAAGACAGCAGCGCTTTAGAGCTAGCTGCCATTTGCTATAGGGACATAATCGTTTTAATGTTTCTCTTATTCCTCTATTATTTTCTTCAATTTTAAAACGAATTAATTTTGTTGTTGGAAACCCCCCAAAAAAATTCGATGACCTTGATGAAAATAATTCGAAGGTCACGTTTTCTATAGTTTGAAGTTGCAATACGTCAATTAGTTACCCGCATTTGTGCTGCCTGCAACGAACCAATATGGCTTCTAGAGAGTCAATTTAAACATCATTTGTCTATTTGATGGAACTAAATCAAGATAATCTGGACATGTCATCAGTCGCTTTGGAAGTGGTGAAGCAGCTTCCTTCGACTCGGAACTTAGATATATCTTTATTCTTTATATGGTCAAGCGTAATAAAATTAGGGTATTAACCTTCAACTTCTTAAAAAAACGGTGGTCGATGGTCGATTCCATACTTCATATTATAACAGCGTCCCTTGTGTCATGCAGCCATGATTGCGACTGCTTTGTCAACAGAATTATTACATTTTCTGTTCATTCTTTTGTACGCATTTTACGGCCAAGTGGCTTCGGCATGCTTTGTAGCGGATATATTGGCTTTTTTGTGTGTCAAAATCCCTTGCTTTATAAATTGTCACTTTGGTTCCTTTTTGTCCATCATTGTAATATTTATCACTTTGCATGTACCTATAATGAACACTTACCACAAAAACCCAGACAGTAATAAATAGTTTTTCCAATAGAAGCTGACGTGAAAGGTTGAAACCAAATTTACGATTCATCACGCCTTTTGACCAATTTGTTTGTTTTAAGTAAAGCTCGTTTCCTCTTTTGATCGCGTTACTGTATTTATCTACACGCCTGCTGTTCGCAATCACAGAGCGACCCTCGTATTTGCTTACGCATTAAATATTTTCCCTTCCCTAATATTTTTCATATTCCTCAAACATCGGCTTGACTTCAATAACCATTTTGCGAATATATTTGTTTTTGTATTAAATGAAACGTAAAAAAGATCATAAAAATATGGAAAACCCAGAGTTTGCAAGATTTTTTTATACAAAAGGGATTTTCCTTTCCTATATAATTTTACCAGATTTCATGTTCGGTAACTTATGCAAGTTTTTCTTTCCACTGATGTTGATCAAGCAATCGTAATACCCTATAATTTTACACGGGGGAAAGACCTATATTGTTATAGTATAATGAAACACTGCATTACCATTAGAAACAAGCAATTACCTAACATCAGAATTTATTGATTTTTTCGACAAAAAAAAATATGTTGCAGGTTTGACCTACACTAACATTGCTTAAATGTTTTAAAAGTGACCCTGAAATTGATTAAGAATTTAAAAATGTTAGTTATCTTGGCTATGAAGACAATCCGAAATATGGTATCAACATATTTTTGCATATAGTCCCTTGAGGGAAGCGCAGGGGGTTTACTATAATATCGAAACCAACAAAGACAAATCAAACTTTTATCAATGGAGTTTGTCAACGCAACTTTTTATCCAACACCATAAAAAATATGAAAACACTTACCTGTTATACATATCACTAAAAGAAGTAGTAAGTCTAAAAATCCGTAAACGTGCATCTTCTGCCTTTCAAAGCTCCAGTTTTCTGCAAAAGAAACCGATTTTTCTAAGATAAGTTAATAACACACTGAAAAATATAAAGTTGTTAATTTTTTTATGCGTTGTTAAGGGAAATAAATTATTATTCCCCAGTTTACATGCTCTATGATTATTTCACTATTATACATTGTCCTGGAATTATAGCTGATTGCTTTATAGTCACATAAAAGTTAGTTTGTTGCACGAAGGATATAAAATTATAAGATAAAGGTAAAATAATGCATCCGCATTTCCACGTTATAAGGATAAATTAAATATTTTACGCCCCACTCCATATTTTTAATATTTATTATTCCCTTTGTTTAATCAAACATTTATTTAACCAAAACCGACATTATTAATATTAAATAGCACGCTATTTTATTATTTATAGCAAGTTTCAATTAAATAATAAAAAAAACGTTTTTTTAAGATAAATTTAATATTTTATCTGATTCTCATTAATTTTCTTTCTGAATGTGTTTAAACTTTTTTTAAATGACCATAATCTTAAATTAGCAAGTAATATATGTAAACACCAAAGTTATTTTTATTATCCGACTTCTAAAATACGAATTTTAAATCAGGGTAGGAACTCAATAAAAACAGGGAACGTTCAAGAACGTAAAGGGAAGCAAATCGAAAACTAATCCAACCTAATCTGTATTACAAACTGGAAATTTACCTCTCGCTTAACGTTTTTTAAAACGGACTTCAAAAGAACTGCGGCTTCAGAGACTCTTCTAATAACAGATGGTATTTTGATTCTATCTGAGGTCTGCAACCAACTGGAGGTTATCAAAGGATAACCTGAACCAAATAAGTTAACATAAGCAATAAGAAATTCGCTAAAAATGTATGGTTCAATGTTTACTCTTTTATACATAAAACAGAGATGGACTCTCCCGAATGTAATTTAAAATTTTAGGTCAGAATAAAATTTCGGATTTTCGGTCCATACCAGCGTCCGTCGTCAGACATTAGAACTGCAACACTTTATAGAAAAATCAGTTCGTAATGCGTTCAGGGCCAAAATTTAAAAGACAGTCAGTCATAGTCATAAACAAATAAGAATCGGATAGTAGATAATTGGTCTCCTATCCAAGATTTAACTCGCCTGAATTTTTAAGAATCAACAATACATGAGACTGGAATTTCAATCTGCACCACTCTCCTGAATAGGTTTCCATTACCCTGACCGATAGTAACTTACATATTAAAGAAATCTAGGGAGTAAAATCAATTCGTACCGTAACATGTCTAGGGTAGGAAACGAGCAGGTACTGTGTTATCCCGTTTCAGATTCGACTCTTCTGAAATTAACTGAAAATTTATAGTAATCCAACCAACACCAAATAGGACTGGAATGAGTAAACGAGTCTAGGGTTAAAAGACCCATGGATTTAATACAAAATTTATAGAAACCCTGTGAAAAAAACAAGAAATAGGAATGGTGTTCAAACTTAATTCAGTCCGTGGTCAGTTATTCACGTTCTTCGGTGTCACTTCAAAAAATTTTATTTGGATCGTACTCCGAGTCGGTGACGTTCTAAGGTCTCAAATAAAAGAAACGTATTAGTCCGTAGACTTGTAGTTCACCCTACACCTACCCTAAAGCACAACATATAATTTTGTTGTTATAATCCCCTTAGAAATTTTGGCTTAAATTCGCAAAAAAATAATTATTTTTTGTCCGTCTAATTTAATAATTCCTAGAAATGTAAGCCACGAGGAATTTATTAACGTAATGCCTTCATTAATAAAATATTGCATGAAAATGAAATAAAGAGATCAACCCTTGCATGTCCAAATGAATAAAATAAACAATTGTCGTGTCGTGTACTGAAGATAAATTCAATATTGATGTCAAAAAGTCCCCCGTACATGGAATACATGCCGGATAATAAGTGTACTTTGCATAATAGCCCGTTTGTGTGCAAACGTATTTGATATAGAAATGATAAAAACCTGTTGAAAGAATAATAAACTAATAAAATAATTGTTTTTTCACTTTGCACCTAAAAGTATCTTGATATCTCAATATTAATTTTAAAAAACCCTCGTCAAGCAGGAAAATTTTAACTTACAGGGCGAAGGTCCTCCCACTGCTCTACTGTTCGAATTAACTTGCAAATTTAATGAGGTTGTTCCTTCAAAAATTAGAATAAAAAATATATGGCAAAAGCAGTGAAATTAACTTGGGCCTCTTTAACAATTTGCAATTCGAAATTTGAAATTTATGTTAAATACGTTCAACTTCCTACGGCCCAAGCTACTTCAAAGACTTTTGTCTTATGATGTTAGCAAACAAAGGAGGAATAATAAGTACAGAACCGAACTAGCCTAATTTGTTGTGCAATTTTGTAGCATAATTTGATTTACCTATCATTAACGATCTCATACAAAAAGATTCAGATTGAAAATTAAAACATTTCAGTTTACAGAAACTAACCAACTTGTTACAATAGTTATTTATGTATCAAGGGCGTAACCCAGGCGTTTTTGGCCCGCGGTGTGAAAATTATAGCCCGACGTGCGAAGCACGGAGGGCTATAACACGCCGAGGGCCAAAGACGTCGGTTACGCCTGAGGTGCATACAAAACTTTATGTAAGATCGAAATTTTAAAAACCGTAAAATTATAGTTTATATTGACAATGACTGTATTTAAACAAAAAATGAAAAGCGCTCCTTTGAAATCGATTTATCATTGACCAAATAAAACTGCGTAACCACAGCAACAAGTATAAACAAAAACAAATTATTTGCAAAAAAATTAGTAAGTAATTTAAGTATTTGTCACTATTTGTTTGCAAAAGTATGTCTAAAGAAGAAGATTTCTCGTGCATTGTGCCAGATTTTGATGAAGCAGCAAAGAACATTACTTTGAATCTGTTACCGCCAAAATCCAAAGCTATATATGAGAAAACATATAATGATTTTTTAAAGTGGTGTGCAGTTAATAAGGTAAAAACCATTACTGAAAACGTTTTACTGGTATATTTTGATGAACAAAGTAAAATTTACAAACCAACCTCGCTTTGGTCGCGTTACTCAATGATCAAAGCAAATTTGGCAGCTAAGGAAAACATTGATGTCAGTCAATTCAAGCGATTGTTCGCCTTTCTGAAAAGGCAAAGCGAGGGGTACGAACCCAAAAAATCAAAAATACTCAACAGGGAACAGATCACAAAATTTTTCTTGGAAGCCCCAGATGATACATTTCTAATGATGAAGGTAAGAAAATCACTAATTCGAAATATAATAATTATACTCATTGAGTTTCTACAATATTGTAGGTGGCAATAATCATGGGCATCGCTGGGGCATGTCGTAGAAACGAATTAGCCCAATTAACTCTAGACGATATTGAGGATGTAGGGTCTGCACTCATTGTAAAAATCAATAATACAAAGAACAAAATAAACAGAACATTTACAGTCGTTAACAACGAAGAACTAGCACTGAATTTTCTACAAATATTTCGAAAATACGTGTTTTTACGGCCATCACACACGGAGCATCGACGACTCTTTGTGTATTACAAAAATGGCAAGTGTACATCGCAGGTTGTAGGAAAAAATACACTGGGACAAGTGCCGCAAAGAGTAGCCAAATTTTTGAATATGCCGGATGCAGGTGCCTATACAGGACACTGCTTTCGACGTTCCTCCGCTACTCTTTTAGCTGATGGGGGCGCAGACTTGATCAGTATCAAACGTCATGGTGGCTGGAAGTCCTCGGCGGTGGCCGAGACTTATATTGAGGATTCATTGCAAAATAAAATGAAAATTGCACAAAAGGTTATGGTAGGCGAAGGTCTTCATGTACCCTCAACAAGTAATGCTGTCAGTAATGAAAACGTTCGCAATCCCTCTGTGATAAACACCATTCTTTCTACGTTAGAGAATGATGGTATTAATGAAAGCGTTATCAGTGAATCTTTGATAAACACCATTCCTTCCGCATTTAATATAAGTAATTGTAATAACTGTAAGATAGATATAAATGTTCATATTAACAAATAACTGTGTTACTACTTGTATTCCAAACAAAAATAAAATTATTCCTTAATTAGAAAAGTGCAATCAGCGGGCCAAAAACATAATTACGGCCCGAGGGCCAAAAAGACTAGGTTTACGCCTGAAAATTAGGTCTAAAAAACAGTTGTTATTGATCGATCGTACATAAATATCATTAATTCCGACACTCTTGGATTTTCCGTCAGCAAATATTATTATATAAAAATAAACCCCAAAGTTAATGAAAAATGATTAACGAAATTCACAACAAACATGCGAAACAATAACATAGATTACAAAACTAATGTAATAAGAGCACGGAAAAAGAAAACCTGCCCCTGTCCCAAGTTTTCTTGCTGAATATATCACCTGTAAATGTCTAAAGAAATAAATAACTGCCAACTGCATCTGATCTGTGGCGTATCGACGTTTATTGATTAAGAAATACGTGAAGAGAGACGATAGGAAAACGTAAACAATAAGCAATAAGTAACGTGGGGTTAGCAACAGTTGGAAAGAATAGAAAAGGTCACAAGATTTTCATACACTACAGCAGAAATTTCCAAGGGAGAAAAGTTAAAGATTACTGAGAGTAAAGAAATACATAGAGAAAAATATAAACAAACAACGAGATATATTTTGTTTCACAGCAAAATATTAGGAATAATGGAAAATCAAAAGTAAGAAAAGGAGGACCTACGAAAAGAATGGCATCTAGCATCCAGTTAAGGGCATGTTCCTTTCATGAAAATAAGAGGAAAAGTTCCTATTAACATGGGTCCGCAAATGCTTCGTTATCGAGATACAGGGTGTTGCAATTTTTTTTCATATTTTCCGAAATGATTATTATTATTATTATTATTTTACAAAAAATGTTCAAAATGACCGCCATTAGCTTCAGGACAAGCTTCTATTCTTCGAACAAAATTTTGAGGCTAAAGGCGGTCCTTATTCAAAAAACGGATTTGCAGAGTTATTTTTTTATTCGCATTTTTCATCTTTGAAGTGTGATTTACACGAAAACGGTTAATGGTAGGAAAAAATCTCAAGAGACTGTTTTAACCGTAAATCAGTTGAGAAGTTTGAAAATCGTGTCAAAAACAAAATACCAGTGGCGTACCATTTTTTTTCTCCAGAAATATCCACATACGCACCTGTAGTTACGCCACTGGAGAAGGAAAAAACTGACTAATATGGCCCACTTATAGCAAATGTACATACATACGTATTGCCTACTTTTAAAAATTTAATTCCTAGTCATTTCCGAATAAATGAAAAAAAAGTTCGATATATTTTACAACTTTCAGCACCCTGTATCTCGGTTTCTTTTTGAAACACCCTCTGTATAATAGAATATGAAGATAGTACAAAGGCGTTGGAACTACCCCGTAGAAATTGAGATAAACCAATGTTTGCAAAAGTATGAAGGAAAAAGTGTAGGAAAATCAATGAACAAACTAAGAGAGAATAGTTCGTAAAGTCCAGTAGGGAAACAATGGTGGTAGAGAAAAAAATCGAGAAAAAGAGAAGACGAAAGAAAGAAAAAAATCCTTATTGGTGAAACATGAAAAACAATCGGATAACGAAAAAAAGGTATGGCAACCAATTATAAAAGAATCCATGAAACGGACACGAAACTTCAAAAATATCTTTCCATTACAAAAAAATAAACTGTGTCACGACAGTGAGGTACAGGCATAAAATATTTTCTAAAGCTAAACCATAACTTTAATGCTAATTTAGGCCTTTGTTTCAATCACCTACTTAGTTATAACAAACCATCAGGGCAAAAGCGAAAATATTTTATATAAATTCAGAATTAATTGTAAATTAAATTATTAACCCTTTTATGTACTACGCCACTGTTTTATTAGCTAACTTTTACTCATTATTCCTAAAATTTGAATTAACGGGAATCGATAAGCCATTCTCATTAGGATACTTCAATACCTTCCTTCTTTACGCGATTGTTTTTCACATAATACGTTATTAAACTGCCAGTTTCAGCAGTAAAACTTTCAATTTAAAAATTTATGACGGATAAAGTTTCTTATAAGTTTTCAAACTTCGTTTTCTACTTCAGTGAATAATTTAAGATATTCCTCGCTAATTATAAGAAATTCCTGCTGATTTTTGATCCCACATCAGATGCAAGAACAGAAAATTCCTATATTTACGTATTTTTAACAATTTATTTTAAACAAAAGTGTTTATGATAAAAACATAATTTGAAAAGTTTATTGAAGAGATCCTCAAATTTGAATATCGTAGGCGGTATATAACCCTTAAAAGTTTTTAACAGGGGGCTTGCTTGGGTGATCTGTTATTGTTGTCGTTCGATGAATGTGAAATAACGAAGAAAAATAAGAAAAGTTCTTTTTTACATACTTCGCGTGGCAGTTTCAAAAGAGAAATAACAGTTAGAAAGAAAAGTTCAAATTATAGGAATGAGGCCCGTTTATTCAATTTAAGACGCTGTTAAAATTTATAAAGAATATAAAATTTTGATATAGGGTGAGTTTACCCCATCTTAACCTCTCTTCTCATATATTAGTAGTATTGCGATTAGCAGTACACGCGAACCCCCAGAGTGTTACCTCAGATATACATTTAAGACTGAGTGAACCTAGAGACCCAAAATCCCCTGGCAAAGGCGCGAAATTGTGACGGTTCCCAGGATCGAACCTGAGACTGCTTGCTATATTAAACGCAATTATTTTATAATTAATTCAAAAATACGTCTTACGTTACTTGCATAAAAATAATTTTCAGACTGTAAAATAAAAAAGAAACGTTTAAGAAAGACAAAATTACTTCACTTGGAGGCACAGGCACAGAAATAACACAACCGGCATGTAAATTTCGTTTTACTTTTATTTTTGTAGTTAATGCTCCAATTCTATTTTATGGTCAGGTTGCCGACGGAAGCGGAAACAACGCGCGCCCTTGCAAAAAACAATCGAACGAGCAAAACGCAAGAAACACACTTCACTGTCTTAATGTCGTTTTCCCTTCCAAAAACACATCAGGTCTCACAACCAACGACCACTAATAAAAATAACGACACCTGAAATTTTTTTTACTGAAGATTCCTAATAGAAACATTTATGGATAATTTACAGGGAGAAACGTTTCGGTTACCATTCGTGAAACCATTTTCAATTACAAGCTATTTTTTCAGTATTTCTAATTTTTTATTAGGGAAGATTAATTTTGAATATTTTTCTGGTACGCACTTAATAATTATGTCCAGGTGTATAATGCAATTTTATTTTAAATTTTTGATATATTGTAAATAATTTAGCATTACGATGCCCCCTACGAAATTGGTTTAAAAAAAATGTCAATATTTTGATTATGACTATTTGAAATTTTTTTTATTAGTATAACCTTTACATATTTTTTTTCTATTTCCTTTTATTATGTGTTTCCTTAAAAATGATAAAATTAAATTTACATTAAAGTCGAAAACGTTTCGGTAATTTCTACTGCAACTATCTTCAGGTTTATTTTGGTTTGTTATAATACACCTACATACATAATTTTGTTAATTTTATGGATAAATTTCCACTTACTCTAAAACAAAAAAACAAGATTCCATACAAATCGAAATCCCGTTTCTTTAATTTATTTATTAATTTTTTATTACAATTTCAGTGTTAAAGATAATTGTATTATTTTAAGCAACGACTAGATATTTAAAACGATTCATTGATTATGTTTAATTATTTTGTTAATTAATTTATTAGGCAACTTATTTTTATCGAAGCAAAAATATATTAATTATTAATTTTTTATTTCTTAAACTAAAATATATTTTTCCTAATTTTAAAATCAAAAAAAATTTCCCCAACTTTTATTTACTTTAGCACCACGTACCGATATCAAACTCAAAAAGCTTGGCGCTCACAATCTCACCCACTTGACAAGCCAGCGCAAACTGAGCTTTCCGAAGCTTTCGAGCAGGGCTTGGCACACATCTCTCTCATTCCTATGGGAATCGCTGCAGCGTTCTTTTTCCAAACATACCCGCCCATGCGCTGAGCTTTCCCGCCAAAGCCCTTTCTATTCATTGACGAAAACACCCACATCCGTGTTGTTCCAACTACTTCCACTTCCACGTCTAATTTTCCGCCCTCTTCGCACTTGCTTTTTGTTAGAAACAAAGGAAAAACCGAAAATTAAGGCCACAGTACACTAGAGCTTTAACAGCCGTCTGGTGTGCGAGTTTGAAGGTATGTGACAGTGAGCTTTATTCCCATCGAAGGCTTTTTTGGATAGACCAAAGAGTGACGGAGATAGGTCACGTCGCTTTCGGATAGCTGGATAGTGTAGGTGGTGTCGTATTGAGGTCCGAAGTACCGGAAAGACGGGCTTTCGTGCTTTATAGCACCCGTTCACTCAATAAGTATACATGTTAGCTAATTTGGCGCCCCTGGATGTTTATTATCCTGGTCTGGCGCTTTTTAAGCGTTACACTTGATGAGCGCAATTATCCTTGCTGTGTTAAAGATCAAGTTACACGCTTAAACTTTGGATAATTATATTAAAATGTGCTGCTCCTTACAATAACGAGACATTTTAATTATTTTATGAGTATGTTTGTTTTTAACATGTACCTACTTTATATCATGAACCATACCCAACTTTCAGTTCAGCTCCTGATGCTGGAAATCACATTGAAACCAACATCAGAATGTTTGTCCAGAAATGAGTACGTATCTTTTTATAGAACACCGTATTTCAAAATAAATTTAAAAAGAAATCTGAAAGAAGAAGCTTTTACACAAACGGCCTTCTAGTATACGCGCACGTCCTAAAAGAACACCGACATTTTAAAACCGTTTGAAGTTGTAAAAATGTAAAGAAGAATTTACATGAAGTGGTCTAAATACTTAAGTGAAAGACTGGGAAATATACAAACAGAAGCTTCTATTATAATCGCCCAGAATACCAAACAACGTCAGAGGATTCAGAACCAGATTACCCATTATATCCACTTGGACCTGTTGCCAGAGGGGCCCGATCCCGCCAACCATAGCCTATATCATATTAATTATCATATTTAAGCGAACCCGAGACTAAAGTCTGAATTAAAAAAAAAGATAATGTTCGATTATAAAAATGGAACCCGGGACCAAGGGTGCACGTATACCTACATATCACATTTTTCCAAAAATAAAAACCCCAATGCAAAGTAAACCCATTGGGCTTTCATTATGTCTCCAGATACCCTCTGTCCTATTTAATGTTTTTAAGGTGAAGATTAGGTATCTACCCCTAATTTTGGTTTGAACATAGCCAATTGCATTCCCATTTGAACCCGGGCATTTTTCGGTAACTGTAGATTCAGTATCTCAAAAGCTGCTTATGTCATTTTCGATGGGCCACCCCGTATAAATTAATAAATAAAAAAAATAGAATTGAAGCCGCATGCTATTGTTACCGAGCAAATTTTATTAATAAAAGGTACTACACCAAATAAATGGCCGCCAACTAGATAAATGAAGCAGATGAGGGATCTATAACAATAACATCCTGTGGGTCCAGTCCAAAATCGAACATAATGGAGAACCACCATCCATTACCCTATAAGACTAAGAATTAAGATTCTTGAATTGGGGAAAACGAAAGACAAGAAAAGAGAATATCCTAAACCTCCCAACATTGATGTCGGTATCTGTACTCGTACCGTACTTCTAAGTTTTGTAATAAAACCTTCTACTGAATAATATTTACCTGAAGATTTCAGAATTTGTACCACAAGGACTTGTACACTAATCAACACGCCCGACGTTTTATAACATTGAATCACAACTGGTTAAACATATGGCAATTCGTACCTTGATTATTTCTAACAAACAAATTACCATCTGCGCAACAAGATAAGCCTTAAACTCCGAAGAATAATAGAATAATCAGTTCAACCTTGATCATTATTTTCTTGGACAAATCGCGTTTTGATCAAAAAGTTTCTTAGATAATTGTACATGAAAAAAATCAAATTATGAAATATTAATCACTTTTTCAAACTTTTCCCAAAATTGGAGTTAAGTTCTAATATACAGGGTGTCTCTGAAATGGAACAATAATAGCACGCTACGTTTATTTGCCTGAAATGCTGATTATGTTTTGGGTTTTTCTTGCTGGTTTCAGCGAATCATTCTTAGTGAAAAATTTAGATTTAATAATTAGAAACTTTGCTTTATTGCCAATCAAGCAAATATATCCATGCCCATTTTGTAATATTGTTGCCTTAGGAAAGCAGTACATAATGTCTTACTGGAAACTAAATATTGTCAAGAAAAATGATATTATAAATAATTAATCAGTTTTAGACAATGAATCACGCGATGCTTTTTTCCTGCTTTTTAGAGACACTCTGTATACACCATCCAACATTAGTTCAATCAATAGGATATTCAACCCAAAAATCATTTCAACTCTATTTCCTCGTCTTTCGTGTGGGTGAAAATTAAAGGCTAAGCTGAAAGTATTATTTTAACAACAACGGTGATACATTCGTCAATTGTATTAATCATTTTAATTGTTTAGTGTTTCATGTGGGTAGTAAAAAATTGATTAGAAAAGTTATTTTTAAATAAACGATAGCTCTTGTTATTTTTAGGAAATTATATTTTTATTGGACGTTACAGAAATATATTTTGCGTCAGCTTTAATTAATGGAATAAAACAGAGCTCGGTGGGCTTAGGGAGGAAGAAAGCGTCGGAAATATTCACCACTCAACTATAATTATCTTGATAAACTCAGTGGTGAAAAGATATTGTAAAAAAAACTTTAATTAGGTTTAGTTATAATAAATAATTTTAGTATTAAAAGGCTATGTAAGTTTAAATAATTATGGGTACATGATTTGGGACTTTTTTCTGTGATTTTTGGAACGGTTTTTTTTTACCTACCCAAACCACGGTAGTCCAGAAATGGAAAACTATTTTTGGGTGTCTTAAAATGAGGGACTTTAATAGAATTTTAGCCCCTTGTTCGGTCTCTATAGGGCGAGGTTTTATTTTCCCTAATTTATCATGTCCCCATTCATGTGCTTTGGTTCAGAAATGAAAACCTATTTTAGGGTGTCATTTTTTTCATGTTCCCAATATCACCAGATCTAGAGTCACCGCCCCCCTTCCCGTTACTCGTTAGCAACAGTTTAATACAATTACAGATCACTTGATGCAGAAATTGTTTCAGTGGTCTGTTGGTAATGGGTGGGGGTTGACGCTGAAGTTACTGCTGTTATATGAAGTAAGTTTTAACCCTATTTTACATAACAACAACAGTGTCAGAGTCACCCCCCCCCGTTAGCAACAGACCAATGAAATTGAAAATTACTTGAGCGGAAATTTTTTCATTGGTTTGTCGTTGATGGTTGGGGGGTGACGCTGACGCTACTGCTATTATGTGAAATAGGCTTTAGCTTGTCCTTTAATAGCGAATTCCAATCGCTGCACTAGCCTGCACTAGTATACACTAGTGTTGTGTGCAAGAATTGTGTAATCACGTGACTGCACTGCACTGGTGTTAAAATTTCGAGGGAAACTCAAATATAGGCACATTCAAGTCACAGATGTAACACTTGTTAAAAACTACCGGCTTATTTTTGTCTAGTGCAACCACGATTTGTCAATTTTGAAATTCGAACACACTACACTAGTGTACACTAGTGCAGGCTAGTGCAGCGATTGGAATTCGCTATAAGTAATTACGTAGGCACACCAAAAGGGGGTTTATTTTAATTTTTTTACAGATCACAAAATAGCGGAAACGTAAATTTTTTAAATTTAGATTTGTCAATGAACATGTTATCCTGAATTTTTCCGTGGCTTTCTTTCCTGAATTTTCCCATAATCCGTAGTATGTAACTATTTTAAAAATAATAATCATTTAGGAGTCGCAGTTTCCTGAAACGAGACTACCTTTAGACTTAATAATTCTTTGTTGTTGTCTAACGATCCTAGGAATGAAATAGCTGCAGCTAGAGCAGCCGCTGCATTCTATAATCAATTACTAGAGAGGTTTACAGTTACAGGTGTTTTATAAAAGTTACTGTTATAGTTAAGTATAATGGAAAAATACTTATACCAGTTAACCAATTAACCCAGCCGGGTGTAGAAAAATTTAGAAGCCCTATCTACGAATTATTCAACATCCCTTATTTCTTCTCTCTAATTGTTAGCTAAATATTTTTTAGAGAATAAGTTTAAATTGCAGAATAAGCTTTAATATCAGATTGTAGCTTTGTATAACGTTAATTACTAGTAGATTCAAAGTTCGGATGAATATGAAAACGTTGTTTGTGCAGAATCATAGCTTAATTAAACATTTTCATCTCTTACTCCTTTTGTAGTGGTTAGCAGGATAAATTAATACAACGAAAGTGATAATGAATATAACTTACTTTCAGTAAGACTTAATTATCATAAATTGTGTTGTAGGTGTTTAAGCATTCACAAAAGGCCATATCTACGTCTTCCCAGTGAAATATGTATTTAACAAAATACTAAAATATAATAAAGCCTCGAGTAACGTTATATAATATAAGAAATTACGTCTTTTATCTTTGTCAGAACGCGAGAGTCGTCAAGAAATATAAAGACAAATTCACGGCCTTTGATGATATCGTATTAGAAGAGAGACAAAAATTGTTGAAAGGGTTCAGTAAAAAAGGAAAAGCGCACATTGCGTGGAAAATATGTCGGTGTAGCTGAGAAAATTTTAATCCTTTGGGTTTCGTTAATGGTTGGAAGCAAGAGCTTTAATCTTTTTGTGTTTGCTTGCCTCCTCCAAAGACTTGCTGCTCCCAGTTCTATTCACTCTCATGCTTTTGCAAAGCTTTCGGATTGAAAACGGCTGTGGTTTCACTTTTACACGATTTTCGCACGTTTCCTTAATGTAATGTAAGTAACTGTTGTTGACAAATTAAACCCACAGCCTAAAAAGTTTTCAGCTGTGGTTGTTTTTCTTATTTCAAGTACTTACTTTGATCGAATTCAATTTGAATTCAGGACTAAGATAGGTTGTCGAGTGCTTTTCATTTCACTTTAGAACGTATGCACGTCTCTAGTGAAAAGCACTTAGACGGTGCGTAAACCAGGAACTATCTTTCTAGAGTATTTACTTAAAAATATTTCCTTCTGAAATATACAGAGCATTTCAAAATACAAAATTCTTACAACACCCTAAGAAGAGCTACCAAAACAATTAATATCTGGTCCCCTTCGTCCCTTCGTCCGTAAGGGTGGCTTCACCTTTTATTTTGTAGACATCCAACCTAAAATTCCCCTAATAATAAAGTTTGCCCAGCATCTTAAATGCGAAGATTTCCAGGAAATTAAAAAATAAGTAGCTGGAAAGAGAAAAATGCCAAATAATTGCCCATCGCTATAAGCCTTTATGTTTTATGTCAAATGAGAATTCACCTGTACTGCATTTACCAGTACTTAAAAAAAATCAGGGCCTATTTGTTCGCAAATAAGTTGATGGATTGGAGAAAGACTCATATTTTAGAGCCTTTGGGGTACCTAGTCAATACGTTAAAGTGTTCCTGTTTGTAATAATGCGCCACCTTTCATGAACGCTGAATTAGATCTGTATATGGGTTGCACGGAATTGCAGAAAACGTGTGGAAATGCATTCCAACGCGAATAGCATCATTTCAAACATTAATAAAATATTTTGCAAAGCTCCACATAGTGTGCAGGTATTTGTGGAAATAGCGCAAAAGGATTACCGCTTCCGCCACAGAGCTTGCATGAGAGTCAAATAGGGTAGTACTACTAGTACTTTAGTTTTCTGCAGGAAAATGGAAGGTGTATGAAAAATAAGTACAAATATTAAAACCTGTAGTAGATCAGAATACCTATATTAAACAAACCATAAAACATATTTGTTTGTCAATGGAGGCTTTAAAATGTACGAGAAGATAACATTTGAAAATTGTTTGAGTACCGTAGGATTATAACAAAAATTTCAGTCGAAAAACATGTTATACCAAGAAGAGTACGTGGCTGAAACTCTTTTTACAGGTTTCTCATGCACGATTTACTCTACAAGAATTTTTCGCGTTAATATGAGATAAATACTTTCCGAGTTACAGCCAATCGCCACGCTTAATAAATTACCTTGTATATCTCCCTAATGGTTGTAAATGTAACCCGTGATATTAGAACTTTTTGTCTATTTTGAGCCCCTGAACTAGGAACCCTACCCCAAGTCCCCGATCCCCGAACCATGGCCACAGGCCAGCTTCTAATATATATAGGAATGAAGCCTGAACGTGCTCCCCAAATACTATCACTTTCCATCGAATCACCCTGTATACTGCAATTTTAAATGCTTATTTCAGCATTTTATAGTGCATTAAGGACATTTTATGCATATGAATCCTTTTGTTAGAAACATTCAAAAGTAATATTCCAAAAATTGTCTTCATGAAGTTTAAAACCTTTTATTTATTTAAAACAAAGATTACAAAAGATGAATTACTTTAATAAAACTTGTTAGAATAAAAGAAATAATTGTATTCACCCATAATGCGAAAATATTTAAAAAATTTTGAAAATAGGAATATCCCGCGCATTTCTAACGATTGTTACTACAAACCGAGCACGTGTTGACATTATCTTAACCCTACTTTTCTTAAACGTCATCCAGATACTAAAAATTCAAATAATAATTTATGTGCTGTGATTAAAACTATTTTGTGTTAACAAAAAAGGTAAGTGATAATTAGATTTATCACTTTATTTTATTTTTAGGTAACCAATTTTTAATTTTTTCAAATGTGTAAACTTTTATGATATCTCGACATTCCTAAAATTGTAAAAACTCTCATTGTAGTACCTAGAGATCACAATGAAGGCTAAGAAACGTTCAAAACCTTCAGGCCCTATTAACAAATCTAGAAAACAAGTTCGCAAGGAAATGCGAAAACAGAAAAAAGCTCGCAGAAATGAATACTACACAAATCGTAATAAAGTCAAGAAAATCATACCGAATGCTGAAAAGTCCAAACCTACTCTTCCTCCTACCATACAAAAAGATAAGAATCCTACCAAACCTAAAAACACAGAAAAGGTAATGCTATAATATTTATTCCCTCAATCTATTTTATTTTATCATAACACCGTAGGTTCTTACAACGGAAGAGCACCAAAAAAGGACTTTGCAGAAGGAGAAAAAAGAACATGAAAAACTCCAAAAGGAAATGGCCAAACAGAGAAAGGAACAATTGCAAAAAGCTAATGAAGATGAAGACCGAAATATAAAACGTTTGGAAAAACAGCTCAACTTCAACAAGAGAAAGTCTAAGAGCTTACCTAAATCTTTTGCTGAAGATGGTTTAGATTGTATCCTTTTATTGTAATATTTCATTTGTATGGGATTTTATTTACTAATATTCTCCTGAATAATAAACAGATTTGTTAGAAATTTGCGATCCAGACACCATGAAAGCTGCTGTTGCAGCTGAACAACATCTAGCTGATATAAATGATGATTTTGAAGAAGATCTTGCACTCATGACCGGTAAATCTATAAAGAAAAAAAAGTTGAGCAACCAGAATAATCTTAGCGAGTCTGATAATGAGATAGAAGAGGATTTCGATGACGGTGATGAAACAGGGGATGAAATCATTGAAGAAAGCAGTGAAACGGATGAAAATGAAGACAGTGAGGAGGAAATGGATTTCAGTGATGAAGAAATTATTAAAACTTCTGTTGGAAATCAGAAAAAAGGAATTACAAATAAAAGGAAAAAAGAGGTTTCTTCATCCAGTCTTAGTGAAGATGATGTTGATAGTGCTGAAGAAATTGATGATAATGAAGATAGTGAAGAAGAAATGAGATTTAGTGATGAAGAAATGCCTAAACAAATCAAATCTGGTAAAGGTGTCCAGAAGAAGACTCAAAATATTTTAAGTAAAAAAAAGAAAGTTGAATCTTCAGCATCTGATGATGATGATGTTGATGATGATGATGATGCTTTTGGTAGTAATGAAGATGATATAAATGAAGAAAGCATGGATAAAAATGATGATAAAGAGAAATCTGATAAAGATGTCTGGGAAGACATTTATGGAAGGTTACGTGGAAAAGATGGTAGTGTTCTTACAGTAAGGATTTTATCACGAATTTCTTATGAAACCAAACTTATTTTTTTTTAATTTTAGGAAAATCAAGCTAAATATATTCCGCCTGCTATAAGGGCTAAAATGGAAGCCGAGTCATCCAATGATAAAAAACGAGATGAGAAACTAAATAGGCTGAGAAGACAATTAAAAGGTAATTCCCCCTTTACGTACTTTTGTCTGATATTTTTTTTCTTTTTATTCACAATTCCACTCTTATAGGACTGTTAAATCGATTAGCAGAGAGCAACATGCATAACATAGCATCTCAAGTAGAAGATCTTTACATGAACAATAGCCGAAATGATATGAATGACACACTTACGTCCCTACTTTTTGATTCTATAATCACCCCTATTTTGACTCCAGAAAGATTACTTTTAGAACATGTTATGCTTGTCACTATTTTACACGCCAATGTTGGCACAGAAGTTGGTAAGGAATTGATTCGAGTTCAAATATAAATTATAATGAAATAATTACAATTATAGGAGCACATTTTTTACAAACGGTTGTTAGAAAATTTGATGAACTATATAAAGTTGAATATCCTATTGAGAATAAAATGCTTGATAATGTTGTTTGGATTATTGCCCAGTTATATAATTATAAGGTAAATTTTATTCTGAATGCAATTTTGTGAATATTCAGGAAATAATAAAAAAAAATATTAGGTATTCCATGTCCAATTGATCTATGAAATAATAAACAAGCTGTCCAGTAGATTCACGGAAGCAGACATAGAGTGTATTTTACTAATTTTAAAAAGTGTTGGGTTTAGTATGAGAAAAGATGACCCTTTAGCTCTAAAGAACCTCATTTTAAACTTGCAGAAACAGGCAAACAATGCAAGTGCAGAAATACGGGATAAGTAAGTTGCTTTTTTTTTTGACAAATATTTTATCCCTCTCATTTTTTATTTCTCTAGTCCAAGAGTAAAATTTATGCTCGAGATATTATTGGCAATAAAAAATAATAACATGAATAAAATACCGAATTATGATACATCTTACGCTGAACATTTAAAAAAACTACTTAAAGGATTTGTAAGAAAAGGCTCTTATGTTACTACATTGAATATTTCGTTGGAGGATTTATTAAAAGGTAAAAAAATTTTTTTTTATTAATAAAATAGTAATTCAAAATTATTTTTAGCTGATGAATGTGGAAAATGGTGGGTGGTAGGTTCAGCATGGACAGGAAAAACGACTGAATCTGACCAAAACAAAAATAATTCCAATAATGTTGAAGGATTTTCCCAAAAACTTTTAGAATTAGCACGTAAACAAAGAATGAACACAGACACAAGACGTAATGTCTTTTGTATTATAATGTCTGCAGAGGTAAATATTATTTTAAAAAAATCAAAAGGTTGTTAAATGTAAATATTGTAGGACTATTTGGATGCATTTGAAAAATTACTACATTTAGGGTTGAAAAATCAACAGGAACGAGAAATTGTCCATGTTATCTTACATTGTTGTTTACAAGAAAAGAATTTTAATCCATATTATGCTGTCTTAGCCCAGAAGTTTTGTGAATATGATAGAAGATTTCAGGTACCTAATAATTTTAATATTAGTTTGACTTAACGTCATTAGCGTAAAACACCATAGAAATACTTAAAACTGAAATACAACGAAAACCGCGGTAGATAGGGTAACATACTATAGGACCAAAGTTGTAGAAAATAAAATTTCCTACAATAAACTCCCTGAAAGTGTATGTCTAACTTTAATAATTTGGGCCTGAGAACCGTTTGAAGTAGCAATTCTGGTTTAAAATGGCAACACAGTGAAAACGGCGCAAGATAGATGAAAATAATATCAGACCAAAGTTGTAGAAAATAAAATTTCCTAGAATAAACTCCCTAAAAGCGTATGTCTAACTTTAATAATTTGGGCCTGAAAACCGTTTGAAGTAGCAATTCTGGTTTAAAATGGCAACGCAGCGAAAACAGCGCAAGATGGGTGAAAATAATATAAGATCAAAGTTATAGAAAATAAAATTTCCTATAACAAACTCCAGTAAAGCATATGTCTAACATTAATACTTTGACCTTAGGAACCGTTAATGCATTGAGAAGTGCATTAGTTCGCACCAGCTTACTCTAATTAACTAACATGTTATTTTTGTCTTAGATGATTATAAAATATTCAGTTTGGGACAAACTAAAAGCATTAACGGAATGTTCTGCAACACAATTATCAAATTTGGCCAAGCTTCTGACTCATCTCTTCCTGGAAAAAGGTCTTCCAATCTCTACACTTAAGGTATTTATAGATTGTTTACAAATTATCAATTACAATTTAAAATTTTCCAGATTGTTCAGTTTGGCGAGTTAGATAAAATAACACTTAGGTTTATGCGTCAAATCTTGATTGGAATACTTCTTTGTGAAGATTTAGAAGTATGCCAAACCGTTTTTACAAATGTTGCACAATCGGACAAGTTGAAAATGTTTAGAGAAAGTCTAAAACTATTCATTCAACACTTTTTATTAAAAAATTTGAAATCAGAAGCCGTCCCTGTAGAACAAAAACAATTACTTGAAGAAAGATCTAAAATGGTTGATAAAATTTTAAGTATTGGTGACAAAAAAGTAAGATTTTGAGTCAACAATATTTTATAACAGAATATTCCAGCATAAAATTTTATTACGTAGTCATGTCATCATTTCCTTTTAATCTTTGGTCAGGTATTCACGTGTTTTAAAGATAAACTGATAAGAATAGCAATAAAATATTGAAAAGGCATTGTGGTGCTACAGTTATCGACTAGCCATCACCATGAAAGCTACTGTACTGTGTATTGTTGCTATGTTTGCCGTATTGGCGGCTACATCAGCTGAAGTTGCACCAGAAGAAGCAATGTGCCCATGTCCAAGAAACTGGGACCCTATTTGTGCTTCAAATGGACGTACTTATGGTAACGATTGTGAATTCAAATGTGCTTTAAAGCATTCTCGTGCCTCCGACCACCTTAGAATGATCAGGAGAGGACAATGTGCCGAACCTAAAGAAGCTAACTTTTCCTAAATGTTCTACTGTAAAGATGTAAAGGTTTTGTTTCTATTGGCAATAAATATCTAACGTAATTTTGGTGTTTTAATGATTTGATATTTTTTTCAACACTCATTGATAATGTTGTACTTTATTTACTTGGTTACTATTATGGCATTTGAATAAAATCTAATTCTAAGTGTTTGAAAAAAAACTTGTGGATAAAATAATATTATCCGCTTGTAGGTGCAATAAAATAACTATTATTTCATCAATTTGGTTTTAATTTAGTACAAACCCTGCTACAACGTGGCTTCGTGGGCAACCGATGAGTGTGTAGTTGTTTGCCCATCGCGGTATACTACGTGATGACCGAACCGTATTGAATTGTAGGTAAATGACAGTAAGTAATTAAATTGATAAGATATGATTGTAATAAATTATATCTACTCCACAGAAAAAGTTATGTGTATAAAGTATAGATAACATTTAAAAGGGAAGTGATAAACAAACTTCGCTTTTGAAGTGTTTGAAAACGTGATCGAATTGTTGCTGATGACCTTGAATTGAATTATATAAAAAAAATTTTTTGAAAACTTAAACCCTTCTGTAATGACAAATTGCGATTCATCTCGGGCTCTCTTACTTCTTGGAAGGTAAAAAAGATTTTAACTTTAAACTGACCTGTTCTATGGAGATTTCTTTCGAAGTTAGTAAAAGATTTATGATCTGGATTTCTTGGGTCAGGATACTTTCATCCATGCCTTCTCCTAGCCAAAATGATAATAGTTCCCAGTATTCCCCTGGGAGGCGTAGGGTGGTTAAGAATTGTTTTCATGGTTGCTTGCCTTTTGCCTTTTCCCTGCAGATTCCATCCCAGCACTGCCAGCTACTAGTAGCCAGAGTTTTGGCATGGCGTTTTGTCTGCATTCACCATAAATAGCTGCGTTTGGAATTGGGGCATTGTTAGTTTGTGTTAGTTTCAATACAAAAAAATACTGAATCAAACTTTTGAATTTCAGTGTTACAGAAAAAAAATTGAAAAAAATAAGCTCGCGCATCAATCAACTTTTACAATTTCTTTCTTTTAGTAAAAATAAAACTCACAACCAATACTGATGTT
Organism: Hemicrepidius hirtus; assembly: GCA_963082805.1. Lineage (NCBI taxonomy): Eukaryota > Metazoa > Arthropoda > Insecta > Coleoptera > Elateridae > Hemicrepidius > Hemicrepidius hirtus. The sequence goes on along the minus strand of OY720161.1, from coordinate 6,394,522 downwards.
GGATTCACTATTTTTTTCTCTACAAAAACTTGCGTAAACAGTTTACCCCTAAAATTAATAAGGGAGCGAATAAATGAACATAAACAGTTTAAATAGTTTTCAGCAACACAGCCTTCTGATTGGTTCAATTTAAAAAAGGACGCTTCTGATTGGCTGATGGAATATGAATTGAATTGGCAATTGAAATCCCTAAAATAATTTTATTTGTGTAACAATGTATCAATCAAAAATTGATTTCTATAAACAACAAACAATTCTCTTAAAATTAATCAAAGTAACAGGCGATAATACCAAGTACTTACATTTAATTTTAAATATTCGGCACGTGACAGCAATCGACGATTACACAAACGTCACACGAACACATCCTTCCTGAAATACCAACAAAAAATCCCTAGTGAAAGTTGAAAAATCCCTAAAATATTTTAAATAGCGAAAATTGATGTTAATTGATTATTTATTAATCACCCAATATTTAACTTATTTGTTATCAAATATTAACAAATCGTCATGTAAGTAAATGAATCATTCATTAACAACACCCATGCTTTTACCGGTAAAATTTTTAAATATACCGTAACCTAACTTTCTAACCATGTTTTTTTTTTTACAGGAAATATCATTATATAACAATAATTATGTACTTTAATTAATAATAACATTAAAACCCTATGAAATGAAATGATTTACTGCCTTGACTTAGAACAACTTTAAAGAAAACTTAAGCGATGTCAAATCAGTTTCGACTCAATAAAATTTGAAGTAATGTGACAAGTTTCAAAATCAATCAAAAAATGTTTTTTACATCACGTATTGGAGTCATTTTCCGATTAAGCAAACGTTATTCCAGCTTTTACACAGTTCAAAATGTCCTTAACGAAGAAAACTTGAAAGTAACCGCAGCAAAATTTGCTAACATGAAGCCTATCCGCTTGCAAACACATCAACCTTACAAAAAAGCTGCTGTTTTAATCCCTTTATGTGTTGTGAATAATAAAGTTTCAATCTTATACACCCTTCGAGCTCCTGAATTAAAATCGCACAGAGGTCAAGTTAGTTTTCCAGGAGGAATGTTAGATGACAAGGACAGAAATTTAGAACAGACGGCTTTAAGAGAAACTAATGAAGAGCTAGGATTATCAGAAAAGAGGGTACGAGTTTGGGGAAGAGGACAATTAATAGTAACAAGAAGAGAACTTAGTGTACTTCCAGTTATAGGACAAATTATGCATGAATTAGACGTCTCTTCTTTAAAAATTAATCGTAGTGAGGTTGAAGAGGTTTTTGCGGTACCAATTGAAGATCTTTGTGATCCGAAAAAGAATGGTTATACTCAGTTTAGGGACGGATTTTCCGCACCAGTGTTTAATGGTGGACCAAGAAGGATTTGGGGCCTTACTGCGTTAATTACAAATGCATTCTTAAAGTCTTTACTTCCACAAAATATGTATAGACATCGTATTAGATATGTGCCTCCTGTGACGGCTAGTGGTAATCAATATTTTGGACATTTATGACCAAATTGTATATTAGTTTTAGATTTTAAATGTTTCGTAGGTATTACTTTTAATATATTTTAAACTGGGGATTAGTCTAGCAATATTTTTGATGTTAACTTATTTATTTATTAAAATAAAATTATTAATATTTAGCTGTAAACGTAGGTAATGGTAATATTACAATTTTAACATATCTACAAAATATCGTTCCTGTTTTAGGAATTTTTACCAGTATAATTGTGGCCCAAAAATGCAATCAAATATATAATAAATCTAAAACTTACTTAATTTAAAAAATATATTTTTTTATATTGTGGAACACTTCCGATTTGGAAGTTTAAATGATTTTAGAATTCTATAAAAACTGATAGGTAAATAAAATCTTTCAAACTTATTGTTTGTTTTATTTACCAATTACGTAGGATGTACGGCAAATAAAATTATTATGAGTATGATGAGATACAGAATAAGGATAGAGGAAAGTAGAGCATCTCAGGAGCTATCCAGGAAAGCCACTGGTATAAAGAGAAAAGATGTTGAAAAGGCCAAAACCCACTGGTTGTTGTACTCCAAATTAATTGTAGGAAAGGCTGTTCACCACAATTTGGAATTTGAAAGGCTTTTCCCCACTATGCATATTTATTTTTTTCATGCGTTTTTATTATTTCCTAAACTTTCATTGGGTGCTGAAAAGGTTCCACTGTTTTTATACGTAAGGCTTTTCACCACAATTTTAAATTTAAAAGGCTTTTCCCCACTGTTCCATATTTATTTTTTTTTCTGTTTACATTTTAGGTTTAGTACATCCATTTTTATTATTTCCTAAAATTTCATTGGGTGCTGAAAAGCTTCCAGGTCTTTTATACACGAGGCTTTCCACCACAATTAAAAATTTAAAAGGCTTTTCCCGACTGTGCTATATTTATTTTTTTTGTTTAGATCCATTTTTATTATTTCCTAAAATTTCATTGGGTGCTGAATAGCTTCCAATTTTTTACTACGCGAGGCTTTTCACCACAATTAGAAATTTAAAAGGCTTTTCCCCACTGTGCCATATATTTTTTCTGTTTACATCCATTTTTATTATTTCCTAAAATTTTATTGGTGCTGAAAAGCTTCGTTTTTTTATACGAAAGGCTTTTCACCACAATTAGAAATTTAAAAGGCTTTTCCCCACTATGGGTTATTTATTTTTTTCCCAAGGTGCATACAGTAAAATTCACTTCAAACTAGAGTAAAACAAAAAAAAACTGAATTTTTGAATATTTTATTTATTTAATGTAGAAATACATAACATATTTGAGTCTGTACAGGTTGACCTTACGTTCATGTACGCCAAATCAAATTCAGAATACATATAGAAATATTAACTCTAAGCAGGTAATCAAAAAAAATAAAATAAAATACTTATTCTCATTAAGTAACTCTATAATACATAAAAATAATAAATCTAATCAAATGCATAAAAATATGGTCAACAAGCAGGCTATTTTAGAACGGTCGCCAAACACTAAAACGGAAGATATAGAAAAGACTTAACGATTATTCGAAGACCTGCTTCAATTTAGAACTAATTGCTTGAAAAATTTTAATATTAAAACACTGCACAGCGTCATATTTCTTTTTTATATACACGCAAACCAGCGACCTTATAAAAAAACAACCATCGTTAATAATTAGTAGTAGAGAAGTACAAAACCGTTTCATTGCATTCCTAAATGCGTATATAATGTAGTTTAGGGTTTTAGGCACATGTCCTTGCATTAAGAAATAAAACGAAACCGACTATATGAAAAATTACTGACTAACATCAACAGGAATAGAAGTTGTAAAAGTAGGTGTCTCCAATTCTTCGTGTTTCTTCATTTTTAAGGCTTGTTGAAGCTTGTAGTGATTAATGATGTCTTGATCGGCAGGGCAGCTTTGGGTGAATGCGTCCAATTGATACATATTATACATGTAGCGCCAAAGCGAAGTAAGCTCTTTAGGTATATCAAAATCCACAAAATACTTGGCAGCAACACGGATATGTTGAAGACGAGGCATAAGTTCACAGTCAAAGCAGCAGATAGTGTCTCCTGTAAGGAAACGTGTGGCACGCTTTTGCAAATGCTCATTAATTCGTCGTAAATGTGCTAAGAGCTGTGCGCTTTTCTGTTCATCTTTCTTTACTAATACTAGCTTCAGTTTACTGTACAGGTTTTCAATCAAAGATGCCACTTCTTTATCCTGTAAATAAATTTTTAAATTAAATTCTCCTACTAGGTACTTCAAAAATTAAATTCTTTTACCTGGATGAAGAGATTGTGTCCACCAGGGATATTTTTCATGATGTGTCTCTCAATTTTTTCATTTTCCAATATAGCCATACCTCTGTCGATTAAAATAGGTGGCGGTGTGGCTTCGAAATTGGTACGGAAGTCGGGTGGAGGTTTTTGCATATCAACTGTCGTTACTTTTAAACTGATTGTTTTTAATTCTGCCAAAAGGTAAAGATCCATAAAATACTCCTGGCAAAAAAGACAGGCACCCTTTCTTCGACCATCAATTGTTGAAGCCTAAAATTTAAAAAAATATATTTATCAATTAAATCGTTTCCCGCCGTTTTTTAAACAAAACCACGTTTTCCCCTTCCTCTGTCATATTAACAGGTGGTTGTGATAACGTTGAGTAACGTTCAGGTTTCTTGAATTTTCTTCATAAAAAATTAATATTCAATATCAAAAATAGGTTGAAAAAGATCTTTAGAGTATCCTGAAGATCGGGGGCATGTTTTTGAGGTGGAAAACGTTTAATTTTTAAGAAATTTCAGAAATGAAAATTTTTGTGGTTAGGCAATATTTATTTGGTAACCTGAGAGTCAAAATTTTCTTAAATGCACGAAATGTCTTGTAATTTTTTATATTCCCTTCTTTTAATGAAGAAAATTCAAAATAACCTTATAATAATAATATTTTGTGTCGTCCGTTATAAAAAACTAAGTGATTGGCAAAACGTCGAAATGTGTTACCGGCTTTGATGAAGGCTAGGGCGAAGAAAAAATTGTTTTCAACTTCAAGGTACCTAACTTTAATATTTCCTTAAATTGTTGTTGGTTGTAAAGAATTTGTATTCTTAATCGATTGTCATCGAAGGTTTTCGTTCATAATTTGGGAAACGACTATGAATCGATTGCATTTTAATTGCTTTATATAGTATTTGAGCCTCCTTTGTTTTTATTTTTATGAATGAAATTGTTTGATTTATTGTTTAAAATAGGTTATTGTTTAAAATGTTAATCAAAAATTTGATTAACGATAAATTGTGTGGTAGAGCTGGGAAAACCTCCATCGTCCCACTTTTGACTTGATTTAGACCAACAGGGGTCCTAACAGAAAATTCACAGATTTTATGACTTTTTCAAGCCAAATTATGACTATGACCTGCCCCCCTTTGTTTTTGTTTTCGATAGATCCAAATTTTCAAAGATGGAATTTTTTCAAAATAAAGAGCTATACCTAAGGAGTTAAATTATACATCAAATTATAGCCTTTGTTTTTCTCTACAAGACAGGAAAATTTGAATTTTTTTTCGGCAGCCGTTTTGGAAAAATTAATTTTCCAAAATGTTTAAAACATTTTTTTCAACATCACGTCTAAATTTAAAATATTCATAGAAAATCCCAGGGTACAGCTACAGAGTTAAATTATACACCAAATTATAGCCCTTGTTTTCCTCTACAAGATGGGAAAATTTGAAATTTTTTTCGGCAGCCGTTTTGGAAAAATTAATTTTCCAAAATTTTTAAAACATTTTTTCAACATCACGTCTAAATTTAAAATATTCATAGAAAATCGCAGGGTACAGCAACAGAGTTAAATTATACACCAAATTATAGCCCTTGTTTTTCTCTACAAGATAGAAAAATTTGAAATCTTTTTCGGCAGCCGTTTTGGAAAAATTAATTTTCCACAATTTTTAAAACATTTTTTCAACATCAAGTCCAAATTTAAAATATTCATAGAAAATCGCAGGGTGCAGCTACAGAGTTAAATTATACACCAAATTATAGCTCTTGTTTTTCTCTACAAGATAGGAAAATTTGAAATTTTTTTTGGCAGCCGTTTTGGAAAAATTAATTTTCCAAAATGTTTAAAACATTTTTTCAACATCACGTCTAAATTTAAAATATTCATAGAAAATCCCAAGGTACAGCTAAGGGGTTAAATTATACACCAAATTATAGCCCTTGTTTTTCTCTACAAGATAGGACAATTTGAAATTTTTTTCGGCAACCGTTTTGGAAAAATTAATTTTCCAAAACGTTTAAAACAGTTTTTCCACATCACGTCTAAATTTAAAATATTCATAGAAAATCCCAGGGTACAGCTAAGGGGTTTAAATATACACCAAATTATAGCCCTTTTTTTTCTCTACAAGATAGGACAATTTGAAATTTTTTTCGGCAACCGTTTTGGAAAAATTAATTTTCCAAAACGTTTAAAACAGTTTTTCCACATCACGTCTAAATTTAAAATATTCTTAGAAAATCCCAGGGTACAGCTAAGGGGTTTAAATATACACCAAATTATAGCCCTTTTTTTTCTCCACAAGAAAAGAAAATTTGAAATTTTTTTCGGCAGCCGTTTTAGAAAAATTAATTTTCCAAAACGTTTAAAACAGTTTTTTACATCACCTCTAAATTTAAAATATTCATAGAAAATCCCAGGGTACAGCTAAGGGGTTTAAATATACACCAAATTATAGCCCTTTTTTTTCTCCACAAGAAAAGAAAATTTGAAATTTTTTTCGGCAGCCGTCTTAGAAAAATTAATTTTCCAAAACGTTTAAAACAGTTTTTCAACATCACCTCTAAATTTAAAATATTCATAGAAAATCCCAGGGTACAGCTAAGGGGTTAAAATATACACCAAATTATAGCCCTTTTTTTTCTCTACAAGATAAGAAAATTTGAATTTTTTTTCGGCAGCCATTTTGGAAAAATTAATTTTTCAAAATGTTTAAAAAAAAATTCAAAATGATTTTTTTACTTTTCATGACCATTCAATTATTTTATGACTGTTGGGACCCCTGGACTAATGAGTTGTATGATCGGTAATAATAATAAAACTCTTAATTAATTTAATTGGTAATAAGATGTTTATGTAAAAATTTTTTTCGCTATTTCAACATGTCTTGTAGTTAAATAATTGTCAGCATTATGCATTTAATGGAACTTTAGTTAAAAGCCGCACAAGGAAGCAATATTTAACAGCCACGTATTTCCGAATATTCTCACGTTACATCACCTTATTATCGCAAGCACGAAATACAATAGGTTGTTGAAAGTTCAGGTCGTTACTTTCAAAAGGTATAAACTCGAAAAAAAAATGAATTTCAAACTAAACGAACAATATTGTTGGTAACTGAAATTTTATTACCCCGCCACTGAACTTAATTAATAGCAAAATTTAAGTTTTTGGGTGGTACCTAAGTAAATTTGCTTCATGTAATTTTTTGTACCATGTAGTTGAGCAAACATTCCATTTTTGGATCATTTAACGGGTGTGCAACACATGGCCGATAATGACGACACATATTATGTACAAAAAGTCTGGTTTATAGCCACGAAATTAAAACTGTTTTATTACACACAGCCGAGCATACAGCTATCATTATTATCTCTCAGAGCTTAACAGTGGCGGCTATTCAGGTGCAGCCGATACAGCCCGGCTGTACCATCAGTTTCGCAAATACATTGTCATGTTACATTGCGTGAAGTAATTTATATTAATATAAATCGAAAGAATTATGCTGTACCTAGCATGGAAATTCTTGTCAAAATGTTGAAAATAATTAACACATAATTATAAAAACCTTAAACGTCGCCGAGCATCGCACAAAACTGTCTAATGCGTGCGCTACACAGCTCAGTACAGCCGAGTTTGCCAATCCGCTTTTTGGCTGCACTGGATGCATAGCATGGTAAAAGTATATATACGTTACCATGGCAACTGCACGTTTGCTTTGGTTATCAATGACTGGTGACGTCAGAGGTACTGCCGAAACTGCACGCAGGGGATCCTGGCTGTACCGTATTTTAGAAATTCAGTATTAAATAATTTTTAATGATTAAAGTAGTAGTTGATACTTTGTACAATTATTATTTACATGAAATGGAACCTGTTATAGATATAATTTGTGTTTTATTGCAAGTTACATTCTCATTGAGGAAAGATGAACGCAAAAAAGATGTTTTACAGTGCGAAAGACCGCAACCAATTTTGACAATTAAAAAAAAGAAGCTTTTCAAAAATATAAAATATATTTTGAAATACTGGACACGGTTTTAATAGAGATTGATACCAAATTCCAAGATGCAGAAAGACTTAAATTTATTTGCCTTGCCGATTGGATTCAGCGAAATTTGAAAACTATTCAAAAAAAATTTCAACACAGGCAGTTGAAAATTTAAAAAATTGTTACCCTTTAATTATAAAAGATACCCACAGGTTAGAGAATGAACTTGATGTTATATATTGCGATGCCCGTTATAAGAATGCAAGTATACAAAAAATGATCGACATATTGAATGAAGATGGGGTGTTTGTTTAATGTTAAGGGCTGCACCTAGTTCTAAACGCACGAGCCGCCACTGGAGCTTAATAGGAGGATAGTCTCTTGATTAGTATTCATAAAACTACTGCAATTTCAAATTTACTTTAATAAGTTAATCGAGGTTTTTAATGTTCACAACTGTCTCGTAAGTAAAAACTATCGATCGATCTTGTTGCCATTATTGGTACCTTACAGAGGTGTGAAAAAGTCCCGAATCACTCAAACATGTTTCCTGAATTCCAATACAAATCTTCGGGACAATTTCTTCTTCAGGGCCAATTTTTATGAGTATACCTATTTTGTTATGACTTTATGACTAAAAGCAGGGTGTACAGTTGTATCGTCTGCATTTTTTGTCATAAAATACAGTTCCATAGCTCGTCAGAGCATTTAAGGGGTCAATTATGAATCTGTTGTTATACAGTACAATGTACTTTAAATTCTGTACTGTATAGAAAACAAACATTACAGAGATAATAATACCCCCATTTAAGTGATTTACAGTTTTAAGTCAATTATGGGTTTTCCGTCATAGTTACGTAAGAAATTTAGCTTACAGCCAACATTATTTGCGTTTTTTAAAATCGATTTTCGTATGAATAATCAATGTCAATGTTATACAACGTCCTAGGTTTATTATTGGTTGTCGAACTTCTTTAATGATGATTACCTTGGGAGTAATGATGGTTCCGGCATTCGTGTAAAGGTAAAATTTTACCGCTGCAAACGTGACCCCTGTAATTTCCAAGCAATTGCAATTCTAGAGGTGAAGTGTGATAAATGTACTCTCTGCATAATGGAGTATATGTATTTAAATGTCGATGTCCCTGAATCCTGACACATATTCCTACTTAGCGTAATAGAAGATGTACTTGCATTCAATTTATGCTGAGTAGGTTATTATAATACCAGACCTTGCAACAAACCGTACCTGTTGAAAATCTAAATTGCTTTAAATTATTTTTACAGGAAAATAATCCCAAAATAGCAAATACATTGCCAGTTTTATTTTTATACAAGGTTGTTTACGTCCAATTCTAGTTAAAAAATTTCGTGGACTCAATAAATGCACTGATTTTCATATCAGAACAAAGTATACATTGCAGGATTAAGTGGCCAATCCTCAACAAAGTAGGGGACCAAAAAAGGGGTTCAACATAGCTTATCCCATTTTAAAAATAATTCTACGCTTTAGTTTAGTTTAGGTTTAGTACGTGGAAAGTTTAAGTAAGTATAGAAACATCGACCTAAACGAATTAAATCCGCCGATCCAGGTGGCTAATCCATTATCCACGGTTCTGAATGGAGTTTTAATAAATATTCTTAAATTTTCTTCCTAAACTGTCTTTAAGTATCGATCATCAATCTAAAAAGAGTAGTTCCGGAGATCTAGCTGGCGTAGCAGCTCGCCTATAATAATTAATTCCGATGGCAAAAAAAGCCAAGCACACCCAAAGTACCGAGTTATTAATTTTATTCAAGACAAAAAATTTAATTCTTTAGCATTTTGAGTGTTCAAACTTCAAAATAATGTTAATTTTTGAGGCTTAAGTCAGGCGATGGAGGGGGCCAATCTATTAGAAAAACGAACCCAACTGCGAGCGGTTTTTAAGATGTCTTTGCAAATAGATTGGATATACAAAAATTTTTTTTGCTGATCACGCATCAAGCATCAACTGAAAGGTGCTAAATCTGGCGACCAAGATGGCACTTGGCTAACTGTTGCTGATCCATATGGGTGTCGGTTTTAAATTAAAATCATTTCGACAATCTATAATCTAAGAATGATAATTTGTGCATTATTTGATGGAAAAGCCTTGCCTTCGGCGTTATGTATTCCCATAGTAAAACAGTCGGGCGATTTAGGTGGTCGGCCAACCTGAGCATTTATGGGTTTATATTCTATTTAGCCAAAAATATTACATTAGTTAGTGATATTGAGATAGTAACTCCGTTAATTTAAAAGAAAACTTCGGTAGTGACTGAACTAGGAGGCCCAAACTTTTCCATATATTTTCTACGCAACGTTTTATCATGCATCATGTCAACAGGTCCTCCCACATGGTTAAGTAAACAGATTTTCCTGATTACCTGCACCTAAACCTTCCTATCTTTAGGTATAAAGGCGGTTTTCCAAATATTTGAAATTGGTATCTTATCGAACCTGTGAGTAGACAACCACACAACGCATGTTTTACACTTTTATAAACGCAAAGGATTGTAGCTTCGCTGGAAAGCGAATATTTGGTCAAGGTAACCAGCAATTACACGTCGCTATTTTTAATATATAGACACATGCCAGCTGACGCATATGCACTTGGCCTTTATGGGTTACTCAAAGTAAATTGATGTAAAATTAAATTTGTTACTGTGGTTATTTTTTTTTAATGTGTTTAGGTTTAAAAACGTTTTGGCACAAGTTCAGTAACCTCTAGTACTTTCTAGTCTGCAATGTGTTTTAATTAAACGGGACATTAAGAAAAACCGAAAGCAAACCTGATTCAAGATTAAAAAAGGTGAAGGTATAAACTCTAGGAATAGTACTACCCAAGACTTTTCCAGGAGTTGTAAATAAATAAAACAACTATAATTATAATAGTAGAGTAGTTGAATAGGTCCAATGTAACCTTAGTTGTTGAGTCATATGTAACCGTTAAATGAGGCTAAAATGAAACCAGACGGGCATGTCTTAGAAAAAAGAAGTAAACGACCGGCTATTAAAATATTTGACAATCAAGCTAAGTGTGTGATAATAAATTTCGCTTCCACTTTGTAACTGCCAGTTATTTATAGTAAAAGCAGCTACGAATATAGCAGATGTAATGCGGCAGTACTTGTTTTTGCTGAATTAAGCAACTGGGAAAGTGTTGACGATTTAAGGAAAAATTTCAAACAGGAGTAAAATGTCTGCCCTGAACGAACGATAGGAAAAGTTGTGGAAGGTTTCTATTTTTAAAACTTACGAATAACATACACTTAATACGTTTAGATACGTGGGTTAAACAGGATGTGGATAAACAGTTACCATGCACTGGAGGTTTTTTTGAGAAAAACTGGATTAGGTCATCGGCGTCAGAAAAAATCGCGAGACTTAATAGAATAATCTAGAACTTAATTATTATCTAACTGACAATAAGAGAAAATATAAAATAAATTAATGGGACAGCCTTTAGGTGCGTATTTACGACTTAGAAATCTATTCGCATGTATAATTCAAAACAGCAATTAGAAATTTTTGATAAATAAAATGAGTGTAAATATAGGTATTGCTACAGTAAAATGTAGCGTGGAAGTCGTTTTAACTTTTGTGATACTTTCTATGCTCAAATACACTCTACGTTCCATTTACTTCAGAATCTAAATTGCTAATTTTTGGACTTTTACGTGAATTCGTTTAATCTCGATTCTAATTAATTTTTGTTCTTCCATTCAAAAAATCCTTTATGATGAAAATTTTGAATTTAAAACCACAAATAATTAAAGTAGGCTACAAGAGATAATAATCACAGGCAACACCTAATACAACTGAATAAACAATCAAAAAGGATGTTCCGATTAGTATTCTGTCTGATTTGTTTTTTTCCTGGCAATTTAAAATCTATAACTTTGCCAAAAATGCGTCATGAAAGACAAATAGATCTGTACATCATTTCAAACGCAATAAAAATGTAAATATAAATAAAATAACAAAATACTCTAGCATTGAAATGAATTCTTAAAATGTTAAGTAATAGTTTGCGCTATGTTGCTTCTTACGTAAATTATTAGTTAGTGTAAATATGATGAGTTAATTGGTGGTAATAAAAGCGGAATTACTTTGCTTTAAGATGCTAATAAGAAAAGCAAATATAAAAAGGTGTGAACATAATTAATATTGATTAATAGTTCTTTTTTTTACCAACCCCTCGTATATTTCGTGAATGAGAAAAATTATTGTTCTTTGATATTTTCTTTTTATTAATCCGTTTGCGTTTTCGACTTTCCTTTTCTATTTCTAATTTTTGCCAGTAACCCTATATAGGTCCCCAATTTATTATTGTGTAGTAAAAAGAGTAGGTACCCGTACCCTGTGTAAAAAGGGCAGATTTTGACATAGACAATAATTAGGTTAGGATACGTATTCCATGTTACACAGCGTTCAATCCGGAAAAGTTTGTCCAGTACAACGACTGACACTAACAAACGGACCAGTTAATGTAGACTGGCCGAAATATCAAAATATAAGATACTCGAGACGCCAAATAAATTTGAGAAGCAAGAACTGGAGGAAGAAGACCAAGAGGCAAATGAGAAATAAGTGGGTTGGTCAAGGGGGGGAGAAGGAACGTCTTGGTTTAGAAATGTATGTTCGCCATGCAGAAGAAATGTTTTTGCTTTTTCGGTGTCAAGTTCTTAATTATTCCAGTCTTATGCCATCTCATCTGTCGAGGAAAATGTACAAAGAAGTCATGACCAGAAGAAGAAGAAGTCAAAGTTAATTGCCTGAATAGGTTAGAACCCAATATATGTCCTAGGTGGCCCCATCTAAAGAAGTTTAGTTTCGTAGTCCAACAAATTATCTGTTTTATCCAAATCAAAATCTATTAATGAATGACCTTGAATTGAAACAGTTTCCCCTTTCCAAATTAGACTACTTACATTACAGGGAACACACCCACTAACTCGGAGTTAATTGCTGATAATATTCTTTCACCGGAGTTACGTGTGAGAGCGTCGAGGCATCGCATGTTATTATACCTTTAGGTTTGGGATTTGGTCTCTGTTGCTGTTCAACAGACCGCCTCGGGAAATAGAGAATTCATATACGCGCTGTCACTTTCTAATATGCCATTTCATGATTCATCTGGTTTGCCAAGTTGGGAAATGAACTTTCTTGAACCTAGCCTCGTTTCTGTTGGTGTCGCGGCGACACGACGACGTTCGATACATACGTAAAAAGAGCATTGTTATATTACTTCGGCGCTATATTAAGATGCATCAAGGGTAAACTGAAATCCTGTAGTGGGGGAAATAGGGACAATTCTCCCATAACTAGAGGAATATATTAACGAACAAGAATAGCATCCCTTACTTCAATTGGAAGTGACCAACAACATTTTTGGACTATCCCTTTTTTTTATTGCCAGAAGCTGTAGAAAAAATTAATGGATGTACCTACCAATGATTAATCTAGATTAGGAGGTATCGCCGTTCAATAATCCCATTAGATCTCTCGATTCTGAAATAACAACTTCGATCAAGTTATTCAAAGAATTTAAATGGAGAAAGTGCAACAACCCCTTGAGCTATGAACATTTTAACTTAAGCTCTTGGTTACATATAAATCTTCAGCAAAATATTGAAGGCAGGTGTTTACGTCGTCTTGTCTATTTGCAAACCACGTATGTACTATATTCAAAGTCTAAACAATGACATGCTTGCCAACCAGCATGCTCTGAAATGCCTCCAATAATGTCAAATCGTGAGCGGAATTTATTTTCTTTGATGCAGATTTTGGAACAGAATTTTAATAATCATGGTTGATGTAAATGTTACGCGAGCTCTTGTATAGAGATCGTAGTTCGGCATTTGCACAATGCAAGGTGGGTCTGTGACCCGCATTTATCGTTATGTACCTTGGTGTACATTCATCGAGTGCGTTAACCTATTTCCATTTTATTATGTTTAGTACACATAATTATTATTACAAGCGCATCTACATAATTGTATTTTGACCGAGTCCAATTCTAAATTGGCTGTAATTCTTGACGCCATATTGTCACTTGATACTACCTTATCTTATGTAAAAGAGAAGTTTCATAAATTGTAGTCGGAAATATGATAAGACAATATAGTTGTTATCAATTAGTTTGAAATTGAGTTAAGAAATAAATTTCTAGGTATGTGATAAAAGAATTGTGTTGCAACAAATCTGACGAGAGCTTTTGTGTCAATTGCTTTTATGTGGGTTACCTACCTAATGTAGTCGAGTCATCGAAACCTAAGACAGGCTCAAAGACAGAACAGAACAATCAAATTTGAGGGCTAGAATGGTGATACACTCACCAGCTAAAGAATATTCTTGCTAAATGTACCATCGCTAAGGACTGTATAAAAATTATATGGGCATTATGTGTACCTTGCCTTGCACTATGAGTGTAAAAGATTAAATTTTAAATCCCTACAAACCGTCTCGGGTTACAATGGCTTGTCTGTACAATCTATTCCGAAATTCTTGTTGTCGTATTTCTAGAAATGTGAGTGAATTTTGACAACACATCCACTAAGAGAGAATGTTAATTGCCAGTCAGATGTCCCTTCGTCCAATACTTGCTCTTAGGAACAGGAAAGCTCTAGGCCCTTTTTTAGAAAAAGTCTGTCCCACAAGAGACTCGAAATCATAATCGACAGAGAGCCTACCTAGTTTTCCAGAAAAGTCAAGATAATAATTTTGACAACAGTATTGTCAAAAATTAATTCAAAAAGTATAACTCACAGTGTACTGAGCTACGCGAATGGATTCTTTGCAACATACCTTAATCTAAACGATTTTAGTAAGAAGTGTTATGAATTATGATTTAGATCATTACTCACAGAGCTGTACGAAATTGGGCCAAGTACGTCTACTTGTAGAAAAGTATTACATCGTCTTAATCTCTCAAGAGTTAGCTTAGCTCAAGAACAAAATACACAGAGCCGAAAATATCAGTTGGTGTAAGAATGCGTAATGGTGGGTTAGTAGGGGTAGTGGAGATTTGTTCTTTTTCTTCATAACCTCGTTCAGTTTTGGATGAAGGTCTCTTTGAAATCCATTCCCTTCTGCAGATTCAAGCATCCAGCTACTCTTTGGATGCCACATCCATAACATTTATTCTTCCCGGGTTTGTCTTTCCCACCCCATCGAAGTATTGTTTGTTTTTGTTTCTTTCCATTTTTAAGTTTCTGGTATTATGTTACACGATGTTACTACAGTAGGTACGAAAGTGTACTATCCCAAAAGTAACGTTACTTAACTGTCGGAAGGCAGCAATCTGTCTCACTTTGATAAATTATTATGCAGGTATAGTTTTATATGGGGTTTGTGCTTATAGGTAGTTTGTGTCTGTTATTATTACGGCATTAATACACCCTCGGAGTTCTATTACTGCGTGTGAAGTGTCTCAACAATTATTGGGGTATGGACTGTTTAATGTTCACACGACAGCTATCTTTGCACTTAAGTGTAAATAATCAAGTGCGATTGTTTGAAACCCTCCATCTGATTAATTATGATTAGTCACGATATTGACTAGAATTTTCATCATTTAAAAGTATTTACAGCGTTATTGAACCATATCAGACACTTATTTCTATGGTATTGGTTCTCCGGTTGCATGTTCCAATAAGAATTAGTTTGTGTCCGCAGGACAGCTACCTGTGTGCTTTGATATAAAGAAATAGATTCGATTCTTTGAAGACTAGCAAAATTAACTAATAACGTTTAATGCGAAAATAATAAACATTAGTCATGATAACATATGTTGCTGATAAACAATTATGTTCCAAAATCAAATCTATACCTAAAAGCTAAACAGTTCGATACTTAATAATCGAACTTTGCACTTTAGATACGTTTCAAAATGAAGTACAATTCAAAGCAGCACCTTTATTTTTATTTCAAAACTGTATGTACGTACGTTTGAACGATTTCAAACAATCAATTCACGTATTCCTGTTTCCATATTGTCTGTTCTCTCTACACGTCATCTCATTATGCAGAATAGGGCATCACGAACCGACAAAGCTGAAAAGCTATCCATCCCAATGACTCAAGTCTGCTTATGATTCATTCCACAACGAACAAATAAAACATTAAAGAGCTCAAGTTTACTCAGTTCTATAATATGATGTAGTAATAAAACCATCTTTAGTCAAGTCTTACATCATCATTCAGATATTTTTACTTTAATAATTAATATCCGTTACATGTATTACTTTAAGTATTTTTCTGTTTAGCTTATGAAACGTATTTTGTTAATAATTAAAAGATTCAAGCCTCGAGGTAATTATAAGAGAATGGGTTCGATTTCCATAATGTGTGGGAGTTGTAAGTTTGCTGAGTGATTCAAAGGGAAAACCTCCAAATTCACTTGAAACTATTGATTTTTGTCAGGAAATGAACTCTTCTTCAAATCCCACAAGTAAACGAGTTCTTGGATTACATAAAAATAAAATATATGCGCTTTTATTTTGCATACGTCCATAAATTTATTTACCGATTTCTATTTGCAAAATTTACGTCATACTGACAACACATCATCTAACATACGTTCACCACTTCCGACTTCCTCTTAAAATCCAAAACTTTTATTTTTTAAATGGCAACACGATTACATATCTAACGGTTTTGACATTTATTTTAAATTAAATTCACTAATGATTAAGTAGGCCTTGTAAATTTAAAAATAGGCTTTTTGTTACAAATAATCAAACCGGTATGGTTAGAAAACACGTGACATACGATTAACCAAGCAAAACAAATGAAAATGTTACAAATTAATTAAATAAATGAAACTAAACATGAGAAAATCGAATCTCAAACATGGAATATTAAATATTCGGATATAATTAAAAATAAAAGTAGTAATCTGAAATGCTGTTTTGTAAAGCAAATAACACGAGTTAATTAGAAAATATGAAAATCGTGACGTGTGAAACAGATGAAGGGTGAAAAAGAAAAAGAATTAAATAAATAATGATACAAATAAATGATAAATTATTTCAAAAGTCAAATCAAGTGCAAGTGAAAATTGATTTTAAAAAGAGGCAAATAAATTTATTAACTGGTCAAGATTAAGGACAACGATTTCTAGCAAAAGTGAAAACCGCACGAATTAATCGAACAAGAGAAAATTGATTAAACAAACCATATAAATGTTAATCCTACAAAAGAAACCGAACAAATGCAAATCGCCTGTGGAACAAACGACGATTGTCTCAAAGTACCCGAAAATAAATGAAAATCTAACACAATATGAACAAACAACAATGGAACAAGTGAGCATCAATACCTTAATAGAATTCATTATTGGATTAAAAATAAATAATCGCATTTATCATAAATGTTGTTTGCAATATTAACCGTTAAATTTGAGATCAAGATACACATTAGACTTGACAATTACTCGAGGGGACTAACGACACTTTTAATAGATAATTGTTATCATTTTATTACTTTTCAATCAAATGCTTCGTTCCTATCTAGGATAGCCTTGGAACGGACCATAGTTTAGGATTATATTTAATCCTGAAAACCTTAACCTTACATATCTGACAGTTAAACTGACAGTTAAAAATTTAAAAATAATTAGGAAAAATTAAAAACAATCTAAAATCGCGGTTACAACGAAGTAAGCTACAAGTACTACAAAACGAATAATTTTTCAAATTCAACGTCCGCCAACGCGTGACGTTTGAAGGTCGCGTTACCTGCCAAAATATTGCGAATTGAACCCTAATCGAGAATGCGTTATTTTCTTTGCAAAACCATCCCCTAATTAAAGTCCTAAACAAAATGGCTTATCTCAAAATCGGAGATATTTTGCAAAAGTTCAAAAGCCATTTACTTTCATTTCGTTCGACGTTGTAAGAGAACGGTCGTCGGCACGCCCCAGCTCGCAAGGGAAAATTTTTTTTAACTTACTTTGATTATAAGCTCGATTTCGGGAACGTCATCCCCATTTTGGTGACCGTTTTCGGGTACTTCGTCAGACATTTTGAAAAATTCACTTGGAAAGGCACTGGGTTAAAGTTTGATTACTGCCTATCACGTTACCGAATGTTGACTGGTAAAAAGAGAGCACAGTTGGCTACGGTTTGCGGTTAGTTTAGTGAAGAATCGTTTTCTGTAGGTTGGATTAGGAGTAACATAGTGCTATTGATTGTTTTGAGGGCGCTGGTGTATTTGCTCGTTAGGCAACCAAGCTTTCCCATTTCTCTAACGGTGTCCTCTTCCTCCTACAGGAATAACTATTTTGCAGGAAACCATTTCGACTCGTTCGAGATCCCTTCTTTTAGAATAAAAATTATTTCTCTTCACTCGCACCTAGTGCTATGCAACCCATATTACAGTATACGATGCTCGATTGTTAATCATACAGGGTGAAAATTATTTACCATAGAGATTATACCGGGTAGGGTAGTTATTCAAGATGGAAAAAGTCGTTGCGGTCAAACGCTTTGGGATATTAATTTGAAATTTGGAACACTTCAATACGACAGTACTTCACATATTTTACAGTACAGAATTTTTTTTTTGGCTGATACTATCGGAACCCGGTCGCCATCTTGAATTTTCTTAAATGGTAATAAGGGTAACGCACTACATCATTAGAAAGCTTAATTTTTTCTCTTTCTAATCGTGGTAAATTAATATAATATATTATATACAAAATTTTATCCACAACCTGGTGCAAAATAAACATTACGCCCTGCAGTTGTCAAAATTCTATTTTATTTATAATAAGACCAAATAATTTTTAAACAACTCTTACAAGTTAACAGAAATATTCCGAATATTCTATAGAAATTTAAAAAAAATTCTGTAATTTTCTTGTTGCTGTTTTGTAATCGTTTATTAATTATTCGTAATTGCCTGGGAACTGTGTGTAAGATACCCAAAACGTTTTGATTCCTTTGCTCTTCCTTGCGGATCCCGATCCATATAAACATTTTCCAACATTTCGTCAAAACACTCTTCTGTAAAATAGTAAAAACAGCAGGCTGTGAAAGTAAATAATTTTAAATTTCTAAACAACGAACCTGCAACGTCTCCTTCTTTTAATTGTTCTTCCATCAAATACTTGTAGATGAGATATTCTGGAAGATGTAGGAAAGGCAAATAGCTCTGCATATCAGTTACAGCACTGTATAGACCCCTTTTGTACCTTCTTCTTAATAACTCAGACGTAGCATCTCTAGGATCAATGATATCTTCCTCAAGATCCTTTTTACCTAAATAATTATCGAGAATTGCCATGTCTTTAGGATCAGGGGCAGCGTAGAAATTGTATTCGCCTGCCTTTACTATTTCGATTTTCTTTGTAGGAGCTTCGTAGTTAGTTGGAATATTTTCTAGTAATCTTAGTATTTCTTCGCCTTGTAGTAGTTGGCTATAATGGAGAAGTGGAGATGATGATTAATAAAATAAGGGAAAACCTTACCCGAATGCCACGTATTTATAATCCATCCAAGGAGTAGGTTCGAGGGTAATAAAAAATTGTGTAGAGTTATCGTTGTGTTTTCCATTATGACACATGGCTAGTACTCCTCGTCTGTCATGTGGGACAACGTAATTTTCGCATGGAATTCTATGATGCCTCAAATTCCATCCGCCACATTGTATCCAGCTGCGTTTTACTATTCTGTACAAGTTGAAACTGTTAGACTAAAGGTTAAAAGGGAGTATAGTAATTTAATTAATTAATCAAGTATTATTCACGCGGATGATTTACAATACTCGCTTTCGCTCGTGTCGAACACTTCATCGGAAATAAACTTGTTCAAGTTGGCTGTGGCTCCATTTAACTTAAGGGAGTTACAATAGCCGCAACTTGGGCAAATTTATTTCAGATCATGTTTCCGAATGTTTTGTGCAATTTAAGGCGGTATTTAAAATCTAGCTTCCTTTGCCAAAGAAAAAGAAAACCACGGCCACTTTATTTTAAGACTCGGTATTTTTCTATAGCTCTCTTCTTATAGGTAATCTTTTACATTTATTAAATGGAAATGATCTCACTTCTCATTTTACTATGAAGGGTTACGTAAGAGAATCGTAGGTACCTACCTTTGAATTGGAGTCCTAGCATAACCACCACGTTTCTTGATACAACGTCTTAGGAAAATATTTGAAATCAATGGAACTAAATCAGAATACAACTGAAATCCAAGGCGAATACAAAATGGTTCAAAAATAAAAATTGGTTTACCTGAAAGAGCATAGAACCCACAACCCTATCGTCAACTGCAATGGTTAAATAAACAAAATGTCGCTGAAATATTAAAAATAGAATTATTCTAAATTCATGAAAGAGTTTCTATCTTTACCCCAAGATCACTTTGTTTTGAAAGATGCAACAACAACCTTTGTTTTCCGATACACTCAAAGTCATCTACAATAGAAAGTCTGTATCTATTAGCGATGAATCGAAGTAAATCAACGTCGTCGCCCAAAAACTCCTCATCCACGAATATAGCAAGAGGTTTGTCTAGCATCCATAGTTTTTCCCCTCCAATTCTCCTTCTGATCTTAAGAAAAAAAGAAAGAATGTTGCAAAATATTAACAAAATCTTTGTTGCTTGCCTTGATCAAGAATGAATGCCATTCCACATCAAGTAAAGGTCTAATATCAGGTTCTTCGTATTCGTTCGGGAAGCTTTTGTTCAATCTTTGAACATAGCACCGACATAGTTGAAATTCCGGACTAGCGACAATTCCGATAATCCGGAATTGGATTCGATGAGGCTCCGGTTCTGGTTCAAACATTTTGAACGACGCCTTAATTTAGGGATGGCAACAACTACAAAAAATGTTGGAAGTTTTCCAACTGTCACGTTATGTAAGATTATTAATCACTTTTTGGCACTTTGAGAATTTAATTGACAGATGACAAAATGAAAAAGTTAAAGAGGTTTTTAAAGATATTTTTTACTGTTACACAGGGTGACCCATCGTTAAACCGCCAAACGTTCAGGGCTGATTTTTCCGTTTAAAATAAAGACTTTTTCGTCGATAAATTTATTTCCAAAAATGCAGTTGTCTGTGGTAGGCATGAGTTTGTCGAAATTTACTGTTTAAGAAAATAATCCTAAAAAACATTAACGAACTTTTGCTGCGTTCGACTTTATTCTCAGATATTTCTGAGTACGCTCATTACGTTTTTCGTTGCATTTTGAGAATAATTTAGAATGCTCGGAGCATTGCCTTATAGAAAGAAACAGACATAGGTAATATCTAGATCGTTCTAATTCGGTGGAAGCAGAGTGGCGTTGGAAGAAAAGTAAACGCTCGAGACTAAGGGTAGGTACCCTAAAAAGGTAAACCAAATACTATAGTCACACTACTAAGACAATTAAGAACAGCCCTAAACAGAAGTGTATAGTGCAGAAAGGGAGATTGAGAGAGGAAGAAAAAACGCGCCAAGTTCTTGTTAGTAGAGCCCTTGGTGCACGGTTGCGTTAGTGATCTCTTCTATTTTATGTCGGATAATCATTTCAAAGAAGAAGTGTTACCATTAATTCTTTTTCTTATATGCAGCGCTCGGTTTGGGTATTATCAGCCTCCAGTTGTCCATTTATTGCGAAAAGTCGGTCTGCACCTGCAATAGCCTTTGGTTCGGGGTTGCTTCCCTAATCTGTTGTTATATGTAATCAGTAATTTCGAATCAAAATTGGTCAATATAATGTCTCTCCTATGGAAGGCAGCAAAGCACTCCTTACCCTTTTCAAATCGTTTAACATTCCTGCTAGACATTTTTTCCCGTTACCAATATTTACGAACTTACATGCGACCCTATTTTCGTCTTTGTAATTTCATTGCTCGCAAACAAATCTATAAACAGCATGAGTTTTTTGTTGGTTAAAACTTCTTACATGTCGCATTTTAAATTATTCTTCTTCGCAATAGCGTTAAAAATTTTACGACAAAGCATTCAGCACCGTGTTTAAGAGGGCATAAACCCTGATTTATTTTGCGGTATTCGTATCACTTTGTCACGTGACGATTTGAAAAATGACCAATCCACTTCGGATTTTAATGCATTGTTACTTGTAGGCCGTTTGTTTTATTTTTCTTCACGTACTGATCTGCCGCTGAAAATTCTTGCGCGTTGTGCGCAAGAAAAGAGGATGACAAATGGCGCGCATAAAATTAATTTCAATAGAAGTTTTATGAATCATAAATACGTGTTGCATGTATTGCATGTGGTCACAACTAAGTGTTTTATTGTTATTATCTAGACGTAAGTGAATTTGTTCGCTCCAACTCTGTAGTATACTGTTACAACAGGAAAAACTTTAGGGCACAATGCCACAGAATGAGAGAAAAATCTCCGTCGATTTTTCAAAAGTTATTGCAGAACTGACAGGGTGCTGACCTAGGGTTGAAGGGTTCTGAAATTTATTATATATTCGATTTAGCACTGATGAGCTTCAAGAAAATCGAAACCACACTTAATAAAAAAAAACACCAAGAAACATGTATTGACTTTTATTAAACATTTATGTACAATATTATGTATAAAGGAATATTACACATAAACAGACATAAGAATGCCTATTTGACATAATATTTACAATCACATAAAGCTTGATATGTATCTGTACTTGATTTAAAAATTTTTGAGTTCATTTTACCGTCGACAGTGTAAGAGAATATTTCGCGCGTCTAGGAAAAACAATTTTTGGTTTCGTTCATCTTAAGTATTTGGTCTAAATATAATTACAAACTTATTCATCATTGTTTAAGATTTAAAAATATATAATTAAAAAAATAATTAAATAATAATAAAAATCAGTTCTTATTGACTCTTGTAACAATACTGAAATAATATACAGTTTTCAAAAATAAAAGCTTGGCTTAATCAGTATTTTGCGTTTGCTATGTACAAAATTAAAAATCTACTTAAAAAAATTAATATGGTCGCCAAACACTTGCAGGATCCGCTTGCGCTTGTACCCTTTCCCCTTCTTCAATTTGTGCTTGTGTATTAACTTGAGTCGACATTTGAGTAGTATCAGGATTACCAGGCGTCGCCCCAATATCCATGGCACCCCTAGAAGGCATTAAAGCCAATGGGTCCTCATTCGCGTGAAGATGTACGTGAATTTCATTTTGGTTCACGGTAGAGTAGAGATGGGGGTAAAAAACCATTCTGGGTGTCCCCGTGTTCAAGTACGACTGTTGATTATTGTTGGGAGTGTTATAATAATTATAGTTATTGTAGGTAGGATTCGAACCCCAATTGTTAGGGTAGTAGGTATTGTTATCTGGATAACGTGGGCTTGCGCTTATCATTGGATCTAATTCGGAACCAGTTGGTACTAATGGCCTGGAATTGCTAAATACGGAAGGCGAAGTCAGGGGGGTGGTGATGTATTCGTTGTGAGGAACCTCCGGCAATACTGAAAAAAAAATACCAAAAATTTATTTACATGAATTTGGTTTTATATTTTGATTCTGAATCACAAGTGAAAGTGGCGTGGTAACAAAGAGGAGAAAAAGGGTTTAAACTAGTTACCCTTCGACATGATTATTATATCAGCTTCAGATGGTATTTCTTAATCATTAACAAAACCCCAGAACACTCACTTCTTTTTCTAGTAATCGTGACTTGATATTCTTGTTTATTATAAACTAATTTATTTTAAATATTCATATGTAATATAATAGGAATTCGTTGACCTCACCAAGCTTCTTATCTATTTCAACAATGTATCTCATGCAAATACATAGTAACCTCAAAAATTTGGCGCGCATAGTTATGGTTTTATTTTTTTTAAAACACCACCTTACTGCAGAATTCTTGTGGTCATTAGAAATATCATATTTTTATTATCGGGAGAATGCTTTCCAGGTGTCATATTTGGGTAGACGGAATCATTGAGCATTAAACCGTTAAAAATTGAAAGTATAATGTTTCACCTTTTTTTTTTGTAAAATTTTTATGACCTACCTGTTGGTAAATGAAGAGTGGCTGTGTGACTAGGGTCCTGATGAGGTTCATAGTAACTTGTAGGTTGTGGGGGACTATACGGGGTGTAAGGTGTTGAATAATCGGGCCATGGAGGCGGGCAATGAGGTGGGGGTCCATTTAGTACATTGGTATCTGGAAAAAAATTAAAAAAAATTTAATTAAAAATTAATTCATTTCTCTTTAATAATTTGTGACACGTTAATTAAAACCAACACTGTCTAGTACATAATATAAGTTGAGGTGAGGTATATTTACAATAAAATCAATTATTATGTAGGTACAGGGTATTGCAACTTTTAAATGCATTTTAACGATGTAAACTAAACAAAGGGGTTTTAAAATAATCACCTCCTGTAAAACTAAACAAGCCACTAAGGTTTAACCCGAGGGGTTACTTACTCTTACTTTTTGCGTACAATGAATACGTATTACATATGAATACACGTATTCTTTTTGGAGTATTGGAGAATGTATTCACCGGGAATATCGCCATCTATGTTTTGCTTAAGAGCATCTCCTGCAAAATCATCGCTAAATTTTAACAATTATTAACGAAAAGACTAAAGAAAAAGCGCCAAAAAGGTCATATCAATGAATAAGCTAGAAATAAATACAAAAAATTAAGTCACCTACCTAATGAGAATTCAAATTTCGCATTATCCTGCATAACTGAATATTTGGTGGAATTTTGGAGAAAAACACTAGCTGAGCCGTCCTGAGCACTAGGTGCAAAAATTCAATATCATCACTTCGCGCAAAGTCTCAAAGACTATTTCAAGTGTTGTTTTTCATAACAAAACGCTCCAATGCACCAATATTGCTGAGCTAGGTATTTCAGGGAATTGCAGAGCCGAAAGAAGTCATGCGCAGTTATGGGATATTTCAAGGTCACAAATGAATACGGGTGAATATAGAATAAATACGAATGAATACAATTAAATTCAAGGCATAAAAACAATGAATACACGAATTCAAATGAATACGATGATTATGTTTTGAATGCATGGAATACCACTGAATACGTATTCAAATACTATTAATTTGTACAACTGATTACGCAAGTGATTAAGGGGGCTTTGGAGAGGGGTTAGGCAATATGCCATGCAACGTAAAAGTTAGCGAAAACACGGAATCTTTTGTCAAAGATTACGTTTCCAAAAAATATTTTTAAAAGCAGATCGCTAGTTTATTATACCTTTGGACGACATAGAATTGCTTGTACAGAGCTAGTTTTTTGAAAAACGATTCCATATAATTTATAGAGGTCAATTTAGGTATTTTTTATTATTGAAAAATAAGGCTAAATTTTGACTTATCGAAAAAAACGGCTCTGTACGTGCGTTTATTTAGTTGGTTAGAATAGAATAATATGTAGAAAACGATTTCAACTACACCCATTTTTGAAAAATCTTTGTCAAAGCAATATGTTTGAAGACGTTTTCTGACCCTACGAAACAGCTGAATGAAGAAAGTTAGGCAACACACTTACTAATGCATGACTAATGCCGTTTACCTGCGTTTATGCATCCACCTCTTATCAGTTAATCCCATCTGGTTTTGAAAGTGATGTTTGGGAACTTATTTCAGTATTAATAGTATTGAAAATTTTATGGTTGTACCAGAGGCTAACGGCCGAAAATTGAAAACAATTAATAATAAATTAATTTAATATAATATTTTATTATTAATATAATAATATAATTAAAAATAATAATTAATATAAATTAATTTAATACAATAATAATAAATTAATAATATAATAATATAAGGTATTTTATACACTTTATTTACTACATACTATTTACGTAGATTTATCATAATTTCATAATCATAATCAAAATCCAATAGATTTCTACGTCATAAACATCTCACGTAGATTTTGTTGGCGCGATCTTCTTGAATCAACCAATTCGGGTAGAAGCGCGTTCAGAAAAAAATCCCGCAATTTTGGCATCATACGGTTATAAGATAGATTTTAAATTAGGCTCGTTGTGTTTTTCTCCAGTATCTTACCGAATTAATTCTGTACTGTTTTTTATTATAATTTTTAAAGAAAATGCTTATTCCCGAAGCAAATATGTTGAAAAAAAGAGTAATATTGCGATAAATTAATGTCGTGGACGTGCTTTTCTTTCAAACAAAAATAGTATGGTAGCAATCTGCTGCTGTAAACGCAAATTCGTTCAATAATACCTTATAATTTGCTTTTGTAGGGCCAAATCGGTTTATAATTTTGTCATTTTGGCGCCCCTGGAAGTTTGGGCTCTGGGCGGCTGCCCACGTTGCCCACGCCTGGAACCGGGCCTGATGTAACTTTAGCAAACCTATCTGCTCATTACCCAAAAAGTAATCACAAGAAATTATAAATGATAATAGACTAAACATTTAGAAAAAGGTATACCATAGTCTGTACCAGACTTCAAATTCAGTGTTAGTCTTATGGAGGCCGGCATTGACAAACCTACTTCTCAGTTGGGTTGACCGTCAACAAGCCTGGTACAGACAATAGGTACCTACTTGGCAGTTAGTTTTAACAAACTTTAAAAAAATTTTCAGGGGGCCTTTTCTTCCGGGGTTTTTTGCTAGGGCTTTTTTCCTAGCGCCTTTTTTTTCGGGGATTTTTTTTTCGGGTTTTTTTTTCTCGGGGCTTTTTTTACCTAGATTCAGGCATAGGACAATGGCGACAATGGTATGCATTAAATTTGAAATTAAAATATTGGTTAGGTTCATAAACAATCCAATAATTTCTAATTTCTATTTACAATTTTTTTTGAAATCTAAACTACCTACGAATAAAACTGTCACAGGGAAATTTACCACAAATTAATGGATATACACGAATTTTCGTTGTACCTATTTTTAGGGTATTTAGAAAAGGATTTTTGCGTTTGTCGATAATCCTTCTACCTGCGTTCCGGTCTTTCCTACATTTCGGTAAGTGGTGTATGTTTTACCAGTTGCCTATTTAAAACCAAGTAAGGCGCACTTCAGAAATCTGAGCTCACTCCTTATAAGCCCAAGCTCTCCAAAGCCCCCTTAACCCCTCGGTTTAACCCCACCTGGAATAATTAATCTATTCATTTATAATTTTAACGGCAAAATTGTTGTAAATCTAACCACAGTCAAGTTTGCACGTGCATAGTCTTCATTAACTTGGTTTATTAGCGTAGTTTCAGTTTATAGTTTTACAAGACTTTCTTCACGCTTAGCAAACTCCCACGATATAAAGAAGAGAGTATTTTTGTAGTAGTAAAAAACAGTTATTTTCTTTATACCTAAATATTTATGGCTTAACCGCAATATGGATTTGCCCCTCAGATCTTAACATGCAACGCACACCTAGACAGGGCGATCCGAATGAGTTATTGTATGTAAATTATTTAATATGAAAACAAATCGGTTGTCATTGATATTGACGAGCACGCTTTTGAAAGCCCTTCTTAATAGTATGCTATGACCCCATAATATTTATTATTCGTTAATAATAATAACAGACAAAGAAAAGTAAGGTTGCGCTCTATGAAATTTACCAAATTAAACAAAATTCGTTCCAAGAACGTGCGTAAGCTTTTCTTGCAAACTTTCACCATCTAAAATCTTGATATATTATGATATAACCCATCAAGGCTTTTATCCAAGAACGTGGAATTATTTTAATCGACGTTTAAAGTTTCCGTTCTCGCATTGTCTTTCCAAGAATTTTCTTTTATTTGGGAAATAACGCAAAACGGGGGAATTATTTACAAGACAAGACAACTTCTGCATAGTTTATTCATTTATTATTTATCTAAAAGTCTGTTATTTCCACTGTGTTATTTCCACTGTGTTATTATGTAGGTGCAACAGTTTACTTAATTTACACTTCTAATTTGACCTTGAAAATATTCATCTATTGCTACTGAGAAGAGATTATAAGTCAAGTGCGTACGTGCAGTTTGGTTAACGGAAAATCCGTAGGTAGTTAACATATAATTATTATGGGTCTACTTGTGTTATACATTCTAATTTATCGAGTAGGCCGAAAAATGCTTTGCAAGTAGAATAACTTGGTGGGTAGGTAGTGCTTGGTACCAAAAGATTTTTATAACACAGAATTTTATTCATTATAGAAATAATTCATTATGCTACAGTCAAAGTGGAAATTAGTTAGAAAATCCAGAGAAATTATTTTGTTATATGAATTGGAACTGCTACCCCTGGTTCATGTTTAAAAGCGAACAACCCCCCTTCTGATCTATCAGTACCTACTTTTAACGAACCACTCTCATTAGTTATTATTCCATTTCCTATACAGAGCTTTTGGTACAAAAATCGCAACATACCTACAGACATAAAACAGTCTGGGGGAGAATTAATTATTTGCTACTAAACCATGGTGCAGCAAAAATAATTTTATTATTCCTAATTTTCTAATTTCGAAAGTAAAAAAGAGTTTTAGTTCTTTTCTCATCATCATCTTTCTAATACACACCAATATCTAAACAGTCTTATAAATGAGTTAATTCTAGAAGACTCATTTTTTATAAAAGCGACCTTGCAAGGTGGAGGCGGAAACGGTTCCATACCAACATTAAAGACTTTTTTGTTAAATTATGACATTTAAGACAAATTTATTCTAGTTTTGGACAAGAAAAATGTATCTATTTAACGTTTGGGTATTAGGTTTTTAGATGCCATAAGGCGTGATGCGGCGTGATGTTATTAGTCACCTGATTCAACATTTATCTTCGCTGTAGGTAGATGGGTCCCATGATGGGACCGACAGTTGTCCAAAGTTACATTTTTGCTTTGAGTACCCGGAAAAACACAATCTATATAATTTAGCCGACCGAGTCTTCCCAGAAAGACGCACCTTGACACAATACGATGAATTTTTTATCCGCCTTTACCTTTTTAGAAAATAGAAGTTGGGTTCTGATTTGCTAAATTAACCGGTACCATAATTGAAATTTCAAGGTCTTTATATAAATTGGCGCCACATTTAACTGTAAATATACAATTATTATCGATAAGCTTGGCGTGACTAACAAGTAATTTTTCGTTTTTATTTCGGGGGCGCCATGACTTCCTTCCTCTATGGATTCCAACAAAGTTAACACTCATTTTTGATTAAACGTGCCCTCCAGATGTGGATGCGGATGATGAATTAATTAATGAGTAAATTCCTAATTGTTCGCTTTTTCACTTTTCTTCGGAAACGACCCACACCATGATTCATATTAATATTTATATATGCAATGTCCCGTCAGTGCAGAAAGTACGTAACACACTTGTCGCTGCGAATCCTAATGAGTCACGCAAAACAAAAAAGAAAAGAATTACCCGTTAGGTTCCTAATCCGATGATATCAAGATCCAAACAACTGGGTCACTTGTGAATGAATTTTTTCACAAACCAATTAAGCACGTGTCAATATTTTTCGGAAGCAAAAAAGATCGATTCGATTCTGATAGAATTCGTAAACATACTTTTTTTTAATAAAATAAATTATAGCTTGTATCTAAAGGGGGAGTGGTAACAAAATATGATTGTAATTGGGATTTTATACAAAAACATTCCGTTATTTAGTCATAGTTAACAAAATGCATTGCAACTTCAAGTATGTTTTATATTAAACATTGTAGTTCCCCTTTTTTAACATAAAGACACTCATAATTCTGAAACAGATTGTTTTTATAATACTGGAACTGGAAGCCCCTACACCGTGATGTAGCGAGGATCCTCATCTTATACCCCTTAAAATGTTCTTTAGGCTTTTACCTTCTTTAGATTTAAACGCCTACTTTTTGCCAGTGCCCATCTTTCCTTTCCGCTACATCAAAGTGATCGAACTCTAGCAAACTGTAAGGAGATATAGCTGAACCTTTAAAATACCCTTAGCATAACTTAAAAAAAAGTTCAACATAAAATTAAACACACGATTAATTCTTTATCTCTCCGCTAGAGGTATGTACCATATAGATTTAAACACCTACTTTTTGCCAGTGCTCACCTCTCCAGTTGTATGTAACTTATTCGATATCAAAGCGTTACCCTCCCTGATGTCTTGGTGAGAACCTACAATTATTTGGGCTATCCCATATCCCAAACTAATGTGTAAAGGACTTTTTTTTAAATTATTATTGAGCCAATCAGTTATTTCTGAGATTTTGATAAAGTATCGCACTCGGCATGTACTAAATATAGAGAGATATTTTACAAAAGCCACATACTCTGTTTCGTTATTGACAGTTACCAAAACCAATTAGTTCTAATTATAAATTAATTACCTCTGCAGAATCAATATTAACAGTGCCATAATATTAAATACGTGGGAAGTCCGTGAATCCCTTAAGGCTTTATATAACACCACCTGATTTCTTAACGCTGTTGGCCATGACATTTCAAGATCAAAACTCATTTTCCCCATGAGTAACTGTGATTCCAAATTTTCTGGAATTCACTTAGTAAATCAATTTACATTTAAAGACAAAATATTTATAGTAATTCAATGCTCCACCTCTTTGGGTTTTACAGCGATAATGGTAAAAAATAAACCTAAATTGATACTTAGGGAAGAAATGTCTTAAGGAACCCTTTTAAAGAATAAAAATACGACTTCCTTGGTAAAATGGTAACCCACCCAAGTGTCCAAACAACTACTTAAGATGCAAACTGATATTTTAAGGTTTCTTCAAATACCTGTATCACCTTACAAAATCACTCCCTTTAATAAAATTCCCATGAAATTCAACCCTCTTAAAAAATAAAGTAAAAAAATTGGAATACAATGCAGTTAGCAAAGCATGATGAGCAATAAACCAAAGACGTCTGGAAATTTTACATCTAGAGAGCTTGAAAGTTACTAAAAAATTTGATGTAATATTTAGTTTTCTTCTCGGACTCGCGGGATTATTTGCGTGTTCGAAATTCTGGATAAGAAAATGTTTCTGGAAACTCCGGGAAAATTTTTGCGCGATTCCATACGCTTTTTACTTTCGTTGGGAATTTTCTTCTCAACTATTTAACAATGTCTTTTGAATATTTTTGATTTAAATTTAAACATTTAAACAGTCTCTATGTAGTATCAATGGGGTCTAACCCAATTCTGGATTTTCCAAACCCCAGAAGATAAACAATTTTATATGTGCAATCTTTAAAACCTACGGCACTGGTTGGTGAAGATCGTGTTCTATACCGGAAGCTAATTATCCTTAATGCCTGCAAAATGACCCTTAACATGACACCCTGTAATTTACCCCAAAAAAACCGACACAATTGGCCGCAAATTTACTCTTGTTCCTGTTTCGATTCCTTCTGTTCGATCTCTCGTTTCTTCTCGCAGAACTCTTCAAAAAGACCGTTCTGAATGACTTTTGGAGCATCACGAAAAGAACAAGCAGGTGTGCCAACGTGTATAACATTAATTACACGATCCATTATCGTCTGATTTCTATGGGTGTAAAATCCTGATCCAAAGCGCGTGTTTCTTTAAACTTTGTAATAGATTTAGATCGCAGACCGCAGCTTCATTCATGAATCCGATGGAAATGGCCTTGCTTCGGGCAAACAAACCACAAAATTGAGGTTGTGTTGTCTAAATGAATGTCTACTCACCCCGTTTTGTGTCTTACAGTTCTTTTATATTTTGTTCGATAAGGAAACATTGCGGGGAAACACTCTGTACAATTTTTATATTTTATGCTAATTCCGGCATTTCCTCGAAAAAATTAACAATTTAAATCGAGCTATGGCTGATCTTTTACCAAGAACAGTCGTAACAAATTAGGCGAGAGCTGCTTAACATTTCCAGGAATATTTATTGCTAAATGTGAACGAACGGATAGTTTTAAAAAACGGCGCCAATTTTTTTTAATCATAACAATTAAAACAACATTAAAGAGAAATTCATGTTTGATATCATAATCTAATGAATAAAATTACATTACTATTACTGAGATGAAATCTGTTTATGAATTAGTCACATCGGATGGATAGGAAAAAAATTCTAGAGATCAACAAGGTCGAATATTTTTAGGATATGTAGGTTACTGGTTTTTAGGCAGGTAACATTTTTTGCACCTTCAAAACCATTTGCTAAAGTGGTGTTGAGTATCTTTATCGTGTTCGCAATTAAAATCAACAACTTGTCCTCCAGAAATTCCCAATTAGCATTTATTACAGTGAACTATTGTATTTTTTGTTTTAAACACTGAGTTGAGAGAAAAAATTGTGGGTTTTTTATTTGTTATTAAATATTTCTTACAAGTAATTCGATTTAAAGCTTTACGGAATACTTAAAACATAAGGAATTCGAACCTGGAACAGTTTCGTTTGCGTTTTCGAGCTGCAACTGATTTGGGAAACCTTAGTTTTGTAATTTCCAGGAATTTAATATATTTTCTGCGATTTTCAACATAAAATTCCCCTTAAAACCAAATCATATGTAAATAGAATATCATTTACATAATGCGCTATTAATTAGCAAAGTTTGGAATTATCTAAAACTAAATTTAGAATGTAGGTACCGTTATATTGGATAAGATAATTCCCCCATTTTCTGCTTTTTATTTTTCTATACTTTTGTGGTAAATAGAAAAAACTAGTTCCGTTATTAAGTGATCATTTGTTGTCATGAAACGGTATGACTGGTTTAATTGGAAGAACATGAATAATTAAGAAAAATAGAACTGATTGACTCATTTTGAGAAAATTGTATTTGAAAACAATGTTAGTAGGTACCCGTATTGCGTTGGTTACTGCTCAGTCTCAGAATGCCCTACTTTGCGACGCTTTATTTTGAATTGTTAACCCGTAGCGCAACACCTTACCATCTTACCGTATGGAGAACTTCATTATTTTAATGATTTATTTTCCACAGTTTTACACCCATATGACGGTTACATCACTGTACAGGCAATAACAAATCAAAAAAGACAGTAATTCGCTTTACTACAGCGATCTGAAATCTAACTTGTTATGTTATAAGGGTATAAGAAGAGTGACTTTCTTCCGATAAATATATTAACATAAAAAATTACCAAAACCTAAACGATTCCGCAGAGGACGATATTTTTATTGAAAATGGTAATCAATAAAAGGAGAAAACTCTATTCAAACAAATATTGTGTGTTGTTGCGAACACTTAGTATAGGTACCATATTGCCCTGAAAGCATTTTTTGCCTTTTATCAATTTTTATAAAGTTCTTCCTTTCTCATCTTTGGGATTTTCCTATTACGAAATGTACGTACTTATATGGTTTTTATTGTTGGTCTAAGGTATTTCCGGTTCCTGACATTGACTTTGAAATCGTGACCAGTCATGAAGAGTTGATATACCAAAAACTGGAACTCCTGACTAAAGTTTTCAATTTGAATCGCCTCAATATGAGGATTTATATGTCTCAGGCATTGACATAGGGACGATTGCCGTTACTATCTTTAATGGTCTAGTAGAACGAGTATAGTTCGCCCATTGATATTCTGAAATCTTCTTAAGGGGGATTACATTGTAACGTCCGAATAATATTTAAGTTGGTTTAGACAGATAGAAAAAACAGAGCTGTGGCATACTGATGTTTTGTTTTCAAAGTTCTACCTACTGGGCCAATCGCTAGTTAAATCCTGAAAGGTGTGAGGTATCCATAAGTAAGCAATACGTATGTATGTACATTTGCTATAAATGGGCCATACTACTCAGTTTTTACTTCTCCAGTGGCGTAACTATAGGTGCGTATGTGGATATTTTTGGAGCCACTGTTTTTTTTGTTTTTGACACAATTTTTAAATTTCTCAACTAATTTACGGTTGAAACAGTCTCTTGAGATTTTTTCCTACCATTAACCGTTTTCGTGTAAATCACACTTCAAAGATGAAAAATGCGATTAAAAAAATAACTCTGCAAATCCGTTTTTTGAATAATGACCGCCTTTAGCCTCAAAATTTTGTTCGAAGAATAGAAGCTTTTCTTGAAGCTAATGGCGGTCATTTTGAACATTATTTTTAAAATAATAATAATCATTTCGAAATACGTATATGAAAAAAAATTTCAACACGGTAACGAAGCATTTGCAGACCCTTGTTAATAGGAACTTTTCCTCTTATGTTCATGAAAGGAACATCACCTTAACTGAATGCCGTTTCTTTTTGAGACACCCTGTATAGAACCTTTAATATTCAAATTTAAATTATTCGCGTAAGTGGCTTGTTCATACTGAATTGAATTTGGTAAGGTCTCGTAGAAGCTTGTAATCCTAATTTTACTTATTTTTTATTTAGTTCGTTCCGACGATTATTGCGTGCAGAAACACACACAAATAAACCTTTATTTGTGACAATCATCAGTCATTATATCGCCAACTTAACTTTCACTTAAATTTTCTCAATCTGAACGAGAATTCGCCTTCTTTGATTATAAGTGAAGAAAAAAATGAGGCGAGCACTAGGGCGAGACGCAGTTTTTTCCGGATAAACAAAAAATAAATTGTAAAATCAAACTTACACCATCTAATATCGAGTATATTATTAATTAAGAGCTGCTGACACTTTAATAAGTCATTGCAGAGGAGGGGGTGTCAAAATATCTACATTATAAGCTAATTATAAGGTGTCAGCAACACACCCTTGTATAAACTTCCAAAGTTTTGCTCTGTATCAAATCGTATTACTCACGGTTTCAGGGTGAATCTAAGATCTTAGTTATATTTTATTCGAACCAAGAAAAGAGGAATTTGTAAAACTTGAAATAAAATAACAGCATTATTATTACCAAGCAAAGTATACACGAGGTTATTGAAAAACAATTTTAGGTTACCTTCCCACCATTCTGGTACGCTCTTATAAAAATAGCCCATAAAGCTGAGATTCTGATTGTTGTAGAACTACTACATAATTATGGAAATAAAAAAAACGGATAAAAATCCATCTTATACGTCACGCTTGGACACTCAGTATCGTACTGCGTGCCAGTATTTTTAGTGCTTGTATTTTGTTGAAATACTTGTAGGAATCCGCATAAAAAGACTTAGATCGAAATAAAATTCAAATTTAAAACTTAAAACCTTTTTGTTATTAGAAATTGTAAGAAAATTCTTACAATTGTTAAATTATGAAAAAACACGACACAATTACATTTAATAACCGTATCGATGACAACAATAACAATAGTAGAATGAAAGTTACAATTACATAATCGAAACACTAGTAGTAGTTTGTAATAATTTTTGTCTTAAAACGAAAGTTGTCAGATTACTCACTGGACACAAAAATCTATTCACAACTAATGAAGTAGAGGTTTGTAAAAATTGTGGTTTGGACTAGCAACTGATTGGGAACTACTGAAGCGGCAAATATATCTTACATTACGCGGTAACGGATAGTAGGCTGCGGATTGAATTTCGGTTGCAGCAGCTTTACACCTGAACGACTCGTTAATCAGGGGCAAAAGCTGAGGTTTTCTTGCGATGCCTTTCTGATATTTTATTTGGCAAGCTTAGGATATTAATCGTTTTTCAAATGTGAATTTTTGAGGATTTTATTCAGAATTAGGGGGGATGTAAAAATCTGTTTTTAAGAGGTTCACGAGTTGACTATGACCGAGACAATAACTTGCTACATGAACACCTGATTGTCCATTTTATATTGGTTTGCAAATGTTAGAGATATCTTGTGTTCAGAAGGTTTAAATTTATTATTTATGTAATAATAGGTAAATGATAGCTAAGGTGGTACGGTACAATTTCAGAAACATTTGTTCATAAAGAAGGTTTAAAACAATAAGAGATTTTTTTAAAAGTAATACTACGTGCTTCATTTTTTTCTCAAATATATTCTAAATTTCTATTGAACTGTCTTTCCATTTTTTGAAAAGTCGATAATGTGTCTGATTTTGTGTAGTTCACATTTAGGTCTTTGTTCCATTTCTTCGTGCTGTTTGTTTTTTCATGTCTCTCGCAGGTGCCTTCTCTCCACTTCCATTCTTTCAGCCTTCCTAACATTCATTAATTTTCTTTCGAGTTTTACTATTCTCTTTTGGTCTGTTCTTGGGTCGTATTTCAATTCTCGTATTCCTCGTATGCAATATTTTTTAATAGTCGTCATTAAATCGAAAAATATCAGTAGAACAAAACATAATTTTTCAATTTCTTAAAACTGTGGGTAGGTGGGAACAAATAATATAACACTGCGGTTCCACATGTCATATTCCTAATGATGCTTCACTTTAATTAAATTTTAACAAAAACTAACCCTAATGACAGCTTCCTTTTACTTTGGGATAATGAAATATAGAGACATTAATTTTTATTCTCGATTTAGTCCAAAAACTCCCAAAAAAGGTAACGCTGTGTGGGGCCCGACCTTGCAAACTTAAAAAATAGATCAAAAATATCTTAAATTCGATATTAAAAGTGGTAGGTAATCAAAAAAGAGGTAAGAAAATAATTATAAACATCTTGCGCACATAAAAGAGGTAAAAACTAAAGCAGAATCAAAATCATTAGAATCACATTCAGGTAGCTCTTATTGAAATAACTTGGCTTAGCACATTACAGTAATTACAGGTTCAGACCGTGATGTTATAATATTGTTCCAGTGCTCGCTTCCCGTCGGATTGAAATAATAAGATATAAATTGAAACGTAACAACCTGTTGAATATCAAGCGCTGCATAAGAAAATATTGAATTCTCTTCGAGTTCATTCATGTTCTTCAGATAAACTCATTCAGACGATCATAAAAAGCAGAGCAATTTTTTTTGCCCAACATTTTTTCAAGCAATAAAGCTCACCTTGAGGATCTGGCTTGAAGGAACTTTGAGTGGCTTCACTTCCTTGGGAAGAAGGAGGAGCTTTTCGCCTTAAGGATTCTAATTCTCTTAGGTGTGAAGTAAATGGCGCATCCAAAAATGGTCTTTGGCCTAAACCTAACGCTCTGATTGATTGAGGTCCGCCT
This sequence comes from Hemicrepidius hirtus, assembly GCA_963082805.1. Classification (NCBI taxonomy): domain Eukaryota; kingdom Metazoa; phylum Arthropoda; class Insecta; order Coleoptera; family Elateridae; genus Hemicrepidius; species Hemicrepidius hirtus. Next base: position 6,357,786 of record OY720161.1, on the reverse strand, counting down.
GAAATAAAAAGAGAATTGTAATTTAGAGAAAAAAATATTTTCCGAAAATAATGGGAAAAACTGGATAACGATGAATGATTATGAAAAAAAAAGAAGCAACATTCAATCACTAAAATTGATTCGTAATAATAAACATTTAAACAATAATCATTACGAGTTCGAAAACTCAACATAATGTGTTAGGCTTGATCAGCAAAATATTCTAGAAAAAAAATCTTTCTGGGGATGATTTTGTCACTTTCCGTAAATGTGAGTTAGAAAGGCAAATTGGAATTTACGTGTAGTACAAACACGTGTGGCTAAAACTAGGTGTCGTGGTGTGAGTTAATTAGGACAAATCATTAACAGATGTCGGGTCATCAGCGAACGCAAAATTCTACAAATAATTTAGTATTAATGGTGACGGAAATGGCATGGGGAGGAAATCATTGCACTACTGGTCTGATGGCTTCCGTTCAATGCAGGCACTGTTTGCAGTTTTAGTTAGTTATGGTTTAGGGCTAGTATAGTGGATACAATGAAAACGTCGTCATGGACTATTCCTGAAAATCAAATCTTGATTTTGGATTAGGAATGAAATCGATTTCATTTTTTTTGTCTGTAGGTAATTATTTTTAATTTTTTATCCTTAAAAAAATTCCCTTCTTAAATAAATGCACATATTCTTCCATGGAACCTTTCGCAAAATTTCCTGACTGTTTTCAGGTTTAGGTTAGGCTTGGTGGAACAATTTCAAAAATCTAAGGAAAACAAATTTATTTAAAGCTCCAAAGTTATGCAGTTTCAAAGAAAGACTAAAAATAGGATTGGATTAACACATTTTTTTGTGGAATCGATTCTTTGGAATACCACAACTGTGGGATGGATGTTCCAATATATTTTTTTTATTATTTGACGATAACATTGAAAACAGTTGCATTAGAAATTTCAGCTTTAAAATATTTTATTAAGTTAAATAAATAAAATCAAAGAATGGTTTTAATATTGAACATTTTTATACCACCGTGGTAATATTGTACCACATGTTTTCTTAATTCGTCAACTAGTTCAGAGGTTTAAAATTTTTTTAAGGAATTAGTAACGGACGTCGTTTAATATACAAAATTCCGCTTGCGGTTAGAAATTTTTTTCGAGTAATTCTTAAGATTCCTCGTTATTTTAAGTTTTATCACAAGTGGCACAAGCCGATTTTGATAATTGAACCACGTTTTCCTATTCGCTGGATTGCCACGTGGTAGTTTGGTCTACCTCCTTCTGACATCCGAACCACCGAATTGTTTCCTTCAGTTTAGCGATTGCCCTTACGTTACATTTGGGTAGTTAGTGTAACAATGAAATTTTTCATGAGCCCAAGGTAAAAAAAAGGAGTTCTTCATTTTGTTGGCAACTGCGACCCTTCCAAGGTTTTAAGTCTCCTCTACAACGGTTTCCCACAGAGACCTGTCTTGGATTTTGGTTTCCAATACCTGACCTCCGTCTTTCGGCGACTTCCTCTGTCTTTAGGTTCTAACATTTATTTCGGTATTCTTTTAAGGGAAACCGATATTCTTATGGCATGTTTGACAGTCCAAACATCTCACCCGGGATTTTTAAATTTTTAAAAAAAAATTCGCACCTCTTTACCGAAGTGGTTCTAACCCTGAGGCTTGATACTCACGGTACCCAATAATTTATATTGTAATAATATTTAGATTGTGTATTAAAGTCGCACATTATGTTACAAAACTTTTGCATTGAATGTGCAACATAGGTAATATTTATAAACAAACATATACCCCAATGCCCAGAGCAGTATATCGATGAAATAAGCGCAGCAAATCAATGCAATTCCGTTTCATCTAATATATACGAATGGCTTCAATTAGCGGCGATTTATAAATTATTGATGGGACAAGCTGTTGTACATACATTAAAACAATCGCGCAATTCAAAATACACGACGTATACAAACGCATCAGGCCGTGCACACATGCACGTTTGCACTCTCTCTTTGGACAACATATAGAGACATACATACACGCACATACAGATCCAATCACTGACAAATGCGTCAGATTAGCAATTTACAAATCTGCTATTGCTCCAATTACTGCCTCATTATTCTCCAAGTAATTACTATTTGCTGTCGATGATGCTACCGTTCGATGTACATTGACATAATCGCTCAAAGTTTACTTTAATATAGCATTTTGGAAAAAATGGATCGATGGAGGTTTTAAATTTTTTTGGAAATTTTTTCTCGAACTCAAAATTCTTATACACTTTTTTTTATTTATCATGAGCACGTATTATAAGTAAGCAAACCTTAGAATACCTAATTAATTAATTAAACTTTGAGGGCATTTTTTGTAGGTACTTCCACAAAATAATAATTAATTACCAGTAGTAGCCCTAAAAAACCGTTTAACATGAACAAAATCTAGATTACTCGATCTAAATGTATCCACAGTTATTTATCTACTCCAAATACGTTTTGCAAATATAAATCCAGTTTGTTTGTCATATTTCCACACCAAAAACCGCAATTCAAATTGCACTTTGCAAGCAGAAGCCGTAAAAATAATCTATTAATAGGTAATAAATTTATCAAGTTTTCAAAATTAGGAATTATTATCTTTCTTGCTTAAAATTAACACGTTGTTAAAGAATATTTTTTTTTAGTTTCAACAATAAGAACAGATAACGAACACACAAACACATTAATTTTTAATTATTACACTAGTAATCAGCTTAACTAAACTAAGATGCTGTGGGAAATTTGCTGGTGGAGCTGATAACATAGTTTCCTGTTCTGCCCGATAACACAAACATTTCAAAAATATTTACGTATATAGCAATGACCATTCGAAATTAGATTTCCTTCCAGCCAACCCACATTTTTTGCTCATAAAAGTTATTCACCAATTTTGTTCGAATAGTTCAGGTGTAAAAAATTAGTTTAATTATTAATTGTTCGATGAACTATTCATACTCAATTGAAGTTGTTTATAAAAATCTGAAAAGAGTATTTGTTTTTTTATTTCTGATATCGTGGCTTAGCACCGATATCACAACTGATTTCATAAACGAGGCGGCGTTATTAATCTGACTCACACCTGATAATTTAAACTTAACGCATACTAATATAATGTTCAGCAGAATTAATTCGAATATCTCTGAGAGTGTAAGGTAGAATCTATTTCTTCTCTTTGGGGAGCACTGAATTGGCCGAGGTGGGGTTATTCCGTGGCCATCACGCTCAACAGACTTGAATCCGTTAGATTCCTTCTTTTGGGGGAATTTGAAAACGAAAAGTCTCGTGTATAACAGTCGTTGGCGCATCGATTAGACGACACTGTGGAGATAGGAATATCTATAGGTACTGGAGTATTAATTTACATAAAAGTACAGGGTGATTTTGCTATTGGTCAGGTGAAAACTGATGCGAAGAAAAAAATATTGATGAAAAGGAAATATAAATCATCAACATAGGTCAGATTAGTCTTAATTAAGGAATTAGAGGACTTTGAAGATTTGTAATCAAAACCGCGATAAGAAATATTGATACATATATATAACGTTTAAGTACAGTACAGTAGCCACCAAGATCCCCGGATTAAAATCTGTTGGATAACTATGAAGTAGATCGTGTGTCGAGTAACAGATAGTTACTAGAAAGAATTCCAAATGCTCATCGCTCATAACTCTGAAATGCGCGATGTAGGATATACTTATACATGTTTGTATTTTTGCTTTGAACTGAATAATAGCTCGCTCTAGGTTCAATTCGAACCTCGTAGAAAATTTAATGAATATTAGTGATAATTAAACAGTCATTATTTTCACTTAAACGCTATTGAAAAAATATGATTCTGTTTTTTTTTTGTGGTAATGTGTATTTTCACAACAACTTTGTTTAAAAAATTCAGGGTAAATAGTAATAACTACCATGAAATGCAATATTAGTTTTTTCACCCTCATTGCCAACAGAGTTGTCTCAAAATTATGTAGGTAGTATATAGTAGGTAGGTGTATCGCTACAGTGAATGCAATGATGCAACGTATCATGGAAGCACTAATCCATGAAATAAGAAAATATAAAATTTATATCTTAAGTAAGTAAGATATTTTCTTGATTATTATGATTGGTAAGCACCTAACTCAGCAAGAGACATCAACTGTGGCCATAACTAAGTTGTAAAAATAAAAATGTTAACAAAACTTGAAATTCAAAGGTTAACACCCCTAAAGATTCATATTTCTATATAATTTTGGTAACAATAACTTGTGTAGCAGTTATAGCTACAGATAGTAAATGAGATTATCATTATTGATGTACCTACTCTTAGAACCCTGATCTGTAAAACCTGAAAATCCTGGAAAAGTCAAGGAAAATACCTGTTTTAGTGATTAGTAGTAACTGCTCCTGCTAAACTTTTGTACCCTACGACACACTGGACGAGGAGAATTTATTTCGCGCCAAACCAAATAAAAATGTCCACACAATTAAATATATTTTATTAATATGAACAAAAGGAGGATATTGGCTCCAGATATTAGCACAGAAAATGAGGCTTTGTGCACAGGATCGTTTTTAAAGTCTAGTAAATTTTCTTCTTCTGTTAATTTTAATGGCATCGTATCTTGCGAAAGGATTGATCACCCACTCGTACCTATACATCTGTTAATCAAGTGAAGGAAAATACTTTGAAAATGAAACATAAAGGTTTTCTACTGTCTTCTGCACTTCTGACAAAATTTTAAATTTGGTTGGAAAAGCTTCTAGGCCTGGGATGCTATCAAGCTGCGAGTTTTTAACTTTCTTAGTCCACAGTTCTAACTTACCAATGAAAGACATTAATTTGCCTGTAATTGTAATGATATTTTCGTTTGCTCCTTGCATACTCAAATTTAAACCGTTCAACTTCTCAAAAAGATCGTTGAGAAATGCTACTTCCAGCCATCAATTATCATCGTTCAATTCAAATCCAGAATTTTCAGGATCGAAGAAACATATTATTTCAGTTCGCAAAGAGATAAATCGTGGGAGCACTTTTCCTTTCGAGAGCCAGCGCACTTTTCTGTATAAACCAGTAAACACTTAAAATCAGAATCCATAGTATCACATAGAGATGCAAAAAGTCTGCAACGTAAGGGAGTCTTCCTATTTTTCTTCTGAATTTATATTTTCACAGACATTTGAACATGTGCCGAGTTTGTCCGCCATTTTCTAACTGTACAAGTCTTACAATACCCTCAAATTATGAAATAGTTATTATGAAAAAACCTTTTTCTTCTTCTATTTGTGATTAAATTCACTGCAACTCGCTGAAGCGTTTCAATAAATTGTTGATAGAAATTAACCAATTATCATAGAAATATCGATTGTTTCTGTGTTGTATTGACCGAAACGATGGCCCCAGGCGTAAGTAAATTAGAAGACCCGCCTGGAAATAGCAATTCGAGGGACTAATGCCGGGAAAGTCGTGAAGTATTAAAAACGGTAAATTTTTTGCGAGGCATAATCTCTGTCCAGCTATGTAGCTTTTGCAAAAACAAGAAACTTTTAAAATTTTACCACGACTGTTGTGTGGAATTTTCTGCCTCCATTTTGTTATAATACAGAATAATATATATATTCTCCGGATATGGTTTTCCGATTTTATACATAATCGGCAAACGAATTCTGATGTAAGGTTTTTTTCAGATTTTGTTACATGAAATTTCTTCAGATGCCTAAATTCAAGGTTTAAATTTATTTTTTATTGTTTCGTACTGGAATTATAGTACCTTAATACTTTCCAATTTCGGTTTCACAAACAGGGATTATTCGTTGGCGTCGGTGTTTAGTCATAACAAAAATAAACCAACCTAAAATAAAAATGCTAGATAGGTACCTACCAATATTTCTTTCTAAATTTTTATATCCTAGTCTACAATATTATTTCAGGAGAGGTTTTATTTTTACAGTAGATTTGATTTCCCAGCCTATCAGTCAATTATTAAACTGACTTGATCCAAAAATGTCCATCAAAAAAAATATAGCAAGGTCAGAGATTCCTAATATGGTCCACGTTCTTCAATGATGCCGACACATCATTTAGGATAATAATTTGTGTATATGCGTATACAATTTGTGAACTCGTCCATAATTGGATTTCACGATTCGTGATCGCAGCCATCTATGATTATAAGAAATCAGGAGCGGGATTCTATTAGCCATTGAGTCGTATTTGCCGAGCACTAACCAGTCGAAAGGTATCATTACCAAGTGGTTTCGGAGCTAATTTACTAACCCCAGCTCGTTGCTACCGTATACTTTTTTCCAACCTCTTTTGCTTATTGAGATTTTTACATTTAACTGAATTATTTTAAATTGGTTTTCTTTATTTGATAACATTCACAAGCAACGATTTATTTTCACGTTTTTTTTCCCAATATAGTTTGCTGAAAACACAATCTGTAGTTTTGTATAAAATAAGTTTGGGAATATTAACGAAAATAATTAACATTTTTATATAGAATATGTTGAAGACTAATTTTAAAAGTGTAAGCCTTAAGTGTATGCAAAACACATGTCTGGGCCAGGAAACAAAATAAACGAAAAAGGATATACAACATTCATGTACCTCTCTCATTAAACATATGTTTCACAAAAAATCGTAATAACAATCCAATGAACAATGCATTTTGGGTAGTTTAATATTTGGACTTTCGTGCTTGCGGGACAATGGTAACGAAGTTCAGCGAAAATGGTACCAATGTTGAAAGTAAATAAGTCAGATACAGTTGTTTATTATTTTCCCGACACCCCTAAGTAAAATATGTTTTTTAAATTGGTGTAATTTAAGACACGCAAACAAAAATATGGCGTGTCGCCTGAATTGCTCCGCTTTTACAGGATAAAATTCTTGTTATAGTTTCAGTTATTATTCCTTTTTTGGATTTTAAGTTTAATAACCTTGTTACTAAACTGTAGTTCAAGTTTTTCTGTATTTAGATCAATTTAGTACAGGTACCTACTCTTAAAATATCTACTAAACATGAGATTAGAAAAAAAAACAATCTTTACTTTGAGTCCTACTTCGTGAATTAAACGGGAACTCCATACGTATACAGGACGAATTCAGGAAAGGTTTTGGTTATCATGATCGCATAGAAAGGATTTAATCAGCTTCTGGGAGATACCACACTTACAGAGAGCTGTAACTCGAAAAATAGTCGTCCTATAGTAACGAGAAAAATTTCTTGTAAAGTAAAACACTCATGAGCAAAATCACTAAAAATATTAGCTACATGAGACGCCGGGTATCTGCTGCAGAAAGCAGAACCATAGAAAATAAATCTTGACAATGCATGTATTAGGAACACACGGCGTGATCGAAAAGAATATTGCAAAAGAACTACTGTTTCGGCGAAAGAAAAAATCAGGTAGGCTAATAAAGATGTAGCGAAATTATTTCAGCAAAGTAGTGATACAGACTGATCGAAAATATAATAGTTAGGTTGACTATGGTTCCATTTATCTTACATGGAATTACAGCTAACTTGACCATGTTTATTTTAAATCACTCTGTAGAAGATGCATTACAAAATTGCCCAGGAATAACAGACGGCTGTGGAAGGAAAATTCCTTGATATGGGAAGAAAAGGAATAATTCTTAAATGCTGTTAACGACAATATAGAAAAGTATAAGAGCAATTTTATTACAAGAAGAAAACATACAAACGCTGCGTCAGACGAATACAAGGACGAGAGTGAACATGAAAAACCCTCAAATTCATTCAGAACGCTCTATCCACTTTTCTTGATTTTTTTCTACAAGCGGCCTGAAAGTGCCAACTTTCATGCCGGTTATGGGACGTTTTGCGTAAACTATGATTACTGCAAGTTGAAGTTCGTTAGAATGACGCTTTAAAACCCAACACGCTCTTTCGAAAGAGTCAAATCCAAATCGGTAATAATTTTTATAACATGTAGGCTATACGTAAAAGTGAGCACATTAAATAATTTGTTGAATTATAAAGGTTTTATACTCAATTTATTTATTTGTCTTATCATGCTTTCTTCATTCTTAATCGAAATTATAAAAAATGTGAATGCCTTAAACTTGTTTGTTATATAAAAAAAATCCATAACACATCACGAAAGTGTCTTTACGGGACTCGGAGACTGAAGAATATATCCTTTAGATTATGATACACGAAAGTCCTATTGCTCTTTTGTTTTCTTCATTCCATGATTTTTAAATTAAAAAATTAAATAAATTTAAATAAATTCTTTTTGCGATGACTTCTCTCTATCTCTGAACATTCTGTTTATGCGTTAACCATGTTAACAACTTCTTTTTGTTTGGAAATGTTAGAATGGGTTAATAAGTATAATAAAAATAAAAAAAAAACCCAGTAGTAGTCAACAATAACTAGAACGCCCTGTAACTTAAAAAAAATACACAAACCTCAATAACCCGTTTATATATAATTATAATTTGTGATTTTTTGTCATCCAGTGACAATTTCCTGCTTCCTAGAAATAAAGTGGTGGCCAAATTTGCCATTTTTGACCACTTTCTACGAATGTCGAAATGTCATCTTGGAATGTTTGAGGTGGAGATAACTCTTCAACTTTTTCTATTCATTAGACGGAATGTTTAAATTTTTACCTACCAACTAACTAAACAACTATTTTATAATTAAATCAGTGACCTAATAGCTTACTCGAATATTGCTCTAATAAAAATCATTTAAAACACACAATGATGGTAGTTTATTACGAAGAACCCCTTTTCTTAACTTCAATTGACAATTTAATTTAATTAATGTTGCTTAATAATTAGACTTTGTCTTAGGAACCGTCCCGTATACCTATTACTCAGAAATTCACCACAGAGTAAAAGGAATTCTTCGCCAAACAGTCAATGGTACTAATATACTATTAATTCTACATAATTAGTAAATCAATATCGCTGAACAAGTCAAAAGCTCGAATGTTCAAGGAATTCTCTTCACCAAAAGAGGATTTGCCATAACATAAGCTTTACTTTTAATTGAAAAGTTGCACGCCGCAACTATAATTGTTCTATTAATTATTATTTTAAAAATATTGTTTATAAAAATAACTTACTTGTTTTGGATCTGGGTTCTCTAGGGCCGTCTACAGTTACTTTGATCGCTTTGTTATATGTTGCCATTTGAGGAGGATTCGTCGACAATGTGATTGTGATTGAGAACGATTTTCCTGTAAAAATATAGCCTTATTAAGGAATTAATTAATTATTAATTAAACAGTTTTATATTCAGTGTACAAGAGTTACACTTGACATTTTTTTCAATAACTTCTTTATATTGTAGTTATAACCAACAAAAAATGATCACAGATCCAAAAAAACAACTCTTGAGCTCACAAATTAACGTTTAAATGGCACGTGTTAAGGCACGCTACATACGCATTAATTGCACGCATTTTAAGACATGTGGTTACTGTACGAAAATTGCGGTTACAGAAAACAAAATGTTTTGTCGTACAAACCCTAAGGGAAGAGACACACACGTATAATTTTCTTGGGGGCAAACTCGCCACAAATTTGCTAATTATAATGCCGATGGTTTGACATGTGGCAAGATAATTTTCGACACTTCAATTATATTTTTCTTTGTTTTTAGGTGATTCTGCAACAATGTTTTGAACATTAAAGTTTTATACATAATCTAAATTAATTGGAAAAAATATATATTTCATATGGTTCTGATTACTGAAGTTTTTTTATGTTCTATTACGACTACAAATTACGACAATTCTTACTATTAGTAAAACCATTGAAAGTTGTTGCCTCTACCAAAAATTCACTTGCATTATTAAAGTTTTTATACAAATTTTGTATCTTGTAACTTGATGGGATGAGTACCAAAAGGAACCGCATTTTCAGGAATACCTTTGTATTTGAAACAAATTCAACAACACAACAGTTTTAGTTATTATCTTGCGCCGTCGGGTCGCCAATGAGAAAAATGTGAATGTTCAATAAAATAGTTTATAGGTGTACAAACATGAACAATTTCTAAACGGCAAGGATACTTTCTGCTTGGGGTACCAACACGATCACTTGAAAATTCACAAACGAAAATTGACTTGTAGGGATTTTTACAGAAACACTGTTGTCTATATCTAACTTACAGAATTTATTCTAGTTATAGCTTCCACTTTGAAACTACAAAATTATCAGCCTTGTGTATAAAAGACCACAGCTGACGTACTACCTAGTACCTATCCTGTAGGGAGATTCAGGAACCCTCATAATAATTTACCGTTGGTATTTCGATACTAAAAGAATTTTTGTTTTGTTTCAGATGCCCTTAACCAGAAATCAGTTCGAAACCGTGGTGTAGTGTAGTGAACTGTACTGTACTGTAGTGAACTGTACTGTAGTGTAGTGAACTGTACTGTAGTGTAGTTCGGAAAATGGAGAAAATCGATAGTGGAAATGGGTACCCAGTGTTTGCAGCAGCACAGCATCAAAGGTAGGTTCCAGTATTTTAGAAGGTGTTGGATAAAACCTCGCTAGCGCATATAAATTATCTATAATTTAAAGGTGTAAGAGAATATTTAATATCTAAACTGGGTTTGTGTACCCAAAATAGATTAATATTTCACCGATCAATTATTATTCTTTTGTATCCTTAGCAAAGGAATGATTTTTTAAAGCGCAGCCGCCATTGTAAATGTTTCAAAGTGGCAATACTATACTTTGGCCAGGCCAAGATGGGTCGTTTGTCAGAACTTGAAAGAGATAGCGATTGTTATGAAGCTTATAGGTAGGGTAACAGACGGAGTACGTAATTTATTTAATACCGGTATCGACATCTAATAAATAGATCGACAGTTTTTTAAGTATTTTTTTTCGAGAAATGAAGTTGGGTTAGTAAACGATCTACCCTCACCTGGTCAACTAAAATCTGCACAAGCGATGGTAGTATCTTTGACGTATCTTGGTCGACCCATCAGATATGGCAAAACTTCTTAAATTCCGACTTTCAGTTAAATATATAGTTTACAAAACTTAACAAAATCTGTATCACGGGTTAATAGATTGAATAAAAAAAATACCAAAACATGCTCATCAGACACATTTTGTGTAGTTATTACGTCCTACTTTATGGTCCTACTTAACTCTTTATAAGTAAGGGAAGTAAGTTGACTTTGAATATATCTGTATCAAAGACAAGTTTTAGGGTTAATTCCTAGCCCTAATAGTTATCAAAATTAAAGCTTAATTTATTTTATTCTAAAAGTTAAAAAGTTGGGTGGGGATTTGTACATGTTCATGTTTGAACCCTCCTCAATCCAACTTTGTTCCACCCCTGGGAAGTACCCACATCCCACGTAAACAGGCTATAAATAAAAAATATTACAATTCTGGGAAAACACAGCCCGATTATCAGTTGTGAATTTCCTTGGTGCCTTAGGAATCTCAAGACAAATGATAAAAACCCCTATTATGCTCCGCACGTAATTTTTTTATCGAAAGTCAGAAAAACCACATCCAGGTTTCCATAAATCCTCACTTCACCGCAACAACCGGCAAAATAAATTGATAACGCGCCCCTAAGATTACGAAAACACGAAAATAAGTTAAAAACTCGAAAAATTTACACTTGGCGGTCATTCTAAGCGAACTTCGTAACCGCCTCTATAATTACAGCGAGCAATGAAGAATATATTCCCATAAACTCGCCTTTTGACTCTATGAAAATGATTAACAGCCCCTTAAATGTCACAAGGATTATAAGAATTATGCCGCGAGTTTCATGCCTACGCCACACACGTTTTGCACGTTTTAAATGAAGCATAACAATGTCAAAATGTTCGTCATGTGCGTCGACAAGTCGTATTTATAATTAATTTCCCTTGAAGGAATTGTATCCATATACAGGGTTACTCGGAATATATGGTTAACCACTGAGTTCGATGCTTAACCTTTTAATAAACCCAATGGAAGTACTTAAAACTTTCTTTTTTATCCTTTCCCGTAACTATTTTAGTTATTAATCAATTACCTTTATAACTGTTTAAAACAACAAGCAGGTAACTAAATTAACTATTGTTTTCAACAGCTGTTTCTCATAAAGTGTTTTTTTAATTTTTATTCTCTCTTTTTTTAGTTATCTTTGTTTAGGAGGCGTATATATCATGGGAATGGCGTTTATTTTAAAGCTTTTAAACGTCGTGATGAAATGCGGTTTGAAATTGAATTTCTTCACTGGCAATTTGACAAATTGTTACGTTTGCTTGTATCTTTAAATATTCAACACAAATTGCTATAAAACTCAACAGTAAGACTGACATTTACGGACTGTAAAAATTACTATGTATTGGATGTCCTGAATGGAGACGAGTTGAAAATTAACACTCTAATATGTTTTGCTTTCAATTGTGTTAAGGGCCCTCCTTTCACCTAGTATTCAGATTATGCAGAATTTTTAGATTTTCCAATCATTGGGATTGGTAATTGAATGTGTTGGAAGCCTACTGCAGATTTGATTCTAATTATGTCCCTGACTTCTTCTATAATCTGTTGTTTTCTTCTAGAAATCCAATTTTAATTTTTAATAAAAATATCAAGAATATACAGACATGTAAATTACCAATCAGAAATTCAATTTTTTCAATTTTAATTTTGCTTCGATCAGAGGGTTGACGTTAATTAACAATTTTTATACGAGCGAATTTTTTTTTCTGGAATGAGAACAAGTACCTAAGTAATAAAATCATTATTAAATAGTAACAGCAACATTAGCTTCCTGCACATACCGAAGCAGAAGTGTGCCACAAAAACCGAAAACCACAGAATTTAACCTCGAAAAATTAAGAGTAAAACAATCTTAATATAAAATTTCACACTTTGGTCAACTATCAATAAGATTCAACCGCATGAAGTACAAAGTTTGAAATTTGCACCGATTTAGTACAGACATGACTGTTCTTCTTTTTGTCACTGAAAATTGATCTTGTTTCGTTTTTGCTAATTTTATAACTAGATATTTATCTCATATGAAAATTTCTAATGTTTTGACGGCAAATATGAACATTTCCATTTATTACATACACTTCCAGCTATAAGATTTTCAATTCGTAGATCAAGAATGCTATAAAAACAACGTTTAGCAACCCTGGCCACGGCAAGCTTCTATAATGTGCACTCCAACGCATATATGGTTTAACCACCAACATACAAGTATGGGTGTAGAACAAGATGTCATGTAGGAAATATCATCATTACAGAACGAAGAAGGTCTGAAGGAAAATACAAAAAGTGGAGTTGCGTACCTTCCCTGAACTTTCCCATACTAAAAATAAAGTAGTAGACACTGAAATTCTGTCATTCATCAAAAAAAATTTAGCTAATACCAAGCTGCATAAGTATAGAAAATTTAAACCTAATCGTTAGACCAGTTTTATAGTAATAATTTTTCAAAAATGTCCAAATGTTTGGACACGCGCCGCGCCGGCCGTTGCGACCGTTTTTTGGATTAATTTTTCTTTATTGTATAAATGTATAGTATCGCCAAAGGGCTTTCAAACAAGTTGTTTCCGAACCTGATCCGACAATTCAAAATTTTGAAAAATTCATAGCGGCCGCCATTTTGAAGTTAAAGAGTCCGGTAGCTGTTTCCCTTGCCTTAAGGTCTTCTTTCATATCCGCAACTCAGATTTCCGAAAGTTCTTTCCAGAATATTTTGAATTCTGTATTCAATTTCGAGAAAAGAAAATGTTTTGGCGTAAACTTCTTCGTTTTAGGAATAACTGAAGTGTAATATATCGTGGATTTAGTTCATTGTAGTAGAAAAGTAAAAGAAAAACAATGAATGAATGGTAAGATTATAGGTAACATGGTCTTAAAAATAACAACAGATTATAAGTTACAACGGTACCTATATAATTATACTATGCAGTATAATTTTAAAAAAGAGGACTGACACCCCCTAATTGCGTTTCCGGGGGAGTTATTGTCATGAATATTGCATATAATTATTTTAACTGCCGTTCACACATTTCCAACTGGTTATGAAGTTCCAATTTTGAAAACATTTCAACACTGCATTACGGAACAATAAATTATATTAGCTTGCGGACTATAGTTTATTAGGGGAAAAGTTTTAATCATATTATGCTACCTAATTTATAAATAACTTACATATTTATTCTTATTGCGTTTACTGAGATTACTTTCTCAAAAACTTCTCGATGTAAAGGTATAAACGAGAGGTATTAATTCACGATGGAATTTTGGTGTACTACACATGTTAGGATTTGTTTGGAAAATTTTCGGGAATTATTGGAATTTTTGTGGAATTGTTGGAATTTTTGAAGAATTGTGGGAATTGTTTAGAAACTGTGGGAATTATTTGGGAATTTTTGTAATTTGGAATTTTAGTGTACGCCTTTTCGGTTCGCGGTTTCTAATTAACTCACGATGGAATTTTGGTGTACACATGTTGGGAATTTTTCTGGAATTGTTTGGGAATTTTTTGAAATTTAGAATATTAGTGTACGCCATTTCGGTTCGTGGTTTACCCCTCGGGTATAAATTTTTTACATAATTAAGAAGAAAACGACACACATTCCTTTTTAAATAGAAGTTGATATCAAGAAAATATTTTTTACCCTTTATTGTAGGCGCTATAATTTAAATCACAATATTTGCCCAAATCTCAATAATTAAGGGACAGCTTTGCTTCATACTTCCGCATGTAGGCACCTATGTTAATTGTTAAAATGTATATATAATTTGTCGACCGTTTATACCTACTAAAGTCTCATTCTAACAACAGTAATACGTGGATACTAAAATGCCTTTAAGAAAACTCATTATTTAAGGTAGGCTTATAGGATCTTATTAACTTATAGGTAAGTTGCTAACATGCAAACAGTAATACCGCGTTAGTATAAATTATTAATGGTAAATGTGTAACGGCGAATTTTTCCAGTTGTTACTCTTAAAAGTTTGTATTTTCAATTCAAAATGATAGCTACCCTTAATGGGAACGGCTGGTATAAATCGAGCATGTTTGAGCGAAAATGCACTAAAATTTATTTTGTCACTAGTTGTCACTTAAAACTTAAACTTCCACACTCAAAATTCTACACATATTGGTAATGAACTTTCAACTTTATACAGAACATTAATTTCTGCACATTAAGCTACAATACCTACGCAATAACTTGATATATTTATTTCGTTGTTATAAATTGAAACAAAAAAAGAAAAAGAAAAACAAGCAACATAACAAAAATAAAATATTAATTTTGATGATTTTCCTATTACAATTTTCAAATGCTCAATTCTCTTTAAATGACACAATTATTGGGTTATAAGATTTTCAGCAGTTTTGCCACAATTCTTCCTTATACTCGAAGAAAACACTGAAATTTGAGACGCCCGCCGCTGTATGAGGATGTAGCTCTGAAAATACGCATCTTTATCTTAACTAGTTTTGTTTTTTTACCTGCAAAGTAACCCTTAACTTTTTTTATATCACTTTTCATAGAAAAATCTTTTGAAGTGTGCATTCTGCATTATTAACAGCCTGTGCTGTTGATCATTTTTTAATCTCATGCTGAATAAAACATAATTCAAAATGCCTTTTTTTTTAATTCCAACTTTTTAATTGGTAATTTGCAACAGATTTTAAAACTTTAAATACCTATCAGCAATCTGTGGCAGGCGGGCATATTCTTATTCTGTTTATTTCTGACTTTTTAGGAGATATCTATTACCTTGCGTGCGGGCGTCTCCTAACCTTCTTTCGCTGTACCTCGCTTTTTTTATTATTCTACCCTCTAAGATTCTATTAAGAAACACCGCAGTTAAGAATTTTAAAATGAATTCTGCAAAATTCTAACGAATTGTTGCAATTAGCCTGTTATTTGAGGTTGAGGTTTCAGGAGGAATATTGTGTAAAGTATCGATGATCCGTGCAAAAAGGGGTTGGCAAGTTAATATAGTAGGTGCATCTGACTCGATCTGACACAGAGAGGCTACATGGTCAGTAGTTAGTAACAGCATTAATAAATCGACGGAATCACATCCGCCCCATTCATCTGCATATATGTGTAAATTAGGTTGGCGTCGCTGTGAAACGATTAAAATGGATTATTTAGGATAGGTAGATTGAGAATTGGGATTCTAACTATCTACTAATAATAATAATTGAAGTAATTGTAGGTAAGTTCATAATTTATTGTTAGTGCTAGAGGAGAGCTTAATTGAAAATTTCCCCAGTCTAGAACTAAATATCCCTTTGTTTAGATGTAGTTACCCTATACTGTTAGTACTGTAAGAAAAGTATTTTTGGGCATTATAAGTAAATTCCTTCACATGTTTTCATACCTAAACGGGCAAACCATGATTAATGATTAATCTTCAAATATTATTTTTTACGTTGGGGGCAGGTTTCTGGATTTGTTACGTAAACCTTATAGGTACCTACTCTTGAGAATCCTTATAAAAAATAATTGAGCGGAGTAAGGTCCGGAGACCTTGCCGAACACGCAATTGATGCACAGTTTTGAACATCTTTGCAGAGTTTCTTTTTTTTTGAGGTGGTGGGGGAAATTAAATCCTGGAATAATTCGAAAATAAAACATGCATTTAGCAACGAGCTTTCGAACGATGTGTCCCATGGGATAAAATTGGTGGTGGTTGCACCTCTTTGGGTGAAGATAAATTACCACGAACATGGCCGTCGAGTTTTAGGAGGTTTTATAGAATTATCTAAGTTACAGAATTTATTCCAATTAAAGTTTCCATACTCTATAAAAACAAGTAAAACGATATTAGTGCCCAAAAATTTTATTTGAAGCAAAACCCCATTAAAATTTGTTTAACACAATTATTATACAGGGTGTCTCAAAAAGAAAGCTAATGGCATGTTCCTTTCCATAAAAGTAAGAGAAAAACGAACATGGGTCCGGTAATGTTTCGTTATCGAGATACCTACAGGCTATTGAAATTTTACATTATTATTTTACAAATAACGTTCAAAATGACCGCCATCAGCTTCAAGACAAGCTTCTATTCTTCGAACAAAATTTTGAGGCTAAAGGCGGTCATTATTCAAAAAACGGATTTGCAGAGTTATTTTTTTATTCGCATTTTTCATCTTTGAAGTGTGATTTACACGAAAACGGTTAAAGGTAGGAAAAAATCTCAAGAGACTGTTTCAACCGTAAATTAGTTGAAAAATTTAAAAATCGTGTCAAAAATAAAAAAAAAGCAGTGGCGTACCATTTTGTCCTTCAGAAATATTCACATACGCACCTGAAGTTACGCCAGTGGAGAAGGAAAAAAACTGACTAATATGGTCCACTTATTTTGTAAAAATAGTCTTTATATTTAAGCGCTGAAAATACATAAAATATTACTAGAACGCATTAATAAAAAAATATGGATTGTTCACATTTTTTATTGACGATTTTTCTTTTGAATCTTAATTTTTTGAGGAACAAATGATTGCACCTGGTATGTAGGTAGGTACTCTCCATCTAGCTCTCCATTAATTATAGTATAAACTAATATTGAATATTCACAATTATTATAGAAAATCTAATTATAGGCACCTTTATAGCACAATGTTGTACAAGACCTTGTTTTCTATTACACAGAACACATAAAAATCTTTAATTATTCAAGAAAAGAATCCCCAGGTCATTAGTTAATAATATTATTAATTTGTAACTTCTATTTGTTAAGTCAAGGACAAACACGAAGTCATAAAACAGTGGCGTTGTTATGGTCACCCACCAAAGGTACGCCAGCAAATAAAATTGTCAAAGGTAATGGTGACCTATTTCTTCAAACGGGGGTTTTAAAGGTTCCGCAGGCTAGACCTAAACTGCAGTCTTTTGGTTCGAATTTCAAGACATTGACATCTTGGGTTGAGGAATTAAAGTAAACGCAGGTTTTTACAAGCCCCAGGTCTCTTTTAATTCCTTAGCAAAAAGTTATTACAGGCAATCACAACCCCAACTGATTTGATTGTGTTAAAGAAAGTCTCACAACTTGAAACTGTCTTTATAGAAACGGCAACTTCGAGTATCCAGATCACCTATGATGTAGGGAACATATTTTCCCTTATATTTATGTAACGTCAGCTTATTTTTTTTTTCAACAAAACACGCCGTGCTGCGTCCCTGTTTCCGAAAGGAAAACTTTAGCGTGCACTGACATTGTACAATGATAAGGAACGACATTTCGTACTGCAAGAAAGAATTTTTTCTTTCGACTTCTAACATTTTAAGTGTACCAACTACGAAACCAATATGTGGTGAAGAGTTTAAGTTAGCTATGCCACATGGTACCACAACCATGAGAATTTCTTTTAACGCATGATACAATATACAGAGTGTTCTAAAATTAACTTGGCCATGTTGTTTGTGGTTCCATTTAAGATTTAACTTACATGGGATCTTAAGCAAATTTATTTTGAATCATCCTATATTCAATAATAATTTGAAAAGGTGTTTCATCCCTCCTGTGAAACCAAGTACGGCCTTTGATTCATTCATACAAAAAAATGCTAGATACTCAAAAATAAAAAATAAAAAAAATCTACCTCTTCCGCTTCTTCCAACAAATCTCAAATCGTTGAATTTGGCGACTTGATTTTTCATGACAGCCGTGGAGTTTCTTAACTCAGCGCAATAATTTTCGTCATTGCCGGCGCGGACCGTGACGACGGTCCCGTCCCCAACGTCCCCTAAAGCAACGACTTTGAACGCCACTGGAAGCGTCTTATTGGACCTCCAGTGCGACGGGAGTTGGGAACACAACAAATAAGGGCTTCCAGTTCGGACCAGTTCGCCTGGATGTTCCGCCTGGATTTCGTGGATTAAGTGTTCTGTCCACCACATATCCTGATTAGTACCCCCATAACCCCCCGAGGGTTCCATCGTCGATATTTTGGGCCACGCTTCTTCCGACACCGAGTAGCAGTTTGTTAAGCCAACGGGTAGATGCATAGAGAACGAGTTTTTTGGCCGTAGCGGCTACGATTTTTATTCCTTCTTCTTCTTCTTGCTTGGTAAATCTGATTGGAACGGTTGGTTTTTTCCGAATGTTTCACTTGAGTAACTCGATGATTTTGGTACTCTCTCTTCTGGATCTAATGGTTCTATTGAATATTTCATTGAAAATTTAGAAATTATTTTACCTCTTGTTGGCACGTTAAAGTCTTTTGGTTTTGGATTAACAGCAGAACAACGATATGGAAATGATTAAAAAATACCATAACAATTTAGGAATCCCAGTCTTTTCCGGATAAACTAACTACTACTCATTTTATTTATTAACTTTGCTACTTTCACGTTTTGTTTGTGATGATTCATATTGAATTAACGGGAATCGCATGGGTTTTTACGTCAGAGGCTTGTCACATATGAATCGGAAAAGGAGTTGCTGCACCAAAACGTAATGCTTGTAAAAATCTTTTTCAAATCGGATTACACACTTGAAATTTTCAAACGGATTAAAATTGTCTCACACTTTGTATATTTTTTTAAAACTCGATTTAAGTTAAAGTCA
Organism: Hemicrepidius hirtus; assembly: GCA_963082805.1. Classification (NCBI taxonomy): domain Eukaryota; kingdom Metazoa; phylum Arthropoda; class Insecta; order Coleoptera; family Elateridae; genus Hemicrepidius; species Hemicrepidius hirtus. Next base: position 6,338,227 of record OY720161.1, on the reverse strand, counting down.
GTTTATGTCATAAAAAACACTTGGAAGAGGGTTGTATTTTTCAAAAATCTTCGCATGCGCACGGCGTCGATTTTCGTCAAGTTTTCTCGAGCGCGTTTAATACCGCGACGCAAATCCGCTTGACCATCTGTTTATACCGACAGTCAAAACACGACTAGCTTAACAGAAATGTTGTATAGTCATTGGAAGCATTGTGCGGTGAAAATGTGGTTTGCCTTCCCATAAAGTGGGAACGAGATGAAATTATAGTGCGGGATGAGGATCAAAAAGAGAGCGAAATACTTCTCGCGCGCGCGTCGTAGTAGGCCGGTTTCGCGGCCTGCTTGATTCATAATGCTCTGATGCATAAGGTGTACCATTGTTTTTACAGAATACAGCCCGTTTGCGTCGATTTTGAGCGCAATGTAAACGTTCTTTCCAAGCGGAATTTGCCTGAATTTATTTTACCGGAAAAGGCGGTTCGGGGCGGGATCTCTATGCCGCAAATTGATATGAAATTGTGTTTTATTAAAATTTATTTGTGTGATTTTCTGATTGCCGTAGCGGTTTCTTTCTAACTTGGATATTAAACTTCAGTTTCTTACGCCTAAAATTAATTAAAAGCAGGAATGAACATGGTTTTAACTGGCTTATCGTTTTTGTGGAAGGAAATGGGAAATCCTATAATTTCTAACGTTTTTTTTAAACAATGGCTGAATGTGGAAGTTGCTATAAAGAATTACTAAAAGCAGCTACCGACGGACAAGAAGAAAATTGCCATTAATATTGTAATATCTTAAGAAAACTAAAAAGAACAATTTTTTTGAAAAGTGGAATTGTTTAATTTGTACTGAGGTTTTTCAAAGATGAAAACTACATTTCGTGTATTTTAGAATGGCTCCAATTTCTAGAAGGAACTGTCAGAAAGACACGCAATTTTCTTACTTAGGAAAACGTTTTTTATTTGCCTCGCATTTGATTTAAACTGATTTTTTTTAAATCTTATTAACTGTACAAAGCCAATCGTTTTTAAATAGCTATAAATGACATCTTATTCGTAGTATCTACCTACTAAATTGTTTTAGAAATTTATAGAACAGAAGAGTTTCTTATATTTGTGCCTTCTCTTTAATATTTTCTTTAAAACATTTGGTTTTTCTATTCCTCTTCCGTGTCTTGGAATGTAAATCTATATCATCTTGCCAGTTTTTCTTATTTACCTACCTATTGTATACTTAGTAGCTACTACCATCCTACTAATAAAGTCCTTTATTAAACTGCGTATAAGGACGATATTTTTCTAACGTCTATGACTTGAAATTTATTTTCCCAGGATTTTCAGAAAAATTTATTTTTAGCGTTGGGACAATTATTTTCCAATCATATCTTCATTCTTCAGTGGAAATTGAAGATGACTAGACATCTTCTCTCTTTAGCTCATGAACAAAGAACAAACCCTAATTTTTATTGTCTCTTGAACTAGTTCGTGTTTTTTCCCTCAAACTTTCAGAATTCTGGATCATACCTATATGGATTATTTAGCAAAAATCAAACAGCCACAGGTAATATTCAATTGTTCACCTACAACAGTAATTTTTAGAAAATATGGTTGTGATTATACTGGGGGTCCGAGATAAGATGATGTAGCATACATGGGAAAAGTTGAAAATGTTGGCTTCCATCTTAATTGCAGGAACTGAATTCCTAGTGCCTGCGTATTAGGAATATACCGAGTTTAGTGCCAATTTTTCAGTTCTGGTTTAAACCCCCCTTCAGCTAACCCAAGTTTAATTGCCATGGATACAGTTGTTACATGAATTGTATCCATGGCAATTAATCTTGGTTTAGCTGAACCAGGGTTTAAACCAGAACTGAAAAAACGACCCTTAATATTCTAGATTTTCAAAAAATGTAAATTTTAGTTGTTTCAGGATAATTCAGAAGTGCTTACACTTACGATAATAATGTTCTCCGTAAAGACTTGTGTATCATTATACGCCCCTTAACTAATTGGCGGTGTTTATGTTTATTTCCGAATTCTCTTTTCTAAATGCAGTGCAATTGGTTATACAGGGTGTTAAATTATATCAAGATACCTTGATTAATTTTAGGTATCCCGTACGTCTTGCTTTGCAAGATGCAGGGTGTGGAAGTTTTTGAAAGTCTGTAAAATGCCTCGAAGTATCTTTTTGAAACTTTGGTATAGGTTAGTATTTCATAAAGTGACATATTTTGGTAAAAATAACTTTAATTTATTTCGACTAGCGGCGTCCGTGGGGACCATCCCAGTTACGTTGTTTTAAAAAAATATGGTACCTAGGTATAGGTAGTATAGGATTATTCCTAGTCGTCCCAGGTTCAAGCTTGACGTTTGCTATAGTTTAGTAAAATACTGGGCCTATCAAATTTTTATTAATTTACAATCAAGCGAACGTTGTGCACTTTTGGAGCTAGAATATGAATTTTTAAGTAAATATTCATAGAATGTTTGTAACAGTCTTGCCCTTCGTTTAGCGTACGAGACGCCACATATAGTATAGAAGAATAAAAAATTACATAAAAATGTCTGATTCAGGACAATAACTAGAATGTAGGTGAATAAAGGACTTAAGGTGGCATGTATCTACCATCGGTCACAGCAGAAATAAAATCGTCTACCTATAATAATTTATATTCGTGTCCTTAATATTTGCGTTTGGTAGGACTTTATGATAAAGCATCGACGTGTAAGCGAAAATGTGGAGGTGGAAATCCTCAAATTTTTAATGAAAAAAATCAAACACATGTTGGTTATTTCAAATATATTGTACAAAACTATCTTTTATTAAAAATATTAACTATTATAAGTACAAATAAAAAAGTTAAGTAAGATCTCATTTGTTGGTAGCAAATAAAAGGTATTTTCTATCTTTAACTTGTAGATTAATAAATTTCCTATTACCAACCGCAACTGTGTTGTAATCTACACAATGCCAATCGTATTCGTCATAAATACGTTGAAATACACCCTTTACTATCTCACAAGGGTTAGTAGGAAACATATGCAATGCTTTTCTTAAAACCAGTGCGGCTGTTATCGTCGTCGTCATTGGAAAATCATTGCTATCCAAAATTTGTATCTAAAACATTTTCGTTACCATAATTTAATATTTAAAGTACTACCTATAAGTATAAATACCTGAGGTTCTTCAGCGTTTAATGGTGGTTTATCATTGGAGTGATTTTTTATGCGTACTGGAAGGAAACGGTTCGTAGGTTTTAATACCCGCTTTGGTATGAAACCTTTACGTTTTTGAGATTTTGCCTTAAAACGTAAATAAATATTAATATGAATTATTTAAGGAATTTAAGCTCTAACTCTTCTTACCCTGATGTCTTTGAAATTTAAGGCACAGCAAACATTCATAAGGAATAACCCTAAAAATAAATATTTTAAAACAAACATAATTAAGGTGTGTCGTGGTCGAATGACAAACTTTAACTAATAAAATGGAAACATTTAGCAATCTAAAATATTTAAAATAACAAACAAATTAACTTCGTTTTTAATGAGAGTTAATATAGCACAAAGTAATTAGAGTTTGCGGAAACCGGCTCTAAGTAGCTGTATTTGAAACTTTTTTTTACGAAAAGTGGGAGGTTATTCGATGGCGAAGGTGCAAAAAATTCTAATCTATTTATGGGTAGATTAGGATATATATTTTTAGAGATATTTAATAATTTTTTTTTTATAAAATCAACTGTTATCGATTCTTTCGTTTAACAACGGCTATTTAAAACGAAAACAATGAGCAGTATGCCAGACATGTCAGTTCGTGAAACCGAAGTTGAAACCTGGAACCAAACCGCGAACCGCAGGGCTAAGTGTTAAAAACTGTCACAAAGCTAATAAAATCGTAGCCCGCAGACTCGCCGCTAATTATTTTTTTTAAAGCTGTAGTCATGGCTGTAGTCGATCAGCTAAGTTGAAACAACCGCCATTACCACATCATGGCTACATAAATAAACGATAAGGAATTTCGATAACAGATCTGAAAGGTTAATTGGATTAGATTTGGAAAAGTGGAGAGGGAAGGTAATATGGATGGATAAAAAGTTTTCGATAGGATATTTTTAAATGTAAGGTAATGCAATCCCGGCCCAATAGACATTTTATGATGTGATGCATACTTTGAAAGGTTTGTGATCTGATTAGATAAAAAAAAAGAAAAAGGAACGAATGTTTTAAGGCCCGTACAGACCAAAGACCCAACGCAAGCCAAGGCACATGTGCTCATATATTCGGAACGGTTGGATTTGGTGTGTACAGCGAACTGAACGGCATCCAATCGTTTCCAACGCCAACGTTGGCGTTGGCCTGCGTTCGCTCGATGAGCGGTCCCTCAAAGAAAGTTTGATTTGGTTTGGACAGGATTTGTCACCCTTTAGCGTTGGTAACGGTTGGCTGTGTCTGGGGCTCACTCAGTGGCGTAACTAGAAACTTTGGGCCCAGACGCAAAATTTTGTAAATGGCCCCTATCTTTCGAAGCAGGACGCTTTGACTCCGGCAGTTCGGCGCTGATGGCAATTCGGTGCTGGCCATTCGGGCCCGGCAATTCGGCGCCGAACAATTTGGCGCCGAACAATTCGGTACGAGTCGATTCGGCGACGGACAATTTAGCGCAAATATTATATTGATTACATTTTGTTAAATATCTCCGTTATTTATCAACCGATTTTGAAAAACTTGTTTTGGATATATTAAGAAGAAAAAGACCTTACAAAAGAGGTATCTCAAAAAGGGATATCTTTCTATTTACATTTTTAAAGTTGAGGTTGCTAGCACTTAGGGGTTGAGGGGTGGGGGGATTAAAAGTACCTGTCTAAATGGCAATTTAAAAACAAAAATCGACGGGTATCAGAATTTTCTGCAAAAACATTAAATAACCAGAATATGATTTTTGTGCGATACTTTATCATCACTCTGTATATACAGTGTGTAAATAAAATAACGGAACACCCGAATAACTTTTTTATTGTTAAAGAAGAAAGTTTGTGCTTGGTGACAATTTGGATGGTTAGCTATAAGCTTTATTTTTGGTATGTCGGAAATCAGTTTGCGTTTCCGGTTTAACCGGAAATAATGCTAACTTGAAAATTTTAAATAGAACACTATATATTTTTGCATTTTTGGATTTATACTCCCCACCTATTGTGGCCTAAGCACGTGTGAGATGTTTCTCACCCCCCTTCCTGAAAATCCAGAATCCAGATATATTGGAATGCAAGTTTCTCTCAAAGTCTGAACTCTCAGACTCAGTTCACAATATTGCAATTCAATACGACTAAAAAAAATTGACTTTAAATATTTTCAAAATTCGTTCGAGGGCCCAAGGGCCCTCAGAATTGACGGGCCCCGACGCAATGCGTCCTTTTGCGACCCCGTAGTTACGCCACTGGGCTCACTTGCTAGTAAACTTCACAATTTTTGGTATCAATACATTAAGCAGCATATCAAATATTTCTGGTGTTATTCTGCAAAACTGTTTAAAATGTCCAGCATCATCTTCTTGAAGTTCCGCCAATAAATTATTACCACTGTATAGATGTCGATTTCTAAACGGTGCGGTCTCCACCAGCGTCGGGATTTTCTTTTCTTTTCTTTTTTTATTAATGAATGTATAATTATAATTCCAGCACTTGCAATTATTAAATCATCATCATCACTTGATGACATTTTGATATTTAAATTAAATTAATACGTTAAGTGTATAAATGAAGATTCGTACGAATTACGAGCGAACGCTAGCCAACCGCAGCCAAACTCGAATGGGAAGCTGGTGTGGACGACAGCAACATATGTCTCCGAAACCCTTCCAACAGTACCTGCGAACGCCACATGTGCTACCCTTGGCGTTAGTTTGCGTTGGTTTTCGGTCTGGAGAACGCTTTTGCAATTTCCTAGACAAGTGCTCCTAGAATTCGCGAACAACGCAACATTTTTGAAGATGCAGCAACTGGTACTCCTCTTAATTCTAACTGAAAGTATCTTAATCGACTCTGATAGGTACTGAATTCCTGAAATTGGAATAAAACAGAGAAAACTGCGGGGTACTCATAGGTAACTCGAACTGAAAGTCTCGTAACATAATCCTAGAGACTATGATGTTGAATTCCTGAAATAAGAAAATCAACGAAGAGAGGAGTATGTAAAACTCGGGATAAGTCGAATGGAAAGTGTCGTAATCGCTATTCTCCTTCTAAATTAATGAAATTAGAAGATAATAGAGCGTCATATGGGGTACCCCAGGTAAATTCAACTGAAAGTCTCTTAATCGACTAAATTGCTGAAATTTCAAGATAAGGAAATGCCATATGGGGTACTATACTCCGCAGGAATGTCGCTTAGACCCGGTTTTACAATACTAGTATATACCTGGAATAAGCTATACCTCCGACAGTTGTCATGGTTACAATTCTTTTAACAATTGTAACCATGACAATTGTCGGGGGTATAACTTATTCCTGTATTGTAAAACCGGCCCTTAATCGACCATGAAACACTTTTGTGCTGAATTCCTACAAGATGAGGGAGGTAACATTCGTCTGTGTTCGACTCTGCCGGGTCCTGGGAGTATGTGGACTTGGCCCCTAAGGATTCCCGAAGAATCGAAATTTTGATCTCTTAGGGTTTCTAAGAGACTCCTGTTTGAAGTAGACTGCGGACTTTAGGGACCTTCTGAAATTCAATGACCATGCCTATATAGAAACTATAAGATCCTGAAAAGCTGTGAATTATGCTCAACCCCGGACAGTTCAGTAGTTGATGTCGAAATTGACGCTAAAAGACTGAAAATCTATAGAACTCCGTCAAATCCAATTTAAGCTCACTGGGGGGCTTCTGAAGTCTCGGATATTAGGATCCTTAGGAGATTTTGGGGGTACGTTGCAGGTTTTGGGACTCGATGGGAACTTAGAGTAATGGAAACTTTAATTTTTCTAATCTTTGTGTTAATATCGGTTAATTGAAAAATTTGTCTAATCTTTTTTAAAGTTTACTTTCTAGGATTTTGATTTATTTCCGTAACAATTTGTCATTGTCATTCGTCCGATTAAATAACAAAACCGCATTTCATACTTATCTTGATGATTAGAAACTACGCATAAAATAAATTAAATGCAATTTTTTAAAAACATTTCCTTTATCTTGCAATTGAGGTCAAAAGTTTCTAGCAAATATTACAAAATAATCATTCTTGTAACTGAACGGTTGAAGTAGGGCGCTGCAAAGTCAAAACATTATAAAACATGGCAAAGTCAACCATTTTGTGCTTGTCGTTACCTATAATATTTTTTAAAATTTGTTCAGCCCAGATAGAAGATAAGGTAACTTTTTTCTTCTTTATTTTATTTTCTTCCACATTAATTTTTTCCTTTGAAATAATTAGGTGATAGTTGTGAATAGTTACAACGCTTCAAACGAAATGATAGAAGACGCAGAAGATATTTTGAAAACATCTTTACGCGAGGCTTCGTATCCTTGTGATAGTTTGGGGGAACACTTTGAGGGAAAATATGGTGAAGGATCAAATTGGCATTGTGTTGTTTGTACAAGCTATCGAATACATGCAACAACTTCAATAGAACTGAAAGTTGGTGTCGGTAGTTCAAATTATCTTTTGTTTGCAACAACAAAGTTATAATTTGTTAGTTCTAATTTTTTGCATGTGAAATATTTTAACATGAAACATAGACCAAGGCTTGCCTGGAACGTCTGTAATTATTTTAAGCTTTCTTAAATATTACAGGTAGTTATTAAACTGAAATTGAAATTGAATGTTCCAGGAAATTATTATCTATATTCTTGAAATTAAAGAAACTGTAATCCATTTTTTTATTCACGAGTTATGCTTTGCTAAAAGTTTTAAACGCAACCCAACATACGTTTTAGGTTACCTAGACTATAATATTATTGTAAATAGATACTTTGTCATAACATAACATGAGAATTGGCATAAGAAAATTTTATTTTATTCATTTTGGCGTTTGAAACACCTACTTGATTATTCTCTAGTGAATAATGATTACTCACGACAGTGTACTGTAGATGCTATTTTATCGTTGATACAAATAATTATTTTACTAGACGTGCAAATTAGGGAAATTTTATCTTATAGAAGACACCTTTGGAAAGTTTAAAAAATGTACGGTTTGCGAGGGTTTCTTTCTTAAAATTTTGATACCCATACCCATACAGTCGGATTCGATCTTATTTTGCGAATGGTCCGAACTATTAGATGCGTCTCTAATTCTAAATTACTGCTTAGAAAAGAAAACAAATTTCTGTTTGATCCACAGAACAAGATTGAATGTATATTATGTAGTACCTATTATGTATTCACTTGCTTTACACCCTGATACTCATGCTGAGGTCTTCCCCTGGTGCTTTATTATTTTCGGGTTGAATATTACTTATCTATTTTGATTTTGATGGTTCCACATTTTTCACTTCCACAAGTCGTCAGTTTAATAGGCAGATATTAAAAGTGTGCTTTTAATACATTACATACGACAGAACTAAATTGTAATTTATTCTATCGATCAAAAATTGTATACAGTGGTTGTTATTTCCTGAAATATTCTAAGTAAATATTTTTTGTAATAACTGTTAGTAAGGTAACATTGGCTTGAAAGACGCATGTAATCAGTTCATATGGGTCTGCTAATTAGCTTTTGCGTTTCGGAAAATCCATATTACGTAATTTCTCACCAAGTTTGTGATAAATAGTGTTTTTGATTATTTTAGTTTTAATCCCTACCTGTTCTTGTTAGTTCTATTCAAGATGTCGTCGAGCAAATTACTAAAATTACTATTGGCTCTATTAATTGCTACCATCCACTGTCCACCCGCTAAAGCGATTAATGTAGATGTTGGGCCACTACTAAAATGTACTTCTTGTGAAACAAAGGTAGATATACTACCTATAATATTTTATATTTAATTCAATTGGATTTAAACATCAATAATGTCTTTTATTAGGTCGAAATCGTAGATAGTCACGCGATGTCCACCAAAATGCAGTTAGATGCACTAACCGTGCTAAGAAACATTCAACATTCAGATAGGGCGAGTTCTTGTAAAATCTTATCAGATTATTTTCAAGAAACTTATAGCGAGTTTGCTTGGCAAGTCGTACTATATGAACATGATAGTACATATTTTTATATTCGTGTTTTTAAAAAAATTACTTTGTGTGTAAATCATGTTAAGTATTATGTATTGTTTGCCACAAAAGCATAAACGTATGTTTCTTTTTCTATTTTAAATATCAATTTACAATAAATACTTGGGTTGATATTTACATTTTGAATTTTTTATGTGAAATAAATTGCATTAAAAAATATAATTAAATTAGAAAGTTTTCACCCCCTATTTATTTATTCATCTTTTCATACTTTCTTCACTCTCACTCGAAATTATGAAAATTTAAAAAAAACTAGTACGATACTAAACACATTAGGGTAGTGTCTTTATGGGACTCGGCGTCTTACAATACTCGTGCTGCGGCCTCGTACTTCAACCCCCTCCCCCGTAAAGTATCAGTTTCCTGGTTTATTAGGTAAATAATAATTTTTTGCAACCATAGGGTAGTAATCCTCCATTCCGGGGCTTTTGTGAGAGCGTCGATTGTGGAGCATACAATTTTGGGATCAATGTAGGTTGCGTACAGGATTTTATGACTTTTCCGGCATTCAACTATTCTCAAACAGTAGAATTTCCATGTGTGGTTTGTTTCTTGTCGATTTTGAGGGTTAAAAAGGAAACTGCTCCATATTATAAGATTTTTAATTAATTTGAGTAAATTTCGGTTTCGGAAAATCCATGTATTACGTATAATTTACCAGTTACCACCAAATTTGTGATAAACAAATTCGGTGTTAACATATTTTAGTTTCATACCCCAACCTATTCTTGCCAGTTCTGTTCAAGATGCCGATGAGCAAAGTACTATTGGTTTTATTAATTACTACCTTCCGCTCTTTACCCGCCAAAGGGATTAATGTTACTGCGCCAGCACTAACATCTAGTTCTTCTGAAATAAAGGTAAATACGCCTATATAATATTTTTTATTTATTTCAATTTTTCTTTAAACATCGACATTTTATTAGGTGGAACTACTGCAAACTCATGAGGTGTCCACCAAAATGCAGTTAGATGCACTAACCGTTGCAAAACAAGTTCAAAACCAACAGAATGTCTGTGAAGCGTTGTCAGATTATTTTCAAGAAAATTATAAGGACTATTCTTGGCACGCCGTACAATATGATACGGATTTTCATCTTCGTCCTTTTAAACTAATTTCTCTTCGTATAAACAATCTTAAAAATTATGTATTGTTTGCCACAAAAGTATAAATTTTGTATTTCTGTGTCTATTAGTAATTTTTAATAAATAGTGAATATAAATATAAATGTTGAATTTTTTATGTGAACTAAATTAGATTAAAAAATATCTTACCATCTTACCAAATGAAATACCGCAAATCAAACTGATTTAGAATACTCGATGATGACGGCTTTTGTAGGATTGAAGGGATGTCTTACAAGTTTATCAACTTATAGATAGGACAACATTCAATTCACAAAAGTTTGTACCATTTATAGCTTAAGAGCGGCCATGGCAAGGGGCAGTTTCCAAACTTTTTTTTTAATTCTTGTTTAAACCTTTAGTTAAACCCCCCAGGTTCCGTATAGACACTTAGGTATGTTAAGACATATACCTAGTGTCTATACGGAACTTGGGGGGTTTAACGTAGTCGGCGAAGGCTTCATATTTCAACAGCCCCCTGAAATCATTTTTGCAACCGGTAGGGATGTAACCCTGGCTTACTGGACTTTTTTTGTGACAGCGTCGTCGTTCATTACAGTACTTGGTAGGTAGCGAAATGAAGTATTACAGTACGATTTCAATCATACCTTGATGACGTAAATTTACGTCTACCTAACTATAAACATACAGGGTGTTTTAAAGATTGTGGGGCATAGAATTTTTGTCATGTAGGTACATTTTTGGGAGGATCAAAGTACACAATATTATCACTTTTCTAGCTGTTAACTATTCTTACACTGTAGACTTTCCAGCGGTGGTTTCTTTCTTGGCAATTTTGAGTATTACTGCCACAAATTATATATTTATTAATTAATTTTAGTAAATTAAGCATTAATATTATCTAATAATTGAGATATCAATTTACTGAATTACAACTCTACCAATGTTATAACTGCAGGTATATGAGTATCAAAATCAAAGAGATTATCTGAGGTTGCACTTATTTTTAGAGTTTAATCTACTGTTACTTGGAAAATCCAAATTACAGACTTCCTTTCCTTTAATTCCTTCTAATAGAAACCCAGCTAACACACACACGAATGAAACGGTTTGATAACAGTTTATAAACCGTTTAAAGAAACCAACATACGTTTGTCAAACGTTTACCTCAAAGCTTTGACAAATGTAAAGGTGACCGTTTGAGGCAAGTGTGTCGAACGTTATAAAATAAACGCTTTGGAGTGTTCCGCAAACGTTCGGAAAAGCTTTGATATAGGTTAAATATAAACCATTTGTAAACGGTATTTAAACCGTTCACAAGCAGTTTATAGACCGTTTCGACAAAATAGTAAACGTTTTCTAAACGTTTACGCCAAATCTTTGACAAATTAATTGCCGAACGGTGGAGATAGGTTTGTCGAACGTTCAAAAATAAACAATGTAGTGAAACACAAACGTTCGGTAAACGTTAAATTTAAACCGTTTATAAAGCGTGTATCAACTGTCCAAAAGGATTTGTAAACCGATTGTAAAAAAGGTTTGTTAAACGTTTAAAAATTACATATTTTAAACGTTCACTTTGCACGTATATAAAACGTTTCCGAATATACGTTTATTTACGGTTACCTGGGGAACGCTTTATAATAGTTTAATTTAAACCTTTGTAAAAGGTTTGATAATTACATATTTTAAACGTTTGCTTTAAACGTATAGGAAACGTTTCCGACTATACGTTTATTTACGATTCCTTAAGGAACGTTTTATAAAGGTTTAATACGAGGTTTAATATAAACGTTTGTAAAAGGTTTGAAAATTACATATTTTAAACGTTTGCTGTAATCGTATATAAAACGTTTCCGAATATACGTTTATTTACGGTTTCTTTGGGAACGTTTTATAATGGTTTAATTGAAACATTTGAAAAAGGTTTGAAAATATTTATTTATACAGTTATTAATTCAATTGATATTTGATTACCCTCAAAACTGAATAATATACATTACAATAGACTAAAAACAAAAAAAATAATAAAAAAAATGATAATATATTAAAACAAATAGTTTGTTTTTTATAATAATATAACAATAATAAATAATACACAAATAATTCTAGTCCCATCAAAATGGCGCATTAAATACTACGTTTTGATGTAGGTAGTTCGAACATTTTCAGGGCCTACTAGATTTTAGAAGCGATATAGTCAACTTTGATAGTTTAAATGAAACACTTTGTATATTTTTACATATTTGGATTCAGGGTGAAATTCTGCATATAATAGTACTGTGCTTCATTTATTTTTTTGATACTCTGAAAATTTTTAATTTTTTGCATGTAGGCAAGTCGTACGCTACCATAATATTTTCAAGTGTGCCGTGAAAAACAACGGAAATGTTAAAATTTTATTGGAAAACATAATTATTTAAATACAACTCCAAAAGGTATTGCTCAAATTTGTTGTCACCTGGTTGATAACACAAGTGTATCGTTTAATTTTATGGTAACGCACGGCTGTCTAGAGGCAAACAATCAAAAAAACAAATGAAGCACACTACAATATGCAGAATTTCACCCTGAATCCAAATATGCAAAAATATACAGGGTGTTTAATTTAAAATAACAAAGTTGACTATCGCTGATAAAAAACGTAGTATTTGACCCATTTTGACAGTTTTCAAAATCTGTTTTAACTAAAACTGATTTTGACAGTTGTCAAGAATATAACCAGGAATAAATCAATTACACAATATATATTTCATGGCCAAGCCTGATCAGAAAATTTGTTGATCATACTGTAGTACAATAATAATAAAAATTTATACCTATACAGTTCTACTTAACAGATACACTATGTTTATGTGTTTTTTTGCATTCCTGAACTTGCTGTTTTGCAACCATTGCTGGAAATATTTTTCACGTCCTCCATTGTTGGTTTTTCCAACAATGGGTTTTCTTCCAATACCTCCAGTATGGATGCATTAAATTTACAGTTATAAAAATAATAATAATAATGTTTGTTGACCACAAAAAGAAACAAATTAAAAACTAATTAATAATATTAATAATAAATAGAAGAAAAAATAAAAATGAAAAGAAATAATAATAAAAATACAGAAAAATAAGACATAAAAGCAGCCTATGTAATTTTTATGCTATATTATACATACGTAGGTATTATCTGAACTAAACTAAAATTATGTAAGTAGGTACCTAGTCCTATACATACTGCTGTTCTTCGTAGAATTTTCTGAAAAAGATAAGAAAAAAAATCCGTTATTTTAAAAGTACAATAGATTGTAAAAATACTAACTATTTCTTTAGTTTCTCTGTAAAATGGCAAAGTCTTGCATCGACGTTTAACTAACTTGATATTTTAAATGGAACACATTTTTAAAGGTGAACTTTGGTTCTCAAGTCTGAGTTTCATGTTTATTCAAAAATGTAAACAAAAAGTAATAATACTTAGTATAATTGATAGTTTCCAAACTTACAAATTTTTCGGAATGCCCCGTTTTGCGGTTGTCAAAAACAATGTCCTCGATTTTTTGATATCGGCATCAGACGCGTTACAAAAACGTGTTCTGGTAGAATTTAAAATAAAATTTAAATTAGAAATAGTTGATTTTAATTAATTAATATTAAAAAATATAAATAATAAAAGTATATTTTACCTACCTTAACAGAAGAATTGGCAGCACACAATTTCAACAACTTAACTATATTATAAACTTTTAAAATATGTTGCCTTTCGCTTGGCAAACCCTTATACCTACTCTTTATAACTGACCCTGACCATTTAACAACCACCCTCAGTGAAGAGAGAAGAATGGGGACACACAAACAAGTTATTTCAAGTTAGAAAATTTTCCAGTAGTGACGTCACCTATTGTAAAATGACATCTTCTTTCATCACGCACGTTTCACGTGTCAATTTCTAAATTTACTACAAAATTAAATAAAAATATTCATTTTAAGAAATTAAAATTGTACGGTGTTTTGTTGTTTTACTTCATTGTTTCTACTTCCTATCTTGTGTTAATATCTGTTTTATAAAATTATAACAAATTTATTTGAGTGTTAGTGATTAAGGGGAATATTAAATTAATAAAATTTGTATATTTATTTGCCTAACCATTAATTTTACTTTACTTCGGTGATTCTAGTATAATAGCCTTCTAGCTTTCACCAACGCCTGTATATAATTTGACTTTATATTGCACCCGCCACCGTTAAACTAAAAATCGAAAGTAAAATTACAACTTATTATTATACCTAGCATTTTTTTGTTTTGTACTCGTCAATGTAATTTATAGAACCAGCATATTATTTGATAAATATCATTTCTGAATATTATTTCGGTGTTTTTAAAAATACAATAATAAAAAATATGTTACTGTATAAACAAGTGTGGACATACACCTGACAAACATTATGGAAGCGTAAAATAAACAATTTTTCTAACAAACCGCAATATTTATATGGTTTCATAAACATTTCCCGAACGTACTATGTGTTGAAACGGTTTTAATCTCTACGTAATATAAACCTTTTAGAAACGTATGACTGGAAACGTTTGAAATGGAACGTTTTCTGAACCTCTGAGAAACATATTTCTGACAACGTCATTTTTGAAATGTGCAACAAACCATCTCTGAATGTATCAGGAAATATGGGTACTTGATCCACGTTCGAGAAACGTTTAAAAAATGTAGGAAACAAACCGTAATATTTATATGGTTTCATAAACCTTTCCCGAACGTATGTGTTGAAACGGTTTTAATCTCTACGTAATATAAACCTTTTAGAAACGTATGACTGGAAACGTTTGAAATGGAACGTTTTCTGAACCTCTGAGAAACGTATTTCTGACAACGTCATTTTTGAAATGTGCAACAAACCATCTCTGAATGTATCAGGAAATATGGGTACTTGATCCACGTTCGAGAAACGTTTAAAAAATGTAGGAAACAAACCGTAATATTTATATGGTTTCATAAACCTTTCCCGAACGTATGTGTTGAAACGGTTTTAATCTCTACGTAATATAAACCTTTTAGAAACGTATGACTGGAAACGTTTGAAATGGAACGTTTTCTGAACCTCTGAGAAACGTATTTCTGACAACGTCATTTTTGAAATGTGCAACAAACCATCTCTGAATGTATCAGGAAATATGGGTACTTGATCCACGTTCGAGAAACGTTTAAAAAATGTAGGAAACAAACCGTAATATTTATATGGTTTCATAAACCTTTCCCGAACGTATGTGTTGAAACGGTTTTAATCTCTACGTAATATAAACCTTTTAGAAACGTATGACTGGAAACGTTTGAAATGGAACGTTTTCTGAACCTCTGAGAAACGTATTTCTGACAACGTCATTTTTGAAATGTGCAACAAACCATCTCTGAATGTATCAGGAAATATGGGTACTTGATCCACGTTCGAGAAACGTTTAAAAAATGTAGGAAACAAACCGTAATATTTATATGGTTTCATAACCCTTTCCCGAACGTATGTGTTGAAACGGTTTTAATCTCTACGTAATATAAACCTTTTAGAAACGTATGACTGGAAACGTTTGAAATGGAACGTTTTCTGAACCTCTGAGAAACGTATTTCTGACAACGTCATTTTTGAAATGTGCAACAAACCATCTCAGAATGTATAAGGAAATATGGTTATTTGATGCACGTTCGAGAAACGTTTAAAAAATGTAGGAAACAAACCGTAATATTTATATGGTTTCATAAACCTTTCCCGAACGTATGTGTTGAAACGGTTTTAATCTCTACGTAATATAAACCTTTTAGAAACGTATGACTGGAAACGTTTGAAATGGAACGTTTTCTGAACCTCTGAGAAACGTATTTCTGACAACGTCATTTTTGAAATGTGCAACAAACCATCTCAGAATGTATAAGGAAATATGGTTATTTGATGCACGTTCGAGAAACGTTTAAAAATGTAGGAAACAAACCGTAATATTTATATGGTTTCAGAAACGTTCGCCAAACGCATGTGTTAAAACAATTTTAATCGCTACGGAAAATAAACCGTTTAGAAACGTGTACCCTGAAACGTTTGAAATGTAACGTTGTCCAAACGTACTCCGAACGTTACTCCTACAATCGTTTGAAGATAACATTTAACAAACGTTTATAAAACACATAACAATTAATTTAACATTTTACAAACGTTAGTCTAACGTTTGCAATAAACCGTTTTTTAAAAACCGTTTTGAAACGAATGGTGTGTTAGCTGGGAATCACTCTAAGCAATAAGTAATTTTAGTTTGATGCAATGTTTCTGATGTTTCAATTCAGAATGTCTCAGACAGATTAGTGTTGTGCTTGCTAGTTGGAATTATGTTCCGTACAGGATTTTATATCTTTTCCGGCATTCAGCTATTCTCAAACAGTAGAATTGTGTAGAAAGTGTGGTTTGTTTCTTGGCGATTTTGAGCGTTAACAAGGAAACTGCTCCATATTTTATGATTTTTAATTAATTTTAGTAAATTTCGGTTTCGGAAAATCCATATTACGTAATTTACCACCAAATTTGTGATAAACAAATCCGCTGTTAATATCTTTTAGTTTCTTACCCCGACCTATTCTTGCCAGTTCTGTTCAAGATGTCGTTGAGCAAAGTAGTACTATTGGTTTTATTAATTACCACCTTCCGCTCTTTACCCGCCAAAGGGATTAATGTTGATACTGCGCCAGCACTAACATCTAGTTCTTGTGATATAAAGGTAAATACGCCTATATAATATTTTTTATTTCAATTTTTCTTTAAACATCGACGTTTTATTAGGTGGAAATAACGCAAACTCACGAGGTGTCCACCAAAATGCAGTTAGATGCACTAACTGTTGCAAAACAAGTTCAAAACGAAGAGAAGGTCTGTAACACCTTGGCAGAGTATTTTCAAGAAAATTATAAGGACTATTCTTGGCACGCCGTACAATATGATACGTATTTTTATCTTCGTCCTTTTAAACTAATTTCTCTTCGTATAAACAATGTTGAAAATTACGTATTGTTTGCCACAAAATTATAAATTTTTATATATCTGTGTGTAATAGTAATTTTTAATAAATACTGAATATAAATATAAATATTAAATTTTTTATGTGAACTAAATTAAATTAAAAAATATATGACAATAGATTTATGATATCAAATGCAATAACTCCAATCAAACTGATTGTCTGATTCTGCCTACTGGATGATGATGGTCACCATCCCACTGGGTTTGTTACAGTTAAAGGTAACTTCTTCTATTAATAAACGTATAAGACAAGACATCACTTTTCCAAGGAAACTGCTCCATATTATATGATTTTTAATTAATTTTAGTAAATTTCTGTTTCGGAAAATCCATACTACGTTATTTACAACCAAGTTTGTGATAAACAAATGCGCTGTTAACATATTTTAGTATAATACCCCGACCTGTTCTTGCTAGTTCTGTTCAAGATGCCGATGAACAAAGTACTATTGGTTTTATTAATTACTACCTTCCGCTCTTTACCCGCCAAAGGGATTAATGTTGATACTGCGCCAGCATTAACGTCTAGTTCTTGTGATATAAAGGTAAATACGCCTATATAATATTTTTTATTTATTTCAATTTTTCTTTAAACATCGACATTTTATTAGGTGGAAATAACGCAAACTCAGGACATGTCCACGAAAATGCAGTTAGATGCGCTAACCGTTGTAAAACAATTTCACAACCAAGAGAAGTGCTGTAAAACCTTGGCAGATTATTTTCAAGAAAATTATCCGGAATATTCTTGGAACTGCGTACAATATGATACGTATTTTTATGTTCGTCCTTATAAACTAATTTGTCTTCGTATAAACAATGTTAAAAATTACATATTGTTTGCCGCAAAATTATAAATGTTTATATATCTGTGTGTATTAGTAATTTTTAATAAATACTGAATATAAATATAAATATTGAATTTTTTATGGGAACTAAATTAGATTAAAAAATATCTTAGATGTACTTACTCCAAAAAGGGAAGCAGCAATAAGAAATGTTTTAAGGATGGTTTATATTTGTCTCCGATTTATAATACCAAATAGAATACCGCAAATCAAACTTATTTCGACTACTTACTCGATGATGAAGAGATTGAAGGTAACTTCATACAAGGTATTAATCAACGTACCTATAGATAAGACAACAGCATAGGATTTTTGTCATGTAAATTTTTGGGAGGATCAACGTACACGATAGTATCACTTTTCTGGCTGTTAAGCCCGTAGTACACGATCATAAATTACATGTATTTGTACATGTATTTTTACGGGCGATATTGCGGCAATAAAACCGGTTTTAAATTCAAGGTCGTATACTGCGACTTGCAAAATCTCTAGAAGTTACTAGAAATACGTTTATCAAACTCAAAGAGATTATCTGGGGTTGCACTTATTTTTAGACTTTAATCTACTGTTACTTTGGAAAATCTAAATTCAGGCACGGTTCCAGGAGTTTTGGCGCCCTCGGCAAAAAATATCAAATTGCCGCCCCTTTTAGCAAAACCGAATTAATTCTATACTGTTTTTATTATAATTTTTAAAGAAAATGTTTATTCCCGAACCAAATATGTTGAAAAAAAAAGAGAAATATTGCGATAAATTAATGTCGTGGGCGTGCTTTTCTTTCAAACAAAAATAGTGTGGTAGCAATCTGCTGCTGTAAACGCAAATTCGTTCAATAATACCATATAATTTGCTTTTGTAGGGTTAAATCGGTTTATAATTTTGTCATTTTGGCGCCCCTGCAAGTTGGCGCTCTGGGCGGCTGCCTACTTTGCCCACGTCTGGAACCGGGCCTGCTAAATTACAGACTTACTTTTATTTAATTCCTTCTAAAAAAAATCACTCTAAGCAATAAGTAATTTGTTTGATGCAATGTTTCTGATGTTAGTTCAATCGTTGACTGATTATTAATCAATGGTTCAATTCAGAATGTCTCTATATAGATTAGTGTTGTTGTTGTGCTTGTTAGTTGAAATAATGATTATACCGCAGTACGTCGGTCGTACTTGAACAACCAGTTTCCTGATTTATTAGGTAAATAATAATTTTTTGCAACCATAGGGTAGTAATCTTCCATTCCTGGGCTTAAGTACGTTAGGTACACTTTAAACAGTAGCATCCAGGAAATTTGCATCGGTTGCGCATATTTTCGCGATATTCTGGGAGGTGGTCAAGCCCATCTTTTCTTACTTCAATTTGAGGAAGTTCTATTGCAGGCCCTCTCTTCCGTTTTCGTTCATATCGCTGCTGCATGTCGTCGCTAGGATTCCTCTTCCAGCTGTGATTAGAGCGTCGACTACCGCCTCCAGATCAACCAAGCATTTGCAACGCATAAATCTAGTAAATGAAAGAAAATCTTTAGATACCATTTCTTGGATCTAATTTTGATTACGTAGTGACCTAGCATTGAATTAAGTACATCGACGCCACCCATATAATTATTATATTCAAAAATGTTGCGTGGACCAAGGTTTTTCGTGGACAGGATATCAGTCTATGCACTTTCTCGCGGTTGAAAAAGATTTTCTTTTCTCCTTTGGGATCACCTCCTACGTAAGTCGAGAGAGTGCTAACGATTTTGTTGTCAAACCATGTTACCATACTCACTTTTCTGTTATCTATCAAAGCTACTTTCCATGCTTCCTCTTCCGAGCTTTTTCACCTCCGTTTCTTTCGGCATTTGGCATCCACGTACTCGGTTTATTTTAACTCCCAGAGGAAGAATTCCCTCGTTTTCTAAATCTAAATATATCACTAGTGTATAGGTACTGGTGAACCAATTATCGAAAAATATTTTATAGTTGACTTGTCTTGGTATAGTTTCAGATAAATTTGCTACTGACATTACTGCTGACGCCTAAATCAGGGACACCTGTAAGCACCCTGTTGCTCTGTGCACCAGCAAAAATGTCAAAGTCATAGCTAAACCCTGAAATTCCGCTTAAAACATAATTTTTGTAACCCCATTTGTTTGACTTTTTGGGATTGTATTGTTTTATGCTGGAACGAGATTTTGTGAGGATTATCTGTTTATCTACTGCCAAATGTTCTTCTCGTGGTACTAAAAGTAAGCGTTGGCGGAGTTTGTCAAGAAGGTCGAATATGAATAATTTATCATGTCCAGGTTGTTCATAAGGAACTCGGTCCTCATTATTATTAAAATGTAAGAATATTTTCATCTCTTCCCATCTGTTACATGACATTACTTTGGAAACTATAGAATATTCTAATGATGAAGACCAATAGTGTCTAGTTTGTGGTAATTGCGCTATGGACATGTACAACACAGTTCCAATAAAAAAATCTATTTCGTTTGAATTGCTGTTAAGTGGTTTATTTGATCGATTCTGAGCGGAATACATATTTGAATGTTCCGTAATAAATTGTACAAGTTCCTTCGGGGATAAATAAAAAAGTAATTTGATGGAGTATATTAGATTATGAATTTCGGGAGGCATTTCTTCCTTATGAATCGAATTTCTTCCGCTTTTCTTCTTAGATTCCCTTTTCTCCAAGTACCAGGATTTATTTTTTCTGCCAGTTCATATCCATGTCTGCATCGGAAACGGATCATTATAAGTCAGTTTCTAGTATGATACTATCACTTCCGTCGTTGATTAAATTATTATTACTGTCTTCGTCATAGTCACTGTCAGATGCTAATACCTTTCCATAATTTTGCTGTGCCATGCGCCGTAAATAACTGAAATAAAGACAGAAACTATGCTGACCAATAAGGAACGGTTTGTGGCAAATATAGTATAACGTGCAGAAGTGCTGGAAATACCCCATAAATTTTTTTTAACCTTGAAATCCTTGAATTACCCTTGGAATTTTATGTTTTCCTTGAAATTTTCAGATTTTAAATTTTTGGTTGGATGTTGAGATTATTTTCACTATCAAATATCACATTTAAAACAAACAGAGGAATTTCTCTGTAACAGCAACCACCGATTCCGGCCTTTGCAATTATGATTTTTTAACTAAATAATCTAACATTCAGTTACTTTTGAAAATAGATACCTGATAACTGTTTAAAATTGATTTTTATTAAACCATGACTAGTAAGAACTAATCTATCTGGTAGTAATTCCAGAAAATCCTGGAAATTTGTCAGAGATATCCTGGAAAAGTCCTTGAATTTTACTTTTAGCAGCTGGTAGACACCCTGTATAAAAAAGCATATTCCTTCTGAGGATAAAATGAAATTGCTTTGGGTCATATATGTCACAGAATTGCGATAAAGGGTTAAGGATCAATGTAGGTTGCATATAGGATTTTATCACTTTTCCAAGGAAACTGCTCCATATTGTATGATTTTTAATTAATTTTAGACAATTTTTGTTTCGGAAAATCCATATTACGTAAATTACCATCAAGTTTGTGATAAACAAATGCGCTGTTAACATATTTTAGTATCATACCCCGACCTGTTCTTGCCAGTTCTGTTCAAGATGCGGATGAACAAAGTACTATTTGTTTTATTAATTACTACCTTCCGCTCTTTACCCGCCATAGGGTTTAATGTTGATACTGCGCCAGCATGTAGTAGTAGTTCTTGTGAAATAAAAGTAAATACGCCTAAATCATATTTTTTATTTATTTCAATTTTTCTTTAAACATCGACATTTTATTAGGTGAAAGTAACGCAAATTCTGGATGTGCCCACGAAAATGCAGTTAGAGGCACTAATCTTTATAAAACATTTTCACAACCAAGAGAAGTTCTGTACCACCTTCGCAGGTTATTTTCAAGAAAATTATCCGGACCATTCTTGGAGCGTCGTACAATATGATGCGGATTTTTTTATTCGTTCTGATAAACTAATTTGTTTTCGTGTAAACAATGTTAAAAATTACGTATTGTTTGGCGTAAAGTTATAAATTTTTATATATCTGTGTGTATTAGTAATTTTTATAAATACTGAATATAAATATAAATATTGAATTTTTTATGGGAACTAAATTAGATTAAAAAATATCTTAGATGTACTTACTCCAAACAGGGAAGCAGCAATAAGAAATGTTTTAGGGAAGGTTTATATTTGTCTCCGATTTATAATACCAAATAGAATACCGCAAATCAAACTGATTTCGACTACTCGATGATGAAGGGATTGAAGGTAACTTCATACAAGGTATTAATCAACGTACCTACCTATAGATACGACAACAGCATAGGATTTTTGTCATGTAAATTTTTGGGAGGATTAACGTACACGATAGTATCACATCACTTTTCTGGCTGTTAAGCCCGTAGTACACGATCATAAATTACATGTATTTGTACATGTATTTTTACGGGCGATATTGCGGCAATAAAACCGGTTTTAAATTCAAGGTCGTATACTACGACTTGCAAAATAACTAGAAGTTACTAGAAATACGTTTATCAAACTCAAAGAGATTATCTGGGGTTGCACTTATTTTTAGACTTTAATCTACTGTTACTTTGGAAAATCTAAATTACAGACTTACTTTCCTTTAATTCCTTCTAATAAAAATCACTCTAAGCAATAAGTAATTTGTTTGATGCAGTGTTTCTGATGTTAGTTCAATTCAGAATGTCTCTATACAGATTAGTGTTGTGCTTGTTAGTTGGAATAATGATTATACCGGAGTAATTATTTGTGAAAGAAAGAAAACTTTTTAGTAAATTATTGGCTACTTTCCCTAATACTTAATTTTTTTTATACCGGTACTGGAAGCGGATGTGGTGATCCCCATGGCACCCTATCTTGTTTGCTAGAAATGATTCTTCAATAATATTGCAGACTTACATAACGAAATTTCTGGTAAAAACGAATACATTTTTTGCGTCTTGATAGGCTCACTACCCCATTTCGTGTTTGCGATAAGAAAAATGGTAAATGTCAAAGCAAACTAAACAAAATTGATGTATACAAGTACAAATAATAATAATAATAATCTACTCTACCCATATCCTGTTTTGAAATAATAACACAAAAACAAATTAATAAAAGTCGAAGATTTACTTTTTTATGTATTTACTCGTTTTTATATCTTTAATATCTCCAAACTGATCCCTTTTGCGAAAATAACAACAAACAAAATACAATGGGAATTTGATTGTTAATATCCTTCAAAAAATTAAATCAGCCAAGCCATGACTCATGGCTCAGCAGATATGTCATAAACTCATAACAAAGCCCATAACATTTCTGATCAAATCTTTTAAAATATGACGATACTAATAGGGTAGTAGCTTTAAACTTTGAGAACATCCTATATGTAAATATCGATTTAAAAAAAAGTTACTGAAGAATTATCAGTTGAACTTTATGCTGATTTTATCTATCTCGGTACTAGGTCGAATAATAATTATTTTAAGCAGTTTTTATTAACCCGTTCGTCATTCGAGTTTGATCCACTGTGTTTATTATAGTCAAATTTAAGATGTCTCTGTGCAAATTATCTTTGTGTTTACTTTTAATTGCCATAGTGCAATTCTCTTCGTCTTCTGCCAGAGAATCTGTAGTAAGTTTTTGCTTATCGTTCTTATCAAGTATTTTAAATATTCAAAAAATATTTTTTTAGATAACAATCAGTAAGAGCAACAATATGTCCGCTGACATGAAGTTGGAAGCAGTAAACGAACTGAGAAGGGTTTTAAACTCAAACAGCGATGTGGATCCTTGTGAACCATTAGCTAATTATTTTCAAGAATCTTATCCAGATTACAATTGGAACGTTGTCGATTTTAATGGCTATCTGGTTCGGGTTCCTAAATCACTTTCACTTTCTGTTAATAATGAAAAATATTATCTCTTGTTTGCCACAAACAAGTAACCTTTTTGTTCTTATTAAAAGAATTATTGAATTGTTATAAATTATAGAGGACGAAATACATATTTTGCGCAAAGATATTTGTATCTGATATTTATTTAAAAAATAATAAAGTAGAAAACAGTTTTTGTTTTGGCTAAGTGATTGAGAGTCCGCTTAGTAACCATCAAGAGGTCCCGAGTTCAAATCGTGATCTCCTCACGGGTGCCTTTTTTTTAGAAAGGGTAACTTGTGACCTTAGAAGTTGCAGTTAAAGTTTCTTTGGTATTACCAATGGTATTACATATTTTGGGGAAAATTATTAATAAAAAATTATTTATATGGAGCTATCGAAAAGTTTTCAAATTAGAGTGACCTTTGAATTTTTTTCAGTCAGTTTTGAGGTTAGTTCCTGTTAGTTCACTTGTGTGCGCGAGCATGTAACATTTTAATTACGACATGCTTAATATTTATTTATTTAATTACAGTCGAAATAAAACATTGAAATAAGTGTTTAAGTCCACTTTTATATTTGTTAACATTCTTACAGAAATAATATTTTATCCAATCGTTAAAATCTAACAAATATTAGTTTAAGTTTCCAAACAAGAGAATACGTCGATCATTATCAATCAAAAAATTTATTGACTTATGATAAAACACAGCGTAAGAATTATAATCTATAGCATGCCATGTATATTCAGGATAAGTTTCCTGAAAATAATCCCTTAAAAAAATACATGCTTTATGGAAATCCCCTAATCTTAAGCCTTTTCTTAAAATATCTTTAGCCTCCAGTCTCACGTTTTCGGTGAAATCATCACTTTGCAGAATCGTTATCTGGACAACGATAACAAACATATAATTTTGCAATTTTTAAATTTAAACTTACATACAGTATGTTCAGTAGATCGAGACCATCTAGGAGCACATATAGAAATTTCGAAAACGGTAACCAATAAAATTAAACACCAAAACAAATATTTCATTTTAATTTTTATTGTACAACTGGAACAGTGGATGAACTATGAATGAATTGTAACAGTAAAAATGGATTTTGACCCAAAAAATTCAAGATAAAATAGTGTAAAAATAAAATCAACATTTGAATACAATAATTTGGTTGTTTGGATGTTGACATTATTTTAAGATAGTAAATAATTTAGATAACTATTTAAGACGTAAGAAAAATATGATTTAGTGGGTCTGCAAATACTGCCTGCCATTCGTTGAATAAGAACCGTTACATTTAAAAGAGTGATCGATAACCAACAGAACCATCAAAAGCGCACATTGAGATTGTATTGTGTTTTGCCAAACTTGTAAAATTTCTAAACTCTTCTAAGGCAGTGGAACATAAAATTTTGAATGCAACTCTTATGAAAACGGACTTTTCAGACTTGCATTAATTGTCAGCCTCCCTCGCTGCGCTTGCTCATCGTGAAAAATTCCCCTTGTCAAGTTTTATATTAATCTACTATTTGTAAAAAGTTAAACAATTTCAAAAATAACGGTTTATTATTAATAACAAAATAACAACAATATCACAAACTACAATGGAGTTAACTAAATACAAAATATAATATAATTTTTGGCCTACTGTTGGCGTCAATAGTTTAAAACACCAACGCTAATAAATGAGTTTACTAAACCAAAAAATTATTATTTTTTAGTTGCAAACAATACAAAGTGATCGTTATCAACAGATAATTCAATACTCTTGATATACTGAATGGAGTAAGCTCTGTACATCACCACGTGCCAAGTATATTCAGGATATTTTTCAGCAAAAAGTTGCCTGAAAATACTGCAACGGTCTCCTGGAGTACTCAAGGAGTAAGCCCTTTTTAGGGAATCAGATGCGTCCAATTGCATACTAGGTGTCATGTTGTTGATTCTATCGATATTGACCTATGCATGGAGACAAAAAAAAATATTGAAATAATCTGGGATTATAGTAATCTATTTTGTTACAAGTGACAAAAATACCATTTCTTTCAAGCGAGAGAAAAGTTTATAACCCAAGACATAGTTTTTTTATAATTATTTTATTTAATTATTAATTCTTACCCTAGGTTGAGTATTATACTGGGACATAGATCCAGATTGATTGGGATATCTAGATTGAGTTGGATAATAAGTCTTAGTTTCCCTTTGGGAAGCATAAGAGATTCCCAAAACGGTAACAAACATCAAAAAACAAAACGAAAATCTAGCCATAGTTAATTTTTGCTTACGATACGACATAAACGGTGGATAAAACTAGAATAATTAAAGGATGTTCAAACTAACTTAAAGTAATAATGACCCAGATTTGCGTTAAATAGATAACCTTGATACAAATAGAGATATCTTTTAAAAAATATTTTCAATAAATATCACGTGTTCTAATTAAACGTAAATTGCGGAAAAAAGTCTTGCATAACTTTAACCCAAGTACAAGGATTAGTTTTAATCATATTTCGTAGGTTATCTTAAAGGTTTTGTAAATTATCAAACAAATAAATTTCAAAGAATATTATGGAAAAGGTATTTGTTGGAACAATTTTGTAATATTCTTAAAAAACAGAAAAGTATATACAAGAACTTAAGAACGAAAGGAATATACAATCAACGATTAAACAAGAAGAAGGACAAAAAAAGTTGAATAATGACAGGGTACTAAATATTTTAACAGTATAGAGGTCTATTGTCTATTATAGCCAGTCCAAGCAGAATTATTTTAACACTTTAGCTAACGGAGATATCCAATGGAATCTTCGTACCTGTTACCAGACTCACCCTGTATGTTCTGATTATGTCGCGGGCATCTTTTCATAATAGGAATGGTTGCAGGTCGAAATGGAATAGTTCCATTCTTATCCTTATGAAACTTTTTTCTGTGAATTTTTTTGGTCATCCCGAACACAGTTTGGTGTTACGAAAAATACTTACAATTAACTAAAATTAAGTTTATTTTTTTAAATTCTAATCAGATTCATAACATCATTACTGCAGTTAATTATTACGTACTATTTAAACTTATTTTTATATGAAAGGTTAAATTACTTAAAGAGGATTAGATATTATTATCTGAATAAGATACAACTTCTAGGGTACATTGTACAAACTTATTCATTAAAGTATCAACCATCGCTCGTGCTTAATTAGAAAAAAAAACTTCATAATGGCGTCTTGTAAAATTGCCCTTTGTTTTTTATTCCTGGGATTTTTGGGAATATGTAATGCTGTACCGGCCACATACAGACCCCCTGTATCAGCTGGGCCAGTGGTAAGACAAATTACAATTTGCTAGCAAATTAATTTAAAAAAAACTTGATTGTTTTATTTAGTGTTGATTATCTCTACTGGCTTCTTTATTGTTAAAGTATTTCCTTTTTTTTATAAAAGGTAGCCATAGAGAAGTATAAAGAGATGACACCTAGCCAGCAATTGGACGCTTCCGATTTCATGAGAAGGGCGTACTCGTTAAGCACCTCTGGGGATCGTTGCAGCATGCTCAAGCAGCTTTATTCTGAGAAATATCCTCAATACAAGTGGCACGTTATTTTATATCAAGCATTTTCAATCGATTCCATAAAACACGTTATTTTAAAGGTTACTGCCAATAATAAAGTTGAAAGATTTGTATTATTTGCAACTAAAAAATAAACTTTAAATTTTATTTCATATGTTATAAATATGATTGTTTAATTGTATTCTACTGATCTTAATTATTTTTTTATTTTTAATTTTTGTTAAGACCTTGTGACGAAATTAAAGTTAATTACATTTTTATTTTGTTTTATTTTAAGTAATTCAAGCAAAAACAACTGATTTATTGATTGTAATAGTAATATGGGTCGAGGTCTCGTTACGCGAATCCCTGATACTATTCTAGATTCTATTCGCGAGGGGCACCAACCGACGCGCCTCTAGCGGCGAAATTTACAAGTAGTAAAGACGGGGTTAGTTCTGTTGTAGTTATGTATTTATAAGCAGAAGCATGGCGAACAAATCCGGCTTTTCTAAAAGTAAAAATAATTGTTGTGTACCGCAATGTTCAGCAACATATAAAATTGATATAAGCTTGCACAAGTTTCCCAGTTCCAATAAAATATTATGTAAAAAATGGGCAGTGGCTCTGAAAATGGGAAAAAAGTTTCACCTCACATGAAAGTGTGTATTTAATGATGAGGATTTTTTTTATAAAGGTAAGTAATAAAACAGCTTTGTTAATTTATAAATTGTATTAAACTTGTTGTTAAAATTTGTACATAAATAATTTATTGCCTGAAAATGTGGTGGAAATAATACATTAGTAATTTATCAGCAGGTAGTAACTACTTAAAAAATTTCGTACACTATCATTCCGGTGATTAAGAATTATATCTTTCTTTTCAGCTCATGTTAATCAACTAGCAAGGTTGAAAAAAACTGCAGTTCCTTCTGTTAATTTACCTGTGTGAGACCACGACTGTATTTTAAATGAAACGATCACACAGGAACGGAGTAGAAGACTTGTCAAACGATGAAAGAATCGTGAACAACCTACTACGAACGCCACTACCGAATTTGAACAAGTTGAACCTATTGTAGAAATCATTACCGGCCACCACACTGACGAAGATATTTCAAATCTATTATTTTTTAAAGAA
Organism: Hemicrepidius hirtus; assembly: GCA_963082805.1. Taxonomy (NCBI): domain Eukaryota; kingdom Metazoa; phylum Arthropoda; class Insecta; order Coleoptera; family Elateridae; genus Hemicrepidius; species Hemicrepidius hirtus. Next base: position 6,309,461 of record OY720161.1, on the reverse strand, counting down.
AATCCATCCGCATTTACCAAATCTGCATTTCTGCTGTGTTGAACATATAATTTTTTCTCCGATTGTTTACATTTAACATTAATTTAATGATTATTTTTAATATTTTGTATGGTATTAGTATCAGCAAGCATCTGATTGGTTCTTATTGGTTGCTATCATGTTGCTATGAAAAAACAAACTTCAGAAATGTCATTTTATTTGTTAATCTTGTTAATTAGTAAATATTAATCAATTTATAATACATTTACACTGTATTATTTATTATGTATTAGGTATCCTGCGATCCACAAAATTTACGTGGCAGTAGTCCACTACTGCATCCACAACTTGTCCATCATCGGAATGTAAGACCTGCTTTCGTGTACCCCACACTTGCTCCAAGTCTGTATTAATTCGTTTCTGCAATAATAAAACATAATTCAATATCATTTATTATAATTCTCCTAAATAAAACTTACCTGTTAATATAGAGCAAACAAGCAACAATATGTTTGCATTTAGCTCCAGCACCTGCTTTGCAACTGCAGTTACAATTCCATTTGGTTGGTGAAGCTACAAATTTGATTAACTATTAGTAGTATTTATAAATTATTTAAACAGCTTTTGTACTTACAGAGGTCTAACACAATTTTAATGGTATGTGGTGGTCCTTTTAAATTGGATGTTTGTACACATAACGCATTTATTTCTTCCTTATTATATTATTGTTATTAAAGCCGCACATAATCACATGTTCTGCGTTTAGTACTGCTTCACCTTCTACTAAGCATCTTCTACCTTCTCCAATATATTGTAAAATGTCCCACAATGATATTAGAGGCATTTTATGTAAAAATCAACACGTTTGTAAACGAACACAACACAAAATACAAAATTAAAACCACTGACGACTACTACTACGTACGTGTTAAATGGCAATGAACACGCAATGAACCAGCTGACAGTTAATTTACCCCGTCACTGTCGTCCATATTGGATTTTTACAGCGCCATCTATATTCGGTGCCCCTCGCGAATAACATCATCTGGGCAGGTCATACTCTTTATCAGAGAAGAAGAAATCAACGATTATCGGATCCAAATGCGGTCACCGTCACGGATTTAATAATTTTAAGCTTACACGTTGTAATGCCCATAACACGATTGAAGGTGTTTTTAGCATAAATTTTAACTCGGATTTTTTTCTAATCTATCTCCTCTCTCATTTCTCTGTTCTTATTCGAAGTTTCCAAATTTTCAGTTTTCTCTTCTTCCATTGGCTCTCGTTTTGTTGCTAATCTAGCATTGAAGTCTCCTGTGAGAATGGTAGATCTTTTATGATTTTTTGTGTATTCTTCCAGGACTAAAACAGTAATTTCTTCCTAGAAATTTTTCAAAACTAAGATACTTAAGAGCCGATTAGTACTGAAAGGGCGATGAATTAGAGAAAAAAATTTAAAACGTTAATTCTTATTAATCGAGAATAGTTAGTGTATAATGATATCATTATTGTCTTTAATATTGTTACGTGTACTTTATTAATTCATATTTTATAGAAGACAGGTTATATTACGTACTTCAAGGTTAAACACGGTTTTCTTTATTCTTTACAACGATGTATCGCAGAGATTTAGTCATTCAAGTTTAAAAACTACTGCCTATGAATACTTAGCAATGGTTTCCTGCAAAATTATTGTTTGCTTGCTGCTGGTGGGATTTTTGGGATTATGTAATGCTGCGTTTAATGCTACAGTTCCACCCCCTATATTCGCCGAACCAGTGGTAAGCTAAACAGTTATATTATAATATTATTTTTGTATATTAAATTATTATAATGGACAGGTAATATTTGTCCTTGATAAAATTTATTATTTTATATCACTTTGTTTAACTTAATTATTTCGGGAATGTTTGAATTCCTTTGTAGCCTTTTGGTTAAGACAATGCAGAACCAAAATGTAACATTTTAAAATTATTGCTTAATAAAAAAATACAATTGAAGGCGCTACAAACATAATAATTAGATTTATTATTTAAAAAAAATTGACTTTAGCGCCCCTAAAAATCTAGAACCGCACTTGAATAGAATAGATAACCATTTCTTTCGAAATTTGGACTGCAAATTTTTAATATCAGTGAAGATATAATTTGTTATTTAAATAAACAACATAATAAAATAATAATATCCCGCTGACATCATCAAGAATAATTTTAAACAATAAAATAAGTCTGTGGCATACCGCTCAGAGCAGGAAATTATGAAAAATATGAAAGCTATAATTTATATTTACGTTTATTTTGGGGTGCCTATAAAATTTAGGGCTGCTCCACCTTCTTGGATAAATCCGACTCACTTTTACCTATCACATAATTATTATTAATTTTTAATTTTTAATATTTATTTTTTTTGGAAAAGATAGCCATAGACAAGTATAAAGACATGACACCTAGCATGCAGTTGGACGCTTCCGATATGTTGAAAAGGGTCTACGTCTTAAGCACTTCTGGAGATCGTTGCCAGCTGCTTAAACAACTTTACAGCGAAAAGTATCCCCAATATAAATGGCACGTTATTTTATTTCAAGCATTTTCAATCGATTCCATAAAACATGTTATTTTAAAGGTTACTACTAATAAGAAAGTTGAAAAGTTTGTATTGTTTGCAACTAAAAAATAATCGTGAACACTTGTTTTTGATTTTTTTTAAATTTTATGTATTGTGTAGTACACCTTTGAATACTATTCTTAAGAAATAAATATTTACTTTTGCTTGCTGTTCTTTTGTGAAGTTATGTTTACCCTTTTTAAGAGTTCGTTAAAACTAAAAGTTATAACTAGTTACAACAGTAGCAGTCAAAGTAAGGGGTATGTATACACCAACCTACATTGCTTTCTTCTGTAAACGCGGCCACATCTGAAACAATCTGGCGTGCAAGTTCGGAAATACAGATTTAAAGAAGGGTCTTTCTGAAAATATTATAAATTCATAAAAGTCTAACAAACGATTCTTGAACCCTGAGCCGGCTATTTTAGGGACAAGTCTGCAAATGCAGACGTATTGAACTACAAAACTCGGTCAACTCTGCGACAGCAGATTTCCATTTGGTTTATATGTAAATCCACAATCAGCCCTATTGCGTCTTTTTCGTCGTTTAAACTAAAACCGAAAGTTACATAAATGCCCAAGCAACTATGGATTACTGTTTCCTAAGCACGCTTGGTCACCTCTAATTTTCATCCTGTTTTATCGTCTTAATTCTAGATAAAGAATTAGACAGATAATTTTCCGTGTGTCGTCAAATCCTATCTTATCCTACCCTGTACCTATATTCTTTTTGGTCTTCTTCTCGCTGACTGCTGCTGTTCTGGTCTAGCCCGATCCAGCTACTCTTTAAATATGGTAGACCTGCCGACATTTGGGCTTTTTCACTTTCTTTTGACCAAGGGCAGATCTAGAGAAATTCTCTGGGGGGGGGGGGGGGGTAAATGATCCGGGAGGTACAAAATTTTGTGTAATAATGTTAATACAGCACACAACCTTTCATTTTCAATTTATTTATGTATGTGCTTTGTGGCGTCTAGGGGAGGGGTAATTTCCCCTATTAACCCCCATAGACCGGCCCTTGCTTTCCTATATTTATCCAAACGTACAATTTTACAATAAACAGAGTTCATGGATACATAGGAAATTTTTAGAACAATTGCACCAAAGAATTGTCATTTACGACAGATTGGGGATCTTCTGCGCCTATCCTTCCTTCCAAGCACATCAGGTGTAAATAGGATTTGAAATCCCACCCACCAAGGCGCATTGGTTAGTCTTATCAGTAAAGACCAAGTATGCTTATCTATAGGAGCAGATAAAGTCAAGTGGCACTAAATGAACATTCCATGAAGGAATTGTAATGTGGAGACGAATGCGCCTGTTCGATGCCCACATGGATTTTTATTTGGGACCAATTAACATTTTGAGTTCAAGTTATAATCTTTAGCAAAAAAATTCGCTTATACAATATTGGAATGGTGTATTATCTCATCCACGTGCTGCTTCAATGTTCCAAAATAATTTTCTTGATAATTATTCCTATAATAAAAACAAAGATTTAATTTTTTATTTATTACTTTATTTCTGCTTTAATGCGATTCTAATTAAAAGAAAGATAAGATTTCTTGCTAAATAAATATAAATAATTTATTCGACGAACTAATTTATTTTTTCTTGTTATTAATATTTAATTAATGCATTGATAATTAATATTTAAGTTTTTCAGAAGGCTAGGTTGCGTAAATTTCAATTTTTTAAACATTTACCAGCCATTACTGCTTAGTTCGTTGCGTAAATTGCATTACGGTTTGAAATCATGGCTTCTTGCAAAATTAGCCTTTGTTTATTATTTGTGGGAGTTATTTTAATATCTAATGCAGTATCCCTGCGAGCTACTTATGGACCTCCTTTAGCTACTGGGCCAGTGGTATGATCATGTTTTTGAATTTGTTAAACTAATATAATTTTTTTTATTTATATCCATATACTGAACGTTTTTTTCGAAATAGATAGCCATAGACAAGGTTACCAACATGACACCCAGTATGCAATTGGACGCTTCTGAAATGCTGAAAAGGGCTTACACCTTAACCACTTCTTCTGATCGTTGCACCATGTTTAGACAATTGTTTGCTGATAAGTATCCACAATTTACGTGGCACGTTGTGTTGTATCAAGCGTATTCTATTCAAACTACAAAAAGTATCATTTTAAAGGTTACCAATAATAATCATATGGAACTCTTTTTGTTATTCGCTACCAAGCAGTAATTTTTTGTGATTTAAAATAATTATTATTATAGTTTTTAATTTACATATTAGTAGATTAGTCGCTAAACAATTGTTTATTATATTTATTGTAATGCAAAGTGTTGTGATTTGTGAACAATAAATACCAATTTTGTCTCTCTCCTGTTTTCCTAATATTATTCTAGTTAAACATTTCTCACGTGACAATTGCACGTTCTTAGTCACCGTATCTGTAGTCAATTTTTTTCTTCATATGCTTTCATATTACAGGCATCATTTATTTTCTTTTGATAATTACGCAAGTTTGAATGCCTTTGGTATGGATTTGAAATGTTTAATAAATATGCAATGTCTATAGATATTAGTTTAGATTTGATTTTTCTTTAATACTATTTTGTATCCACCATTTATAGCTAACCTCATGTTTTTCTTTCTTTTACAGGTAAAGACACTAAACTCTTCACGAAAAGTATAAATGCAGGGCAACTGATCGCGTAAGTACTCGAAACTATCAAATTTATTACGCTTCCTGTGATTATACAAACGAAATTAAAACTTCTGTAAAAGGTTTAAATTTACAAACTTCTTTTGTTCGCCCATCGATATTATGAAACCCACAGGTAATGGCTCAAGATACCTCACACCTTTTAGAATTTAATCAGCGGTTGGTCTAGCACGTAGAACTTTCAAAACAAAATATTGGTCGCTATGTCCTTTCTACCTCTCTAATGCACGGTTTCTGGAAAAATTTTAATTTTGGTTTGAAAGATAACGTTTTATGCAAATAAATCGAAAGTCAGAGCGGTCAACTTTATTATCGTAAATATAAGTAAATATTATTTAACTTTCTTAATCCATAAGCCAAAAACAAATTTTTTGATAATGATTATTTAACATCTAGTGTAGCGTATCAGTAGTTGTCCAGTACGTTTTGGTACTGAAACAAAAATGTTATGATGGGATTTCTTACCACCACAGTGACCAACATTTCCTTTTATCTTGATTTATCTTACTATATTATCTGTGTGAAAATGTACAAAATTTTGATAAGGAGATTGTTTCTCGTGGGAATCGTATGAAATTATAGTTGACACCAGAGTAATTAGTGAAGAGCTTTATCCTTAGTAGATATTCTTGACAGTAATGACTTTGTAATCTTAGAAAATAAGAGGAAAAGTTCTTTTTAACATTGGGTCCGCAAATGCTTCGTTACCATTTTTTTTTTCATATATTGCGAAATGATTATTATTATTATTATTTTACAAATAATGTTCAAAATGACCGCCATTAGCTTCAAGACAAGGTTCTATTCTTCGAAAAAAATTTTGAGGCTAAAGGCGGTCATTATTCAAAAAACGGATTTGCAGAGTTATTTTTTTATTCGCATTATTCATCTTTGAAGTGTGAGTTACACGAAAACGGTTAATGGTAGGAAAAAATCTCAAGAGACTGTTTCAACCGTAAATTAGTTGAGAAATTTGAAAATTATGGCGAAAATAAAAAAAATAGTGGCGTACCATTTTTTCCTCCAGAAATATCCACATACCCACCTGTAGTTACGCCACTGGAGAAGGAAAAAACTGACTAATATGGTCCACTAATAGCAAATGTACATACATACTATTGCTTACTTTTTAAAATTTAATTCCTAGTCATTTCCGAATAAATGAAAAAAAAATCGATACCTATTTTTTTACAACTTTCAACACCCTGTACTTCGGTAACGAAGCATTTGCGGACCCATGGCAATAGAAACTTTTCCTCTTATTTTCATGAAAGGAACATGCCCTTAACTGGATGAAGTTTCTTTTTGGGACACCCTGTATAGGCAAAGGATATCTTGTTTATAACGTTTTCAGAGAAGTAACCCCCCGTAGAACTTTTACCACTGCTCTATACACCAACTTTTTCTCTTATTTCAAATTTTCCATCATATTTTAGATTACATTTTGACTTTAAATAGGTTAACAGTTTAATGAATAAAAAAATTAACCATAGGTACTGCTAAAGTGCTAACGAAATAGAAAATTTAAAATACTCAAGCGACCTTAGTCGCTTTTTAAATTTAATCGCAAGGCAGTATATTTATAGCGACCGTTATTATTGGGGAATCCCCAATGTAATCGTTTAACCAGCGGTGTCCAAATTGCAAATTTTAAGCACTTATTATTTACGGCTATTATTATTAAAACTTTTGTTAAATAAAATTTTTAAACAAATCTTTTTCTATTGCTTGCCTATTAATGTTTGTTTTTTTTTAAAGCATAAACATGATTCTTTTTAACAAACTAAATTTATTGTGTTATAAGTAACGCCACTGAGTAAAAATTAGTTTATTCGTTCTTCGCACTTTGTTCGGGGAATTATCAGTGGTTGACATAAACATAAGTTGTTGGTTCATCAATGCAAGACATTATAAATATCATCTTCAAGGTGAAAATATCGTCAGTAGTATTGTGTTTACTATTTTAATCACACAAGTAAGTATTTACATTTGTTTTATGTTAATAATACCTATATTTGATTGTTAATCAAATTTAATGCTTAATTTTTTTAGAAATGTTGGTAAAAGTTGCTTTGTGCGTTTGCGTCCTATTTTTGGTACAAGCCGAAGAAGATGGAAAAGATGTGCCACGACTGAAGACGTTTCACAACGAATTTTTTGATAGACAAATTGAAGAGCATCCAAACCTGATTGAAAATGTAAGTTTAGAACAGGACCCCATTTTTTTTTCTCTTTACTTTAGTTATCTGATAATTATTATTACAATTTTCTTCATTAAAATGTGTAACAATGAAATTAGCTTGAGTAACAATCAGGAACTAGCCATAATCAAAAAATAAATAAAATAAAATGATTGAATATTCCCTTTTGTGATAAAGAAAAATTCCTGCTTATACAATATACATGTAACGCATATCTTTCATATTATAGGGGAAATAAGAACAACCATTATTTTTACCTTCAAGGTAATCCTTGAACTCTCAGTCAATTTTTCGCCTATTACACAAAACACTTACTATGTGAGGTAAAACAAAAGTTATTAACCAAATTACTTTTTACAGGTTGAAGGCGCAGTTGTCCTTAAAAGTAACCTACCGATAGCTATCCAAAATCAACTAGCAGCGGTACTCACTTCCATTTATCAAACAACCCCAGACAAACTTCAACGTGCTCAACTCTTCCAAACAAATCTTTCTCACCAATATTCTGTATACTGGAGTGTTGTTATTAACTTTGACGTGATCACCTTTTATAGCCAATATTACATACTGTTGCAGATTAATGGGGATCGTGTACTTGGATTTGGTTTGAATTAGTTATGAATTTTACTAAAGAAATAATTCTGTGACTTCATTAAACTTTTACTAATAGCTGTAGTCTCACATGTTTAGGAAAAATGTTTTTCCATCTATTAAATTTATGTTTAGTAATGTAGTAAAATAACAGCAATAACTATTAGAAGAGCTTTTGTACTGAGAAATAATAAAGAAATAAACTAGGAAATGTCTAAATCTAAACAGTGCTGTATCTACGGAGCCGTACCTTTAAAACCAAATGGGGCCTAAGCAAACCTAAGCTGCGGAAGTGAAATAAAATATTCCTAATATACAGGGTGTCTCTAAACCTAGTACCATAAATTTACCAGCCGCTTCCTGACGCAAAAATAAGTCGAAAATATCTATTAAAGTTTTGTCCTAAACCGCAGCATAAGGAAGCTACACGTCTTTGAAAATGGTGTTGAAAAAACGTAAAACAATTGCGTTTTAAAAACGGTTTGAGATAAAAAATCGAAATTTTCCAGGCAGCCTAACCTATTAAAGGTATAAATTTTCTACTATTTTTTTTGTAAATTAACCAGGGGCGGCGCGAATGGGGGTTATCACCTTTTTCTTGTAACCCGTTTTTCTTAACCTTTTGTTTTTTTCCATTTTAGTTTAGAGATTTGTATTCCCTGTTGCCTAATTAACAAAAAAGGTACTCTTGTTTCAACTCGCTTGGACTAACCCTTTCCTATAAAATGCAGGTTTTCTGTTTAGCCAAAATCAATTTAGAATGCTGGATTTGTATGTAAATTAATTTATTGAAAAATAAATTAAAATAAAATACTATTATTGACTACCCGTCAATACGGGAAAAGTTCATGTATTTTTTTAGAATCAATCCGGGAGTCCAAGTACATGACCTATTATCAACGATCGGGCCTATTTCTCCTTGTATGGTGTAACACTGCATCAGGGAATAGGTCTATCGCACCTGGAAATTCCATCGAGTCCTCGCTTTGAACTATTATAGTCCTTTGCTCTAGGTTCCTGTAGTCAGGATTTTTTTTTATTACATAAATGTGTCAATGATATTTGTTTCTGTTGTCGAATTCTCGATATGCGATTCCCTGACACTTCATTGCACTTAAGTGAAGTGTTGTAAACCCTAACAGAGAATGTTGTCGACCTGGAGGAATTTTGACACCCAAGGGTGATTGATATTTTTGTCAAAACCCACTTACCCTTGTACCACTCACGCCGGTTTTCGTTTACGTGCTGTTGTGTATCACAATCAATGACTGCATCAGGTTACATAAAAATTTACAATTTTCAAAGGCTTCAGAATTTTCCGATAGCATTTTGGATGGCAACTTGCCTCCAGAAACCATGAACTTCCAGTGATTAATAGAAGAAGTTTCTCATACATACAGTAACTTCTAATTACATCAAATTTATTAATTAATTTGAAAATATTTTTAATTATCAACTGAATATTCATAAAAATATATTAAGTACTTAATGAAAGTAGCACAAATAAACTGACACGATTAGTAAAACGAGTGATAAACATAAAGGTCATATTATCGATGATCTCCAACAACTGTGGAGGTTTATTTTCGGGCATAGTTTTGTGATTAGTGAATCAAAAATGGAGTTCAAGAAAGTCTTAGCAGTGTTTTTAATTTCATATGTTTTCCTCGTGGAAGCAAAACCGGTAAGTATAGGTACCTACCTAATATTAAATTACAGCGAATGAAACATATTGTTCAATAATTTTTTTAGAAAGTAAGATCTCAATCGGGTATAATAAGCGAAGAAATCATAAGAAAAGAATTGGAAAGATTTGCTTCAATTCAAGATGTTATTGAATCAGAAAATTTGAATATGACCGTTATATTTTCACGTACCGCAAAAGATGAAAATGATACTTTTATCCAACATGATGCTGTACAATTTAGACCAATCAGTGCCAAGGTAAACATTTTGATTGTTTCATTCAAATTAATTTTAAAACATGATTTAAGTTCAATCCAAAAGGGCCTCAACTATCCGATACAATAAATGAAAAGGGGATTAAGGAGATGTTCGAATTCGCAAAGCAGTTAAATATGTCGGCTATAATTAGTCGGGAAACGTATTCGCAAGATGGTTCTTTACATGGCAAAGCTATTTTCGTTGAAGATATTAAGGTGGGGGTTTTAATTTCAAACAACCAAAATTCAAAAAAATCATGTTTAGGTTTCTTATAATGATGGTAAGTCCAACATAGTTATCACTGATTCTTCAGACGTGGATGATGAGGACCAATTTGAAAGTTTCATCAACATGCTAAAACAATATGAATTGCCTGTGGTGGTACATAAAACTCTTTACAATGAAGAGGGGGAAATTTTGAAAACGGATTCTGATGAATACAAACCAAGACAGGTATGGCGTTGATAATGAATTATCAATAAAGAAAACTAATAAGAAAACCTAAATTTCAGGTGGCGATTGTAGGAGGTAATATGCAAACTGGTCGAAAACTAAATGTGGCAGAAGCTGTGAAGAGAGCTTTTACCATAAAAGAAGATGAAAATGACCGACTAGCCTTGATATGTAAATATCTTGGAATACAATTTCCCAAATTTTCTTGGCAATCAATTATTGGGGAAGGTGATCATTATGTTTTGTCCGATGAATGGGTTAAGTTGGTTTTGGAAGGCCAAACATACACAATTCTCGCAAAGAAGAGTTAAACTGGTGCAAAAAATTTGTAAAACATGTCTTTGTTACATACAAAAGTATAAATAGTTGTTGCAATTAATAGATTCTTGTTTTATTTATAAAATATATGTGATGTGGTATTATGTGAAGTATTTTGTTCCAACGTTCTGATGGGATAACTCATTGTTACCACAATGACCAACAGTTCCTTTTATCTCGATTTATCTAACTATTATCTGTGTGAAAATGTACAACATTTTGATTAGCAATTATTATCTCGTGAGAACTTCTTGAAATCATAGTCTACAGGGTAATTAGGGAAGAGCTTTATTCTGATTAGTTGCGTAGGTACTTGACGGTTAGAAGCGTTTGTATGGGCTTGGGATAAATTTATTTTATCCACAACCAGTATATTATAAGGTCATAATTCCACTATTAAGAGATGTCTTATGATATTAATAAAACACATAGGTCTTATAATTAAAACAATGGTAAATCTATAGCAACACGTATGACAAAAGTCAGTTGAAAATGTCAAAATAAATTTTTTCCAAAATATTAATTTGAAAACGCCACTTTCTGGTCTGTTTGTGGATAAAACGTTGTATTGCATACGTGTCTTAGTTGTATTTTATCCACTTAAGAAAATTAAATGCTCGAATTTCGTTCTCGCGTTTAAACATTCTTGCGTGGATAAAATACTACCTAAGACACTTATACAATAAATAACTATTAAAATGTAAATCAAATACACCCGGTTGGTATTGAAACATAAAATAATGACATTTCGATTAGCTTTGAAGGTGCTGAAAATAAAAAAATCTTCATATCTGTGTAGACTGAATCAGCCTATTCTTGTTTGAAGAAATATAGCAAAAGTCATGAAAATATTCTACTTTAAGAAAGTAGATCAAACGTTGTACAATATTCTTATCGCAACTCTCATATTACGATATTCGATGTGTTATCTAACTCGGCCTAGCGGCCTCGTTAAACAAGTTTCCCATGTTGCTTTCTTGCATCGTAATAAGACGTTACGATACTCATATCGTAAATATTTATTTCAAGGCTTATTTAAAGTTATCGGAAATTTATTACGACACTAGTATCGTAAGAAGGTCTCCTACGAAACCGTTTTTTGTTTGGTAATGTTTGGTAAATAAAATATTAAATGTCAAGGTTTGCTACTTAAAAACGCAACGTAAATGTTTCTTCTTGGTGCATCCGCAATTTTTTCTATAATTATTTTGATCGTAGAAAAACGATGGTGCTCTATACAGGGTGATTCTAAACGGTCTCCACAAGAATGAATCATCTGTTCTTGGGGTTATAATAATAGCACCATTGAACAATACTTACTTTTTCCCAAACCGTATCGTGTATTCTTGGTGTCGGAAATGTTCCTAGATCTTGGAAAAAATGAACAACTTTTTTTATGAAGGACCATGGATTTCTTTGACAAATTTTTGAATGATCTGCTGATTGCAGACACAAATCTTCTTGCATTTACCAAGCACCATTTTTTTCTATTAAATATTTTGCTAATAGAGAAGATCCTGGAACGTCGTAACAAAAACCCTGGTCAAGGTTGGCTCAACCAATTTGAACTGATTTAGTTTTGAGGTCTGAATTTTTTCCCTACATTTACGGGGTGCACTATAACTACTAGGAGCATAGGGTCCTCCATTTAACATCCTGACGTTCACACACATCACTATGATTAGGGGGGGGGGCTTCAATTTATTTAGAAAAATACCATTCCAGATTGGATTCGAACCAGCACAGTCGCTTTACCTCCGACTTCTTTAAAACTACTTTTAGGGGTGTATCGCGAAAATACTCATAGGTACTTACTTTTATGGCAAATTAGACTCTTCTAATGGAACCCTCTGGAACCTTGTTCCTTCCCAGCTATATCGTATATCACTATTAGGTTCATAATCCATCCCATTCCCTTCTCCTTTCTTCCACGACTGTTATCCAACTCCAGCCTCTCCAGGTCTTTTAGATCTTCCTCTTTGTTGTGGACGCTGTCACTTGGCAGTAATGGTATATAGATAATTTTAATTTTGTATAATAATTACCTTGTACATATTTAATAAAAATTTATTTTACTCGTAATACAAATATTTCATAATATAGTAATAAGACAACAACAATACTTCTTAAAATGTCTTTTAAAGAGTGCTTTAAAATTCGTATTTTTTTTTAATTTGTTGTTATAATATTACAACGTTTTGACTAGGGACCAATTAATACTAAACCCAAAATAAATATAAAAAAGTTTATTGGTTACAAAAATTTGCAAATTATTATTCAGTCACCATCTTAAGAGTCTTTTCATTTATCATAAAAGTATTAACGAAAACACTCAAAATGGAGACACATCACTCGTTTGAGTGATCACAACATAATATATTATAACCTAACTCGATTGATACATATTTTCTGGATAATTTTATAAAATGTTTTTATCTGAAACCCTACGTTACGGTTATCTTCAATCTTTAGCTTGATTTTGAAGTAAATTATAAAAATCTGTTACTTTCATAAGCGCATCTTTTTGAATATCAATGACTTCTTGAAGTAAATTCCTCCAATTCTTTCCAAACTCCAATTTATTATATCCTTCATTTTGACTACTATTATATAAATCGCACGCCATTTTGTGAAAATATACACAGCTTTCAATTACATGTTTATGGCTTTCCATAACTTCCCATTCGGAAGCCAACAAAGCAGGATTTTCATCACCCAACCCTTCGACACTATCATCTATTTCGAGATCATCAAAATCTTCATTCAATAACATATCTTCCTCACTGTCGTCATTATCTTGGGGGCATGAATTTGAATCCAATTTATCTTCTTCAAGATTTACCACAAGCTCTTTAACCCTATCGGCATATCGGAGGGTGTTAAGGGTATGTTCCCAAGAAGCAACTCCTGGGGAAATTAAAGCAATCATGCATGTCCTGGATTTTTCACCAATGAAGGAATCTCGTAAGACTTGCGTAAGCTTGCTTCCGCGGAAAGGACAGTGAGCTCCCTTTTTTCCCAAAGCCCGAATACATTCCTTCAGCGCTAACAATGATTTATTAATATCAGCACCCTCTATACGAGTTTGTCTATTGGACTTGAATGTATCGGCCCCTCTTTCGTTTCCAGCTAAATCGATCAACGAAAATTTTCCTTGAAGTTTTTTTACTCCCATGTGACGGATTAAAATTTGAAACACTGCATGTGAACGTGAAGAATTTGCGTTAGCTGAAGTTTGACCACACATTCTTTCAAGGCTGCCTTTTTGGATGAGATCTAAAACATCATGGACTGAATTGACAACTTTTTCTGTAAGTCCAACAACTTGAACGACTTGTTGGCCGTCTTCTAAAACCCTAAGACGTTGTTTTTTGGCCAAAAGATCAAACACCCTAGAACCGTAGATTTCGAAAAAGCTTGCGGATACCATGTAATTCATGTAGCGTGGGTCTTTGATGTAGTTAAAGACGTCTTTGGCAACCAAACCGTAAATACCGTTAGTGAAGTTTTGGTTTTTCCCTCTGAATTCCCCTCCCATTGTATGTGTTTTTCCTGAACCGGTCTGTCCGTATGCAAAGCAAGTAGCCATTCCTCCATCAAAAATAGTTTTCACAAGGGGTCTGGCTGTAAATCTATAGACCATGTCGTTGGTTGAATTCTCATCAAAGACGTAATCGAAACGAAATTGTTGGTTCTCTAAATATTTAGTCAAGTCTACTTTATTTTTTGGTTCGTGGAGTATTAATCTTTCCTTGTTTGGGATTGTTATAACATCCACTTCTCTGTTACGAGATTCTTTATCGTTTAATGGACGTTTTCTAACACATACTGTAATTTGGCTTTCTATAACGGGATCGTCTTGTCGTAATGGGTGAAACTTAACTTTTTCCCTATATTCTCTGATCATCATGGCAAATTGCCAATACGGATTACCATTTTCTTCCTTCAATATAGCTTGTTTTATTGCTTTTTCGTTGGCCTGACGTTGTCTACGTTCATCTCTGTTTTTAGCTATCAAAGCCACTTCCTTAACTGCTTTTGATCTGGTTTTTTCCTGGTAAGCAATTGAGGTTCTACGATAATTGTAGGGTTTCCTTATAGTTACAGGTGAACGTGGTGTAGACAAGCGTGGTGTAATTGATGCTAAAATTATTCCTTAATTACTGACAAAAAATTACATTCGCTGTACTTACATCTACTGTCATCACGGATCAGTCCGTTTTTCATTTGGGGCCAGTTTGGAAAATTATCTCTGGAAGTGGTTTCTTGGATATGTTCGCCATCGTGCAGATTTGGATCTAATAATTTTGGGCTCGTGTTGCGAGAACCACGAGCACTAACCACCATGGGAAACATATTTTTCACCGATGTCAAAATAGGATGTCAGTCTTCTTTAGCAATTTTGAGCCAAAAGTGACTGGCATAGATGGGCTGATTTTGAAGACCCATTACTATAAACAGTTTAGAAACACTTTTAAAAGTTCTGTCAACATTTCTAAAACCACTTTGATCGATTTTTATAATTAAATTGGTGGACTACAAAAACTAAAACGATTATTATTAATTATTATTTTTCGTCGCTTACCAAATACTTTTTCTGTATTTTTGTAATAAAATAACCATTTTTACCGAGAAAATCACGTCGTTATTTCACTCGGCAAAATTAATCACACAACAAGACGGTCCCAAAAGGGGTATTTACGAAGTGGAAATCCTATTTACAGCAGCAAACAAGAAACTTCAAACGTATTATTGACCAAACTTTCACGGTCGCCCATTCTCATATTCCATTTTAATAAGCGGGTTCTAAATGGGCAATGTTTACATGGCGGATTATATAAGCGGATTGACTTCTTATAGAGAGGATTTGGACATTCCTTCCTTTTTTGCTGGCCTTTTTCGCTTTGGACCTTTCCGTTTTATTTGTAAATCCTATTATGAATAGCTACTTCTCTTTTTAAAAATTGTCATGTTGGAGAATAAAGGTTTTATTATTTTATGGCAATTGTAAGTGGATTTTCCAGATTAGCTAACTCGTATTTTATTTATTTTTAATCAAATAAAATTTAGTTTCTTTTTTATTTTTCCATGCAGGAGTATCGAAAATTTATCGACAAAATAAGCTTTTCAAAAATATCCAAAACCGGAAGCGAGACTTGCACATGTTTCTTGGTAGCATTTTTCTCAGAAGCGGAATTTAATTTAAATTTTCTATATTTATGCAGCTTGGTATTAGCTACATTTTTGTTTTTTGATGAATACCAGAATTTCACTGCGCCCTATACGAGGTTTTGAAAATCGAAAATTGGTGCTCCTATAGCTCCTTTATTAATCAAAATATGAAAGAAGTTTAAATATAAAACTTATTCAGTATATAATTCTGCATATTTCTAAATGTGTATCACGTATACAGGGCGTTTAATTTTGACAGTACAATAAGCAACTTTGTTATTTTAAACGAAACATCCTGTATATTATTATATAATTGAATGCAAAATTGAATTGTCTATCACATAGTATAAGGTATGCAGACAGCTAAAATGTACGGTTGATGAGAATTTCGTGAATTTTAACAGAGTTTTGTAAATTTTCAAGATTTGGGCTGGACTCTGCCAGAAACGGATCGTCGGTCGCTTGTGAATGTATTATACATGGTGTTAAAGAACAAAGAATATTGATAAATATTTAAAAGGCGTAGTAAAACATACAAAAATGAAAGAATAAAACTTAGGAAACATAAGGCTTGTTCGTTTGTCTGCACTAAACTGCATGGAACAGGAAACAAACAACATGCTATCTCTTTTTAATGCACCAACGCCGTATGTAGCCATCCTTTTCTGTTTCCTGTTCGGAGCAGTTTAGTGCAGACAAACGAACAAACCTATAGATTCTAAATCGTTTACTTATTACGAGCCCCTGAAGGGTTTTTAATATCCAATCCTTATATAAGACAAAAAAACAGCACTAGACAACAAAAGCAACCCCCTTGTTTAGCGAAAAATTCATATAATCTGCTTGTATCATTTTTTGATTAACACAACATAGACAAAAATTATAAAACGGACATGGTTAAAAAATCATCCTGTATTGTGAAAATTAAATAATATTTGAACTTCATACTACAGCAACGACATCAGCCGTAAATAAAGGCAACAATTTGATGGATTTCTCATTTAGTCGAGTTAACCCTCTACCAACTTCTGAGTTATACTATCGTGTCCTAGAGGGCGCATAATGTACAATCCCGATGATAGCAGAATAATATCAGTACACGTCTTTCACATTCTTTTCCTAAAACAATATGGGCAAAAGAACAATATCCGTTATTTTATTGAACAACACTTTAAGCAACTTTCAGCAAAACCAAGATCCTTTTTTGTTATTTTCCCAATTATTAATTTGTCATGGGGAAGGTTCCAGAAAACGTAAAGAAAGCTCAACTATTTAAAGAAATTTAAATGAAAGCATGACCACCTACTACCTACCTAGCTAGTACCTACATGTAAAATTAAAAACGTATTCCTTTTTCCACGTAGAAACATTAGATTTTGTTAAATTACTGATTCGAAAGTAAAATGCTTAGATACTACCCCTATTTCCTCCCTTGTCGAAGGGTGTAATAATGTAATACTACATGTGGGGCAAACTTCTCCTCTGCGGAAACTATAGAAAAATGAATTTCCTAAATCCATGGCCTAAAATTCTCTAGTAATCAAATTTAGTTTAGAATTAAAAGATACTCCCAAACAGTGGGGGTAGATGGAGGATGGAGGAGCATATCACTCCAGACTTATTATAATAAGTAACTATAGTACCCACTAAAATTAACTTTTTAAGTTCCAAAAATGTATGTTTATCATGACTGAAGTGAAGTAGTCTAAATTGCTTATTAAATATTTCTACTGTAAACTGGAACTGGTTATATTTACCGTTGACAATATTTATTTACACAAGTCTGTATTGTTACAGA
Organism: Hemicrepidius hirtus; assembly: GCA_963082805.1. Taxonomy (NCBI): domain Eukaryota; kingdom Metazoa; phylum Arthropoda; class Insecta; order Coleoptera; family Elateridae; genus Hemicrepidius; species Hemicrepidius hirtus. Next base: position 6,291,707 of record OY720161.1, on the reverse strand, counting down.
AAGGGGTGAACCCGTTAGGGTTCTTAATGCTAATCTAAGGGGGTTGGATCAAAGGTATGTTCGGTTTACCTTGGTGGTGAAAGGCGAAAAGCAATAAATTAGGTCCCAACTTTACCTCTGCAAACGAACAAGATCCTCAACTGCCCAATTTCCCAATATTTGCAGAATTTAATTTAAATTTCATCACTTAACTAACAGTTCTACTATTCTTGGTTAGTAAAATCGGTTTTAGGTTTAAAATAAACAAGTCTTATAGTCGTAACTTTTTCCCTCAGTTTTTTAAAAGCACATTAGTATCGACTGAAATCTCTACGAGGACAAAGATCATTTTTTGTCATGAAATGGGGAACTATTGAATAATCTCATCTATAAAACGATCGTAGATAGTTGCAGATAGGTCCTTTCATTGCTTAAATACGGCCATTACATGAAGATTATACTCTTGGAGGGTTTGTATTGTGCGAGAGTTATGGGAGTAGAGCTTGGGAGTTTTTTGCTGTTTTGTGAAGAGTTTAGACATAAGGACAGTTGTAATCGGTTGTTTATATTAGGAATTTGTTGTGCAGGAAGGAAAAGGCTACCAGAAAAATATAATAATATGCGTAATAAGTACACTTTAAATTTTTTACCGCTCGTGGGCGGTTAATTATATTAGAAGATATTTCTTTCCCTGTTTCCCTCAATAGACTCGCTTTAATCTTAACCCCTTGTACGAAAAGATAAATTCCGGGGGTTTTCAATTTGATTTCCCCCACTTTTCTTTAAATTGTATACCGTGCATCGGCCTACTTAATTGATTTTTTTGAAGGGTGGACAGGATTTGGGTCATAGGATGACAAATCTAACACGTGTAGGTTGCAAATGCGATTCGTAAACATAACATAATGGAAAAATTATGTAGTACAAATTTATGTTCTAAAAATATCAGTCTATAATATCCAATAACCTTTAATGTGTCGTTTAATTTTTTTTAAATTTTCGAGTTTGAATTGAACACAGATTGAACTCTATGCAAGAAATATTTCCATAAGTTTTCCCAGCGCATTTTCCCACGACACACTCCGAAATGTTAACGTTCTGCTCGGAAAATAATAAAAAAAAATTAGTTTTCCCTCTCTAGTGAGGAAAGTATGGGTAGTAGTGTTGGCATGGATATTCCTTGTTTTATTTTTATTTTGACATTTTTTCGTCCTACGTTTCCTGTTACGAATTTTTACATCGAAGTACAGTTGTAAAAAAAAATTTTTCTGTCACACAAATGACAACCAGATAGATATTTTTTTCTCGGTTAGAACAATTGTTGGGAAAAATTAGAAGAAATAATTCACAGCGTTCTTGATGGACAATGAAATGGGGTTTAACAATAATAATTTTTAATCATGCAACGCGCATAATCGTACCTACACCTGCACGCTCGGCCTACGCTAATGAGTACAAAACCCAGCACCAGCCACCTTGACAACAGATTTTTTTTAAATGCTCGTTATAAATAATTTGCTTCTTAAAACATTCATTGAACTATTTCCTAGAGCTATTGAATTAAATCCCCTACCAGAAAAATATAAATAGATCCTTTTTCAAGCTTCTTATGAAAAAAGCTGCAACAATCTTTGTAAAGGGTTTTACAAAATCTAGATCCTTTTCATCTGCAAAAAATACAGAACATTAAGGTGCCCACAGAACTGCCAACTGTATAAAAGGGAATCACACCCCTTCTCTTTTATTCAGTTTTATTTTTATTCAGGACTACTTTGATTCACTGGTTTTACAAGATCTTAATCTGACAGTTATATTTCACGACTGTTAAAGGTTTAAAACTTGATAAAGCATCGTTTAACCCAGGAAAATGTTTTTAAATCATTCAAACAGGGAAGAAACGAATAAATTTAATTTAAACTTTAACTTAAGCAATGTTGAATGAAAAATTTATAATTAAATCAGAAAAAATAAATGAGTAATAAAAAAAACGTAAGATTGTTATGTTTGTTTATACAGGGTGATATTTTTCTAGTGTAATAACGTCTTATGTTGGATTTATCAGCACTAAGAAGCTTTTGACGTTTGTTTAATAATTTCATTCAGAGCTTTTAGCCACCTTTGGCTTCCGGTTAGTTGTATTTCTGAACGCAATTCAGACGCAAACTGAAAGGAGCACAATGAGTTATTTAGACGCCTCAGACCTTTAATACCTTTTTGATACTTTGAAAGAAATATCTTTGAATCAGATAAGTGTTGTATAATAACAAGTTTATGGGACGATTTAAAATGCATATAGAAAAATAACTGTTTTATTAAATTTACCTTTTAAATAGGGTAGGTTAAGTTCTTCTTGGCAGAATTTTTGATAAACCAATAACAAGAAGTGTGCCAAGATCGGCATCTGCTATAAATCACATCAAACGTTGCCGCTATGTCTAATACAAAAAGCCGATTTTACATAATATCAAGGAAATATCAAAATTTGACAGTTATTGAAAAATTGTGAAATTTATTCACAGGTATTTGGGCTTTTGTATTTTATTCTTACCTGAATGATGTCCTGTCAGTTCCTCGTCAAAAAGTTTAAAATCCAAGGGTTTCTGTATTAAAAGTAAACCTACTGTGATTTTTTCCAATTCCTTCATTATTTCCCATATTAAACATTTTATTTCAAATAATGTTGTAAAGTTGTCAATTAATAACTAACAAAAATTAAAGATTTGATTAAAATAATAATAAAGAATAAACCTTTTTAACACTCTTCCCTTGAAAAAAAACACATAAGGGAGTCTGCAGGGTGTCATTACCTTAAAGCATTAGTTTTTCGGTAACAAGATACGGCATTATCTTGTACTTAGAGGCTTAATATCTCCTTTGAAGGCCTATCAAAGAATCTCTAAGCCCTTGCGAATACGCCTCTGTGTAATTCAAACCTCTGGGTCTTAAGGGAAATGAAAACTTGAAGAATTTCTTGAATAGTTAGTTTAAAACAAATTCGAATTGGTGTTTGAAAAAGTTTGTACTACATACTACTTTATATTAGAGAAATTTTATATTTTAATTAAACTTCCCGAAAAAATATAACTCAGTTTGTTTAAATGAAAAAAAAAAGATTTTGATCCAAAGCTTCTGGGTATTGAAATAGAATCCTAATGTTTAGCACAATTCCTTTTAGATATCGAATAACATTGTAAATAAGCTTACCTGCAATTGTGCATGAAATCAGATTAAAATTACACAAAAACAGGAATCTGAGATTTTTATTTACAAAAGCTGTATTTTTTCAATTTTGCAATTTTGCTTTGTCCCTTCTTTAAGTTACCGGATTTACCATAGTCTGCTTATATTTTTTTTTGGTATTTGTTACAGACGAGTAAAAGTTTGCAGCTACTACAGAAAAATATATAGATAATGGATTGCTTGCTTTTTTGTATTTTTCCTTCAGTGGCGTAACCAAAAAGGATGAATACAAATCCTATGAGAATCAAATCTCTTCTAGAACATAATATGATCCTTTTCTGCATTTAAAAACAGCTTAGAAAAACATTTATTCGAAAGTCCAAAATAAAAGTGTTAACCGTAATGTAGCGTTAAAAATCTTTCTATGTAATGTATCCGTGTAATGCGGTGTCATTCTAATTTTCAGCTTTATGTGTTGGTACAATAAAGACTTTTAGAATTCAGAACTATACTTAGAATAAGGATTCAGTATGAAGACGTTAAGTAGGCCATTTGTCATGTCAGAAGAACAGTGGGTGGCACAGGAAGCTTAAACTCCGAAGAACATGAGTGTCTATTATGCAGTCTCATACCGTCACTTCCAGGCTGCATCTTTGAATTTAAATGTTTATTTTAGAGAAATGTAGATAAATTTAAATTGAGCAGAATAAAAAAAAATGACAACGGTTCAGTTCGGGCAAGAACGGTTCGTTGTTTCTTGGGGTTGTAGTTCGACCACTAAAAGTTAAAGCAGAATATAAGAGAGAGTTTTATTTGTTGTAACCGAATTTTTCTATAAATTAACCCAAAAACCTTCAACAGAGTACTGTTACTTTAGATAACAATAAACTCACTTTCTCTTTAAAAATTACCTTGAAAAAAATTAAATCAACAGCAGTTTGGTGTGTTACATTTTTGGACAAAACGTTTGCTCTCAAGCATAACAAAATAAGCAATAAACAGTTGAGAAGGGACAACCACCGTTACTTTCTACTCTCAAGGTTTACTTAGAAGACCTCATTTTCAAAAATTCAACCCTTTTGCCACAAAAGTGAAAGTCATATTTTAAAATTAACCGGACGGGTTTATTATGATTCTGTCATTAACCGTTACGTTCCGTTATGATTTTCGAAATGTCGAAGATCTGTATGGATATAGATTTTGAAAGAATTAGTTCTAGTATAAAAATATATTGCCTTTATTTATTTCTAGGGTTGCCTCCTTCTTGAATAGATAACAAAAAGGACAAACCATGATATAAATCGCGCAGACACATTCGTCAACGTGCAAACTAGCGAAATCGGTTTGTAAAGACAATGAAAAACACGGCACGTCTACAGATGGCGACTGATATGGCTTTCTTTTATTTGTCTGTCGGAAGCAAACCCATTGTTATCTCACTTTAGTCATTAGAAACCCGAATTTGTCAAAGCTGCGCGCTACCGCTTTATATTTTCAAAGAAATTCTATCTATACTCCTGGAAAACGTAAAAATACTATTTCAATGATTTTCAAACATCCTTTAACTGTTTAAGAGGTTCAAGAAGGAAATCAAGTTGCATTTAGGCTTATAAATGGATTTTGTTGAAAAAGATTCAGTAAATAGCATAGGCCCGTTCACTAAACCTTGTGACACCACTTTGTATGTCCTCATGTATGATTGATGATTATTTAACATTATTATCATACGCTGATAAATACCTTATTATGTTTTTATTATCAAAATCCAAGGTAAAAGAATTACGTAATTCTGTATACGTTGTTTAAAAGTATAAGTAGTAAAGATTGTAGATTTTTGTGGCTCAAACACAACGCCTTAAAGTCAAACTACTAAACTAGGTCGTTAATACTTGTCGCATTTCAAAAGGTAGTTAGAAGTGAATAACTGGTAACCAACTGCTGGTCATTACAACCAAAAGTCGACCGCTTTTTTCCTACTAAATTGTACAACCATTGTCTATTTTACGATGCGGGGTTGTGCAAAAACCTCTCTAAACAATCTGAGCCTTCGGCACGTGTTCGTTCAAAACTCTTGTGGAAAAAGCAAAATAAAATCCAAAACATTTTCTCCGGTAGTTAATAATAGAATCGCCAAGAACAAGTAATTTCAAGATTCCACCTAAAATGTAATGGGACGTCAACTCGATTACTTTGGTTAAGTGGCTCTGAAGGGTGGCATCGCTACTATAACTCGCCAAGGGTCGCGTGATAGCCTAAGGTGTCTATTATATGCCTAAGTACTCTTATATAACTTGTAATAGGGCTCTGTATGGGCGTAAGGGACAGGAAGTGTCCCATTATGACAATCGAAGATGGCTATTAAGGTGTTGATTAGTTCGTTAAGACTTTGATTGCTCTATAAATTTTTCATGAGTCATGTTTGTCTTATTAGGAATTTTAAGCCCATTGCGAAGACAATTTTTTCTATCTATGCAAAGTAATAATTATTGCATCTGTATTGTACTTTTGAGGACATTTTTTATGTTGAATTATTTACGGCCAATAAAGTCATTAAAAGTAGTGCAACAAAAGAGAGAAAACGCCATTGTAAATTAAGCTGACAAAGGAAAGAGAACTGAAGTATTTATGAACCATGATTTGGTCGTTCCAACACAAAACAGACAATTAGGCGTTGGTCAGTATTTGGTTTTCATCGCCCAAAGTTCAACGAAACTTTAATTGAGAGACCTTCGAGGTAACTGTTATGGATTACAGTTAAAATCTTTGTCATAGTTCAAAAATTAGTCACGAAGTACTTCTCTTGATGATGAAAGTAGATTTGGTTTTAAATAATCAAGAAAGAATTCTTAGCTATGTTGCTAAGTTTCTATTAGTTGCATTTACAGGGAGAGGTGTAATCATAAAACACCCCATCTAATATATACAAGACAATACAAAAACGCGTATTTTGATTAATGCTAGAATTTCACTGTGGCGCCCTCTACGAGGTTTTGAAAATCGGAAATTGATGCTCCTATAGTTCCTTTATTAATCAAAATAAGAAAGAAGTTTAAATACAAAAATTATTCAGTATATAGCTCTGCATTCTCCTAAATTTATATCACGTATACAGGGTGTTTGCTTTTCACAGTACAATAAGCAACTTTGTTATTTTAAATGAAACACCCTGTATATTATTATATAATTGAATGCAAAATTAAATTGTCTATCACATAGTATAAGGTAGTCATATAGCTAAAATGTACGGTTGATGAGAAAATCGCGAACTTCCGCTGCGTTAGTAAATTAGATGCCTGTCTCTCTTCTGTACGTATCGAACCCGTATAGTCTGGTGTTTCTCGCTACGCATTCAAGTGATTTCCAATGCCGCCTCGCGAACTACTGTTATGAATACCAAAAACGAAATGTTTATTTTTTTTAGTATGGGAAAGTCCTGGGGAGGTTCGCAACTCCACTTTTTCTAGAATGAAATAAATGTATCCCTTATCAGGGAATAAAAATAAACTTGGATAATTTTAGAAACTTATATTTAGATTGAACTTTTAAATCGTTATTTGGTAAACCGTACCAGCATTCTCAATTGAAGTTGTTTTTTCCCATTTTAAACGTGAGGTCGACCACTCTTTAATAATTAAAAAAAAATCTAAATTATAAATAGCGTTTTAGCTAAAATCGGCCGAAATCTGTGTATCCTTGCGTTCGACCGTTAAAACCGATGCTTTTCTGAGCCCGAGGGTAGCAATTGCAATTCTTCCACCAAATAAAATAAGAATCAAAGTAAAATAAAATAGAGGAGGTCGTATAGTCCATGCAACCCTAATCTGGGGTCACTTGAAGTGAAATGGACGGAGATAAGCTTGGTAGGGTGTTTCGCTTTTCCTTCACTTGTTGCGAATTATGCAAAGACGAATAGGTTGAAGAAGGACAGCGAAGGTGGTTGTAATTTAACGAAAAATGAACTGGATGTTAATGGTACTTTGATATGAGGGCTACTCGGTACGTTTGTTCTTATCTAGGGGTGGTTATTGCGAACTATAGCCTCTTTTGTAAGGATTATGTGACCAAGCATTTATTCCTTGATCCATGGTAAAGCTCAAAGAAACTATGCTGCAGATAGGACCTTAAACGCTCCGAAACTCGGAGTATCAAACTTACAAAGTTCGATACTAATACAAAATTCAAATTTCTACCAAAGCAGATACTTTCTCCATCGTAAATTTTTATGATGTTGAAATTTTACAACTTCAGGTAGCTAAAGCGTAAGCCGCAAAAGTATCGACATAATAAAATTTTTACTCCAGTCTACCTACTTTCCGTGTACTTTGTCGTGATTTCCAATAATAAACCGGCGGCACCGGCAAATAGAACGCCATAAAACAGGAAAATCTACCGATAGGTCATATTGCTTTAAAACTTTTCTACCCCGAGACTTTCTAAGCCCCGTCTATAAAGTTCAATCCCACATCGGTAAGCCACTGATATAAATACGGGAAGATAAAAACCGTCGAATCAAACCAACTGACAAGAATGATGTATTTACTTTCGTTTGATCTTCTATTTAACTTAAAGGAAAAATAGACAAAGAATATGTTAAGCTTTTGAATATTGGAAGCAAAATTATATACAATTTTATTTTGCTTATTACAGCCCCAAATTACAATTCCTCATTTAATAGAAGAAATAGTAAAAAAAAAATTCTTCTAGAAATCTCCCCAGATAGGAATCGAACCAGAGCTTCTGGAATGTCGGTCTTTATTCAGCCCAAAGGCAGTCAATGGCAAACCGAATATATATTTTTAAAATTGGTCAGGCCGTGGTCCTTTAATGCCTATTGGTTTCATGGCCTACTTTTACTGCTGCTGAAAAGTGTTTCAGATTATGTTTAAAAAAATAATTTGTAAAATAAACGTCCTTATATTAAAAGTATATCGTTCACTGGATCACACACAAAATTTACAAAAATAAAAAAGAACAGAAGAGATTTTCGTGATAACTCCATGAAAAGAGTATTTGCAGAAAAATGTGAATATTGTGTAAAGTTATCATTCTTAAGTAAACTTTGTGCACCCTTGAATATTGAGTTTGCTTATACAAATGGAAAACCCAAATTCAATAAAATCTTCACCACTTCAATAAATTGGTTATCTTTCCGAGATTTTTATAATAGAGCACTCTCTGGACGCCGGCAAATAAATAAAATTTTCGTATTTCGAACGTCGTCGGTGCTCAGCGCTCGTGGTTCGAATATGTGACCTGTTTTCCATAAAATCTGCATGTAAAAGTCCAGTTCAAACGGAATAATCCGGAGAGAAGTCGAAAACTGGAAAACAAAGCCATTAAAAATGATCGAATCAATTATCCACTTAACATTCCTTAACTTTGTTATGTCTTCATGAGTCTCGCGTAAAGTTTAGTAACTTTCAACCCTCAAGTTGGTAATAAATCTGGGGATATAAGTGGATGAAGCGGCTGCTTAACAAATTAGCTACTTATCACTTGAAAGAGTTCGCCGCCTCTACTACAACAGCCGTTATGAAACAAATTAAGGGCTGTTCCGTTTTCATGGCGTTCTTGGATTCTTTCCTCTTCGTTTAATCCAATTAAAACTGACTCGACCGCAGAATTTTAAGTGGGTTCTTGTATTTTCCACTGAGCTAACATAAAGGGATAGAACAGGACCTCTATTTTCACTTTGGTTTTCACTTTTCAATGCTTTTAATCACAAAAGACTCTTGATTTTCTTTCTAAACTATTTTCCACGAAAATAAATTGTTTCTTTTGTTTCAGATTCATGGCGTAACAATCAAGGAAGGAACCACCAGAGGATTACATCTAAAGGTATGATTAGCCATAGGGTCTGTGTGATAAAACCAATCCCCTTTTAATCTTTACAGGACGCCACCCTTACTTGTTTCTTACTAAAATGAATTTTCAAATAGTTTCTTAAATTCGAGACCAAAAATGTAGACACTCTTCTCTGAATTTTTAATGGAGACGTTTCGCAAAACAATTTTTCATCACAATCTCAACTGATTACTTATAGATTTTCTTTAGTTTTATTTGCATCTCGAAAGAAAATAATTTAGTAACTTCTAAAAGGTTCTCTTGTATTATTATGGAACAGTTTAGATGAATATTTAGACCCGTGCCCTATTTGGGTGTTGAATATTGGCAATTTGTATGTCATAGTCGTTATTCCTTGTTGAAATGTCGTCGGAGGGTGAACTTAGGCATTTTCTAGTCGCGTCCAATGTCTCTATTATGCCTTGATGAGGACATTCCGGGCAGGTATGGTCTGTCCTGAGGCGCTGCCTCTCATTAAGTCACGGAAGCTGCACACTGGCAATTTCCCTTCGCGCTTCATCGCAAATTACAGCCGTGACCGGAGTCCGGAGCCCCGGAATCCCTTAGGCCCACCACCACCCCGAGTTCTGGAAACTCTCTAATAGGACTATTTCGAAAAATTCGATTCTACCCTTTAATGCTTTCGTTGAAGTTTTCTGTTATACCTGATAATGTTAAATAGGTAATGTTTCTTTTGAGGAAAACTCGAAAAAGATATTATAAAAAATAGATTAGTTACATAAAAATTAATTTTAGAGAACTTTGTTGTTGGTGCAGATATCGTGTTTTATTGTGGCTGTGACTGAACCCTTTCTAAAAATATTTTGAATTTTTACAGCCCTCAAAACCTTTTTTAAAACACCAAAGTGCAGCTTCTATACTAAAATATTTGGCCCCGTTTAATACAACTGAAGCTTTTTAGGTTTATAGGCCCCCTATAAAAATCTATCCATTTTTCTATTTTTTAATTTTACTTCCGCGACCCAACGGTTTTTTGCTCCGTTTTTTGCCCTTATAGTTTATTGCTGGGTTAGGTAAAAAATATTTAAAAAATTGTTTATTTTTAGTTCTTTCAGTACAGCGACAAAATATATTAGTCTGGACTGAAAATCGTAAAATATTTTACTTATTCATAAAATCTGGAATGATAAGTTGAACTAGAAGAAATAATCTTTCATATTCATCAAATTGGAATGGAAGTTGGCCAAGCTCTATACTATTTTTACTTAAGATTTTGTTACTGATTTTTATTACGGTTTTACTTTCCCATACCACCCTTGGGATATCGGAAATATTGATGTTATGAAAATTGTCGAAAATGAGATGTTCGCGGAAGCTTCTCTGTCCGGACTATTACTATAAAAAGCGCGTGTCTTTCTTCTTTACGTATCGACCCTCGTTTTTCTCGCTACGCATTCAAGTGATTTCCAGGGACTGCCTCGCGAACAATACTGTTCAATACCAAAAAAGAAATGTTTATTTTTAGTGTGGAAAAGTCCAAGGGGGTGCTAGCGATCACTTTTTACGCTTTGAGATTTGGACAATATTTTACTTTGAAGGCACTGCTCTCTCTGTATAGATACGCATTGCGTAACAATTAATTAACAATGAATGGCGAAGATGACTAATCCTACAAAAAAAGAAAACAAGTTTTTCTATGCCGAGTTTAAAACTGAATCATTATGTACTCAAATATATATAAAACGACAGAATGTTACCAAAAATTTTTAAAGTGTTGGGCTGTTACAGACTACGATATAAAACGACAAAATGACACAATTTTTCTGCTGCTATTTTATAATCACCCCTACTAGTACTAAATCGCACACCAAATTTCTTTACTTTATATTGAGAGCTGTCTTATAAATTAATTAAAATTAATTGTCCTGCGCCTCCTGTGGGGGGCTGTAACTCCTAACAAAACATATCCGGAACTATTCTTTAAACTTTTGCGGTGTCTGTTTATTATTAGCTGTTTACATCCTTAAAATTCCTGAATCCTCTTTTTTATCGCTCTGTATAAAGAATTCAAACAAACACTTCGTCAAATTTTGAGATATTCCCAGGATGACCTACAGACAACATTGGGAACCTAAATTTTTCTGTAACTTTCTCATTTATTAGACATTTTCTTCAAAATTAGCTCAAATAATTTTTATTTTTTAATCTGATAAACGTTATTTTTAAAACCTTTTCATTTAGTATAAAAAAATCAATACTCATTCTGCAATCCAATAATTCTCTCAGATCCTTTCAAAAATCTATTATCTGCATATGTACAGTCAGCTTTACGCGACAGCCGGAATGCATGCACGGGGTGCAATTGAAAATAGGGTAACCAGCTCGGCCCCCTTTGGTATTGTGAATCCATCTGACTCACCCCGTGGGATGCCGGATTTGGGGCGCGTGGACTTTGCCCCAGGCACGGCCGCAACGTTCCCACTGAGCAACCACGCCGGCCAAGAACTCCTCTGCAAGGGAGCCGAGGGTGAAATAATACCAACCCTTGTATTGATAACGGGCCTGATTGAAACCGAAAGCAGCTAGATGAATGTATTATGCAACTTAATGGATGTTTGCAAAATTATATTTTATGTTGATTGAACCGGAAATCATTCGAGCAGGTACAGTTTTGCTAGATTTTTACAAAGGATCATTAAGGAAACGAAAACAAGTCCAAAAACGTCGAAATAATAATTTACAACTTTAACCTACTTTCTATATCAGTTTACGACAAGCTAGGTTTGTGGGCCAAAAATTCATTTTTATGGTACATTCAAGCGTACCCCAACGAAACAGAAATTATCCCCGTTGCAAGTGCAATACAAGCGTAAAGCTATAAATTTAGTTTCGTTTTCTGTTTAGAAGTGGAAGGCCGCAATGTCGGACCAACCTACTGCCCTTATAAAAGCTTTGTTGTACCCAAAGTCACCAATTTTTGAAAACTAATCTCGTTTCACTTTATGATTTAATTGCTTTTGTCCAGCTACTGGTTCTTAGAATGTTAAGGAAAAGTAGGACACGAACCATTTTATGACCTTCTAAAAATATTCTCGACAATTTTAGAAACCAAAAAAAATTTACACTTACGTTTTGTTTTAATTAATCCATCATCAGGGATTCATTAAAACTCATTTACTTATATTTCTTTTATTCCTAATTAAGAGTAAGATTTTTGCAAGACAAGGAAGTTCTTTCTAAATTAATGCAAAGAGACGGATTAGAAACAAAGGTATAATATACACAAGACCTTTACCAGACAGGATACCACACTGGGACTAGCGGTTTGCCTTGCTATCATCATGAGCTTTCAGAGCTTTAATCAAAGGTAGAAGCATTGCGTTTGTAATGCTATAACTAATTTTAATCCATTCTATATTTGTCTGGGAGGTTCCTTAGACATACACACATAATTATTTTTATATTTTTTAAGTTGCAAGCTCTTTTTTCTATAAGAAACTGATATTTTCTTTTTATATGTTGGCTCATACTTATTCTTCCTCGGTAATAATTTCAAAAACGTTTATTGGGACTTATTTCTGCAATATCCAAAAATAGAAATTGCTAGAAAGGTTTTACCTTTTATTTTTAATTCCCTTGGAATGCTACCGTATGTGAGAGGGCGAACATCCCCTCAGAATCTGTATGTACCCCTAATGTAGCTCTTGTCCCCCGAACATGACCCTAGTGAAGAGATTTGATTAACAATATGTGTATACGTGTGATCTGAAGTGTACAAAATTGACAAGCGACCCTAGAAGAGATTTTTCATTTGTATCGTTTAAAGTTCCACGATTTTATTATACCCAACTTTTTTACGTTTCGTAGCAGTTTTGATTTCATTTACCTGATTTTTTTATTTAGACCCGTCTTGCGTATTCTACTTTAAATAATGTTAAATTAATCTACAACGTACGTCAAAAGTTTTTATTATTATATTCCATATTTTTTTGAAAAAATCCCACGCTTTTTGTGAATGAAACCAACGAACATAACCACATGAGCTACCAAAAAATCCGACACAAAACCAATAATAAATCAAACTCCCTTACAGTGTTGAAGTTATTATTCTGTTAACGTCTTTACGTAAGGCCAAAAGTCCTCAGAATACAACACACAGAACGACATGAATGCAAACATTATGAATTGAAACTTTCAGTCCTAAAATTGAGGTAAGGTTAAAAATTCACATCCCTAACCTTATTCCTTCACATTAGCACAAGAATATTTTACCTTTTCGTTCTTCTGTACTTCTTTTTAAGAAATTGTTGAAAAATTGTAAAAGGCGTGTGTGAAACGGACCACAAACTGTAATGAGATTTATTATAGCACATCCCCAAATATTTATTTTTCGGTTGACAGTTCTAACAATGATTAAGTTTCGATTGCTTTCAACGCTTTTGTATATTTGCGAAATGGAATTGGAGATGTTTCAATTCGGAGGAATTTTGGGAACAATAGTTTGAGGCGTTGAATGAAATCAAACTTCCGTAAGGAACTTTTGAATTATTCAAAAAATAAACCAAAACAAACAAAGAATGAGAAGCACGAAGGTTTTCTCTTATACTTTTGTAAAGGTAAAGTTTAAGGAAGTTTTCATTCGGTAACCTTAGGCAAGATTTTGATTTCGTTTCCTCAAGAACAGAATTATCCTTGCCGAGGTACTGTAACATAAATTTGAATTTATTTCTCTTGTTTCTTTGGTGATGATCTGGAGGTACTTTTCCCATTCTACTCAGGAAGATAAGATCAAACTAGATATTGTAGAGAAAAAAATTCTTGGTATTTGGATTTCCCCATATCCAAACTAAAACATAATACCCTTTATACGAAGACAAGGACAAAAGATAAGAACTCAATCGTGTGAGATAGTTCTCAGCAAAAACTCTTGCATTCCCACATCACAAATACGTCAAGGGCATAATTAACAATAACACACCGTGTAAAGGGTATAACAAGGTTTGTTACGGTTTATGATTTTTATTGTGGTGTCCCTGCCATCAAGTATAAAAGCTTCGAGTCGCTAGATTAAGACGTTAACGTGACATTCGACCTGCTTTATGCCTTGTTATTTATGCACATAAAATATTGAATAAAATTAAGGGGGCTGCATGATTATCATGTTATAACAACTATAATTTATTATCAGGAAACTAATCGAAGGATTTTATTTATTTTAACCACGAAAACTACAAATCCATGTTTGAGGGAAAGGAATTAGATCACACTCGAATGAATTTCACGCAAGTTTGAATTTTAAAAGCTTGACAATCTGGTAATCAAATACAAGAAAAAAAACCAAAAAGACATCTGGATTTATGAATACAAAACATGCCTTTATTCCTGAAAATATCAACGTCTTCACAGTTGCAGAAAAGACAAGGAGCGGAACACCACAAAGCGTGTGCTTCTGTAAAACATATATCAAGACGGCCATGGACACGGGACGCAACAGGCATCAAGAGCCTTTGACCATCAAACACCGTTAAAAAATGTTAAACTTTTACCATGTTAGTGTAATAATAGCGTGTCTGAATTTAGATGCGGTACAGTAGCCGATATTCAACAGAAAATATCGACCTCTGAGGAGGAGAAGGGCAAGGGCTTACAACCCCAAACTTAGCATGCAGGGGTGTTGTTGCATTATCAAGGACGTCAGAGGATATTAGAGGGTGCGATATGATTGAGGGGATGCAAGCCCTTCCTTTGCAGCCTAGATCGCGGCCTCTGGGGTCAACCGGTGCCCAGAAACACAAGCTGATCTTTTACAGGACCGTATTAACATTTTTATTGTGATTTTCTAATCAAATGTTATATTTCATGGGAATCATATTGAATAGATAATGGGTTCACTTCTTTTCTGTTTTTATCGTTTACGCAGGTCTAAGTGCAATGAGGTGCTAGGGATTCGTATACCGAGACCTCGGCCATTACAAAACTTCAATACAACAGATTCAGAAACGATTGAAGTTAACTCAGGAGCATTGAATCTGAAAACCAGAATTGTGTGAATAAAGCGGAAAGTTTCAAACTAAAATTTAGGATTGCTCATGTCATACATTTTCAAAGGTTTCAGTTTTGCAATTACATACAGAGAGATTTAGTTTTGCTAACTAGATTTTAGTAGAACGGTTACTGAAATGAAATTTCCATCTATGAACTTTTAGAAATTTGGAAAACTCGAAAGCGGAAGGAAATTCAGCTTCCTCATCCTATATAACAGTTGAAACTCAAATTAGCATATCCGGTTTTGTAGCTGGTTTTGAAAATAGCTGCACTAAAATTCGCGCTACTTGATTGGATAACACATACGCGCGGTCACATGTGTCGAGCGTCACATTTCATCGAATTTCATGGCCTACTGAGCCCTTTGTGTCCCTATCGAGTTTCTAAACAGAGAGGGTGCGAGCCCTCGAGACCGAAGGGCGACTTCGGTTCGCGACCGTCTGCGTGTACAACATTCACTTGTTTCAGACTGCGGCTTACATTTTTGAAATTTTCAAAATTCAACACCTCATTACGAACAAGGGGAAAAAAGTGTTCAGGGTGAAAATTAAACTATCGGACAACAAGAGCGAAAATCAGAGCAACCTGGTACAAAAAACCGACAAAACACGACCAAAACAAATAAAAATCGATTCATTATACGGGAGTAAAGCCGCCAGTATTTGCCCTGCCTGATTGGGGCAGGTAGCTAACTTGATTAGCGATTACGCCGATTGTGACGCGCACTCAAAAGCCTAATTAGCAGCGCCCCTGCGGGAAAATCGAGAACTACCCGCTTTGACTGCATATTAGCCACTTCCACACGCCAAAAGTTTTCCCGTAAGTGCAATGGAATAATGCGGAAGCGCAACGCGAATGCAAAAGCGGGACGTGCAGCATATCCGTTCTGAAAATTAGCAACATATAATCACATGTTGTGCTTCACCGACTGCATATTGCGATCGGTTAGCGATTTTCAGTCTTTTGATGGTGCGGATAGGGTTGAGAATTGCATTGGCCGGCTTTATTAACTTGCTAGAAACCGCGAACTCTGATAAAATTCATGTGTATTGTTAACGTTTTGTCGCTTTTTATTTATTCAAAGTTCGAGCGACATAATGCTAAACTTTGTTTTATAATTAAAACAATTTTAATTCATTTTTTTGGGTGCATTGTACATTTGTACCAGTACCATCATAAATTACTACAATATTGTATTAATAAACAATTAACATTAAACAGCATTAAAATTAGTAGGTACAGCAATAAAAAAAAATTTAATATACACTTCCCATAAAATTGCATAAGAAGAAGTTTGCCTTTTCAATAAAAGCTCCATGGATTGGTCGTAATATTCGCCTGACTTAAATCATACTGTTCAAATTTAAATTATTTTCAGAATGAGGATGAGGATGAATATTGGATTAATTATTTGATATGTAATTCTTTAATTCG
Source organism: Hemicrepidius hirtus (assembly GCA_963082805.1). Lineage (NCBI taxonomy): Eukaryota > Metazoa > Arthropoda > Insecta > Coleoptera > Elateridae > Hemicrepidius > Hemicrepidius hirtus. The sequence goes on along the minus strand of OY720161.1, from coordinate 6,275,264 downwards.
TTCCTCTTGATTGATTCCCTTGGCAAAACAAAGAAACAATTTCTAATTAATCAAACAATTAGAAGTACAAAACTACCTTGAACATCTAAATCTTAAAAAAATAGTAAATGAACAACAACACGGCTTAAGTATTCGCAAATTTTTAGAGTTAAACCCTAAACTCATTTCCTTGTAGAAAAATTAATTTTAAACTGTAATAAACTTTCTTAATCCGTTGTTTTAATTAACCCTTTTTGAACTCTTAATCCAAATTAATTTCATCAACGTCTTCCACGTACAAACTTCAAATTAGGTGCCGCTAAATCTTCGTGACGTAATCGATTACCGTCTATTAATTCAACATAAAAAAAATCCCTTAAACTGAGGCCGAAACTTCCACGAATCGTAATCGTAAATCAAACCCTAACGACACTCGCCCCGTATATATAATATAAAACTCGAAATACAATGGTGAGTAACAGATGTGCCAAGTGATTTCTCTCTCCTAGTGAGTTAATACAGAATGGCTGCGCTTAAGCCCTCCAAGCCCTCTGTTATGATTAATGTACGGCTGCCAGCGAGTCTGTTTATATCAGCCCTTTCATCCAGACACGGCTCGCTGCACAAGTATCGAAACTTTGCCCCAGGAGTCCGCACGCTAAGGACCTTCTCTTGATTTAACCCTTTAAAGATGAATTCGAATAAATATTTTGGCTAATTGATTTTAGGATTATGATCAATGACTCCAGCCGTTATAACCGACAATAATAAAACACTGTAAACGATATTTAAGCTACTGTTAATGATTAGGAATTAAATTCCTTTATATTTGCAGATAAAGACAAATGTTTATTTGCTTGCAAAAATTATAACAGCGGCAGTTAAATTACTATAGTCACCAGCTTAAGGAAGTTACATAATTATTTACGTAACAAGTCACGAAAGTGAAACTTTCTATGTGTTCCGTAAACTATTTTATCTGCAAGCGCTTTAATTAACACAAAAAAAATTAAATTATCATTATCCATAGTTTTGGTTAAGAGAAATATGATAAGATAAATTAAAATACATAAATTGAGTATGAAAACTTTCTAGTTTATTAAAATAAATGTTTGCAGAAAATTAATATATTAAGAGGGTCACATAAAAATTTAATGTGAAGAATTTCTACTCGTGCGCATTGTCGCATTGAGACTTTAACAGGATATTCTGATTTTATATAGAAGACTGCTATTGTCTTCCAGGTGTTTGTTCTATTGATGGATTATTCACCTCCTATGATATTTTTTTAGATTTTAATTGCTGATATCGAAATACATCAGAGTTTGGTATTATGCAAGAACGATTTTATTTGTTCAAACCTGATTTTTGTAGATAGATAGAGCATGTATTATCAAACAATAGGCAGTGAAATCTTTGCGATTACGTAATCCAGAGTGTTAAAGGCTCATTAACAAAGCTTAAGGTACTTGAAGAATGTGTGGGTGGATCTACGATGCGCAACATCTGTCCCAGTTCTCGTCACAATATAGCAAACAGACTCTACGTTTGGTGTGATTTATCTGTGCCGGGTGAGACTTGTGGCCTTTCCAAAACTCTATGGTATTTATTAGATACAGCCTGTTCACTTTGATGTGATGAAAATAAAAGTATGCGGTAAGCTCTACATTATCCGTAGGTGCAATTAAAAATCAAGTAATCCGGTAGTCGGTACGCGACTTATTAGGCTGCACACAATGTCTGATAAAACTCTCGTCATATCAAAGTGAGCAGGCTCTAGCTTCAGTATACCTTCCTCACGAATAAATGTTAAGCACATTCGTTTATGATTTTGAAGGTATTGCCTTTCCTTTGAACTCCCAAGAAAAGTTTTCGTTGTAAGTTTGATTGTAAACTTGAAAGTCAACAATTTATTTTCCATTCCATATAATAAAAGAAACACATCTTACCAATTATAGTTATTTATTATTTACTAATAATTTCGTAATTGGTTACTTAATTTACAAGTGTACAAAAATATCTAAATTCTATAAGAACTTTGCTATCACAATTGCAGTACTCTAACCGATTAATTGATTTATCGTTTCTAATTTCACTCACTTTAAGGTTGGACAGACGGCGAGACGTTTATAATATACACATATTTACATTATATTTACACAAATAAATATTGCCATTTGTACAATAAAGTAACGAAAATTAATTTCCATTCAAAATAATGATCCAGTCTAGATATAAATTTTTTTTGCCCTAGGATCACTAGTCGAGGAATCTTGAAATATTCGTATTTCATAAGGAATTGTTACCATTGCTTTATAATAAATTGGTAGAAATAATTTAACTATGGTGTACGGTTCGTATAATACCAATAAAATTTTATTCTTTGGTAGTGATAGTAGCGGGTTAGATTTAAAATTGGTATCCGACGTAGTACACCAAAGTTAAATACCATTACAATATGTACCTTAATATTGTAATTAAATGTTCTAAACTTGTCCTTTGCACTTTTTACACCCCCCCCCCTTAACAGAAAATTCTATAATACAAAATGAAATATTGCAACAAAATCAACAACACAACCACCACTCACTTCTTGAAATGTTTAATAAAACCGACGCTAATACGGCCTCCATACACTTTTTGTAGCATTTATTTGTGGGGACGTGTGTATTCTAGTGGTAGATGGTGACTTAGGACTCAACCCCATTGTTTTCCTTGAACTGGGTATCTTCAATTCATTCTTCCTCACCGGCTCCTTATCCTGAACTGTCGAATCAGGATGTTGAATCTCTTGCAAAAGTACACTTGCAGGCTTAATGGGTTGGAAAGCTGATTTTACAACGTCGATATCTTCATCATCGGAATTTTCCGAATTTGAATGATCCATCGTTGAGTGAATTTTTGGACTACTCGCTCTACTTCTATTTATTTGTGGACTTATCGTTCGGTTTGTAGACGTTGGAGATAGCTTTATACTTAACTGTTCAAGGGGTGACGGTGGAAGGGTTCTGAGCTGATGGAAAGTTTCGAATGATGGCACTTTTGGAAGGTTATCGCTTGATAATGATGGTAATAGGGCACCTGGTGGAAGATATCCTGGAGGATGGAAACCTCCAGGTGGTGTTGCACCATGAGGAACAAAGAACTCCCCTGGGGATTGGAGATTTGATGATGGTAATTGTGGTGAAGCACCTAAAGAAAAAAATTAGATTAAAATTAATTTTGGGATTAATTAAGTTGGGGAAGGTATATATTATAGTTTTATCCCTTTAACCCAGAATGCGTACCTTTAACTAAACTAGGATGCATATTAGGTTGTTGTGGGAAGTTTCCAGTTCTCGGCCGGAAATAATCGGGCCAGGCGTAGGTCATGTATGCGGCGTCTAGCCATCCAGTGTTAAGGAAGAACGGGTTGAATGCTCCTGGAAGTCCGGGTATCCCATATCCGAATTGGAAACCTAAAACAAAAAAAAAAGAGTAAAATAACGAGCTCCCAATTACAGTTCTATTTTTAAATGAAAAAGGTGCCAAACGCATAAAACCCCGCTATCAAAACGCTAAGGCCGGGATTAAATAAATCTCTTGATCAAAGACCGAGTGAGGCAATAATAGATGGTTGTTTACATTCAGAGCAGTCGTATTAAAATCTTTATATCGGCAATTAATTCCCTGTTTTGCTGTGGAATCCATTAAAACGTGCGGCATATGCTCCATAAAATTTTGCAAATGCATTTCGCTCAAAATGAAATGTTCGTCTTTCTCGTTCTTTCCACTGTTAGGATCAAAAATTTTCGGTTGTAAACATTACGATACATAAAAATTTTAGTTGTTGACGAAACGCTAACGCTATTAAATCGCCGACAAACCAAGAAGACGCTAAACTTTATCTGTTTGTACAACACACATGTCGATGGAGGTTTTATTGTATTTTCTGGTCGTTTTCTAAACATGTCTGGTTGATTTTGCGTGTGGTATAGATTTTATTAGGGTCCTAACATTGTTCATGTAATTCTAGTTGGCCGTTTTTAATTTTTTCCTAGATTTTAAATTTTGCTGGTTCGAACCTTAACAAAATCGCGGTACGGATTTGAAAAATATAGATCATTGTTTAAATATTTCTAGTTGGCCGGGTGATGAATTTTTTTGAATTTCTCAGCCAACTATTAATTATTAAACAATGGTTTAATAGACAAAAGTGATCTGAATACTAACTGGCTTTAGTTCTGGGCTCACGTGGTCCATCCACTGTGACTTTGATAGCTTTATTGTAAGTTGCAACTTGAAAAGGGGATGTGCTAATCATGATTGATAGAGAAAACGATTTTCCTCGTCCACTCCTTCCAACAAACCTAAGGTCGTTAAACTTAGCAACCTGGTTTTTCATAACTGCAGTGCAATTTCTTAATTCGGCACAAAAATTTTCATCATTTCCTGCTTTAAGGGTAACGACGGTCCCATCCTGGATATCATCAAGGGCTACAACTTTGAAGGCGATAGGTAAACTCTTGTTGGACCTCCAATGATTAGGAAGAGCGCTACAAAGTACTGTTGGACTTCCAGTTTGAACAAGTTCTCCGTGGTATTCCTGAAGAGATTCCTGCATATTTGCGTACATATCGAAGTTGGGTGCTGGTAGATGCATCAGGATGCGACAACACTTAAAAACTATGCACAACTAAAAATTCGCACTGCACGTTTCACCGTCGCCAACGTTTTAAAGAAATGCGCGTCGCCGTCGTCAAGACGCGCGACGTCGGCTGCGAATGAGGACGATATTATCCGAACAGAAAATCCTTAAGGGTTGCACTTGAAACTGTCGAAAAAGTTTTACCTTTGAATTATAAAATGCCTGCGTCGCGTTTGAGGCTTCGCGGTGGACTGACGTTAAAACTTTTTCGTTCTGGTCAATATTGTTAGTTTTCGCCCCCGCTCTAAATACCCTGTTACCCTGACAAGGAGGGCACTTTTTATGAAACATAAATAGGTGCGTTGAAACGAAACGAAGAGAGGGATGTGATTTGTCGCGCTATAATGGACGTGCGACAAGGACGGACGCGTCCCTCACCTCACTAAACTTTTATAAGCTTCCGAGTGCGATAGAGTCTTTCAAGCCCTTTGAGCGACAAGGATATACGCTGTCTTGTTAAGCAAAGAAAAGAGAAAAAATATTACCGACATGTGTACGAAAGCGAGAAAAGCATCGCTTTAAAAGCGACAAAGACTCGCTCACAATTTTGCTTAACACCCAACAAGGACAGAAAGCTTTGATATATTTAACAGAAATTACTAGGCTAATGAGAGGAACAAGGATAGCACGCTATATCACTCACGGCGGAGCGAGAAAAACCTGCCGCCTGAAAACCGTAAGACGAAAAGAGATGAAAGATGGCGAGGGATGAAAGATACGCTTCTCTTTACGTCAAAGGGAGAAAGCCATAGAAAGTAGCCAATCCCAAACGTGGTTTTTGAGGCCCAGCCGTGGTTAGTCCCTCCTCTAACATGCCACACACCACATCATCCCCTACCCCCACTATTTCATACTTTCAGCAGTTTTCAACACCAAGTTTAGAAAGAAGGGAGCTTTCTTGACAGCAACAGCTTTTAACCCTTTCTCTCTGTCCTTTATGAAAGTTTGTACGTTTGCGTTAGTTTCTACAATTGTTTAGAAATTTATACTAGTAAGGAGAGTTCTATTTCTTATTAAACTTTACAAGCTATGTGAGTCTTTATTGATTGAAGATTTTCGTAAAAATTGGGCATACCTACAATCGCTACATATTTTTTGTATAAGGGTAGGAAACCATTTAAAAATTCTTTCCATGAAACGCAGTAAGACTAAAACACAACTCGATTTAGTAAAACAATAACATCACGTCCCAAGGAAATCCTACATTTTCCAATCCTGTTTCCAATTTCCCTAATGCATCCAAGTCTTACTAATTATGCAAGTATAGACACAAAACTAAGCCCAAGCCTGGTCTCTAAAGATAGAATGGCGGCGTGTTAGGGATAACGCGTGGCGTAAAACAAAGCCTGACTTCCGGGGAGGCTTGTATTGTTAAAAACTCCTAGAGCGGAAGGACTTGACACACCATTGTTGCAAGAGCTGGATGAAAAGCTTTTTCCATATTTTTTTTGTTTGTCAACCCTCACTCATTAGTAGAAAAACTTTCAAATATAGAATTTTGTTTCGAAATCTCTCATCAAAGTTATTAAAAAATATTATAGGGTAGGTTAGGGATTATTCGGGAGTTGTAAAGGGTTGTAAAAGTTTTAATTTTATTATTTGTGTTAGCTTTTGAAACTTTATTTTCTCGGTTGTGTTGTGTGTACTACAGTTGCTTCTAGAATACGAGGAATGCCTCAAGAAGTCGCTCTTTTAGGATTCGTTTTGTGGTAAAGCTGCAGCTTTTACTCTTTTAGGATTGAATTATTGATTTGAAAAATTCATGTTAAACAAGGTTAGCACAGAAAACCCCACCCTAGTTTTTGCTGTTTTATAATAATCACCATTTAAGTCAGGGGACCTTGACGGACTAAATTACCATAAGCTGAACTGTTTTTAAATCAGTTCTGAAGTGTAAGGTAACATGGGGATACTTCATTTAGGGTGCTGCAAAAGGAAATATAGCGACGCAATATTACTTGAGTTTAAAACTGACGTTCCTCAGGCTACCTTAATGGACCCATTTGATTGTGTATCTTACTCATTATTTTTCTATTACACGGGAAATTTACAAAACGGCCCACTGTGTCCCTTGAGATTTGACTTATGGATGATAAGCGGAAAATAGCTTTAATAAAGAACAAAATGCGGGGCGTGAGTTCGTCTATAGGGGATGAAATCTAAATAAGACACGCGTCCCTAAATTACCGTCGTTATGACAATACACAAATGCACATTAATAACACAAGAGGGTGCAAAACTTGTACACTTGCTAGTTGGGGAGATTTTTTTTTTATTAAATGTGTTATCGGAAGTTTCGCTTAATAGAGTTGTTGTCGCACAAGGTTAATTTTTTTTAAACAATTATTAAATTTAAAAAAAATATTTTTTGTGATATTTAATTGAATTATTGCCTGAAATTTTTTTCTGCATGAAAAAGTAATGACTTCAGCAACACGTGTGTCATTCTTGAAACGCTGACCAATTTATTTTCGCCCCTTCTGCTTACATAAATCTCGTACAGCCCTGATCTAGTGATATTTTTCTGGGGTCTTAGTGGTTCTACATGTGTTGCACCCTAGTCTTTTTTATAAGAGTGACAATTTTTGAGCTTTGGCAATTTGAACCCTAAGGTAGGATTATTTACTTAGAAAATATTATTGCGTAAAAATTTTTACTATAAAAAACTATGGATCAAATTTCCTCCTTGATTTATTAAAACGAATTCAGGATTTCACAAATCCTTCGGTGTTATAGATAAACATATGAAATATTTATTAAGAGAGTTGATTGTTAATTCTTCTTTTTTTGACAAAACAACACCAAAAATGTCGCTTCTTGCTGCCCCAAATCCATAATTGAAAAGAAAACTGATTTCTGTAAAAATTTTAAAGTCGTTTTCACTCTACCACCCACTTGTAGAATTAAAATTCAAAATACAAGTGGGAGGTGTTATGGATGGTTGATGAATTAATCGGAAAATTGCACCAGATCGAAGGTACACTCGGTAACACAAACTGTAAAGTGCTACCCAAAGCACGTAAGGAATATTTAATCCAGTCTAAACTCAAGTTTACCAAGTTTAATTCTCAAGAGAGATCAGACATTGTCGGATAATTAATTCATGTTTCTACTCCACTTGGAGGAGCTTTCGATCATCGCCAGACGCACAAGGATGTGTTCTTTGACGGCCTCCTTGTTTCTCTGGCGAACCGTAGCTTAACTTGGTGGTGCATTGTTTGATAGTTGCATAATAAGACATAATACATCTTAGTTTGTAACATTTTTAAAAATTAATTTGTTACTAAAATTAATTTAACAGTTTCACTTGTGTGTGTTTAAATTTCCATTAACACCTACCTACAGAGTCACTAGTCAAATCTTTTAATCTAATAAATGTTTCAAAATCCATAACCATGAATAAATATCCATATCCTAATACAATTTTATGCATTATGCATTTTCCACGGTGGTCTTGCTTTAGAAGACGTTACATAATACAAGAATATCTATGTTAAAGTATACCAGAAATAATAGTATTAACGGAATTTAAGTATCTGCAACAATTCTCTTTTGTTGTGATCAACAAAGCATGTCTCTTTGGAAGAATAAATTTTTACAATAGGTTATCTCTGCGATTTGTATACAAAGCTGTACAAATAAAAATCTTTATTTGTTTTCGTTTTCTTTTGTGTAATGTAACAGAAGTGAATTGTTCATACGTCTATCTTTTTTTTACATTACTTCAAGTAGTACACTACATACAGAATGATTGTACAAAAATATCTGCCCCTTCCCTCATTATGTCTTAGAAATGAAGAAATTATAGAATACGTTGTAGAAAAGTCAGAAATCACTTTGTGTGAGGTTCAAGAAAATAATTATTACCTAAAAATTGTTTAAGAACCTCAAGATTCTAACAACACTTCGAGATGTGTGTGTGAGAATTAGATAAGTCACTACCTATACCTATTCGTTAATGTATAAAAAGTTTCTTGAAACAAGCAATAACACCAATATCAATATTTTGTTAGTCAAAGCCTACTATTGAAAACTAATTGCGAAATTGGTAGTCACGGGAGTAATTTTAAATAATTTGTTTTCTACTTTTTGGTGATGGTAAGGTGACTTATTATACATCGTTGAACTCAGAAAAAAACGCTTATTCAGAATTACAAAAAATATACATAGGTGCCCATTTAAAAATAAAAAGTTGACTATCGCAGGTAAAATCTAGTATGACCTGAAAATGTTCTAACTGCATCAAAACGTAGTATTTAATGACCCATTTCGATTGGCATGTCGACCGTAACAATCCGATCTCAATTAAAAGCTGTATAGCTCGGGGCGGATTTCATCATCCACCCTGTATATAAGTTTGCAATAAACTATTTTTATTCAAATACTTTTTGCTCTTGCATCTTCAAAAGAAAAGAAAAAATTGTGTTTTTTTAATACAAAAAATTAGGTTAAGATGGGTTTGTTTGTAATTTCACGACCAGGCAAGGGGTGGAATTTAACCCTAGCAGTTGTTTGATTCCTATATTCGAACTGTTATTTTTCTTTTTTTTTTGGTACATTTAATTATAATTTTATATTACGACAATTACTGTATTACTGTAAGATGAAAGCTCAGTCCATTAATTATCCCCTGATTTCATTTAGGCTTGACTTGCGTGCAGGATATTTAGACACGAACTAATGTCAATGTTCTAGATCTACGTACTAATAACACCCCGATACCAATTATAACCCTTTCATCCACAAAAATCCGATTATAAACCTAAAATTAACTCTATACTCATTTAACGTCTGTCGTGTCAGTCTTAAAACACAAATGTCTGAAATCCAAGTGCGATAATTACTAATCAAAACGTCAAAATGTTTTAAAGTAGATATTCCCTGTTTATTTTCAAAACAAAAACGACAAATATTTAAACAATACATCGGGGAAATGTTTGCGCAAGCACTTGGGAAAATTGAATATTTCCTTCTGAAGAGTTTACCCAAAGGCGCTGCTACAGCTGCATTATCTTCCATCTCCATAAAACTGTCTTGATCTTGCTCTATTCCGGTAAAACCTCAGTAAAACCGGGTAAAACACTGCATCGTCTGCGAAATCCGATCATATATCGTGAGCCAATCTCGAGCCCGGCTTTTGGCTTACCAGAAATCGCTACAAGAATAGATTCCGGGGATGAGATGGCCTTCCTATATCGCCTTCGATCCCGACAATGGAAATTTTAAATAAATAATTGCTCAACTCGGAAAAAATCCGGCGTTATTTATGGTTTTCATAAATGACAGACTTTGAAAGGGCGAAACAAAGCGCTTTAAATAATAATAATCACTTTCTACATCCATCACTCTTGCAGACCATTACCTAAGCGGAAGTTCCCTTTATATGTGGGTGTTCGTGCTAACCTGCACTTCCTGTTAAGCCCATGTGTAGGATAATTACCAACATATCACTCATGCTCATGAGTTTTCTAATTTTTTACCACTAATTTTTCGTTTGTTTATGGCACGCTATTATTTTGTCGTTATAAATCCTCCACGTCCATATAGAACGTTTCTATAAAATGTTTCTTTTCGCTTTTTTTTGTTTGATTTAGAAATAATTAAGAAACGCTTCATGTTTATTCTACTACTCTCACTATTTTATGATTTACGAAAATATAAAAAGTAAACAGTAACGCAATTAAAAATTATCTAATTTTCAGGACATTGTCTTTCAGAAATTGCCGCATCAAATATTTATTTTTTCTGAACTATAAAGTTTGAAAATTGTGCTTACCATTATAATATAATTTACTAATTACACATAAGATACAAAAACAATTAAAGATATTGAAGTCATCTTTATATTTTTTTGAAGCAAATTTTAAAATTGAACTAGGTTTAAAAAAAAGTTGTTACCATAACCAGTCAAAGAAAAATTTATTTAGTAAATTCAAAAACGGTCGCAACGTCGCTTCCAAAAATTTTTTGAAATTTTTGAAAAATTACTACAAAAAAGCTGGCCACACGATTTTGTTTAAATTTTCTACACTTACCTACGCTGCTTGGTGTTGGGCAATTTGATGAGATAGAAGCAGAAAAAATTCAAAATCATTCTTTTAGAGTGAGATCCTAAATAACTATTTCACTTTCTACAGATCATGCACATGATTCGTGAAACGGCCCCTAAGTTTTAGAGATTGAAAGGTTTGCTTGCAGGTTTTTTTTTTAATTTTACACCGGACTAATTTTTCTTGCCACTTCTTCAAATTTTGATTTTTTCCCAAAGTTATCATCACAAATTGTTCTATTATTATTCTCTAAATATTAGGCTGATACAAATTGTTTAAAAAAAATACATATTAGGTATTAATTTTTTGATATCAATGTTTTCCAAAAGGAAACTTCTTGTATTGTGTGAATGTAAAGAGTAATCGATCGGAAAGGCCGATTTAGTGGCGAGGCGCCGGTAAGAAACTAATTTCCGATTCCGATTTCCGGTTTCCTCCAGAGACGTTGTCTTTGGCGAGTAAGCAGTTTTTTGGAAACGACGTGCGAGGTCGATTTTTATTTGTGAACGGGATTATCGGAATTAAAACGCACGGTCAACTGTGTTTTAGCTTGTGCAAAGCAGGGCAGCCCCGAATTGTCGTGTTTGTACAGCATTTTCCGCACTGGGCCTTTTTTATTTTGCAAATGAACACGTTCGTTTTTGTAAGGTTTTTTTTGTTTTTGGTCGCTGGTCGTTATCGATGTTTTTAGTGGAATTGCATGTCTGTTTAATAATGAATGCGCGAGTTCAAGTACTGTATATTTTAGCGAATTTTAGTGTGCTTTTGTGTTATTTTGCTCGCGTTTTATTTACGTACGCTCAATCATCATTAACCAACTATATCGCGGTGGGACTTCGAGTTTGAAGAATGTCGAATTTTACAATATCGACGTTTTTCATACAAAATTATTTATAACCCTTCATGGAACATATTTATCCCAGAATCATTTTACTATAATGCTCCTAAACTGCAAAATTTAAAAGAACTTGGAAATATTAAATTGTATTATTATTCACCTCTGATTTAGATTTACATAGTTTTTTTTTCCAAAAACAGGAAGCTTGGTTAACGTTTAATTTTTGATAAAAATGCGCCCAAACCAAATGGTATCTTGCAAGTACAAAAATTAAAACACTTAAAATACCGTCCTCCATGAATTGAAACAATTCGGTCTTTTCCATCAACCACTCTGTTTTAATTATTCATTCTATTTTTTGTACTTACAGGACATATTCAACGGCAATTTTAGTAAAAATGGTACTTCCCACGTTAAATGGACAGGTGTACCTTTTTTCCGTAAATTAAATTATAAATTTTAAAATCTACGACGGTGAAAACGAAAATAATGAAGAAGCAAAACAAGTTACATAATTATTCATGGATGCTTATCAAATTATGCGGAAGGAATTTTTTTTATTATTTCACAACACAAAACATCATTTTTCTCCTAGAGTTATGATTTACCCGGTAAATGTGATTTTTTAAAATTGTCCTCAAATAAAATCTATAAGCTGTCATTTTGTCCACCCCTAACACGTTCGGCAAGATTTTCATGAGATTACAATTTAAACTTTAAGAGTCAGTAAGCATTGCAGCCATTATAAACCTTTATCTTAGTGAATTGGAAAAGTCGGGCGATATTGGAATTTAAAATCCGTGGGCACTTTATTTCGCATTGGGATAATCCAACGTCTCACCCACGGTGGTCTCACCTCTTCACAAGAGTTTTTTTTCTGTTTACGTATACAGACTGTGTTCGTAGAAATTAAATAAGAGTTGTAAGTTCGAGTCTCACAAGCACAAGATACATACTTTATCTGAAAAAAGTTTTCGACCTTGTCCATGGGTGTTTGTCATTTGATAATAAATTAAAATTGGGAACGTAACCACTTCCTGGAGACACAGATTTTGCTTCCGAATTTTTCTTTTACACTTTCTCCGAACGTTGCCGCAATTACAAAAAATATTTTATGTGGTGTTAAATATTTTGAGACAATAATTATGCATCCAAAAATATTATTTAAAATATTTCCTTGTTACATATACAATAAAACAAGCAAAATTGAATTTTTTATTTTTCTGCGTCCCACATTAAAAGTAAAATATTTATCTTTCTATTATAAAATCTATAAATATGTCATAATGAGATTACAGGAAGAACAAAGTGGTAAAAAATGAAAGTTTTCAATTTTGATGCCAAAAATTCCAAATAAATTCCGAAAGAACATGTTAACATGACAAGGATCTTCATCCATATTTCAACGAGCTTTGATTCACGCCCACGCGACCCACATCTAAAAAAATTCGAACAAGTGTTGTGGCCACATCATAAATTGCAATTTAAATTGGCCCTCTCCCAAAAATATTTTCTTGTAAAAAAAAGGCATCATCAGTTCCACATATACACACACCTAAGCGGAAACACGACCACTTTAAGCAGATGGACAATGGGATTATAAAAACATCAAGTTAAAACAAGCACGCTAATTAATCACAATTAAAAACGTATAAAAAGTAAACGCCGAGTGAGTTTACAACCCTTTGCCATCTGCTCTCTTGGACAGGTATCAACCCTAAATTAAAGGGAATACGCCATAAAATCGGTTGCATTGCGGGCGAGCGATAGCAGCGCCTCCGTGGTGGCCGTGCGGCTAACCCTCGAACTAATTACTTGTATCCCCCGTGTATGAACATCCGGAAAAAGAATTTGTCATAAAAATTACTGGCGTAACGTTGTTCCGAAACGATTATGTCAATTATACGGTAATTTTTGCTTTTTTGTTTACTTGTGTGAACATTTCTAAAGTAAAAAAGCAGTTAATTGAATTTTTGTTTTAACTTTTTTGTTTTCGCAGATAGTAATGATGGTTTATAGTGTAGGTGTGATAATTATAAACCTCAGATTTTATAAAGATTTTTATACAGACAGTTACCTCAAAAGCGATTTAAGCCATAACTTCGTTATTTTAAATTTTACACCCCACAAACTTTATATAAAATTAAAAGGTAAGGTAAAAAAATCTTTTGACATCACCCTTTCGTAAATATCTATCAACTGTTTGAAGCTACGATGTTCAACTTTGTTATTTTAAAGGAAACACCCTGTATATTTTTACATATTTGGATTTAGGGTGAAATTTTGCATACAGTAGTGTGTTTTATTTGTTTTTTTGATACGCAGATTTTTTTTAAATAATATTTTTATTTTGCATCTAGACAGCCGTGCGCTATACCATAAAACTAAACCATATTAGTTGTGTTATCAACCAGATGGCGGTAAATTTGAGCAATACCTTGTAAATGCATTTTGTAATATTAAAGTATTTTTTACATACAATTTTAACGTTCCGGTTACTTTCCATGGCACACTGGAAAATATTATGGTAGCGTACGACTACCTGCATGCAATAAATTTAAACATTTCTGAGTATCACAAAAAAAATCAAATAAAACACACTAATGTAAAGAGAATTTTACCCTGAATCCAAATAAGTAAAAATATATAGGGTTCTCAGAACAATAACCTCGGCACCATGTACTAGAGCTCGGCATCATGTGCACAGGCAACGTAATTGTTTGAGCCCCTGTAATGACAACAAGACACGATTTATTGAATTCTGCTGTAACTTTTCTGCTTTCTTGTGATCTTAATTTTTATGAGAACTAAAGAAATGAAAAAATTAGTTTACTGCAACTAACTATTTTTACATTCCGAGCAGCTCTAGGGTCAGTTTTACAAATATGGCTTAATATTTTCAAAAGTTTAAATAACTTTCTGAAGTATTGATCCTAAATTTCTTTCAAATTGTCGAAATGTCTGAACAATAATAAACCAGAAGCTAACTTTATATTTTTAAATCCTGAAAAGGTTTTTCAGAATATTTTTAGGTCATCCCAATCATAAACCGGGGCAATTTAAAAGAGGACATGTCATAAACCGCGCAGCTTTCACCATTACCAACAAAGGTTAAAAATGTTAACCGGCGGCTTCTCTTGGTTTATTACAAGTTTACCCTAAAATACATATTTTTCGGATTATAGGCAAAACTGCGGTCAGATAATATTGTTTTATGATACCTTAAATCGAATATTGGTAGTCGTGCCGCTGTATTTAGTGTATTCGTCCTGTTTTCAAACAATGAGCCACTTACTTTGGTGCTTTGCCTCCTATCGATTCAGGCTTGGAAATTTCGTCCCTATTTAAAGAAATATAAGGGTGCCCAAACGAACAATTCCAAACAATACTTTACCTACAGCCAGAACTAAAAGGCTTGCGGCCGTTTCTTTTATGACCTATGCCGCTACTGCGGCCAACCGTTGGACATTAGACTGTATGCACTTTTACCAATGATGAGGTGAATGCTTCACAGGCTAAACGCAAAAGATCCATGAACCGAATAAAATTCGGATTCGATAATATGAAACTTCTATTTAAAGTTCTAGTAGCGGAAAACGTACTACTTCAATATTTATTTTCGTTGATTTAGTTTGATAAGTTCTTTATGTACGACGTGTGTGATGCATTATTCTTGATATCACCAGGGACTTTGCACAAATAAATGACAATACCTCCTGACCCACGAAGATTTAAAACAGATTAAACTTAAACAACGGCAATATCTTCTCTTTGATGGTTCTGAATCCGTCTACAACTGTGATTCGTCGCGTTTGCGTCAAACAGTTATGAATATAATTCGACTAATAATTTAAATATAAGGTCACAAAAAATATTACTTACTTATCAACCAACCGTTCGTACATCACAAGTTCTGTTGATAATCTTTGGTGTTCGGCAATATTCTAATCGAATCGGTCCATCCTCTTGTATTTCCAACCCTTTAAGGTTTTATTACATTCTAAAAGTCTAATTTTCTGATGTCATTTATAATTTTTGAATGTTGGTAATTTATAACATTTTTCAATAATCCCTATCCATCACTGCAAATCCCACCACCTACTGAGTATTGATATGGGGTGCGCCTGGCGTAATCTAGGCTTATCCGCTTCGCATCAGATGATGAAACTGCTGATGATGATCAATGAAATTGTTATTTAGGGACTACTTATTTAGAAGACTACTTTTTAATTTACTAGCATTGTAAGAACTGGTCTCTCCCTTTTTTTGATTTTTTTGATTTCGATTTCCCTTTTTTTAAAAAAATAAACAATACTGATAATGAAAACCAAAAGAACTTCTGCACATATGCATAAAGGAGGAAGTTTGAATGTAAATTTAAAAAACCCTTGTATATATGTTTTTTAAAAAGAACCATTCTGTTCTTATCCTTTAAATAACCAAGCCCTCTTCGGTATGTTATTTATTTTCTAAGATGAAATCCTTTGAACTACAGCTATCAAACCATGTTTTCTTTTCCATAGATTATCTTGTGAAATACATTAAAGGAAGTGGGGTACTGGCATCAGTATGTATCGGAGAAACTGTGGCATTATGCGAAGATCAAGTAGCTGAGATAAAGAAGCGATTGTTTTGGATCAGAGGTCGCAAAACGTTTTATCTTTTGCTAAACTCGTATTATTTTTACCTTCTTGCTTAACACATTTATTTATTATTAAAAGAATTGCGTAAGGGTGACTTTTAGCTAGTGATCTAAAGTTTGCTTTTTTTTTTTGTTAGAAATTTATCTCCCATGCTATATTTTAGAATTTTAAGGTTGGATTCAACTATATTTCTCTTTTTAAATTCGTTATTTCTTAGATAATGGAATGTAATTTCACTTTTCCTGCTGATAGAAAGCTTTTGATAACTTCTGGATCCCAGCTAAAGTAGCACAAGGGATGTTCTCTGATAAATGCTAAGATAAGACAGTAGTTTAGTCTAACAATGCGGCTGGAGGTATCACAGCCGTGTCGCCCTCCATTGATCGGGAGATTGCTATTCTCTTGCGGGAATAGATTCATTTTGGTACACCGAAATCTCATTCGATGCCAGATAGTTTTGTAAAATAGAACCGAGTATCACTTTTTTTTCGTTTGTATTGCTTTTCTCGTTTTCTCTTAATGATGTAATTTGTTACAGTGGGAAACTAGTTGTACCTTGGACTTAATATAGGAAAAATTGTGGAAACATTTACTTTTTTTTCTTTTCATAGTTTTCGTAAACAAAATTTTTTTTGGTAAGGGTTTATTTGGTCTTGATGTTTTGATTATATTAACAATAACAATTTTCGTCAATATAAAAAAATCTGTCACATAAAAGCAGCTACTTTAGGGTACCTGCATCGTCAAACCCTTTGTCAACCAATGCTTGTTACAGATATAAACGAATAATCCAACCCTTTGAACCTTTCTTATGTAGGTATCTCTTTTGTGCTCTCTTTAATAATTATACAAACATGAGTTAGATCTTATTCTTGTACAGTGCAAGCGCACTCGAGCAGAAAACGACAAGATGTTTTACAATAAGATGAAAGGAACCGCCAGGGAAAACGCTAATAATGTACAGGACGGTCGTAGTCAAGGAGTTTGTTTTTATAAAGTCGACGAAATTCAGGTTAAATTGTTGTATTGGTGGATAATAATTTCCATGTAGGTATTAGATTTTTTAAATAACAATAAATTGTCGTATTTTACATTTTACAAAAATCTCAGCTAGTATTTAAAAAAAATCCTTAAAATTCTTTCTTTGAAACCCGAGACAATCAGAAATTTTTAGTTTACGTTTCTTTGTTTTTTTTTTACAAAATCCACTGACAATGGTTTTCTACAGAGCATTCCTAAATTTAATTCTTGTTCTTCTTTCTGTTCGAATTCATTTATTTTTGAAAAATTATTTCTTTCTTTATGCATATGGGTAATCAAAATTGAAACAAAATCTTAGGCAAACTATTAATTATTCACGGACGGTTCTAAAAATGATCTAAAGATTTAATTGCAATATTTTGAAACTTTGGTTACATACTCTCGATGTTTAACAGAAAGCAAAAATGTAGACGTGTCACAATTATTTCGCACCAACGCATGGCATAACTGTACGCAAAACCGGACTTTAACACGTTAATGAGGGCAGCCTGGCCAGTTACGCACCACAGGGAGTGGGCGTCCACCACCCCCCAATACGAGTGTGGGTGTCTCGTGCACCCTTTCCCCCATATGCACATGGGGGTCATTCGAAATGCGAATGTGAAAGAGTCGGCGATTTCGCACGTACAACGAACTGCCACTCTGGCATTGTTGATATTTGGCTAAATTTAACAGAAAGTTGGGGGGTTAATTGGAAAAGTTCGTGATGGTGAAATCGATTTATTGGCGGTTGAAAGTTACAAAAAAAGTTTTAGAGATTTCTTAGGTTTAAATTTTGGCGATAGCCGATTCGTCAATATTGACCCTGTTTGATAATGAACGAGGTTATCCTTCCCTTAATACTGTCAAACGTCAGGATCGTTGCAAGGAACGTAAACATTTGGATTCGGGGATATTTGTTTGGGCATGTTGGCAACGTAATGAGATATTGTACTGACATGAGGCCTAAGTATACAATTGCATGTACCCTGAGTTTGTGTTAGTTTACAACACATTGAGTTCAGAGACAACTTACTATACATGTAAATTATTCACCGGTCACGAATTTTATTCTTAAATAAAGAATTAATTACACAAGTATGAAGCGAGCGAGTTTAAAATTTTTAACTACAGTATGCAAGCCATAACGTATCCCGTAGTTTGCTTATGTGTACAAAACTACAGAAAGATTTGCATAGACCCCCACTAATTCTAAAACTTTTTGCTGGATTGTTACAGTAACGTAGGAAAATTTTGCGTAATATTAATATCACCTCACGAACCTCCTGTAAGAGTTTGCCCCCAAATATGTGAATCACCCTGTATATACAACAAATTTAATTTATGGAATGGAATAGACAGAGTCTATATTTTAGGTATAATTAAGAAGAATATGTTTTATCATTGATTCTGGTTGTGTCCAAGCCCCCTTTCCGTATGAACCCTAGACAATGCCTAATTTGCTCAATGACAAGATACGCACGCCCTCTGCAGTTTTTGATGTTGTTGATCATAATGGATTGAGATCTCGATATGCCAGTCCCTGGTATTGCTACGCACTTTAACCAACAGTAACCCATTGTACAGATTAACTGAGAGCCGGTTTTATAAAGTCTAGTTGACCGACAGTTGCCTGAACCATGATCAGTTGTCATGGATACCTACGATTCTTAAAAAAACAATCGTATCCATGACAATTGTAGTTTAGCCAACCGTCAGTCAACCAGACCTTATTAAAGGCCGGTATTACAATCTCCGTTTAAACCCGAGATCAGTTAAACCAAGCTTGATTGCCATGGATATGATTCATGTAACAATAATTGTATCCATGGAAATTAAGCTATTGGTTTAGCTAATCTCAGGTTTAAACTAAGATTGTAATACCGGCCCTGAAAATGTTGCCCAACCAGTGCAGTAATTTCCCAGAAAGTTCATTATTATAAAGGGATTTCATTTACGACGATTCTATTTACGCCTTTTCTCTAAGGAAAGATTTCGCATAGGAAACTTCCAAAATATTCGTAACGGTTTAACTTTCAGTTGTACAATTTTCCTCATGAATAAATTAATAAAACTTATCTAATTATTATAAACAAAAAATTTGTTTTTCGTCAGTGTCGCTCATTCATCAGAAATCTAGCTCTAGTGCAGGGCTCATCTATCAGTGTTACCAATCGCAATACGTATTCCCTCGGAGGTGTCAGGGCTACCACTATAGCCACTTCTCATTAAAACACTGTCCAGGCTGCAATTAGTTTCCCCGACTACAAATTACGTTATTCGTCTTTGCCACTGCACAGCTTTATCACGTTATCTTTAGGGCATTTTCCACTTGCTTTGCGTGGCTTATTTCAGATTTCCTAAACTTCTACTTAAACTGTTTAAATTCAAAAGAATTTGTGTTGGATATTGTGTGAATTCAATTTTGAAATAATTAGGAAAGGTTGCTGAATGTTGGGCCTGCGTGTACGAGTGTACGACCCCTTTGATGTGCTTTCAGGAATTGCAGCTGAACTGCTGCGCCTGAAGCTTGTACGATTTAAAAAGCTTGGTTGTGCCATCTGCACATCGGCAGCAGAATTGCTCACATATGAACACATATGAAGGTTCAGCTGCAGACTTTAAAAATGGTCAGAATCTTTGATTTCTGATTTTTTATTAATTAAAGAAAATGTTTAAATTGGTTTAGGGTAAATAAATTAATAATTTTAAAATTGAAGAGGCAGTGGAAAAATGTATTTTATTTTACTTATGGAAACCTGAAGTAGCTTGTTTGGACTTCTTAATTTTTTTCTAAACCAATTTTTTTTAGAATCGATACTTCTCCTTTTTAATTTTTCAAACACGTGCCAAACAAAGTATATAACCTTTCGAAAATCAAATTCCTGAATTGAAACCGAATAAGCAGATGGCGAATCAGTCGGATGGTCAGTTTTAGTGGTCATTTAGCTTTCACAGCCCACTTCGTACCGATTGAATAATAAAACCGAACGTGACACATACGTGTTAATTCTCAACACGTGCCATATTCTCTCACCAACCGACCACCTTTGACTGTTTATACAGGAATAAATTAGGACTTCTACTAGGGCAAAATTTCAAAAAATAACAATCGAAGTTCCGAATATCTTTTCAAGATTGTTTGGGAAGGTGTGGACTAATAATTATTAGCACGTGTCTTTGTTTTTGATTTTCGTTAAGGATTTCCTGTATTGGGCTTTTTCACGTGGGTGGTCTTCGAAAAAAGGGAAAGATGTATTTCTTTTATAAAATAACAAATTAAGAGGTTCGACTTAACACCGACCCAAGGAAATAAATTAAACGTACCACGTCTGGAAATTCTATCGAATTTTTTCTATAGAAATTTTTAACGTGCAATGACATCCTACAACACACGGGACACACAGTTTACAATTGCTCCTGAAAGATGGCATTTATGTGGCTCAATGTAGATTATATGTACCTACAAATTAATGCTTACCGTGTTTTTATTCGCTGACAGTAGGAATTGAATTCAAGCCGCCGCGCGCGCCGCGCCGGTATCGAGGCAACTTTACAGTTTAGACTTGTAGTGTAAAATTTTTTTATAAAAATAAAATATCTATTAGCCTGTATATAAAAACAAATTTTGTTTTTGTTTGGTTTATTTCCCACGCCTTATCGTAATCAAAAATCAAAAATTCACCCCTTAAGTTTGCGTGACGTAATATTTCATAGTCCCTAACATTTGTTACGGTTTAATTTGCACGTACAGCCCGTAATGACGTATGTGCAATTATTTTAGACGAACGGCATTCCTAGGGGTAGCCGTATATTAATTCCAAGGACCCCTGATTTTAGTGACCCCTTCTCAACCCTTTAGCGCACTTGCTACACACACCCCCGTCGGCGAATGCATTCTTTATACACTGTTTTCTATCTCGTTAACAGTTACTTACTTAAAATATTTTAAAATCAATAAATTAGTTAAATATTTTCTTGTGTTTTTGTTTTTGGCATACTTTTAATTTTAGGTATTTTACAATAACACCCTGTATATTGTTATTAATTTATTATATCTATTCTTAGAATAGAACTGTACATAGACGTACAAAAAGAAGCTTCAAAATAAACCCTCATTTTCTTCTTTAAAAAAAAGTGGAGGTGCGCTCCTCCCCTGAACTTGCCCATACCTACTAAAAAAATATACATTTCATTTTTGGTATTCAACAGTAGTTGGCGAGGCAGCATTGGAAATCACTTGAATGCGTAGCGAGAAACACCAGACTATACGGGTTCGATACGTACAGAAGAGAGACAGGCATCTAATTTACTAACGCAGCGGAAGTTCGCGATTTTCTCATCAACCGTACATTTTAGCTATATGACTACCTTATACTATGTGATAGACAATTCAATTTTGCATTCAATTATATAATAATATACAGGGTGTTTCATTTAAAATAACAAAGTTGCTTATTGTACTGTGAAAACCAAACACCCTGTATACGTGATATAAATTTAGGAGAATGCAGAGCGGTATACTGAATAAGATTTATAAGCGAACTTCTTTCATATTTTGATTAATAAAGGAGCTATAGGAGCATCAATCTTCGATTTTCAAAACCTCGTAGAGGGCGCCACAGTGAAATTCTAGCATTAATCAAAAAATGAAAATGTACCTAACATCAAGCTGCATAAGTGTAGAAAATGTAAACAAAATCATTCCTTTTTCTTTCTATACCTATATGTGGTACAGTTTAATTAATCTACCTAATAATTATTCTAATAGTCAGAATCCTCCAGCACGTTAACTCAATTAAAAAATAAATAGTTAGAACACACATAAATTCAGTTTCATAACTTTCTGTTTGTAATTACGTCAAAATTTTATAAGCGCACTTAATTTTCTCGTACTTACAGGGTGATGTTTGGGTAATTACATAAATTCGCTTCCTCCATACTTTGTTAGTAACGAGGAGCTTTCTCGTTAACAGTGTATGTTTTAACCCTTGCTTCATATATTCTCCCTTGGACAGTGGCCGGCTACATCCACCCTTTACTTCAGGTTCCTACCCTTAAAACGAAGTAGCGGTTCTAATTTATTTAACCAAAATTACTGAAAACTTAAGAACAGATTTCCTAGTTTTCCTGACGTTTACTTCTCAAACGGATTTATAAACACTTTAAATTTTTAAACTGAATTTTTTGTTTAATAGAATAAATTTTAAAGAATGTTTGTGGGAGTTTTGTAGATAAGTGCCGCTCTATACAAATTTCAATCACAGGATTTTCCCGTTTTACCCTAGTAATTAAACTAACAACCGCTAGGGTGGACACTGCACAAAAATGCAGCTTTAAAGTCTTATTTGTCCTTGATTTAAGGGTGGATTTGGCCCGCACTACACTGTCATGAAGAATGGATATTATGGTCCATTTTGTAAATCGCAGATGTTGTCCGGCTTGTTTCAGTTTTCCCTTTACTTTGTTTTATTTTCTCAACTTTGGTTGAAATTTTGATTTGTTGGGAGTTATGCATGTGTAACATGTGAAACATTAACAGCACATTTTTATAACGGGCGGTCTCGTTTTTGCTTTGCAATCAATGAAAGTGAAATTAAACGCTGGTTTTTTGCTTCCTCATTTATTTGAACAGCTTTTAGATAAATGAAACATACAACGTTGCTCAAAATAAATGATACAGTAACGATATCATTAAAATTCACTAAACTACAAACCTTAAATCTTACCGTGCAGGAATTCCTTCCCCTATTTTACTTTATAATAGGTACTACAGTAAATTGTTTTATTCAACCAATACACGTATCAAATATTTTGTGTAATATTAATTAATTTTTGTGTCTACTTCCGGTACTAAAGGTTTAGAATTGACGTAACAAGCGTTAAACCTCGGTTAAACCAATTCATTCGAAATATTAAAAAAAAACCATATAGGAATGTTTATGATTCAAAATTAAATATTAAACTTGTTTAAACAATTACGGCGATCGTTTCAAAATTATTCGAATACGGCCCTGGATGTCATTGTTGGCTAAGTATACCAGGAAAACCAAATTTTTCATAAGAAAAATTAATTTTATGGATTCCAAGCTCCAATTTTGAAAGCATCTGTAAAACAATCCGTTTCCTGTCTTTTTCAGGTTAATTAACTGAAATTTAAAACTCCTTTCAGCTAAAATTAAATTTGTAATTATAATCCACAAGATGGCAATTTAAAACCACCAAATTAATAATTTTTATCGTACATCCTGCAAAAAGAATTGGTTGTCTTTAATTGCAATTTTAAATGCAGTTTGAAAATTGCCTCCTCGAATTCAGGATTAATTTAAAGCCATCCGTGTAAAACAATAGAAGTAAATTTTGCTGGGTAAGGACAATTCCGCACACTAGATTTCGAGGTTATCAAATTTATATCCACATAAAACCTTACTTCGAATTTGTTTGTAACCGAAGATAAAAAGGGATAAACCTCGGATTTCATAAATAAAGGCGGAACCGAATGATATTCCTGTTAATAATTCGAGTGACGTGTGAAAGAGAACGGGAAAGCGGCAATATTTTAAAAAATGTGTTTGCAAAGGGTGTTTGATAAAGGTGTGTAAAGAAGCGACCGCGATTCAGGCGAGTTAAAAGGATGAGGCTAACACCATGGGTAGACCAGAGACCGCCGATGGGAAGCAACCAAACATATGACAGTGCCATCCAACAACGTACTACTTAACACCTATCTCATTTCATCGTATGTGACGCCTGCGTGTTTCCCAGCGTTTCATCTTTCTCCCACTAATGTAGGCCGCTTTTTGCCCGTTCTTCCTCCAACCCGCGTTAATTTATATACTTCTCTCCTTTATTACCCACGCGGCCCGACCCACTTTGACCACAAACTCAACTCTCCTCCTCTGATAACAGTCGATGGGTATCGGCGCTCCTCGTCGAACATGTACCCCTTTATGTTAGCTTCTGTTTTAATCTACAGTTCTCGTGTCTCTTTCCCCCGCCGGTTCGACCAAATTGGGGTGTCTCCGTTCAACTCTCCCTGATAACCAAAAGGGTTATCAGGGCGCAAGAGTGTACTACTGCATTTGGGACGAAGCTACGACCAACCTCCGTGTTCGCATCCTCGTCCCCACCAGGACCTCGTGGGAAAATCCGGCGCGCCACGTACGCCCGCCGATGTGTGAACGATGGTTAATCATGGAGAGACGTCGAAAGAACCCCACAGGACGTGGTTTGTGTTAGAAGAGGATGAAAGCGGCGGTGCCTGCGACTTCTTTCGCAGCGCACGTCATATATACACGGGCTATGTTTACTGCGTGGAAACGCTATGTCCCTACAAACGTTTAGTAGCCAAAACTCCGCTCGCCAATCCTGATTTAGGAACACTTGAGTGACTTTCAAAAATTCGAGGTCTCGACGATATTTCCCCAAGATCACCGGCACGATTTTGTGCGCTAAATTGGAAAGTTTGTTTTGTTTACCCGAAGTGCGTGCGTGCCTATTCTGCGTTTAAACAGTGCGTGTGTGGGCCCGCAGTTGTGCCTCAACATCCCGTCTCGTCACACACCTAAATCCCACCGGATTCACGAAACTAATCTTTTCGATACTCTGACACCGCTCTGCATGAAACGTGCACCTCAACTGTTTTCCCGTACTACGGTGCGCATTTTAATGTGATAATGCGTTGCGGTGTGGTCCAATTTTTTCACCCCTCCCCGTGAAAGTTTTCATTCAGAAAAAGTGTTGACATTACGTCATCCGTTGCTCGGCAACCGTCGGCGGCGTGTGACATGCAACCCCTCGATTTATGATTTTTTGACCAAGAGACAGCCATGCCTGCCGAAGAGGTACCTCCGACGAGCAAGCCACGGGGTTAGCCGCGCACCTATTTTTTAATACGGAGTCTAAATGCAACTGATACTTGATGTTCGGTGACTGGGGATCAACCGGAATGCATCTGACCGTGACCTCTCAAACCGCGACGGGCACGGCCTCATCTCCTGAAGGCACGAGTATCATCAACGACACCTACACGAAGATGACCTCCGATATCCTGGCCGAGAGGACTTTAAGCGACTTTCTGGCGGAGCATCCCGGAGAGCTGATTCGCACCGGAAGCCCGCTTTTCGTATGCACCGTCCTTCCGCCGCACTGGAGGTCCAACAAGACTCTGCCCGTCGCCTTCAAGGTGGTCGCTCTGGGGGACATAGGAGACGGAACCGTCGTCACGATCCGAGCTGGAAACGACGAGAATTATTGCGCGGAGTTGAGGAATTCGACGGCCGTCATGAAAAACCAGGTCGCCAAATTCAACGACTTGAGATTTGTGGGCCGCAGCGGCCGAGGTAAATTAAAACAAAGCAAAAGTTCTAAGAATTACTCCGGAGATTTTAACGCGGGGTCCAAGAAAGTTTTAAGGGCGGACGAAGTTTTAAAAGTTCGTTCGTATATAAGAGGGTGCGAGCTTGCGCATGGCAAAAATTTGTCACGGGACGGGAAACTTTTCTCCTCATCGCGGAAAACCAACTTGTCGCGGAAAATACTCAAAGTGTCAACAGATTATGCAAGTTAATCCGCTGTGAAATAAGCTGTTTGTCTACCCGTAACCCTTTTCATTTCTCCGCTTTTGTCGTCATTTTATAAATTAAACCCTCGAAATGACGGGATATCCGCTTTTTCTAATCGGGATCACTTAGAAAACCCTCGACAGCGGAATTAAATCAACCCTTGTTGTTTTTCTTTATCCTCTTCCCTTTTCAAGGATAACTAGACTATTATCATTCATTTTTTCAATCCGAACTCAATGCTAATGAAATACCTATCTTTAAAACTACCCTTAAAACGAAATTTATTTTAGTTAACATACTAATCCCACTTGAACATTCTAAATCGAGGATTTGTAATAAATATTTTGTTTACTTAGTAAATATCAGCTGAAATTTTTATAAATAATTAGTAAATTGTCTTAAATGGGGTTGGATTTTTCATAGGGGGACAACCTTGATACTTTTCTGTTTCAAAACATCATGTGTCACAGAAAACTGGGCAAATTTGTTATGCTTCGATTGCACTTACATGGCACCACTTACCACAGCCAACTTGACCATAATTTTTTTGAATACTTTTTACCTCACATCTAGCAGGTACATAATGTTTCAGAAATAATTTTTGTACGCCGAAATGAATTTAGGAACGAGTTTGCTAGCTCTTGGGGATTTTGTTATGGTAATAACTTTTGTATTTGTGATATCGAAATTGCATTTGTACAGTGACAGATATTTTCCAATTTTAAGAATATTCTGGAAAAAAATCCACCGATTAATTATCTTGTGAAGATTTAAATCTAAAAACGACAAAAAACAAACCCAAAATCTCAATAAATTGTTCAAAACCCAAAACAAATATCTTCTTCGTTTTACTTGAATAAATTCTGTTCTGAAAACTTTTCTTCCCCAAACATTCCTACAAAATAATAAGTATTTACCATGATACGAAACGAATTACTTAAATTCTTAATTATGATCGGGAACGTCATTAATTAACCGTTGAATATTTCTCGCTGATATTCCAGGAATTTTCGCGGGCGATTTTCAGATAATTTAAAATATTTAAGGGTCGGCTTGAAGAAATCCTGGGGTTGATTCTTGGCATTTACCGATAAGCCCCTAATTTGTTCCCTCGGCTTACTAAAAATTAGGCCCAGGATTGTACGTATTATGCTTATGTCGAATTTCCCATTCGTAGAATTAGCGTAGTCGGGGAGAAACATGAAGTTCTCTTGAGACGAACAAGATTAGCAGGCGATCATTCAAAGCCATCTAAGATCTGAATAATACCTTCTCTTGTTAATTACTTCTCAAGGTAGTTGGATTTCGAGATTATCTCTGCATTATTTACAAATGAACTCATTTATTACAAGAGACATCAACGTTTTGGTGCTTTGAATTGAATTTTTTTTACCATGATTTTAGCACTCAAGTGCTGGAATTTAGCTGCTGTTATAGTACAAACACCTTGATGGATAATAATTTAATCAATCTCAACTATAGTGTAGGTGGAACAGATGCTATGATAAATATGTTACAGCCCTCAACGCGTGTTAGGTTAATATTCATCCCCTTCCAAAAACGTGCCTGCATTATTGTCCCTCTGCACACTACACTAGGCCCTGTAACTATGTATGAAGCTAAAACATTGATCGGGAAACTGGATTATAAACGCGTGCAAAATGTTGACAAAACAAACCAACCCTTTATTATTGAACTCTGTGCGTTAGACTAATATTTAAAATTTGGTGTTTTTTTTTGTTTTCCAATTTTTATTTGAGCGTTTCTATTAAACTGTTTAGTATACACATTATTTTTTTACTATTCGCTTTGAAAAACCTGTAGTTAGTCTACTTAACAATGAATTATTTTTAAATGTTACCAACTTATATCTCGAATTATCACTAATTACTTTACTTGGCCAAGTTTTCGGATAATTAGTGAAATTCCATAGATAATTAATTTCAACTTTTCCAGTTGCCTTTAATTATTTGTTGATCTGAAATTAATCTAATTTTCATCAATTATAGCTTAGACTATAATTTCGGTTAATTGGGGCTTTTCCGAAATTTATAAAAAATGTTAAAATTCCAGTCTGCAAATTTTATTACTAATTAACTTTGTTCCTTTTAATTACAATTATGAAATTAACACTTTACAATTTTTCAATGTTAAGAAAAATTAGAGGGTTGCAAGGTTGAAAATCTATAAGGGTTTTCAGTTCCATTTCTAAGGTAAAATTAAAATGTAATCACTCATTTAATTATTAATGGCCATAATTAATTAGGTTAGTGTATTTTCAAAAAAAATAATTAACCTCCTCAGAAAACCCTTGATTAATTGCAATCTTTAGTATTTGTTCTGCGTTAATCATTAGAAACCACCAGTGGTATGCTTAATTAATTATAAAAATTATATGACGTAATATTGTACTGCCCCCCCTCTCTTTGTTTTCTTCCGTGCTCCATATCCTCGGAGACCAACTTTGTGTCACCTATCAGAAGCTTTACAGAATAATTTCGTTAATTATTTTCATTAAAAGCTCCTTTCTTCTCAACACTACATCTTTACAGGGGGTTGTCTTTGGTACCCGATGTAATTTTGAATCATTCACATCATTGTGGGCTGATTTCATTTCTGTAGGAGATATTCTAGTGACTTAACATTTCTTTTCATATTGCATAGTGAGACTGCCTACCGGTTTTAAACAATAGTTTTTTTTTTCTAAAGTAACTTTATGCACCCTTTGAGGACATATAGGCAGCAAGTAGATGTCCCTAAAATGATTCCGGTGTATGTGTATCAATAAGAACATACACAGGTACGATTTTTGAGTTTTATGCGGACACTTGTGGTATTTTGGACATTTAAAAAAAAATTATGACGTAACAGCGTAGAAATAATGGCCGATCAAAACCACACTTTTAGGTCAGGAAATGCCTTTTTTAATGTCTACCAGTTACGGCGTGTTGGAGCCGTTTTCTTGTCGAATATTGACATTTTCATTTGATTACATTTTATTAAATATCTCCGTTAGTTATCGACCGATTTTGAAAAACTTCTTTTAGTTATATTAAGAATAAAAATATCTATCAAAAGAGGTATCACAAAGGGTTGGGGTTGCTAGCACTTAGGGGTTGAGGGGTGGGGGGTTGAAAATTATATGTCTAAATGGCAATTTAAAAACAAAAATCGACGGGTCTCAGGATTTTCCGCAAAAACATTAAATAACCAGACTATGATTTTTGTGCGATACTTTATCATCACTCTGTATATATACGCTATATAAAGACACCTATAGAATGTATCTTATTCTGATTAGGTACTGATTTAATTTGTATTACCTAAAAAAAATCCTACGTACCTACGTGAAATTAAATGCGATAATTAAACTAATTCGCTATTTTGCGAAGTAAATACAAATTAGCATTAGTTCTGCAACTAGTTTTGCAGACCAGTAGACTGTTACTAATATATAGTCATTCGTCAGTAACAAAGAAAATAAATTTCGTAGTGAGCTGTTTCGTAAACAAAGAATGAAAATAAAGAAATTAGGTAAGCCTTTAAAAAATCCCGATTAGATAGATATAAAAGGTACAAAAATCGATGAATTAAAACGAGCCTGAACACGGTGGTGTATTTGAGGTATCACACAAACCCTAATGGCAGGGTTAAACACATCAAGTAGTGTGCATTTTTCACTAAACCTCACCTACATTCGAGTGCGTGCCACAATGACGGGGAGCGGTCGTTTAAAAACCGACGCGACCGCCCTACTCTGAACCGCCACCCCCAGCAAACACGATTCCGCGACGGGGAATGTTACGGCAGACAGTGAATAAATTCAAAACGCTACAAAGTGTGTGTAATCGATTGCTCTTACATTGTGAACCGAGTTATGCGTGGCTATTGGACCAGGGGATTATTGGTTGGGCTTTGTTTGAACTTTGGCTTTGCTTTTAAACGCTGTTTGGTTTGGCGATTACGTTCTGACAAAGCCTTTCTGAATTTTTCCTACTTCTCGGATAATTAATGTAATTTATATTTGGCCAGTTTTGAATTATTGAGGATTTTTAATTTTACACGAGAGGACCGGGATTCCACTCGGGTATTAACATCCACTATGTTATTTCTAATTTGGTATCATTAATTAACTTGTATTGTCACCCTTGCTAAAGGCATATTTTGAATGAAATTATCACAGTTGGACGAAATTTTAACTTTTCGGGACTTTTACACAGTCCTTTGTACATACAAACTGTCCAACTTGTTTGACAAAAGGAAATATAAATCAATCTGGAAAAAATATATGGAAAGTGTTTCGAAATTAAACCATCTTTGGGTTCTAATGAGTTCGTCGAATCGCCTCAAAGAAAGCAGCAGAGAAAACCCCCTTGCAAGCCATGGCATGGCGTCAAGAAAAAAATCTACATTTTTAACTGGAAGTTCTCGATCAAAATTTACCGTTCTATAACGAGCTTTAGATTATTGGCGTCCATAGTGATTTCCCGTCATATTTTTCAGAAATCATATTTGTACACATTTATTGGTACGTCATTGTTACCTAATCTAACCCCAATGTGGCAAAAACATAAAAACGACCTGGCTTGTGATGAATTACGGTTTTTGTATCGGTATTGGTTTATTTCAGGTGATACAAAATCGTACTGTTCCCAAATTTTGGTTATTATCCTGCGGTAGGCACTGAAACAATTTTAGGGCAAATTTTTAATTATTAACTATTTGCTCGTACCTTAAAAGCCCCATTGCAAAAAGAGTGTTTTTTCCCATTTTCGGCTTTTAGCCTCGCGAAGAGGATAGGAAGACAAAAAAATAATGCAAAAAACTGAAGGTCTCTAGCATCAGCAGAAACTAAGTTATGAAAGACAATGTGATTATAAAAGATTTTCCTGATTTAAGAGTCATGGCTAGCTCGATTTAATTTTTGGAAGTAACTTAAACGTCAAATTCTGATTGTGGCATGGAAATATCCCGAGAGCTTGCTCGAGGGATATAATGATAATGACAATTTGAGGTTCAAAATTTTAAATCAACCATGACTTCTAACTTAACAAAATGATTTGTAATGACATTTTCGTTCATAACTACTTTTCTAGTGATGCTAGAGACATTTAGTTCTTTATATTCTTTTTATTTTTCTAACCTACGATTATGATAACATGATAGATAATAACCAACAGACAAGGTCGAGTTTCTACCAAAACGTCACGATTTGAAAGTCAAACGTTGGAATGTAGGAAATATGAGGG
This sequence comes from Hemicrepidius hirtus, assembly GCA_963082805.1. NCBI lineage: Eukaryota > Metazoa > Arthropoda > Insecta > Coleoptera > Elateridae > Hemicrepidius > Hemicrepidius hirtus. The sequence goes on along the minus strand of OY720161.1, from coordinate 6,244,234 downwards.
AGTTTTTCGAATAAGTCAGTGGATTACACGGAATAATCCCGATATTACTTCGCTCTTTGAGTTAAAAGTGTTGAAACTTATTTTTAAAAATGGCATACGAAATTTGGGAATAAATTAAGATAAACAATATACTAAACAATGAGAAGTAGGTAGTGTTCCTATAATATGCAACCGGGATGGGCAGTAAGCATTAAACAACCATTCTGTATGTAAGTGTTTTGGTTTACCAGTCAAAAATCACCCCATCACAATATCAAACCATTAACTTGTGGCAGTTCCAACCCAAAATCTCGACATTTGCAATTCCTGGTCATTCGTCTGAAGCTAACCTATTACACCAACCAATCCACTAGATTTCGTTTTGAATTTTTCAAAACCTTATAATATTAAAGAAGTGCAAATCAGTGTTCAAATCGATATCGTGATCTGTAAGAAAAAATCCCCAAGAACGTAAATTAAGGTAAAGATAAATTGTCCTAAATATTTCTGAAAGAGTAATTCGATTTTTTGGGTGGGCTTTATTACCAATAATTAGACCTAAAGCTGTTAGTAAACCAAGACCACAAAATTCTGCACAAACACAAAACTGATTTACCCTGAAAACGTCAAAGAATCACGAATCAATCCTCCCCCAATTCGAAATAAAATTGCGTGTGAATTTCATAACCGTGTGCATGTTAGTGTTTGTTGCAACGAGGGAAGACAATAGAGGCGGCAGTTAGGAGAGAATATGTTGGCGGGCGTCACGCGAGCGTCGCGGTGCCGGCGGCGGCTGGCACCGGGTCGCGGTCAGGCAACCCGGCCGACGGTTAGCCACGTTTAACCCGCGACCTCCGGCATTCCGCATATAAGTGTTAACTACCCGCTCGCTAGCTCGTGGTTGACGCTCATGGTTGACCCAATACCACATGCCAAAGATGCGGATTGAGTTAGTATATTTAATAGCCCTATCTAGTTTGGCCAATTTTCATGCAACTTTTCAATTTTTTTATTTTTTGGTGTTTAGGAATTTTGTCTTAACACGCGATCTATTTTGATCTTGAAGGTGAACACTAAATCCTAATTGTCGTATAAAAAGTTTGCGAAAGCAGCTCAGTAATGATTGATTCAAAGAGTCGAATTATTGCCACTGCTTGTAGTCATCAAAACTGAATCTAGCATCCGTCATGTTACGTCTTGTAGTAGGTATCAACGTTTTCCAATACCCACCGATATTTATGTCAATCATTCAGATCTTTTCCTTCTACTTTTTGAAGATTATAGAATTCGATAGAATACAACTCGATTTGATTTTAATAACACGGGCTTACAAATCCATCGAGTTTTTATTGTTTATAGTTCTTGCCTTATTTTTAATTTACGTGAAGACAGAAGGTACCAAAAATAATTCTGAATGGATATTCACTGCAGAATTCGACGAACGAACCCGGGCTCTTTGATAAATTATTTATTACTTAAAATAATTTTAAATTTAAATTTAGTATTTTATTGTTGCTGATTTTTTTTCTTGTTTCAGGTAAAAGTTTCACATTAACGATAATGGTTTCTACTACACCTCCTCAAGTAGCTACGTACAATAAAGCAATCAAGGTAACTGTTGATGGTCCAAGAGAACCGAGGTCCAAAACAAGTGAGTAAAGGCAATTTTAATATCACAAAGGAACTATTATGTAACAGCAACATTTTCGTTACGTTTCTCCAACATTTGCAGACACCCCTTAAATTTTATTAATCTGTAATTATTCTTCAGTTTGTAAATGGACACGAATCATGATATGGTATTAGTGAAGCCCGATAATCGACAGATTCAGGAGATTTAAACGCTATTTGAATATAATATAAAATCTAGAACAATATGCACCTTAAAAAAATACAGTGTGCTGTAATTATATATTTTAAAATTTTCTACTAACGTACGAATTTACGTGATGACTTTTGGCGTGCTCTTGTCTTTCTTAATACAGCTCGAATATGTAATTTTCAAAAAAAAAATAACACCCTGTATATTTAACATAAAAGCAAATATTTCGTATCTGTTGCCGCGTTTATTGGATTTTAAAGAATCAACTTCAACATTCTTAGCGTCTTGAAAGAAAATGTAAAGCAAATTATGGTGGATTCTTTCAAACCTGTTGCACGAACAACTTGAAAGTGCCACGAGATTTGGCCGCAAACACGTACGTCTTATTTAGGGGCTTTAGTTTTATTTATTTCCCTCGTTCCTCAGCATTCTATTTCAAAATAATCCTATTCTTACCGTGTTTTGTCTAGAACCGACAATTCTTTCTAATTTTCCTGAAACCACTTTGATTTATATACCTACCATTTTTGGAATTTTCAGTCAAATAAAGTTGCGTATTTATTCTATTTACAGTAATATGTTCCTTTATTTAAAACACATTTAGTGCATCTAGCTAGGAAATGTAACAAAGCTCTGAAACACGCCCTGACTGCAAAATCCTTTTTGCAGGAAAATAATTACGTTTCCTGCGAGTATATATTAATTAACGTCTGCAGCAGTTGGTATCAGCAGGAGGTGACAAACCTAGCAGGACAGGGGAGTCTACGACAGCTGGACACTTTCCTGCTGATATGTATTAGATTAGGGTGAGAGCGGAGACACTTGCGGGTCCCGGGCTTTTTAGTCGAGCTTTAGAATCGAGCTTTTATTTGCTGGAAATTCTGGGCTGTATACCGGAAAATAGATTTCTTGTTTTGTAAACACAGGCGGTATTATTTCAGGAAGTTTACAAAAAATATAAAATTGTTTTGTTTAATGGAGAAAAATTATTGATTTTAGATGTAACGATAATTTAATTGGAACTTACGGTTTTGGACAATTGCTTTGATAGAAAAACTTTTGTCTGTCAGTAACAGAAATTTGGACACCCTTAATATACCCCAAAACGTTCTATTTCGTGTTAATTTTCCCCATTTCACGTGCAGACGTTCAATTAATGGTTAATAGAATAATTAATTTGAATAATTTGGGAATAAGAGTAAGCATGCCTTTTTTATTTGACTGCAAATGAGATGTAAATTGTTGTTTGTTGCTAAACTGTATTTTTAATTTAAATTTTGGGGAATTGGTGCTTTGCCCTGTATTTTATGTTACTGATACGTTTGAACTTTTAACTAAATTGCAAAAAATAACCGCAATATGAGGGAACGCATAGACTCTTTCAGTAAAAATAATTTATTGTATAATTTACAAAATATTTCATAACACTTCAATTCAAATGTAAATTAAGTAGCAATTTGTTTTGAATAAAATTATATTGGAATTATCAAGTAGTCTATGGAAATGTTCCTGATATTCCAATGTAATATATTGTTCAAAATTAATTTTGATATGTAGGCTCTCTCGCAGTGATAATTATCTTCAGCGGAACTTGTTGATTTCGATATAGTTACCTATCAAAGGTTCGATTATTCATTGACGTAAATTAATACAGGGTGTATGACAAACAAGGTACAAATATTTAAACCAATAATAGAGTGCCCTAAGTGGAATCCAATTCATTTATAAAAATCAGGATTTTAAAAGTTTTCAAATTCCATTTATTTATTTATTTTATCATACTTTCTGCTAATTTTTTGTTTAATTAATTAAAACGTTTCTAGAAAAATAATTTAGTACGAAACACATAACGTAATAAGATTCTGGGCTTAACTTACTCTAACACTGTACCTACACCTTCGTACATCAACAAACCCGGTCGTCTAAAAAAAAAATTATAGGAAATTAATTATTTTGAATTATGGCTTCTTATTTAGAGTCATTAATACCAGCTATTGCCAAAAAAACATATTGACGTCGTATAGTTATGCGTCCAGGGCATCGACTTAAATTTTCTATTACAAACCATTTGTGTTGTAAATTTTTTTTTGTAACGTTACACCTAGAAGATAAAAAATCTTTTAACGGCGCATCCTACGTTCCTGCAACCGTGTAAATCATCCCCTGCTGGCAGCAGCCGTCGTGCGGAGCATTAAGAAACCGCAAGACTTGTATGTTAGATACCAAGTTACTGAAAGTTTGTGCCAGTTTGTTGCGAATTGCTTCAACTTCCTGCAATATTAGTTCGTTTAGACTTAAATGGCGCAACGTTCATTCAAATTAAGCCACTGAAAGCGACAAATTTTTGCAGGAATTTTCTTGTTAAATGACGCGAGTGAAGACAATGCCAGGATAGCCTATCCAGCACTTAAAATTGATGTAAATTGAAGCATCCTCACAGGATAGTCTGAAAAGGGTCAGAACAAGCGCAGATGAGCTAGTTCTAATTAATTAATCAAGCAATTCAATTCATTAATTCAGTTCTAGAGCTTCTAGTAATTTAACGTATCCTATTGTGGAAAATTATAACACGCTAATAAAAATGACAAAATATTCCTGAAAATTAAATTTAAAAAGTTCATTCAGGATTTTATATTCCTGCAATTTCCTTTGCTTTCTAGAATGTTTTAAAAATAACATCTTTTATTTTGAACACTTTTTTCAAAGATTGAGCCGACAAATTGTTGTTTTAAGCACCGGAGTCCCAGAAGTTCTAAAACAAAAGTGCTCGTAAATGAATGATTTTGTAGGCATTAATATTTTTTGTTGCTCTTGTAGGCGAAGTAATGTCGGGAACGAGACAAGAGTATCAGTAACATGCCTGTTTGTTGTTTTAACTTTACAAACAGTAGGTCTACTACAAAATAATATTAAACAATGAAATGTTGCTTAAATTAACTCGTTTACGTAATGACAAGTGTTTCCGAATTTTAATCTCCATTTCGTTAAGTTTATTTGTGTATGCCCTACTTCAAGGTTTCATTTCGATCCAATAATCTCTGTACACCAAAATTCTCGGATTGCATCGCCAATAAAAGATAATAAACCAAGTTTATCTATTGTGTTTCGAATATCTAAGGTAAAAATGATTGTAAATGCGTCTACATTGATCAAACACAACAAAATTTCTTATATAATCTATAAGCGTAGGTATAGGTAAGTTTCAAAATATTTTAATCAGTTAGAAAGTCAAATTTTGTTTTATTTTCTATTTTTCGTTGAAGAACGAATTCCCGAGCAGTAACTCCCCTTATTCTCTTCTTGTAGGAGTTTTCCTGTTGATATCTTCTTTATTTTTGTATTCCCTGTATATAAAATGTGTAATTAATGTTCTAATGACTTTCCTCCCTCCTCCTTCAATCACACATACCTAGTACAGGTTTAGATTTCCGATGTCTTTTTCCTTTCGCTGGCATTTTTTTAAGTAATTTGGAAATGACCAACCCTAGTCCGTCTTTTGATTCCTTAATTTCTTATTTCTGTGGTAACACAATTCAGGATCTTCCTTTATCATTTTCGTTTGCGAATCAAGGATGTAATTAAACTGAACAATGTTCAGTCTAAAAAAGTCCCTGAATTTCTTTTCGTCTTGTAATAGATGCCGATTGATCAGTGTTGTAAAATAGCCCTCCTCAGGTCTTGTTTTAAACAAGGGATGCACCTCAGCATTTCCCTCATGTATTCCAATAGAATTTCCTCATCTTCATTTTCCTCTAACAATAGGTATCGTATCATATCGTTTTCACTCATTGTGCAAAAGCTATCACCTATATGAACCGCACGCGGCTGACGTTATAATAAACGGTCAACATGCGTCGGCCGCACCGCGGTGGCCGCAATGCGGCCGCCGCATGCGTCAGCCGCTTCATAGGAACTGTACCTACCTATATAGTTCGCCCTTAGATGTATCCAAATTTTCTGTAAGGGGATTTTACGTCGTAAAAGCATGTGATACGTATTTAAACTGATTAAAAAATATATAAATAACCCACTCCTTATTTTTTTATTTATGTAGGTATATGTTCGTTCCGATACCCAAATTCGTCGAATACGTTGACTGTGCTAAGACCAATTTCATGAGAGTATTGCAAATTATTGCCCGTGAGGACTTTAATCTCCAGTTTATGTTTTGGCGAACCGAAACACTAATTTTCCCCCTTCACCCTCCTTCGATCACAAATGTTTTTTGGTGTAACTTGGAAAGGACAAATCTCTCTTTTGGCTTTTTATTTTTTTTAGGAAACACGTTTTTTATTTCCGTTTTATTCTTTTCCTTTGCGGTTTTGCACTTCCGATAGCTTCTTTATTGTAATGTGTTCCCATAGATGTATTATCTCCCACCCCCTTCTGCCATATTTATTAATTTTTTATTGTGAATTTCTGTAGGGTGTTCCGAAGAAGGGTAGGTATTTTTCCTTCCTAATTTATTGACATCCTTTTCCGTTACAAATCTTTTTTTTTTTTGCCCATACTATGGTTTATGTTTATATTTGAACTCCTCTTTTTTCCTTTCAGTCAGGTATTATATTGTTTTTTTCTTCACCCTCGCCGCCAAGAATTTTCTTCCCCACATCTTCATCCCCATCCTTACTCATTTTGTTTGCGAATTTTATTTTATAATCTCCTACCGATTATATGAGCCTCTGTTAACGATACCCTTGAAAGGACTAATCCTGATTCCTTGCTTTACTTAAGTTTGTTTGTTATGTAACTATTTTCCTATCTCTAACCTTTTTTTTGGTTTCACAAAAATTATTTCGTTGCTAATTTATTGTCGCTATAATGTCGATATTATTTTTAGGAACCAACTGGTCAGGATTATAACTAGAGCAGGGCAGTACTAAAATCTAATGTAGTGTTATCTCTTTTAGGGCAACAACAACAGTTTCACTTCGCATTTGGACAACGTCCATTTCCTTTTGCGACAACTGATCCTTTATCAGGATTTAGAATGCCTCCAATTGGAAACTGCAACAGTAAGTTAAGTTTTTTTTCCTTCTAATTTTCTGTGCTAAAATCTGTATCTCGAAGCGTGCTATACAAACAAATTAAATCCTTTACGTGTCCCGCAAGGATAATAAATAATTTTCAGACGGCAAGCCTTAAATACTTTATATTCAAGCGATTTCGCTGTTAACGAATTAGTTGTAGTCTTAATTTTGAAAATTTCTCCCCAAAGACTGACGAGCTTTTTTGTGCCTTCCTTTGACGCCAGCACAACGAAATTATTTCATTTCAGCGTTCACCCTCGCAAAATAAATTACTGGTTTACATGGTATACTGTTATTGAGTGTACTTTGTACATGTCGGTAATACACTTGATGAGCATATCGACCGCCGAGTCGGTCACAGCACTCATCTGACATGCCTGACCAATACTATCGTTTTTATAAAACCTATCAGAGCCCTGTTGTGTCCACATGTTATTGAATCCATTCCAGCCCGCAAAAAGGATTAATTGCTTTTTACGTGACTTTTACCTTTGTTTGCTTTATTTTTTTATACAGTGCGGTTTTTGTCGCATTTATAATCTAATTTTTGAAAAATAATAGTTTCCGCAAATTAAATTCTCTCTAAAGTCTTTTGACAATGCTACTTTAAGGAAATAATTTTATCTTGCCAAAGGGTATTGCTTAAAATAATGAAATATGTTATAGACATGCCTCAGTTTGGTCTCAGTACGACAAACTCGCACTGGGGATACAGCACAGGGGCGTACTCGCCCTATCTAACCCCCAGCTCTCTAGGCTCATGTGCGGCTCCAACGCCATCACAATTTAACACACCCGCTTTGGGTTTTTCTGGAACCGCACCTGACCAAACGTCAAACCAAGATGCGTTTGGAGCTAGTGCAGCCGTTAGTTCAAGTAAGTAATTTTTCCTTGAACTGAATTTTTGTTACCTAAGTAAAGTGGTTTGCTTGAGAAAGAAGATGAAAAGGTGGTGTGGTAAAGAGTTTCATGAATTCCTTTCAAGTATCAGATTTCTTCCTTTGATGTAACTGACTTGAAAACCTACAGGGTGTATCTAAATTGTAAGTAAAATCCAATGGTTTGGGTCGTTATTTAAAAATTATAAGCTAAACTAAAATTTCTTAAACTCAAACTCTTTTGCCGTACCTTAAGGAAGACGTTTTAATTTTTTCTTCCTATTCCTGGTATACCCTATATACCTCTAGTTAACATAGCCATCAAGTAAAATTAACTTTTGTTCATTGTACATATTTCATGGTTTACCGATATCAGTCAGTTGTCATTGAACAAATGTCGATTGCGTGATGTACAAAAAATCAAAAGGGTCATAATTTTCTATTCCGCATTTTATTGCAGATTCTTTGTTCGACAAACCTAAAAAACCAATAATGATAAGGGTTTGACATTATTACGGACATAGTGATTGAACAATTCGGTTGGTGTATCATTCGAATAAAAAAGTCCAACACGTTGTTAAAACTTTTCCACACACGTCAAGGTTGTCACATTTTCCATAACATCCACAAGTATTGGAAATGACCGTTCTAAATTTTAAACATTTTCCCCTGATTGTTAAACCCTGTCGATTGACATAACAAAACTCTTAAATCATGAATGATGTTCGATTTTACCGAAACTGGCACACGCGAACAATGCGTAAGCCACTACGGACTGCATGAACTTCCCGGAAACCATTTATAACATTAAAAAATTATGGAATCCGCAGGTGTGGGATACATTTTTTATTGTGTTGTATTTGATTTACCTTGACCTTGAGTTTTTGATACCTTTTTTATTGCTGATTGAAAAAAAATATAAAATATCTAATAAGTTCCTTTGTAGACATAAATTTATTGACTCGTGGCTTAATAGTTATTTGCAAACCAAATGCGGGAAAACGAATTTCCTGCATGAGCGAGCTTGCGAGCGAATTCTTCATTGCGCGTATGCACGTATGACCCATTATATTTTCTTGGTGTTCTTTGATTTGTCTTGAAAGCATTTTAAGAAAAATTTCCAACGGGTGTGCCTAAATGCTGATAATGTTATTTCAGTCATTCCAGACACCTCAGCGACGGACTTGGATCAACATCTGGGTTTGGTATCCTCACAATCGCACGCCAATCATGCCCAGAGTGGTTCCCATCCGTCATCACTCCTCGTACCAAGGTATACGTCCAATCATCCGGATTTTGCGCTATCGGGTCCACGATCATTATCCGACAACTCTAGTGCCGCGGAAAGCCCGGTGCAGGACGATTTAATAAATTCGCAAGGCACCCTCGGTGGTAACCATGTTAACAATTCAAATTTCCCTCTTCATCAAAACATGAACCCGTCGTCGTATCCTAGTGCTAACTGTAACAATTCGCTCTATCCTGTGCTCCCGGCTAGTTTGTTATATTCGCAACTATATTCGGCGGCTAATCAAACCCATAACTTTCATTCATTGCACTCGCATACCACGCAGACCCATCATAACGATCTGCAAACTGTCATGGACCAATTGTCAACTTCTAATCAAAGGCAGATGAACGGGAGCAGCGATTTATTGTTGTCTAATAGCGCGACTTGCGCGAACGCGGCTGCGCGACAGGACGATGCTCATTCTAGGGTACTTACAACTAATGGAGGACAAAGAGGACCTGCTCAAACTGCCGATGTTGCCGTTTGGAGACCCTACTGAGAAGAACTTGAAACTATGGGGTTTTCTTTTTTTGATTGTTGATTATTTAATTTGTGGTGATTTTTGTGCAATATTTATTTTGTTATTTGTGCTCAAGAAGTGATGTTAAGTTTCTCCAAAATTAAGTGTTAAGAAGAACTTGTACCTATATTCTGTTTTGTTTAAGAAAAATCGCATTAACAGATGTGATAACGTATAGTTTTGTTATTATTATTGAGTTAGAGATAATTACATAAGAATGTTTCTACCTCTCAAAAAACATATTTTTGTTTTTTAAATCATAAATCAATTAGTACAGACCTGTCGCAAGCATAGCTGAGTGCAATGTACTATTTTAAGCTAAGTCGTAGTGATATTATTTTAATGAAATAACGAATTGTTAACAAATAAACGGTAACGAAACATTGTGAATATTAAAAAAAAGTAGATGTATTATACTACAAGAACAAAAGTTATTTGTCATATTTTTTTGTACATACCCGGGTTATCGACAAAATATTTTAAAATGTCTAATACACTTTTTGATTTCCCCAGGTAAGCTTTAACTTTAACCAAAGAATTTTTGAAGGTCTTAGTTGTATTTTCAGATATATAATTTGTGTTGTTATTATTCTTATTATATTACAGTGATTGTGGTAAGTATAGTTTGTTATATAATGTAAATATGATTTCAAATTAAATATTGTAAAAATTTCATGTTTTTAATATCCTTCTTAGTATCAATCTAAAATTTGTATACGAAAAATATTAGAACGTGTGTAGTCTGCTTTAGTTGAATTAAAATATTTCGGCTTGTTATTCAAAACATTACAAGGTCTTTGAAAGATACGATAAAAACCGGTTGAAAACCAAATGTTCATTGATAAGGACGCAACAGTTTTGCAGGTTGGGGCAGGTGTGTGAGTAGTTGTGATTTGTATTTCGTGATAGACGGATCAGCGCGAGTGATTTTTATATTGAAATTAATAATAAAGTAATTTATCTTTTTAAATTTGTGATTGGTTGTCAATGCAAAATGTTAATTTGAACGACAAAATGTTGGCTTCTATGAGATATCAATAAAATTTCGATACATAGGTATTAAAAGATAATCAAGATATCATCCGGATTTCGTTTATTTTACGTAGTATTAATTTATTTGGCTTACGCATAATTTAAGTGTTTTATTTTTAACATTCCACCAGTGTAGTTTTTAGTGTAATTCGTTAAAAAAATTATTCCCGTCGATTAAAGACATGTGTTTTGACATTAATGTGTAGTTTGTGCATCAAACGCCATTCAGTATAAGAATTCAGCAAAAGGTAGGAATTTAAACAATATTTATAGAAATATTTAGTTGTGAGTTCAAACACATTGGAGATGTAATGTTATTCCAGGAAAATTTTCCTGCTGTATTACGTATGCTAACCCCCTTTAGGAGGTTTCAAAATGATACCCGTATAAAGGCACCCATGTACAAATTTTTATTCTATAAGAATATACTTTTTGTTAATGGAATGCATCACATTTTCTCTTTACTTAATGATAAGACCATTTTATTATTCTCCACAAAAATCTATACCAGGACAACTCGCCACTCGCAATTAGCTCTCCGGGATAACTCGCCGTCGGACAGTTCGCCCCCAAAATACAACTTTTTGTATTAGAATTGTAAATCTTTTTTCTACTATCACATCATGGGTAGGTGCTTTAGAGATACCAGCCATTTTTTTAAATTTAATTTATTATCTTCCCCTGTGAATAATGCCTTCATAGGGGCCGGTCATGTGACGTTAGCAACGCGGCTACCTCGGTAGGTAAACAACTACACGCTTATGGGTTGTCAAGGAATCGGTCCCGCGCTTACCATAAATATTACACTTACCCACCGAGGTTGAACATGTGATGACCGAACCCTATTAACTGTCTTTATTTATTTTTTATTCAAAGAGTATACAGGGTGTTCACTAAAACAATCCAGCCTATATCTTTTAGGAGGAGATAGGTACAAACCACTATTCGAAAGGGTGGAGAGGAGACTATACTGCATATCTGTCTTGCCCTAAGACTTACCCTCTCACCCCCACCATTTTTTAAAAAAATTGCGTTAAAACCACTGTATTGAGGAAAACAATGTTTTGGCGTTTTCTTGAAAAAAGAAACTGCACCTTTGAAGCCGTTGCAGTAATTGTATGAGGTTACCTTTGCGAATTCTGAATTTTTCAAAATTGTAGCAATAATTTAAGCTTTAGCTGAAAGAGTCCAAATTATTTTTACAATTTTTACAATAGTTAAAACAGCCCAGTGCGCATCTAATACTTTTGCCAGCCAGAATAGAATAAGCTCTATTTTCAGTGAACACAATCCGGACAAGCATGTTTTAGAGTTCAGAGACAGTAAATCTGTTGTGAATAAAAAAAAAGTTCTCAACCTAGAGCTGTAGATGAAGCAGCTCAAGTTTAATTTTGTTAGGACATTTTGTCCAAAATCCAATGAATTATTTTCCCCAAAATTGTATTCTTTATCACAAAAAATAATTAGGATGTAAAAGCCACCACTCTTTACCTTTACCTACAATTTTTTTCATCCTCCATGCTGTAGCTTATTTGCCAATGATCAGATAGATACAATATTTTTTTCCAAATTCATAATAAAAATTACAGGAAAAGCGTAAGTTATATTGTTTCCTATTCTTTCTATTAACACTTTTGTCAATATTTTTTTGTACAAGTAATAATATAAAGTAACAACTGATGAAACCGACAGACAATTTTAATATGACACTAAAAGTGTCCTCTTCATTCAGGTCACATTCTACAATTTCAATAGAGAACATCGAATCGTACGTGCAACCTCTGGTTGCTATACGGTGCACCTGCCACCGCTAATTAGTTGCCTGTAACGACCATCCGATGTCGATTAAACGTTATATACAACCATATGCGGAACGAAACCCTAACAAGAGGATAATATGTCCTAGAAAAGGAGAGAAAATCCCTAAAAGTATAAACTAGACAAAGAGAACAAAAATCCCACCAAAAATAATTACCAAAAATTTTAATCAATATTATGGAAGTGGATTTGGAATAGTCAGATTTATTATTTTGTTAAATAAAACAGAGAGGGAATAAAGCTTGTTTTGATTAGTTTTATAAGATTACTTGTATTTTCTTTTTTTTTCTCTCTGATGTATCAAAGGTTAAAGTTACCCTAAGCATAATATATGCGAGAATTATCCTCGTTTTTGAAAAGGGGGAGTAGGGGAAAATTTAGAAGAGCCATATACCTACATCCTTTAATATGAGAGTTTGTAATAAAATAAAAATACTTAGGAACGCGCATGAAACCTTTTACTCTAAATAATGTTTCAGAACTTTTACTGCAATTGGCCGCTTGCGGTTGCCGGTACAGAGGGACATAAAATTCAAAGGAAAAGAGAGGAACCAAAAGGAAATAGAGAACTCGCTAACTCACTCCAAACGAGGTTTTGGAGGAATTCTCGTTATATATTTCTGTAACTTTGCTTTGAAATTACACCCTTCAACAAATATTATTTACTGTTTGTACTTTCAGACCCTGTTTTCGTTGACCTAAAAGAATGTTAAAAAATAAAAAAATATTTATTTTAAAATAGTTTTTTAGACGTTCCTTAAATTGAATCTTATGAATATTTTCTTTTCCGCAACGTAACTATAATTTTTTTTTAAATTAAAATAGAAAAAAAATTGTGGTGTAAAGTTTTATGCGTGCATAGCTCTTCTTGGAACAAATATGACATCTCGTTTCTTGTTCTAGTTATTATTATTATTAAGAAAACAAGGTCTTCTAGCAAGTACTTCATCCTACTAGGGTGGTAATAAGAAAGGGTTAACAAATTAACGCAGGTCTAGTATGTGTTAATCAAGGTTATGCCGCTGTTATTGCGCCTGAGGGAACCCATTGCCTGTCGTAGTAGCTCTTCCCCAGAATGTATTCCTATCTAGTTGTTTTAGTTTAGTACGAGGTGTACAAAAATAGTTTATTGCCTTTACCTCTCTTTCTCTCCCGAACTCTTCCTACATACACAAACATAAAGTTCAAATTTAACTTCAAGTAACTTGAAAGAACTTTCAATTAAATTTTATTGATTCGGAAGTACTCATATAAATTAATTATAGGAGTAATGAAATATGAATTATTACTGATGTCGTTATTTAAAAGATATATTATACAGTCTTTAAAAAAATTTTACATATTAATCGGTCGCACCACACTCTCGGAGATTTAAAGTATTCGGCCACTATTGCGACCTCGTGCTTCAACAAATCCCCTCGCTCCTTAAAGTTTCACTTTCGTGACTTCTTACATAAATAATCATAAAATTATTTGTATTAATCGTATTCGGCATAAAAAGGTACTCTTGTTAATAATCAATAAAGTCCCCCGTTTTCAAGAGAATTCAATTTTTATGAAAAATCAAGTTACCATGAAAATTTGGAAATTTCGTACTATTTGGATTAAATTCGCAGAATAGATGAAGACAACAGAAAAAAAAAATAAACACCTTATTAGTTTACAAGATGGACCCAACAAAAAATGTTTTACAAGTTTTATTATAGAAGGGTGTGCCCCTGTAACAAAAAGGATTTATGGACGCATGTTCATATAAACTTTTTTTCTCCAATTTTCGGTGGAACTCCGAACTCGCCCTTAGTTTGACCAAGTCATTCAGTTACACCCCATGTCTTTGATAGTTTTCAGTCTGTCCAGAATTCCTGCTCACGAACTATTTTTCCTTTTACAACCATCCGTGTATCAGATGGGGCATTCTCACATACTTGATTTCTGTTTCCTTGCCAACTCGTCCCTGTTAGGTTTCCCGAAATAAATGAGGATATTGATTCTGTCAAATTACATTTTGATTTTCATTATCTTGAAATTGTCGGTAGGGTTTGGTCATTGGTAAGAAACCTTCTGAATGCCACCAGAAAGAGTTTGCTCAGCCACACATATGTAGATGTAGGTCTAATAAAAAAATTCAATTAAGTTGCTGCTTGCACATTTCTTACTTTTAATGAAATTTTAAAATATGTCAGTATAAGACGTCGATATTTCCTCTTGAGTATGAAATTTTCGTTGTTAGCAACACTTTATCGAATCTTCCAAGTTCCTATTCTCTCTCACAAATGAGTAATTAGACTCCCAAATTAAACAAATGCAATAACGAAGACTCAGAGCACACTTCAATCGTTTAATACACCGACCCACTCGCAAACAAGTCACATACGCCTTTCTCCCTTAGAACCCAATTCACATACCGGGAAATAAGGATGGAACAAGTAATTTCAACGTACAATCCCCAATGAATGCTGAGCAAATCAAAGTAACCGCAAAATTCCTTCCATCATCAGCGCCTTCGGTTTTTTGCGCAGCAGCGCTTTCTACCGCGATCTCCTTGAACTTTAACGATTTCCCACCCTTTTCTTACAGCGTCGTGACGCCCCAAGTGCCCGACCTTAGAAAAGTTCTTCGCTAAAAGTCGCGGCGTTTTCTAAATTCCACGCTCTGTTCGTATGTGTTCGGTTACAATCGTTTTTATTGATTTTTTGTAAATTTTTTATTTTAACCTGTGTGTTGCCCTTTTTGTGGTTTTGTAAATTTTTAATTAATTGTTTTGTGTTCATTTTTTGAGGAATTTTAATAATTCCGAGCTCGGATGTGGTAAGAAAAGTTAATATTGCTAAAGGTGTGGTTATACTCGGGTTTAGTTTAAAAGTCTTGTCTTTGCGTTACTAAGAAAGAGGGAAGTTCTTTGAAAGTGCTTCTTTGTCGCGAAAATATATAAGTAAGTAAGAGTTTCACCCTCCTTCACTAGAGTGCGTCGTCACCATGAAAAATGCTAAAGAAAAATACTTAAAAAAAATTATTAAAATCATTAATTATATTTCCTTTTAATAAATAACCATTAATTTTTCATTTTTAATTTTTTTCCCTTTCAACCTGAACATATTTTCCTGAAATCCTTATGAGTCCTAATTTCCAACTGCCTTTGAAAGAATTACTCAAATCAAGCTCGTGAAAACATTTCTGTTGTTTTCTTGGCAACTGATAGGAAAACGTATCGCCATATCAAAGTTCCGCTTCGACGCCTATAGACGCCGGTAAATCGGCGTCTCGACGCACCTCGTCTTGCGGTTGGTTTGTGGTTAAATAGGCGGGGCTGCGGTCATAATTCGTTGTCCTGATTCGTTGATATTTCCTTGCGGTTTACGCATGTGGTCGATTATTTCATTTTTATTGGGAGTTTTTCCTGTCTTGTGGTTGGATTCAAGGATAAACTAAGGACCAGTCAAAGGATGTTTGCTGTCTTGAAAGGGTTCGATGAGTAGAACCAATAGGGTGAATGTGGTGCTGTTGGTGCTTAAGGATGATAAACAGTGATAGCAAAGTTTATCAATAAGTACTTATCTTAATTTAAACGTGACGTAATTTGGAAGGATAATTATTTTTTATTATATTCAGAAAAAAAATTTCGTTTAATCTTGTCAATTAATATGGTCTTAAATTTTAAAGGACGCTATTTTTAGACATTTTTTATTAATAACTTTTAAAATTACACTCCTGATTAATAAAGAAATGTTTTAATTAAAAAAAAAATAATTACAAATTACGATAAACTTGCGGAACATAAATAAATGTTACCAGGATTAAAGGGGATAAGTTTGCAGCAGTAAAACGATTCTTCAAATCGTTATAAACAGTCACAGTGCGTGCAGCTGAGGAATCTTATAATCTGTGCCCAAAAGTGTTTGTTGGTCCTTAAATTTAAAATGTGGTACCCTCATTCGCGAAATGTCTCCATTATATCCTCATGAATATCGACATTCTAATTTAGTAACTGTCTCTAATTTAGGGTAAAAGAATGTTTTTGGCAAAAATAAAAGGCACGGTCAAAATTAAGATGCGGCACTCTACTAATCTGAAAAGAACAATGTAATTAAGTTCGACAGATGCGTAACTCTGGTGTATGGAACTCTTTGTTTCAAAGTATCCCGCAAATTATAGAATAAATTATATATTATTATTATTTGCTTTAAAAAGTGGCACATCAAGCAGAGCACGAATTTGTGCAAAAAGAAGAATTTTATTCCCAACTTGAAAATAGGGAAACCATCTTAAAAACTCTGATATTGGTCTGTATGAGTAGTAGCACACCACGCGTAATGTAGGTATTTTCTTTACGTTTCCATGGTAACCATGAGCATTTCCTCTTTTCCATTACGTGATTTTTGTTAGACACGAAACAAAAAATATTTTTTTAGGCGACCATGATAAAAACAGCTGTTTTAAGTATCTTTTGACAACCGTAAAGTGTCAATTTGTAGTAGGCATTTGTCCATGATACTTCACGGCCGCATTTACTTCACGGCCGCTTTTACTTCAAGGCCACTGTAGCCACTGGTTTGTTTAAATTGCAAACGGATTTTTATTTAATTTACAACTTTTCTAGACGGCTATGATAAAAACAGCTGATGCGGCTATGACGTTTCAGGAAGGTCACGTGACCAAATGTCATTGGAATATTCAAATAAAAATTTAAATGTGTTAATAAAATTTGTGATATTCGTCTAAAAAACGTTGTTTGCACCTCTGCCAAAAAGTGCTTTTTCGCCCTTGCCTGTTTTCTGATCTCTTTTCTAACACGTTCACTACTTGCAGTTAAAAAAAACTGGCCAAGTTAGCTGTCTCGTCCATGGGTGTGTTGTGTTTTCGAGTTAATTCAAGTGGGGACTCATAGAATCCCGTCAATTGATGCATGTGGTAATAAAAACAATTCAATTGACGTTTTACGAAATATTCAATCAATTTTGTTAAATGTGTAATAACACATTTCACTTTCATCACTAATTAATGAAATCAATTTGGTTAAAGTTTCCATGTTATGTTCATAAAAGTTGAAATTTACCTCCCGATGAGCTTATCAAGGGTTAGAAAACGAAGTGTTCGGCAATTTCGTGCCACAACCATAAAATAACAACTTCGGCACCCCATATTTTGAAAACGTGTTAAATCTGTAGGCCGACGAAAGCGTATCTAGAATCAATTTATGTTGGCAGTATAGCATATTTGTGTTTCCCCCGAGATATACAGATATCAGGGCGGGTGTGCAACCTCTGCTTCTGAATATTACATCGCATAAGATATGTCTATCTACTCCTGAGAATCCCTCCCATCCTCGGGCCACCCAGTTTTAGATATTGTATCATAAATCCGAGACCTCCTGGCCGCCCTCATTTTCCTCCTTCCTCCTACCGCTGTTACTGCTACTGCATACAAGCGTGGAGGAAATTCGAACATCAGAAAAAGTTATGCATATTTAGAACGTAAACGGAAATTATCCTTTTCATGAACCTTTTCTGTTTACGGTTATTGATGAGCCCTTAGAACGTTTTGAGGTCGAACAGGGACGACCCGCGAGAATCACCGTCTAACCATCGATTGGAAAAGAAGCATAGCTTTTCCGATAAGAAATATCGAACAACGCGAAATGGCCGCTGAGCTTTAAAATATTGAATATATTTTCCCCAAAAATATTTCCGCCTGTAAATATTTTTCGTGTTATGCCATTACTCCTAGCGAGACATAAATAATTCTTTCTGAAACACATGTTTCTCTACGCTCTCTTTCAAAAGTATTCCTGTTCGCACCATTAAGTAATAGCTTTTCAAACGTAATAAATTCTTTTGCTTTCGAGTGATACTGTTTTGATATACAATTTTAGCGTAGTTGTCCCTTTAACGTTTAAGGGACTTTGACTCCGCCGTGAAAGGAATATTGGCTTGGGTTACTGGAAACTTTATACTCAAGAAGGGGGATTTATGGTGCATTTAAAACGCGACTTTTTTGTCATTCTGCAAAGAGATTTTTGATTTATGCAAATTTTCTTACGTCGATCCAGTGACGTTGAAAATGTAGAAATCTGAATTTTAAAAAGAATTAATTTAGTTGTCGAAACCGTAGACTTTTCCAGTCCACGTTTAGTATACAACTATATAATCTATCAATTATTTATATGTTTGGACAAGGAAAATATTATACATAACACACTGACGTGAATTATCATTATTCACTAGCGAATAATGAAATATGGGAATGTTTCTGGGCTTATATTGCATTACATCTGCCACTATCTTATCTTTGCTTTTATTTTTGGAAATATTTCTCACCCCTTCCGACATCGTTAGGAAATTCGCAGAATATAATACGAAGGCTAAACACTTACAAATCTTGTGCAACACATCCCTCATCCTCTTCCATCTGGTCAAAAAAATTTAGAAAGTTTTCAGGAAAAAAGGCAAGGCAAGGTCTTCCTTCTCCTTATGAATATTTTTCTCACCGCTTCCGATTTCCTTGGAAATTTCCCAGAATGTAATATGAAGGCTAAACACTTGAAAAATATGTACCAAACATCCCTCATCCCCTCCCGTCTAGTCAAAAAAAATTCAGGTAGTTTTCAGAAAAAAAGGCAATTTCAATCTGGTACGAAAATTTTCTCAAATAATTTTTTAGCTTTTTTTTCGTAAATTTGTCTCATTGCCTGTCTCACTTTCTGCCTCAATGTTTGACTATCTATCTGACTACCCATCTACCTGCTTCTCTTTTACCTCCCTTTCTTACCTACAGGACGGGATATATTTTCCCAGACGCTCCTCTTATTACGTATTCTATGAAATTTTTGTGTTTTCTGTTTTACTTTTTGACTTTGCATTTCGTGTAGATGTTTCCAGACAAGCAAAGTACTTACGTCTAGAAACTTTTATAACTAATTTGTAAACAATAAAATTATTTAACTCTTAATAAAAAATTCAAATATAGCAAAAAAAATTTGCCGTGAGCTTAATATTCTTTGCATTTTTTTGCTTTAATAAATTCATAAAACATAAACTGAAAGTACTGGGAAAGAATATTCAATAATGAATGTTCTTTTGAGACGTCCGTCTAAAAAATCAAGCAGTCTTTCCTGCTTCATTAAATATTACTAGAGACGCGAGCAAAAGCATTTTTACATTAGCCAGAAAGCCAACTGAATATGTAATCAGACTCCGGTGAGACGAGGCCAGCCAACAACCAACCGAGACCTCCTCAAATAAACATGAAGTTTTTATTTCTAACAAACTCCGGGAAAAAGTGCTCTTTCCTTCAGACGTAACACAAATACGTGAACCATTTTAAATTACAAATTATTATTTCTTGTTTCTAGAACTTGTTTGAATAATTAATTTTTCCTTACAAAAGTTTTCGTAATACCGAAATTAATAAATTATTACATTCCTAACAGGAGTTTTTATATTCAGTCAACACGACCTAATATACATCGAGTCATGATAGGTGCCCACTTTTGGATTACAGTTCTTTCTGGTGTTGCATTGAGACAAATATAAATAATAAATATAACGATCGAGGGATAGGTTTTGGTTTAAGTTTTTTAATTTATCAGACATACAGTAAATCTTAAAAAATCTTAAAAAAGCACAAAGCCCCTGAGTTGAAATTATTCAAATGTGATTGCTTTTAATCAAAATCAAGAACTTTCTTCTTTACGTCACATTTAACCATGAAATTATTACGAGATTATATTTTATTTCCGTAGCTTATTAGAACGATGAGTCATGACGAGTGACCGTATTACGGTTTTCTTTTCAATTAAACATAAGAAAAGGTTTTCTCTGTTGACTTCGATTCCGTACTTATAAATACTTTTCATTGAGGTAACCTTTCAACTCAAATACAAAACCCAATATCATGACATTCTTTCTTTCCAATTTTAACCATCTTTCGAAGGCACATATTTAATTACAGAACATCAACGTGAGCTTTATTTGGCGTGTTATTGGCAGAATAAGATTTAAATCGTTCAACTTTCTCTACGTTTCAGTCTTTCCGCCCACTTCAACTCGTCATTAGAAGGAAAGGCGAATAATAAGGAAGGCCCACGATCGATGTGTGTTCCCTGGCAACCCTCAAAGTCAGTTAATGAAACAAGATTTTTCACGACAAGCCTGTTAAGAATGAAGCCCGGGCATATTGTTACTTTTAATAGGAAACACCGCAGCCGGAAAAAAGCGGCTCTAGGGGTCGGATTTTTAAATCAATTTTAAAAGAGGATCCAGTTGTGATCTGATCCTTGAGCAAAATTATCATTTACACGTGCAGCAGGAAATTCCTGGACGTTGTAAGCCCCCGTTCTCTTGCAAACAACTCCTGCTGGTACACAATGCTAATCCTGCTCTCAGAGCAGTTAATACTGATTAAGATTCCTTGTGTGTGTCCGTGGCTAATTAACAGTACCTTCTCTCCTCTCTTTCTCACTCAACTTCTCGCTTCATCCCACGCAACGATCACTCTTTCCTAATTGCTCTTTCTTTCCCGAGACTTCTGGATCGTATATCTTACTCAAGATACCATGGGTCATTCTGTGATTTATTACAGTGGAGAACGATTTAATCATATTTTCGTCTAAAGCTAACAGGGTGGAATTTAGGAAAAATTCTTTTTTTATTTCATGAAATTTGTTTGCAAGTTTAATCATTTCGTCGTGTAAGGTTATAAATTACAGAGAAATAAATTTTGGGTTCTAAAACAGAGTTAGCTCGGTTTACATCTGAAAATTACTCATAAAGGAACGTTCTAAGCGAAGTACAGCAAAGCGCTCTAACTAAGACGAAATATTGAAAGCCAATCCATCAAACAAGAGGGTTCTAATTGAATATCAGCATACACGTCTAAACTCTATAAAAGCTCGGGAGATTGTTAAGGGATCGAGCTTAAATTCTAGGAACATAGAACCTGGAAACCAACTGGTTAATTATTCTATTTTAAAAAAAAGGTCTATATCACGCATTATTTTTTTATATGCGCTTTTCAAACTTTAATGTCCATCTACAGAGTAAGGGTTATAGGGACTCTTCAATTAAATAGTTTCTAGTTTAGGATAAATCTAGTTGCCACAATAATAATTTTCTGCTACCTCAAAAGGTTATTAGAGCGAGTCGGATTGGATAACATACATGAAGGAGTACGAATAAGGTTAATGCGAAACTTGTAGGATTAAATGTATCCCAGCAATGTCATGAAACGCTTCTATGAAAAGGATTTTTCTTTTTCCAAGCACCCTTAAATTCCATATTTTGTGTAAATAGAATTATTCACAGTTTAAAGAGAATGTTATGAATTAATTTTAAGATAAAAATATTTGTCCTGAATATCTGCGATTCTTTGAATAATCAAGTCATTGCTGAAGTGTTCCTATTGCTACTGAATTTAATAAAACAAGGTGTCCTGAAACTTACCTCCATTCTCTGCATAATGCGGAAGCACTTAAAACTTTTAAAGTGTTCTAAAAAAAAAACCCTTGCAATGCAGTAATTCCATTATTTACTATTACCTACGATTGCCGCTTTCGTCCTTATTTTCGGATATACTTTATAAGGCGTTGTGAACTACGATTATGGGTCCTTTTTAATTCTGACCAGTCTAAGATGGAATCCTCTTTGGACTGGTGCAGTCCTTAGGACTCTATTGAGGGCGAGTTTTGTGTTTCATATAGGTCTGGATGTTCCCAAACTTTTCTAAATTGTCTTCCCTTCTTGGCGTGATCTTGGTTGTTGTCTGAAAAATAAAAACTTGTATAGAATTTGTCCATGGGTTTGTGTTAACGCACTGCTAGGGGGTTTCCCAAGTCGAAGAGGTTTTCGGGATAGAGGAGATAGGAAGATACTTAAAAAATTTTGCTTGTGAACGAGGTTCTGGTTTAAGGATTCAGTGTGAATAATTGGGGGCGGAAGCAAAATTGTTCAGGGGAAAGCATGAAGAAAGCAGGCGATGGGTTTTTGAAGAAAAAGAACGAGTCTTGCGCTGGGTCGGGATAAGGAGGAGGGGATTTAATTTGGTGGGAACTAGAACTTTGGTATTTTTTAGAAATTTCATGTCGGTGGGGTCAGTTCAAAAGTCAGGTTCCAAGTAAGGGTAGCCAGGAATGGCAGGGTTTGGCCAGTTTTTGCTATTGGGAGTATATTTTGAAAGAAAACTTAATTATTCTTTTTTCTGTGCATTTTGAGACGCAGTCTTTCTCCTGCCCTTCCTATTGTTCCCGTTTTGTCTTTCCTCATCCAAGCACACCTCAAAATATGACCAGTCACTCATCTTATTAGCCCCTCTATGGTTTTAATTTCGAAATATTATTTAACCATCTACTATCCTTGCGATTTGCAACATGCCCTTCAAAATTTGACCGTATAGCAATCAATGCTGTTGTTCAAGAATCAAAATAAAATAAATCTAATTATAGTGGACCTAGATAGAGGACAACCAGGGACGATCGTAGTAAAGGATGATTCCAAACTTTTTTTTTAAATGCAAATATTCAAGTACACAAAAAAGTAGAGAGCAACTGATGACTCTATTATTACAAAATGCTTGCGTCTGTATTAGTTTTTCTTCAGTTTTCCAATTTAATGAATTCTACAATTTTCTCTAATTCCTAAAATTTCAGGAAACGCTTAAAAATATCTTCGTCTTTGTGTTCCATGCGATTTTCAGAAATATTTTCCATTTGTTGATTTATTTTCCTAAAATTTTAGTGAATTTTCACACCTTTTCAAATGCGGTGTTAGAATGCGCACCTCCATAATAACATTACGTCTTCGCACCATTCTGCGTCTTACCCCTCTTTGAATTAAGGCATGATAATGAATATATGATAAGGGTAGGCAGTATATTTACCGACCCAGTTCAAGTTGCTCTTTTGGGAGTAAAATTCAATTGCAACCCTTTGAAAGTGACAAGCTTGAGACCTGACATCATATTACACACCGAGTTCTACGACCTTCTGCGTCCTCCATCCCTTTCCGATGAACGCAAAACGCGGGTTTCGTTTTCGCGGGCACGTAACTCCTGCTTTGTAATTCGAATCGCCCTCGCTGTGTTCTAATTAGCGAAAAGTTGCTAAGACGCCGTTGTTTGTACTGTTAACTCGCTGCACACGCCTACTCTTACTTTTTACTCAAGCCGGAGCGAGAAAGGGTGCATTTTCGCGGATCAGGGGAAATACTTGAGAAAATCCAAAGCGAACGCAGAAGAAGATGGAAGAATAATTAAAACAAGGAGAAACGAGATAGAGCTGTGTGTTTTGTTGAACCAGGTAAGGTTGCACGCAGTCCGTGCGGGTCGTCTTAATATTTAGCCTCTTAAGGAAGGGTGGAATCAGCACCCTCTTGGGGAAAGTTATACTAATTAATGAAGGGGGTTAAGGTTGCTAAATACTTCGAGAAATGTTTGGAAGAAGGATTATTGCCTCTGTTTTTCTAATGATGATGCATTGCTCTGCAGATAATACGGAAAACCACCCTCGAATTAATACAAACTCGATGCGAATTTTCCTGAAACTATTAACGTGTTAAAAGGAACCAGTAGGCATCGCGTTTACGACTTTACAGGATTAAAACGTATTAAGTATCACAATTTTCAGATAGTTACAACTCAATGGTAAATAATTTAATTAATGAGAAGTGGCTCTGAGCATATCTACTCCAATTCGATTCTAGGCACAGGTTCGTTAGTCGTAAGTCTTCATCCTGCTTGTTCAACCCTCCAGACATGTTTCGTTTAAATTTTTACCTGAAAAATTATCATGTATGAAACAATGGTAGGCTTCAAGAGAGATTTAAAATTTCTGTCTAAATTTTTGAAATTTCTTTACTTAGGAAGCGGTTACTAGGTGAACTGATCGAATTTCATTTTCTCCTTTTCTGTTGAATGTACGCAGACAAACAAAATACGACGCCAGTAAACAAAATCTCATTTAGAAAACAGTATTTCTTCGTACACTTTTATAGCTTTGCCGTAGTTTGCATACGTTATTGCTAAGCTACCACAGTGTCTAACCGCCAGCCGCCAGAATGAACAAGAGTTCTGCTAAACTTCATCGTTGGTCCTGGCAAAATTCCGAACAAAACTTCACTGGACGGTTGCTCAAAACATGGGGTAGTTTTTAATTAAGGCAGCTCAATGAGCGCGTTAAGAATTCCTAGCATTCCTACTTGTTCTAATTGTGTCACACACGAAAAGTTGTCCTTTTCTTTTATAGGAAACAGCAGTCGCAGGACAAGGAAGGACGTTACGGTCCGAACTAAGTTTACAGATAGCTCTAAGCACATTTTAAAGAAATGCAGATATGCATTTAATTAGTGATATTAAATTATAAATTCTAATTATTCCCCTGAGGTCGCTTAGAAAAACTTATGAAGTAATAAGAAGGAAAAAAATTCCTCGTTGAAGTTGAACTGAAATATTGGGAAGTGGTCCGAGTTTCGTAGATTCTAAGCCAAAAATTAAAGTTTGTGGGTGGCTGTGGCTGTTAATTTAGAATATGTGAGGTTTTATAACATAAATTGTGTTCTTTGTACAAAACGCTCGGGCGTCTATAATTCTTCTCTGCTTCGTCTTTATGCTGGGCTAAGTAATGACCATAAAATTGTCTGCATACTATGGAGCTACTTAGCCTTAACCCATCGTGCAGTAATATATTAAACAATTCTGGTTCTGGTAATATCTCGTATGAAACACATACTCCTGCATATCTAACATAAACCTACACTTTGCGAAAGCAGGTGATTATTTTAAAGAAGAGGTTGTGAAAAAATATTCTGACTGGTTATGATACCAAGTGAAGGATTCTCTCTCCCAACACCCTGTACAATGATAACAGTATAACACTTTTTATTAAACATTATTTCGTTTTACATTCGCGATAATCTCTTTAAATAAATCGATAACATGACTCTTTCAATTTATCTGTCTGTCTGTTTTAATATTTTACACTTTGTCAATAATTCGCTTCATTCATGCCAAGAGACCACAAATCAAGTAAACCTACCCAATTGAATACAAGCGAACGAATAGAGCTTACCTTTAAGTTACCCTATGGTAACTATTTATAAAATTTTCTTCATATCCAAATAATTTCAAGCCACTTACGTTTGAGAATTCCCTAAAATCCTCTTCTTGTATTTGGTTTGACTTATATAAAGTGTCATCAAACTAAATATATAAATATGTTATGTTTATTTATTAATCATCATATTGTGACAACATAAGCTGTTTCCTTATACATTTACCAAACTTAACTAATATTTCAGCACTTGTCTTAATTAATACCCCAGACGTTGTACCAATCGCCACATATATCTTCCGAGTCCAATTGTTAAATTGTTCCCTGGGTTATATATCATTCCCTATGCCCCGAAGATAGGATGATGCATGGAGTTAGAATTCCCATATATCCTCTCGGTTGAAGTGTTGAGCCCACTATATTCTATCCATGTATCACCGCAAAAGATTCCATAAAGAGAACATGATAGAATAAGAGTTGTTAAAATTTAATAAGTAAATGGCTGAAAATTAGTAAGCGTTTCTAAAAGGTACTAGCACACGTACAAACAAGCCGTTAGACTGTAACCAACCGTAGTCTAATTTTCCGGTTAATAAATCCATTCTAAACGTCGACTCTAGATGGTCTTTATACGAACATTTCAGGGTTTATATATTCATGGAAGCGCTCTAAGATTAAGACGAGCCATGGCCATCTGTGATGTGTGTTGAGGGATTAAGCCGTACTTAGGGCATGATGGAAAATGTTTATAATTTAACGGAGCGTCCCAATTTGCAAATCCGAGAGAGCCTCATCGCAAAGGCAAACGGAATCGCGGAAATATTTTTCATTTTCCGATTGCTCTAATCCTTCTGCATGTCTGATCAAGTTCTTTGAGGGTAAAGACGTCTTTAGCACTCGATTGACCAGGGGCGTTTGATCTCGCCCACTTTTTAACTGATTGCCAATTTCTAAGATGTTTGCATTTGCTCTTTCCTTGGAAGACGTTCGATGGAATTAAAGCGAGCAAAATGCACAAGAAAAGAAAAAAAGTTAAGAGGAAATATCGTATCGGATTCGTGTACCTTTAAAAACGCAATCAGATAGCTATTCGTGATCTTCCGTCCTTTTCGAGCACCGCAGCGCGGCGAGCGGCGACCCGCGTAACTTCAGTGCAAGATTTAATTAAATCCAAGTCTTGATTTATTGTCGCTTGCGTCGCCCTCCGCCCCTCGCGAGTCCTTTCGCCCCTTTTCCCTAATTTTGCCTTGTTGTTTACGCCTATATGATTCCACTTTATCCCTTGCATCAATTCCAAATTTATGTCTGAACAAACAACCCCTTTTTTAAGCTTGCAAATTTCAGATTTAAAATGTTTCCTTAAAAAAAAGCTCAAAGCTCAGGGTCTCGAGTTGGCGCTTTGAAAAGCGTCTAAAAATCCGGGGGTATTTATAAAGCAGGAAACCAGTAGCAACCCCGACATCCGCTAAAGACTCGGCTGGTTTACCTATAAACTACCCTTAATTCCGACATCCCTCTAAATTACAATCCCCATTCTTCCAGCTTACTTTATTTTCCCTTTACCTTGTGCAGGGGTAACTAAATAACTGCCCCATTATAGCGTAAGCGCCGTTGATAGAGGGCGCCCTAGAATTAGGTCTTGTTGCCGAGGTTGTAAGGGCGCAGATTTTTAAGGCGCCCAAACGTACAATATATGCAAAAGGATCGCGGGATTTACATATACATGTGTTTTATGGTTCAATTGGCCTATACTTTAGGATTTCCCTCTTTTTATTTTAATTTGCTTTTATAGCACTGTTTTTCTTTGTAACGAAATACCTTAAGGAATTGTAAAACGTATTACTATAAACCTACTCAATTGTACATCGGCCACGTTACTATAAAAACAAATTTAAACGTTTTAAACATTAACATAAATAAAAGATTCTAGTTCTCAAATGACAGTACTATTAGTTGACAATCCTTAAATTTCAAAAATAAAACTACAAGTCTTTTTAAATTTCATGATTAGTTTCTTTACGGGTAATATCTATATAGGTTTAATATTTCCTGAGAAGCTTTTTTGTAACAAAATACGTAGCACCTTCTCCCCCCCCCCCACTTCTTTTTGGAAATTTAATAGCGTCGCGGTACTCTTCTACTGCTTTTAAAGGTACAACTTCATAAACCAAATATAGACAGTAATTAAAATTAAATACAGTCCACAAAAGAACAATCTTCAAGGAAGAGGGCGGTGAAGAGAAATAAAATTAATCTGGAAGAAATGGGAAGAGATAAAATTAAGAATTAAGGGGTTTTAACTTTTATCCTGGTACTGAAGACGCCAAGAGTCAAACTGATAAACAAAACAGAAAATTAATGGAAAAGCCTAACCGAGGAAGAAGAAAGGTATCAAAAAAAATTTTTTTTGAAAAACAAACGCTACAATTTTCTGGATAATTATCCTACGCTGTATTTTTCGCAACACTCAGTATTATGAAAAGTGTTCAAAAATCGAAACTTTTAATTTAAATCTTCCTCATTTTAATGCTGTAGAGTAAGGAAATTAAATTGTCTACATTTTATGAAATTCTGTGGGTCGATATCGCGGGCTTGGGGTTCATATCTGGGGTTTGAGGTGGATATGAAGGGGTTTAGGGCGGTGTTGTGATCCCAAGCGGGAATCTCGCGCCTTAACGTTGTGTCGGCAACATCTGGTTCGCGACAGATGTTTTCAGCAGCCTGGAGGAATACAATAATATATAAATATGACATTTTTCTGGGAAAAGAAAAATTCTTCCCGCGAGATTACATTGCATATGGAAAATTAAAGGTGTCTCTTGCAAAAATTATATTTTGATTGTCTTTTCAAACAGTTCAATTCCAAGTTGTAATGATGTAATAAAAAGTTGAACAATGTTGTTGATGGAATGCTAATTATGACAGAGTGCAGCAAATTCCGGCACTTGCGCGTGCAAACATGATTCGGTTTTACCTCCGCAACCCCTAAATATCAGGGACGAGTTCATATTTGTCGCATTCCTTGATCATAAACTAGTGCCAACTATGCATTACTTACATTTTGTAATTAATTATCACATTCGATGCAAGTGTTTGCTGCAGGAATTTTACCGTTTCATACGAAAACGACAACAATGTCGGCGGTTCTTGAAACGAAAAAAAAGAAAAGCCATTAATTTGGCAAGCCGTTAAAGAAAAGTTGCTCTAGTTGTTTTAATTTCCACCAAGGCACCCTCTGTGGAGTTTTAACTACCGTCTTAATTACCCCTGAAAATGAACACCTTATTCTCACTTCTTGACTTCTTGCCCCTTACGGTTATTAACAGGGGAAAGTTTTTATGGGTTCCACTTAGATGTTATTATAAACGCGATAATCTTAATATCAGACAAAAAAGATCATCTTTTTTTATTTTAAATCATTTTTATATCTAAGAAAACCTCAACTATTTTATAATTTGCGGTAAAAAAAGTCGATAAACTTTTGTCTTTTTATGTCTTCTATTTTAATCAGATCGTAGGATAAAAATAATATTTAGTTGTAAATATCTTTTAAAAAAAATCTAATACCTATGTGAGCGGCAAACATTAAATTAAAAGGGGTTGTAAACTTAGCAGCCATCGTGCGACGCTGATCTAGACTAAAGCAAAGGAAGAGCAACTTGTCAGTAATTATTAATTAACAGCACGAGCTTTCAGCCAGCTTTCTGAGCTTTTACCGGCTTCGGCGAAGCTTTACGTCTCGTATAGCAGAATATGTAATATGAAGAACGTAGGAAACTGGCTTTTAAGGCTCGCTTGTATAAGACCCAATCCGAACTAGGTTGAGTCGTACGAACGTGGCGAATAAGGCTTATATTTCGAAACCCCATACAATATGGTATAAAGATTTCTAACAATTTCTCATTAGGGCGCAATAAGCTACTGATTGTCATTTATTTTCTACGCAATTGTGAAGCTCTTGTCTGTTAGAAAGGAACGTGTTCAAACACGTCAGATAAATGAGTATAATTATGCCCGCTTTGCTCTCTTCTCTGATGTTCAAGACAAAACTAATTATTTGATTTATTTACATGCTTTGAGATATGAAATATGTACGCTTGTTTACTCTTGACTTAATTATTTTCAAGAATCGTTAATAAAACAATTAGGGTTCTGGTAGACAATCATGTACAACCTCAAACAGCCTTCAATACTAACTTTTGTTTGTCTTTATTTGAAGCCCTTACCAAAAAATACAAGAATTTTAACCACATATACCATACACAATTCGATACGACCAGGATATCGTATTCTGAAGCAATATTTGAACTTTAAAAAAATCAAATTAAAGAACTCCTACATTTGAACAACTGGTACCTAGGAATTTTGCTGGTACACTTGCAGACCCATTCATAAGACCCACCTCTCTACTTGCTGAACGCTGAATTAGCCATTTCATGAGCCACTAATAATTTTTTTTTAGTTTAACAAATCCTAGAAATGCAAAGTCCCAAGAAGGATTATTTAGAAAATAAAATGCACGATAATAGGCAAAAATCCAATTGGTCGAATACGTCTTGCAGAGAATGGTAAACCAATTTATTGTAAAAGTCGCAAAGTACAAGTATCCAAGATGCTGGATAAATGTTGAGTTAAATACAGATCAGGAGATAAAAGCAAGGACTGAAATAACACTTAAGTGCTTTTATTAAATTTACTGTATTTTCTAACAACTGCTTACATCTTTCAATTCGAATAAAATTCGTAAAATGTTAGTTTTCTACATTTTTATATCATTCTTGATTTTAAATAAACTATAGTAAGGAAAGTTGAATCCCCCCAGGAGGGGATAGTAACAAAGAAAATCTAAGCATAGCAAAAGAGTGAGCAACGCCTAAATAAAGATATGAGTAGGTAATATCTAAAAAAAAAGAAAAAACCATCGCCGTTGATATTAAAAGGAAATCTAGGATACTCAAAATATTTTTGCACATATGGGATCTACCACAGACGCTGCTACCAGCCACCTATAACATCCCAGACTCCCAGACTGTTTCTTTGT
The DNA here is from genome assembly GCA_963082805.1 of Hemicrepidius hirtus. Lineage (NCBI taxonomy): Eukaryota > Metazoa > Arthropoda > Insecta > Coleoptera > Elateridae > Hemicrepidius > Hemicrepidius hirtus. The sequence continues at coordinate 6,213,787 of OY720161.1, read as the reverse complement.
TTGTTTTCTGTGGCATAGGTCTTGGTATGCGAATCCCTGGCAATTGTAAGAAAAATTTCAAGAAATACAAAGGGTGTCCAATTGTCCAAAACCTGCAAGAACTATGTCTGCCTTGACCTGTATATTCACGTCAATATGACGTTTGGAAGGTCACTAATCCCCTATAGAGGTAGACATTCCTTCAATTAGTCAAAGCTCTAAATTAGAATGACATAATAAATTTTAATTTACTTTAATATTAAAAAATCTCGAAATTTCCATTAGCGTGAAGCCTTGATTATCAATTAAGAATTAGGTTCGTGTTCCGAAACCCCAAACTGCCAGAGAAATAGCACGATGTGCTATATTTATCCAAACGCACTTAAAAAGATCTGAAAGAATAAAGAGAACGGACGCGCGGTGCCAATTATATATTTTCCTAGAAATATTTCAAGATGTGTTCTTAAAATATATTGGAATTATTCCCTAAACGTACCTACTGTGAAAATCTTTATATAAAGTTAAAGAACTGAATCTTTTTATTTTTTTTGCAGTCTATCAAAAATTCCAACGTAATTCGAGCCACGTCGACTCTATATGAATTTTCGTATTAGAAGCAACTTGTCAGCCGTTCAAACTGACCCTTTTGATATTTGATCGGGGTCAAGATGAGGGCGAATACCTTAAGTCGCCCTAAAGGCCAATTTAGCTACTTGCGAAACTATCCTGAAAGTTCGGGCACACGCAATTCCGGGCGCGCATTTTGACGCCCGTTACAGTTTTGATAGGAAAAAAGGGCTCACGCTTTATTTGCAGAAAATCCAACGAGAATATCCCATACTTTGTTCCAGATATTTCGCTAATAGTTTAAGTAATGTTCTGCTCCAAGATCGCTGACAGGCTCGTGTTGAACGTGATTATTTCACGATTTGGCCAATAGAGATTGTCCACAACTGGTCACGTGACCGTCGAATACGAAACAACGTCTCTTTTAATATGTCAAGTATATCCGACACGTTTTCATGAATAAAATCAAACAAACTTTCAGACGAATTGATTTTCCGCATAAAATGCATTTCTTTATTTTAAATTTTCTAACCAACCCAATGGGGAGAACCTTCATAAAAAGTTTACAATTTTTTTGTGTTGCGATCAAAAATGTTCCTCGGAAATTCCTAACAATATTTCCACTATTAAACCTTTTAACCCAAAAACTTCTCCGCCGCGTGTTTTATAAATCCTCTAATCCCCAAGGCAAAAATCCTTAGATGTGACCACGTAATATATCCGAAAACGAGAACACAGAACAGAAAAGTTTCGCTTAAAATTCAAGCTGTTGAGTGCTTTTTACCGGACAAGGGAAGTGAATTTACAATACAGAATGGAGATCCTCTCTTTACACCCCCAAGCGCATCCCTGGGCTGTCCACCCTCACGGGATTTGTAAGCTGACGCCGCCGACATACGAGCCAAGACGTCCGGCTGCAGCAATGTCTACTTTGATAAGCCATTTTCCGACCAAGTTGACTTTTATACAAAAGGTTATTCAAATTTTCAAGGAAATTACGTAATTATGATAATGTCCTAAGAAGAAAATTATTTTAAAACAATTTGAAAATTAAAAAATTTTCGTTTATACCCGAATCCTTAAATTTTTAATTCTTTGCTTTGTAACACCTTTTTGTAATGGGGGTTCACATAGAATTTTTTTGATTACAAGAATGGTTTTAGAAAAAATGGTTGAAGTAAATCAGAAAAGTCACAAACGCGATCGGTCAGAATTAAGTTTTTTTTTATTACAAGCTTGTGGGAATTTTATACCTTAGCTGCTAGAAAGGAAATTGCATCTCGCGGTTTCGTCCCTTTTTTTCCCCATATACGGTCTCAAAATTATTTTCAGTTCATATAGATTATTATTTTTGAGTTTCTACCCTGTGCTTGTAAGGTTTAAGCTTTTGTTTACGAAACCGTTAGTTCGCTGTTGTAATATTCCTATTCTAACAAGCAATTCAAACAACCGGCGGATGTGCAACTGAGATCGTTTCAAAAGCTCACTTAAAGTTGAGACTTGCATTTATATTAAGCAAAGTTGGTATGCCGGTCGTTCAGGATTCTGGGAAGTCGCCGTTGGCCAGAGAGAGCGTTGCCAGGCGACGCTACGGACTCCGGGTTACTAACATCGATACGTCGATGTCGAATTCACAGATTAGTCCCATTTTACACATTTCAATTGCTAATCGGTCGCTGGGACCCGCGTGTTGGCAAGATACTTCGTGGCCGGACTTTAAAATTACAATGAGATGCCCGGAAGACCCGGAATCCCAACACCTTCTGCACGAATCGTCTGCGTTTCCCTTCTCCGGTTTTTAAAATCCTTCGAAAGTTACTCGAACGCCCGCGTAAATTAATATTTAAACCCTTATTAATTAATCCCATCAACGGTCTTCATATCCCTTCCTGAGGATGAATTAATTATAAGCGCGAAACGTAGTTGAAACTTTAATTGCGAAACGGTGCAAGTTTCCACCCGTCGATTGTATTAAAGTTAAACTACTTGAAGCGACTTTTTTTTCTTTTGAGAGCTTCTAGAGGATGGAAAACTACTTCATATTAAACTGACCGTGTTGCAAAATTCGATTCGCGAAGTAGTTGAGAGAGACAAGGTTATCTGCCATAAGAGAACGAAAAGGTCGGACGGATTCTTGATGGCAAACTGACCGTGCGATAGAATCGTAAAAGTTATAGATTGCACTAGAGATTATCAGCCGTTATGGGTTGTCTCTTGGTCATTTTTGTGTTTCTGGAAAATTGCTCAAGTCATCTTGGCGACTTTACGATTTATGATCTTAGGAAAAAAGTTTTGTTCGTTTTCTTCTTTAGATAACTTATATTATTTTTACGATTTATATGTTTTGATGAATTGGCTCAGCCTTATTTACACAAGATTCCACGCTCGCTAAGGCCCAAGACAAAATAATCACTAAAAGGGTCCTTTAATTTTCTTTCGATCAAGATCCTACTGATACATACACAAATCATAGGCCCAAGTGATTTGAAGGCAAGATTATTTAAATTTGTAGGCCCTCTCTTCAATCCAGAGGTCCTCCTAATTATTACTGACAGGAGAAAAATCACCTAGTCCGTCTCTGTCCAGGTACCAGATTTATATACAGAAGTGAGTAGAGTCCCCAAACTGTCTATAGATTCCTGCTGTAGAAGAATTCCTATTCGAATATGCATTGCTTGCATCAATTTGGAAAACAAAATTAAGAAAATAATTTTTGGAGAGAACCAATATTCTCTAGAGCTAACGGTTATGGATAAAGATTTGTACAAGATTCAAATAAAGAAAAACAATTTCCAGTGATTTAAAGATTCTAATATTGGCAAGAATTACCGAATACGGACTTTTATGCTTTAGTACAATAGACACGATTTTTGTTTCAGCGTTTTTGTAACTTTTAATACAAAACTCCATTGATAACACTTTATACAAAAGCATCACACAACAATGAAGGTAACAGACGGAAAGTCTCTCACGGGATGCGATCAATCAATTCAGGTTTCATCAATCAGATTGATAACAAACGGGAAGTGACGCCACCAACACCTAAAGTGTTGCTAACAAAGCCCAAATTGATGGATGAACTAAGTAACTGATTCTGGAAGGCCCAGTCTGTGAAATTCTAAACGATACCGGCGGAAAATTAAAATTACTTCGTTCAAACATTTATTAGAAATTAATTGCTAGTTTTGCAGACCGGTAGCTAATTATTCTTAGTTTTAGAATTTAATCAAAAGAACAAGCAAACATTTCGAAGAATCCTTTGAGTAATTACTTCAAACTTCTCTCCCTACAGGATCGATTTAAATTTGGACTCAAAAAGGAATTCAAATATCCTTTACATGGCTACAATCTGCGTTCGATTACAAAAAGTTGAGGAATTCGCTCCTTTGATCAAGACTTTAATTTATTTAATACAGTGCTCGTGTTATTGGGGGGTACCCTCATAGTGTACGCTGCATTGTTTATTTCGGCAACCATAAAATATAGTTGTATTTCAGAAGTTTGCTGGGGCTGAAGAATAAGGTTTGAAACCAGCCAAGCGCGTTTTACGAGAGATAAAGCAGAAACAGTGTCGAAAGAAGGTGACGCTTCCGCCTGAAAATAAATAACGCAGACGAAGGCGGCTTCTATGAACTTTTATGATGCACAAATTAATTACTTTTCCGTCATACAGGGTCGTTTAAAACTTGACGCATTTTTAAACGTCAGAACTTCATAAGAACGGTAAATTTTTCACATGTGACGGAATTACCCCAATAAAAATAACCGTTTTGCAAACTCAAGATCTTTGGGTTGTTGTTTAAGATTTTTTTAATTACGTAGGTAGTCAAGAATGTTGAGAATTTGGAAGTAAGGGTTGAAATGATACATCTCTGATCGACCCGCAGCCACGACAGCGAATCTAAAACAAGTCACGCGGAAATTTCGGGTAGGAATGCAAACGAAATTTGTCAAATGCCCCCTTTGGTCCTCCTTCAAACAACTCGGCTCTCTTTGCTCGTACGCGCTTTTATTTAAAATGGGAAAGAATAAAAGAAAAGGCTAACTTGGATAATTTTCTTTTTCTGCAAGACTGGGATTAAAATTAAACGGAAACTCGAGAAATCGATTTTAGTTTATAAATCCCCTCAAAAACATTTGTTTTTAATCATAATACGAAAAAGCGAATCAAAGGGGATAAAAACAAGCAAATTACGTAGCCAGTTAGCGGCTGCCCATACACCATTTTATATCTGCTGCAGGGAAAAGTTGGCCATATAACCTAATAAGAGGAACAAAAAGTCCGGAGCTTTAAATCAAGCGATAGACGGATTGTAATTTGCTAATGGAGATTAGTTCTTACTCTGTCTTTCTATTTCCTATCCTTTTTTAACGTTTGTGCTGGTTGTTTCATTTCATCATACCTCTAACGTATAAATTTAGACACTACTCACCAAAAGGGTTAATTGATTTGATTGCTGCTTGAAAAATTAGGGAAAGCACTTCGCATGAACTTTTTTTACAAAAAATTGTTATATTTTAGTTTCAACAGTTGTTATTTTTCTGAAGGGTAGTTTAAAGCTTCTTGGCTCCTTCTTATCTCCTGTTTCTGATAACCACACTTAGTGCTTCTATTTTTCTTCCCATAACGACACTTTCCTGCCTTGTTACGTGCACTATTCCGCAACCACTTTAATTACCCAAAAAAAATTCTATAAAAACGTATTATTGCGGACAATATCTAACGGCATATAAAATTTTTTATGTAACTCTCGTGTTCATGATACCACGTATAAAGTACTGTAATGAGCTAGTTACACGTCTCAAAAAAATTTTAACTTTATTGAAGTACATTATAACGATTTTTTTTGATGAATTTTCCATCCTTTTTCATATTAAAATCTCGGATATTTTAAGTTCAAAAAAACGCTTTATTCTCCCCTTCTTTAACAAATAAAAAAAGACTCAATTTTTACAACACCTCGAAACATTAGCCTTGTAACCGCTGTAATAAGTCCACCTTAAGTCGCAAAGTGCGTGTCCAGGGCAGACCCTCGTAATATATTTCCGCGAGGGTCCACCGAACGACCAGCACTCGATCTTATGGCCAATCAGCCCCACAACCCTTATCTTAAATGTGTCTCGGATTAGACTGTAACTCAACTAGTAACTTTTCCATCAGAAAAACATTGCTTTTCCAGACTGAACCCGTACAGTCTAATACACGATCGGTACACCAACAAACAAGTCCAAAAGTGGGATATTTGTTATTTGCGTATTTGATTTCCGGGCTATCGACCGCTGAGATGAAAGTTTAGATTAGTTTTCTTCTTCAGTTAGTAAATCGGTAGATATATTATTGTTTATATCGCCGTAGTACATATTTTTTGGTAAATAAGTTTGGAAATAAGTTTTAAAGTTTAACCCCTGAATCATTCACCTAAATTGAGATTCGAAGCCAAGAACCAAATACACACAAATACAAACTTATATAAATGGAATCTTATTATAACCGCCTAAAGGAAAATGAAAGCAACTCTCAAGTATCACTCGTAAAATTTAAATGTACACGTAGTTTATTTCCTGGGAACGATTATTCTTTGTCTGAGGTCCCCTACAAAGAAAGCTAAAAATTTAAATTCAGATATATTTTTAAATCCGTTAATGGCGCGTGCGGCTGTGATATCAAACCGACTTTGTGACGTCACATCCGGAAAATCGCAGCCCGTCCGATTCCCCTAGGCCGTGTTAAACGACGCCTTCGACGGAACGTGAAAAATTAACCTTGACGGAAAATGATTTTGAGGAGTTGACAACTTAAAAATTATTAATCGCTTTTGGAAGATAATTAATCACTTTTTTAATCTAACCAGCTTCGTCGGGTGTCTGTTTTTAAAGGATTTTCACCGCAAAGTTAAGAGCCAGTTATGGTAAATTAAATGTGCAAGTGGGTGTAAGATAAGTTGTTGAGTTTTGTGTGGTTTGTGGACTGTTTTTGGTATCAAAACTGTCGTCCGACATCAACGTGCTAGGTTATACAGCACATTGTGCGATCATTTCTTTATTAAATCAATAAGACGGTATCGGAGGGAGTAGCAACTGCCGGGTGGTTATTAAATTACGAAGCCAACCCTGCTACTGTAACCTGCACTCCATTTGCACATGCTACCTCGCATCTGTCGTACATCTCCTATTACCATAAGATGCATGTGTTGTAAATATAAAATTTCAAATTTAAACTCAAAAATGTTTCTTCATTAAATTACTTTGTCGCAAGAGAAAAATCTACCTTTTACGTTGAAAATGTTAATTCGTACTAATTCTTAGGAGAGCTCGCGAGGCTTAACATAAAATTAAATCGTAATGCAGAGAGAAAGCGTTTTAAGACTTCAAAAGTAAAGATTAATTGCATGAATATTCAAATAATTTTGCACTTTTAATTCGAGGGTAGAGAGAAATTTATTACTAATTTATGAAGTAATTGAAAAGCACTTCTTTTAAAAAGACCTACTCGCCCTTAATTTTACCTGCACTTTTATAAACTGAATATAACCCGGAGGGATGTTCCTACAGAAAATAATTAAATTAGAAACATTAGGTTAGGGATCAAAACATAACTTGAATTATAAATAACCGAAACAAGCATTCACAGTAAAAATATTCTTCAAAAAGGGTGATGCGACTGTAGAATACGAATCTAAACTTACTTTTCTACAGTTGATTACGTCTGACTAACCTCAGTTCATTTTATCATTCAGAATTATTAGATAAATGTGACAGTAGGGACTTGCAAGTATATAGACAGTGTTGCCCTTACCAATCTATATTTGAACTCCAAGCGCGGATCTAGAGAAATTTTCTGGGGGGGGGGGGGGGGGTAAATGATCCGGGAGGTACGGATAACCCACAGGCGATGATACAGTATACTCATAATATACAACACGCTTGTTGTATTATATCCTGTATTACCTGATCTGCACAATATCCTCGGCACCATGTACACAGATCTCGGTCCAATGTACACAGACAGCGGCAAGCAATACCGTGTCATGCTATCCATTTTAAATGTTGCCTGCATGTTATGTATTCGTACCAAATAGACCTTTTTCGTCTTTTTTCAACATACCTAAAATTATTCCTAGACGTTCAAGGCCATTGGCATTTAGCATTGGCGGCATTAGATTTCCGGCAGCGCCCGTTATAGGACGGAACTAAACGTAACTAAAAATCTCTAAGCTAGCTATAGGTACAGTTTCGTTTTATAAAAAATATTAACATTAACGAAAATAACTATGGAATTCTTACATTAAGATCTAACCAGTGTCAAAAGATTAATTTATTTGAAGGTTGTAAAGTTCAAAATCAAATTATAAAACAAAATCACTTTTTTCCATTCTTGAAAAATTTTCAATTCTAATATCTCATAAAATCTCATTACGGGTGCTCCACTCGACTCCGCAACAGATTCTTCGGTGGAGTGTAATTGTGAATTGGGGGTGACTATTTATTGTGACATCACCAAGGTGATATGACACCCTGAAAGGTTGCTATAGAGGTGTTCCTTCAGTCGGAAATTTTTGTCACAGGTAGACCGTTCGTTTCAGATGTCTCTCTCATCAAGTTCGCGTTTGTACGGAAAAATGCTCAAAAACCGCTAGAAAATATTACTTCAGTCCCACTTGTTATTAAGCAATAAATTATGGACGTGTTACACACATGAAACAAACGGGGTTGTAATAATGAAATGTGCACATAAATTGTGCTCTTGTTGAAGTTTAAATGATGTGCAGAATGAGCATCAGGTGTGGGTGAAATGATAAGTTATTTGCGTTACATACAAAAATCTCAAATATTTTGTCATTCGCCTACTGTAATAATTCAAAATTGGAAACATTAAGCAAACATAATATCCTAATAAGATTCGCTTTATTACAAGATCAAGTAAACAAGAATAAATTAAGGGTATGTTCGCCAATAGCTTCGGGGCGTTATAAAACAACAAAGAGGGATGATATTGCCCCGATCCCATATTGAAAACGCAACTAAATCCAGCCTTTCATAATCTAACCGGAGTAAAGGTCTACGATTACACCCAAAAACCTAATTCCTTCCAATTTTCCCACATGCTGATCCTTACAACCCTCAAATATGTTTGCATATGTTGAAATCAAAGCCGCCTTTCTCACTGTTTTCTCTTGAACTCATTTCGCTTTACTTCTGTCTCTTTCTCGCCTGCTTTCAGCGTGTACTTTCTTTGTTCTATCCCCGTTAGCTTCAGGCAGCGCTGTTGATATATTAGAATTGTCGTCTGTTCTATTTAGTTTTATATTCCCGATGCCAAAAGAACGTTTGTCCCCATCCACCCCCTTTGTTTTCCGAACGACTCCCACTTCTCGGTCTACAATCACCCGGAACAACCGAAGAGGTTAACCTGGAATGAGAGACCGAATTACACCCGAAAATTTTATGAATTCGTGTTATAAATCATTAAACTTAAGAGTTAGATGAAAGTTTTAGTTAACCATTAGTAAAATGATTAACAATTTGTACTGTAAAATGTTATTATGCAATCGGTCTTACGCACAAACAATCCGAGGTGTAGGCATACCTATAATACATTCTGCAGGAATGAAACGTTGAGAAGGTTCGAACTCGCGCACTAAATTCAAAAACAGTCGGTCTAAATTGGCAGAGCCTGTCCAATAGTAAAAATCCTGTCAATTTATCGTCACAATCCCATGATCCCATCAACCCTTTTAAACTGGCTCCTAATTCTTTACTACTAGGTAAGAATTTTATCGCCTACTTTTTGCTAGTGCGCATCTTTCATATACAAACAATATATTTTGAAGGTGGGGTTTGCTCCATTTCCTAAATTATTTCCTAACTGCGTTCGGTCCAGTTTCAGTACTTATTCAAGAATTTAATCCAAGTTTGAATCAGGAAAGAGATATCAACATTAACAAACATATTCTGCGAAAGGACATTTATGGAGGCGTCCTCAAGTAGCCGTAAAATTAAACAAACTCGTGCAAACACTTTTCGAGACTAATGGTCTACAACCTAAATCATTAGAACGCAGATGGGACATTACAGAATGAATAGAGCGACTTGTGCGACATCTATAGAACACATCCATGTGAGAATGTAATTTGCTTAGTTCGCCAGCATTCATTTGTTCAAATTACGCAGTAGCGACCATTTGAAAAATGTAGCCCTTTTCGATGTTGTTCAGTCAACATAAGGATTTTCCTGGTCCTAAAGGATAAGAATTCGTTTGGTCGACTGTGTTACTGTAACGTCATGTAAGCTAGATCGGAGAGACCCCAAACTCAGAATTAATGATGGCTTTTATTGAAACTTCAATTTCTTGATTAGCCCCACTCCCCACATCCCGTCCTTTTGCCGTGAATTATTTCAACAATTTGTTTTAGCTGCGCCGGCCCAAATTTTGGATTAAGCGCGGCTCTGCAAAAATTCCTACTCGCCCCTTTTGAAGCCACACACTTTTAATAAGCGAACTTCAACTTTGAGGGTCATTTATTAAATAAATATATTAGAAGTTAGCAGGGGTTGAGCGCTTCAGACGTATTTATTCCTTTAACGAAGCATCTTTCCTTTTCCCTAATTAAAGCATTCAATGCTATTTACGGGGAAACTTCCATACATAAATGCGCCGAGGTTTTAAATGCAGGAAAAACAAAAGATGTATTTTTACTTTGGGTGAATTTTTAAGCCCTTTTTGCTTAATCGACAGCCACGGCGTTAAGAGAGAATAACAATTATTTTAAGTGTCCCGAGTCTTTAGGGATGCATTCAAATTCTTTTGTCTATAAAAGAAAGGGTTGGGATTGAATGAACTGAAAATTGGGCATAAAAACGATTTACTGTGTTCGGGGGAACGATTTCGGTACTCCTGGGCAAAAATTTACATTTCGCCTGATGAGAATGACAGTAATTAACGACGTAAAGGAAAAAATCAGAAAATTAGTAAGGGATTTTAGAAAGTACCCTCGGAACTAATCATGAAATTGTATGTTTCGTGACGTAGGGAAACCAATATCTGGTAACAATAAGTTGGCCTTGAAACCGCAATACTTGCTTTTGTTGGTTACAGATACAGTCGTAAAGCAGCCACCTTAGATTTACAGCGGTTTACCTAAATTAGGTTAAACGTTTTCTGAATCTGTGTCACGGACATCTCCGAATAATTGCAAATGGATATTATATCCTTTTCCTGGATTACTTTATATTTCGGAAAACTAAAACTAGATTCTAAAGTCCCAAGATTACAACATTATTTTGGTGTCACTTGCAATTTGCAAATCAATGTTACGTACGTCTCAGGGGCGTCGTTAGGAAATATGCTTTGGGGGGGCGCAACTATTATGGAATCCAAGAACTCGCCCTGTCGCAAACAGCTAAAATTACTATATAGCCTAGCCCTTGCTTCTTGTTTATGATTGACAGCAATAAAACTTGGTAGGATCCCGATGGACAATGTGTTGGGAAATTTCCGGTTAAAATTTGATTTTAATTCAATTATTTAGCAGGGGATTGGGGGGGGCGCAGAATAGCATTGGGGGGGGCACGCGCCCCCCCAAAAATGGTCTAGCGACGCCACTGGCTACGTCTTCAATGTCCTGATAATACCCTGATCACGTGTTTTCCATTTAAACTAAAGGTTTTTTATACACTAGTGATGAAATCAGTATTAAACGTCTGTATACAAAACATCACAGATTTTCATCGCAAAGTCCAACCAAGTAGCCACTGGTCTATAGTTTCGTAACAAGTCAAATTCTCAGATTTTATTCATAGTCTTACATTTAAAAATTCGTATAAGTCGTTGCATAAGGGTTCGAGGTTTGGGCCTAAGACCAAATTATAGCCCTTCATGCAGTGTACTGTAAGATTGTGAAATGTGAAGAAAGTCGGACTTGAAGGTTGAAGATTGAGAATTTTTAAAAAATGAAGTACAATTTTGAAAATTTTACAACTTCTCGTTAAAAATTTAAAAATTCGTAAAAGTCGTTGCATAAGGGTTCGAGGTTTGGGCCTATGACCAAATTATAGCCCTTTATGTGTACTATAAGATTGTGAAATGCGAAGAAAGTCGGGCTTGAAGGTTGAAGATTGAGAATTTTTAAAAAATGAAGTACAATTTTGAAAATTTTACAACTTCTCGTTAAAAATTTAAAAATTCGTAAAAGTCGTTGCATAAGGGTTCGAGGTTTGGGCCTATGACCAAATTATAGCCCTTTATGTGTACTATAAGATTGTGAAATGCGAAGAAAGTCGGGCTTGAAGGTTGAAGATTGAGAATTTTTAAAAAATGAAGTACAATTTTGAAAATTTTACAACTTCTCGTTAAAAATTTAAAAATTCGTAAAAGTCGTTGCATAAGGGTTCGAGGTTTGGGCCTAAGACCAAATTATAGCCCTTTATGTGTACTATAAGATTGTGAAATGCGAAGAAAGTCGGGCTTGAAGGTTGAAGATTGAGAATTTTTAAAAAATGAAGTACAATTTTGAAAATTTTACAACTTCTCGTTAAAAATTTAAAAATTCGTAAAAGTCGTTGCATAAGGGTTCGAGGTTTGGGCCTAAGACCAAATTATAGCCCTTTATGTGTACTATAAGATTGTGAAATGCGAAGAAAGTCGGTCTTGAAGGTTGAAGATTGAGAATTTTTAAAAAATGAAGTATAGGTACCTACATTCTGAAAATTTTACAACAAACTTAAAAATTCGTAAAAGTCGTTGCATAAGGGTTCGAGGTTTGGCACTAAGACCAAATTATAGCCCTTCTTGTGTACTATAAGACTGTGAAATGTGAAAAAAGTCAGGGTTTAAGGTTGAAGATTGAGAATTTTTAAAAAATGAAGTACAATTTTGAAAATTTTACAACTTCTCGTTAAAAATTTAAAAATTCGTAAAAGTCGTTGCATAAGGGTTCGAGGTTTGGGCCTAAGACCAAATTATAGCCCTTTATGTGTACTATAAGATTGTGAAATGCGAAGAAAGTCGGTCTTGAAGGTTGAAGATTGAGAATTTTTAAAAAATGAAGTATAGGTACCTACGTACATTCTGAAAATTTTACAACAAACTTAAAAATTCGTAAAAGTCGTTGCATAAGGGTTCGGGGTTTTGGGCCTAAGACTAAATTATAGCCCTTTATGTGTACTATAAGATTGTGAAATGCGAAGAAAGTCGGGCTTGAAGGTCGAAGATTGAGAATTTTTAAAAAACGAAGTACATTCTGAAAATTTTACAACAAACTTAAAAATTCGTAAAAGTCGTTGCATAAGGGTTCGAGGTTTGGCACTAAGACCAAATTATAGCCCTTCTTGTGTACTATAAGACTGTGAAATGTGAAAAAAGTCAGGGTTTAAGGTTGAAGATTGAGAATTTTTAAAAAATGAAGTACAATTTTGAAAATTTTACAACTTCTCGTTAAAAATTTAAAAATTCGTAAAAGTCGTTGCATAAGGGTTCGAGGTTTGGGCCTAAGACCAAATTATAGCCCTTTATGTGTACTATAAGATTGTGAAATGCGAAGAAAGTCGGTCTTGAAGGTTGAAGATTGAGAATTTTTAAAAAATGAAGTATAGGTACCTACGTACATTCTGAAAATTTTACAACAAACTTAAAAATTCGTAAAAGTCGTTGCATAAGGGTTCGGGGTTTTGGGCCTAAGACTAAATTATAGCCCTTTATGTGTACTATAAGATTGTGAAATGCGAAGAAAGTCGGGCTTGAAGGTCGAAGATTGAGAATTTTTAAAAAACGAAGTACATTCTGAAAATTTTACAACAAACTTAAAAATTCGTAAAAGTCGTTGCATAAGGGTTCGAGGTTTGGCCCTAAGACCAAATTATAGCCCTTCATGTGTACTATAAGACTGTGAAATGTGAAGAAAGTCGGGCTTAAATGTTGGAGATTAGGAAGCTTTAAAAACCGAAGTACATTTTTGAAAATTTTAGAACTGTTCGTTACAAACTTAAAAATTTGTATTAGGGTTGGAGGTTTGGGGATGACACCAAATTATAGCCTTTCATTTCTTCTATCAGGTAGCCATACATTTATAATCAATCTCTCTCTCTCTTTCTCTCTCGAACAATAAATAAATCCCCATCCAACGCCTCCAAGATATACTAATTAGAAAATACATTTCAGGAAACATAATGAGAGTGGTCCAAAACAACCTACAATTATACCACATAAAATAGCGAAAGAGAAATAACAATAACAATAAAATCTAACGACCTTTTACAGGTTATTAACTAATTTCAAACGATCTTGTTTTCGTGTTTCTTTTTGACCTGATTTCTCCGACGTCATCGTAAAGTAGCCGGGGGTGATTAGTTCCCCATTCTTTTCACCACCCTCCAGTTAAATATTAGTTCTCGGCTTTCTCTTTGTTGGAATAGGTTTATTCGTAGACTTTTAATATTGTGCTGATGTTAGTTGTATTTTTTAAACGCCCCTCGACTAAAGCAAATTTTAATTTTCTAAAGTGGTATAGTTTTGGTAATAATGGGTAATAAAATTTTATTTGTTTTTCTTGCAATTACATCTTAAAAGCATTCCAGAGGGAAATAAGTCAAAAATCAGTTCTTGTCAATGGGGAAAGAATTATTGTCTCCCTCTATAGTAACAACGAAACATTTGAACGAACAAAATATGGACTCATCCTGTACATATAATACTAAAACAAACATCCATTTATTCATGTATTATTATCTTTTATTTTAAATAAAACTAACTCATTTTTACATCTCGATTTTATTTAACGGAAATATTCTAAAACTATTACATTATAAATTATAAACAGCCATATTTTTCTATCTATAATACAGAATAATAATAATTCAGTATAAATAAATCGAAAAGTTTATTTATCCCACTCCTAAATATGGTTGTCGAAAAAAAATTTAGTTCATCTTAATTTCAATAAAATTAAATCACCAACTGCACACAAGTGCAAAAGGGTCTTAAATACGTCACTACATTCAATTTAAGTCTTTTTTTTTGTCACACTTATCTATTTACATACACTGCATTGGGACGGGCGTTTAAAAATAATTTAACCTTAATTATTATAACTATAACTCATTTAAGTCATAACATTGCCAGATATTCTCATCGTTGTCTATTTAAATGTTTTTTTTTTGAAATAGTTTTTTCATTGCACCACGAAAATTCTTGTTTAGTACTCCTAACACTTTGTTTATTAGAAAAACGTCGTTAGTACGGTCTCCACACATCTGAATGTCTAGAACCACGCGAATTTTTGACTGAAGCCTCTTTATCATCCGATATGGAATCATTCCTTTGTCTCACCAAAGTTATCGCCGCTTTTCTTCCACGCGCCACCGTCAAATTAATTCCTTCATCTTTGGATATGCATCTTCTACCATCTTCTTCACTACTCTCGTCTTGTTTCCCATTCTCAATCTCAGTCAACTCTACGCGAATCCCAGAACTATCCGCACTCGATGACTTTAGCTCCCTCGGGGATACCCCGTTGTTTGTACTCGGTAAAAGGGAAGTATGTCGCAAATGAATCCAGGACCAATCAGGAGGATAAAGTTGCGAATATAACCACTGTCCAGGTGGAGGTAAAAGGGGTGCGTTGAGAAATAAGCTTGCTGCAAGGGCATTATTAAATAAATGGTTGCTTTGAAGAGTCGTGTTTGGAGGAACACCTGGAAATGCTGGTGGTGGTTGTGGTGATGGTGTTGGCGAGGCTGTTACAGATATGTCGTCTTCTTGAGGTGATAAAGGTGCTTTTGCTGTTGTTAGGAGACCCACTTGAATTGGTGAACTCTTTGGAGAGGCGCTGGTTAAACCGTTATGGCAGTTTATGGTGATAGGGCCAAGAGATGTTGGTGTTGGTTCTGAAACAAATTTGAATTTTCATTTTAAACCATCGTCTTACTTTTTAATTCGTTCTGATAAATCAATAAAGGAGTAATCTGTTGTGGCACATACAACTGTTTGCAATAAAAAAAAGTGTGTCTAGGTTTTTTTTATGGTAAGATAATACTTACCGCTTGCTATTCTTGGTGATGTATTTAAAGGTCTGCTGTCTAAAGCTGCGAACATGTGATGTGGAAAATGGGGATGATGATGAGGTAGAAAAGGTGTTGGTGGATATGAATGTCTTCCTGTTAATGCCACCCAATCAGGAGGTGGACCAGGTAACCCTGCTAGGTGATGTGCTATTCCTGAAAAAAAAGTCAATTTAGGTACACTGTTATGATGCGTTTCGATCTTTAAATTAATATTTGTATGATAGACGAAAATAACTCGAGAATGAATTTTTATTAAAAAAAAAATACATAAATGTTATTCACAAGGACGTAAAGTAAGACGCAGATGTTTATAACACACGAGTTTATTATAATCTAACCTAATAAAGATTAGATGAGAAAATAAAAATTGAATATTAAGTCCTTCCGTTAAGTTGTTTTCTAATAACACAAGAAGAAAGGATAATACAAAAAATTCAAGTTGAAAAGCGAAGCATTATTCTCTCACGAGAAGGAGCGCTCGAAATCCTGCAGGCATAATAACATCCTGCCTAAGGACTCAATAATAAGCTCCATAATCCTATATTTCCTGCAAACAATAACTTGGGAACTAGAATCCTGTGAGCGCAACACATCTCGGTATAGATCTTGGTAGTAAAGGTTAACAGCAGGTCCTTGCGGCGCGCCAATCGGGTTTGAGGGTGCCCCACCCAACCAATAGCACGTCTTGGAGTCAACCCTTTCGCTTGTAAGTCATCCTGGATACTATTATCCTCGAAGATTTCACAGAGCCACTATAATATCATGTACTTTGCTTTAGGTTACAATATCGGGTCGCTTTGCGTTTAAACTCTGGCATGTTTTATGCTCCTTCTCACTGCGTTATGTTTTGTTTGTTCTCTCATATTGATTTTGAGTCGATGTTCAACTTAATTTCTACCAGCAACAGTTATACTTTAAGGAGGAGAAATTTAAATTCGTTTTCATAAATTTTTAAAATTGGTTTTTCTGAACTAATTGCGATGCGGGTAAAGATAATAAGCCAACTTGGTTTAAAAAAATCAGATTGATGTGATCTTGCGTTTTTCTTTAATTAATTTAATTTTGTGAAGTCGAGAGTCATCAGATATCATTCGCTTAAACTCAGAACGCCTATGAAATGATTATGAAAATACAGAAAAAAATACGAATTTACTTGGAAATTCGAAAACTGTTTGGACAAAATTATTATAAGAATAAATTATTCTGAACATCCTTAAATAGATTTCTTTTACTCATCGTGTCCGGCACTCGCTTATACTCGGAACGCTGACTACAAGTTTCAAATTTGAATCCCATGCCTCTAGATTTATGAATTCAAAAAACCATCAACATTTTCCTCCTACAATAAATTACTACAAGTAATGAAAATGACTCGATTCACAATAATTTGCCAGTAATTAGTAAAACTTCTTTGTGGATCTTAAATTTGTGTATCCATCAAATTATAGAATCCTTTACTGGAGATGAGAAATAAATAAAGATTCATGAAGGGAAGTATTAATGAATTAATTCCAAGATAATAGAAATACCTAACTAATTAAATTTTTTATGAAATAAAAAAATGAATATCAGCAGTAGTGAATAAGTGGCACTAATTCAAAATAAAGAGCAAGGAAATCTTCGTAGGAAGTAAATAGGGCAATTTAAGGAATCCGGGGAGCGCGTGAGGGCGAAAAGAAAATTCAGAGGATTCTCTCACAATTAAAGTAGCCCTTAAAGATAAGCCCAGGGCGTAAAAAACATCCCTTTACAACTGAAAAACTTCGTTTAGGATCCCTCGAAGGAAAAACTTCGTTAAAGCGGGCATCCGGGCTGAGCCGTGTTAACAATGCCGGGGATTTTTAGCTGCGTTCTCAGATAGATTCCGTAAGTTGATTGCCGGAGTAATGAGGGGCGGAATGACATTTATCTTGCAAGGGTTAAGCTGAGGTGTTGGGCTGGTGATTATTCAACCCCTTTAAAACGGAGCAAGACTAATGCCAGCGCGGCATTAAGGGGTTACCATCTTCCAGAATGGCGAGATTCGAAATCGTCGTAAATTTCCGAAACGTACGGTCTTCGAATTGCTGGATTTCATACCTCACACCCTCTCCTGATTCCCGTTTTAATTCTCCGTTTTATTTTTTTCTGTTCAAAATAAAAAAATCTCATCAGTGATAGGAAAACCTTTAAAGATTATTTTTCCGGAAACATCCGAATAGGGATGTTCTAAAGTGTTCCAAGTGCGTGCTAAGCGAGTGTTAAGGTGAAATCCTTTCTCACAGAGGGAATGCATTAGTGGAATAGCAGGGATAAGGCTGTGATGATGGCCTACTATGCGAAAATCTTAAGATAGGTGGGAATATATCTAGGGCATTAGTATAAAATGAATTTACTTTTGAGATCTGCTATATGTTGAAATTAGTTTGGTATTTCTTAAATTCGTAATTAATTCGTCTAATTTATCAACTCACTCTTATTTAATGTAATTTGATTTTTTTTGTATACGTACTTGACGTAACATAAATTCAACATACGAGTATTTGAGATCTGTGCCGGGGATCTTTCTTACGCCCTGATGTCTGCAGTTGAAAGTAGACCACATACTTCAAAAAGTTTGACGATTTAACGTTACATTATTGTTAGAACAAAACACAATATTGTCATCTACATCTACGAAAACAATAATTTAAAAATCTAATTTTTTTTCTATAGCACGCGTCACACTTGTAAAGCAGGTATCACACGTCTAAAGCATTGCTTGCATATCTAAAGCACCGCCCGCAATCCCTAACTGCCAATAAGTTGAAAATTATTTTATTTTGACAATCTCTAGTTCAACCTAACACAAATATTCTCTAATTTAGTAATTAATAGATAAATTGAATACATTGTCCTTGTATTATGTTCAGACTTTGAAATTAGGGACCCGGTATATATCAGGAACTCTACTTCTTTCATGAAAAAATATCAATTGTAAAATAAATTTAATGAACAAAGAGTCATCTCTTCTCCTTCAATTCTGTTTTTAAACTAAATTGTGTCTCGTATATGTCTCTAATTCCAACCTTATTAAGAAAATAGAAAAGTCTGAAATTTGTTCCTAGAAACTATTTTTTTTATCTCCGACTTTGTTAATACTTTTTCGTAAAAGAACTGATAACCACCACATCAACGTTTATTTTGTCACACTATGCTTTTAAGGCGCAAGTATTGGCTAACAGCATGTTAAAGGAGTCCAGGGTGGCAATTTGCAGTCGGAAGGGTGTCATTAGTCAGGTGTCTAGAACACGCGCGGTGCTACTGATTACAAGCTTGACGTCACGACGAACGCGGCTTCCTTTAACCCTCGGGTTCCTAACCTCCGTGGAAATGAGAAAAAATACAAAATAAATCCATGCCTCAAAAAATATGCAGAAAAATTCCTATTCGATTCATTTGATTAGAAATATTTTGTTAGAAGTTTTTTAATGATCCACTAATTAATTGTCGTATATTTTTTTAACAAAAGCAATTACGTTAAGATCTTGGACATACGAGGATATGCCACGTGCAAGACAGCACTTTTTAAGATGAGGAAAATTGAAAACGCAATCGCTAACGAGGCAAACAAGAAACGTTTTGTGCAACATCAGTCAGCTAGATAAGGATGGGAAATTGCAAGCCAGAAGACGACAGGAGTTGCGAGGTGGGAACGCGAATAATTGAGTTATAGTCTCGCCTTCTGTTGCTGGTGATATCTTAGGGCGGATAGCAGACACCCGGAAACCCCCGGATGCCACGTCGTACCCCAAGTGTCTTTACGCAAAAACAACGAATTAGAAATGGAACATGAAAAGCAAAAACGAGAAAATCGAAAAGTCTCGAAAACAATTTTTTATATTACAAGATTAATTAAAAAATAATTGCAGAATTATTTCTATTTTATCCTGCTTTATATTAGTCTTTGTAATTATTTATAAAAAATAAGGAAAACATTTTTATTTTGAATTTGGGTTTCCCAAAATCTGATAGTGAACCGGCTTCTTTATTTTAATGATTTCTTTGGAATATTTCCAAAATTTAAACAACATTTTCATACAAACAAGGATAGGTATCTCCTTATAACAAATTTAAAAAAATGGTAAATGTTCCTCTTTACATCTTTTATCTCAATTTCAAAAACGATGTTTCAGGAATTTAAAGGTTTTGTTTTTGTCGTATCAGTTTATCAAAATTGCAATAATTGCAAAATCAGTAAAGGGTTAATCCGACGCCACCTACCGAACAAGCGTTAAACTCGTGTGTCGACAAGATTGGCATATAATATCCTGCGTGGTGTAGAAAGGGTTGAACCGTGGGATGAAAACAATTTTCAAATCGATGTTTGATTTTAATATTCATATTTGATCATACATAGACGGTCTTTGTTAATTTTAAATAATTAACATGAAAATAATAAACTATTTATATGATTAAATTAATCGTTAATTTATGTTTAAAACAATATTTGTGGAAATAATAAGGATTCGTGTTTTCCAAAGTTAATAAAACGCAAAAATTAATTTTTATAGGGGTAGGTAATTATTTAGATTTAAATAAAATTACTATGAAAGGTTTACTATAGGATAGGGGGGTTTGCCCCAAAATAATATCCGCACGGTATTTGTTCTCACTTTATTCCGTGTTTTAACTTTCCATGCAGGCAAAACACAGTAATTAATTATTTATTATACGATTATACAATAGCCATAGCTAACTTGAATATATAGTTGACGGATTTACCCCAAACATATTTAATTTAAATATTAATTTCTTTAATGACAATTACATAACTTTATCGGACTTTAAACAAATTAAACCAAAAATAAATTGTACACGAGAGCTGACTCGCTAATGTGAATTAAATATCCCCGGATTTACCCCATAATTAATAATACAACCCATGCACATAATTAGGTTTCTCATTTTAGAAGGGTTACTAAAATACAAAATATAGTTTCAATTAATTTTGTTTTTGAGAAATACATAACTTTAAGACAATTTAGATGTACTTTAAGGGTCCGTCTTCCAATTTGGATTTAACTTCCAGTTAAGCTAACTACGGGAAGTTGTCATGGATACCATTGTTTGTTACAGTGTTTCCATGACAATTGGGTATGGGTTAGAGCAGTTTTAAGGGTACAAAAAGCAATAATAATTTTTTTAATTTCATGCCTGTCATTTCTTTAATAATTAGGGGAATTTTAGTAGACGAAATACCCCAGAATTAATTGTAGAAGGCGTTCGTTCGCGTAGAAAGCACGAATTCATAGTTTGCCTATCTGAAGGAAAACTGAAAACCCCAAGCAACTGATGGGGTAGTTTACGGTCTTAATTATTATGAAAAATGTTCCTTTTGTTGAAATTTCAGTTTGCCCTTGTAATTCCATTACTTTTTGATTTCTACCCATAAACAATTTAATGTTTCAATTTCATTTGCTACTTTTCGTTGATGAACAAAAAAATAAACAATGGTATTATTATTATTATTATTCGAGAAAGGTAGTACAGATTCTAAACATTTTGTATATCAGAACAACCCCAATGAACAATTCACATTTATACTCAAATCATCAATGCATTCAATCCAACGTAAGAGGATTTCAGGATCATTTTCAACCATTCGAATATTTTGTCTAGTGCTCGGGTTGCCATAGGGACTTCTGTATTTCATTTGCAAACAACCTTACGTCAGCAATATATATTATAATATTTTACTATTTTTATATTATGCAGATTTTCATGCTTAAATGCACTTTGACTTTTAAGGGCCATTATTTAATTCCAATTATTCAATTAATTAGTAACTGAAAATTAATGAATAATATTGCTTAGTATTTTTATGTAAAAAATTCTACATTCCTTCAGAAGAGGTTTAAGTATTTAATATTCTCTTTAACACTATTCTCCCCCTTATATTTAATTAAAGAAATAGAATGTGTAGAAACGTTTTAGAACAATGTGTATTGTTTTCCTCCATAAAGTTGTGAGGATGCACTAAGGTTAATGTGCACCACGCACTAATTAGCTTAATTTGATGCTCCATCTCTAATTGGTAGTTAGCAGATATATCTACCCAGTTAATAGTTACGGTTGTAACCCACAGCTCCTGCAAGGATGCGTTAAAGGTGCGCAATTATTTTGGTTTATGACAAGCAACTAAAATCGGTTTATCTAGAAGTAAATTAGAGGGGATAAAGCATAAGGCTCGATTTTAGGAGTAGTGGGTTATATTCATTAGAAGTATGTGTTTCTAGCCTTGAAATAAATAAATTGGGTATAAAAATATGTTCGCACTTATGTATCTAGAGGTTTAAAACTTCCGGCGCGAAACGGATCATAATCGGGAGGAAAGTGAGCACTTTCAAGCCACTTCCATAAAAATTAAATTTCAAAACTATTTAACAACTCACCTCCTAATTTAAAAGGTAAACCTCCCGTAAGTGGATCTGGGCCAAAAGGTCTAGGTCCAAAGGGAAAATGATGTAATTGTTGCCTCGTCTTAGACCGTGGTTCTCTTGGTCCATCAACGGTTACCTTGATGGCCTTATTGTAGGTCGCAACCTGTGGCGGCGTCGTAGACACAATTATGGATAACGTGAAGCTCTTTCCTGGAAAACAAAACAAATTTTAGTATGCGTGAGCCCTTTATAGACTTAAATGACGAGTTACGGGTGTCAATGGTCAAGAAAATCGTAAAATTATGCAAAAAGGCGAGCGGAAACGGCGCCAGTATGATCGTTTGCATTTTAAAATATGTTAAAAGTGTTTTGTTTTCGGTTTGAAGCGCTCAATTTTAAAAAAAAGTAAGAATTATGGCAGTGGTATTGCTTGAGCTTTTTTCTGGCCGAGGGAAATCTGAAGGGAGCAACTTATGAATATTTCTATATGTAATCTACTTTTTACGTTTTATGTCATTGGGGAAACATAGAAATTCGGAGAGCCGCAAAATTATGGCAGGCGAACCTTAAAAATGAAGATTAATCCACTTCTACTACGCACAAACGTAACAAGTATTAGAAAAAAAAATTAATTTATTTGCTTTTCTTATAGCCAGTGCTTGACCTTTCATTTGTCTAGACATATCTTTTAAGTATAGCAGCAGTTTTAAAAATGTTTCTTTTATAATAAAGAAAATTGTTATTTTTATGGTTTAAAGTGTCACGTAGTATAAGTAAGGAAATGATAAATATTATAAAAGATTCGTTTGGCGTGATATATTAGCGGTACTTTTTATTGCACCAACATTTGAGATTATACAGGAAAGTTGCCAAGTTGCGGAATGAAAATGGTTATTCAGATTCGTTGGTTTCGGTATTTATATTTCCATCTTGAGAAGAAAATCCTGTAAATAAGCTCTTAAAATTGAATTTGCAATCGATGCCGCTACATTTGTCAAAACCGTCAAACGCAGCCACTCGATCGGCCATCAGAATCGAATTTGTCCAAGCTGTTACAGGGGTTTTTGGTTTTCCCCCCAAATTACTCTAGGATTGCTTTAATTACCCTGAACGTATTTTCGCGAAAAACGCTCGGCGATAAATTAAGCAGGAGAGTAAATAGAACAAACCTGACCTTAATTAAATACCAACATTCTAACGTAAACATTCCTATTTAAGTTATTTGAGATTCAGCTCCAGCTTCTGTAATCTATGAATTATGCCGGCGAGCCTGGTAATCCCTGATTTATCGACAGGACCCTCGTATTTTCTAGCATTATCTGCTGATAAAATAGGATAAAACTATTCCCCGTATCGGGAAATCACCTACTGATGCCATTGAATTTGTATTATGGGTCGGCCTGATTGATAATTTTTCTCTTGATGGATTGGTTGTTTATCCGGAAATTTATTCTTCTGTAGTTTTGTTTGGTGGGATTTGTTTAAGGATTAAGTACATTTAAAAAATGGGTATTATGTTTTTGTGATTCAATTTTTTATATTAAAGTATTTAGGTATCATATATTGTGCAAATAATAAAATACAACAATCATTTCGCGACGGTAGAGTTTATCCCTCGGTTTATCCCTACCAGGAAATTTCATGAAACGCCTGGTTTTGACATCCACGGAAAATGTATCTGTATCTTATTCAGTCGGATACTCCCCCCTTCCCGCCAAAATTTTTGAGGACATCTCACATTTTCAAAATTGGAACGATAGAGCCTTTGGGAGCTTTACACCCCTATTCTGTAAGCCATAACGACTCGTTAGCGA
Organism: Hemicrepidius hirtus; assembly: GCA_963082805.1. Lineage (NCBI taxonomy): Eukaryota > Metazoa > Arthropoda > Insecta > Coleoptera > Elateridae > Hemicrepidius > Hemicrepidius hirtus. The sequence continues at coordinate 6,189,969 of OY720161.1, read as the reverse complement.
CTCGTCAGGGGCTGAACGATGTTTCAGCGAGACCGCGTTTACAGAAAAACGAGAGTCATCATTCGTGAACGACTTTTTATAGAATGAGGATGTTAATTAAGGGATCGTAACGATATCTCAAAACCTCACAGGTTATGCCAAATATTTCATAATTTCCTTTGGGGAGAGTCCCAAGACATGGTAATAGTAGCAGAATCCCTGATTTTTTTTCTTAAAGGGAAATTCAGATCCTACCACTACAATATCTGATTTTTACTAATCCCATTCTTTGCATGACCGGCACATCCTTTTTTATTCAATTTGAGGGACGCTCAAGTTATAATTATTTGAGAAATGTTGTTCTAGACCACTACACCACCGATTACAACAAAACTAGACTAGAGGTAGATGACGAAATCTTGGTATTAGGATTCCTGGTACCTTTCCCCAGTTAAATCTTTTATGGCATATTGTCAACCCGTTGTGAATTATACCTAACTGAAGAAATTCCAACAGCTTCTTGATTATATTCACCGTTTATCTTATAAAAAAACCAAAGTCGTACTAAAATGTAGATCGGGATACAACCTGCATATTTGGGACATAAAGATACACACAACGCGCCAACGAATTGTGAAAACGAAAAAAAAAGTATGAGGAACAGATACTTTTGAAAACATTTAACCAAGACCCATATTTTATTTATTTAGGCGTTCCAAGTCTAAGCGAGAATCAAATATATTTTTTATTACATTTTATAAGAACTAAAACCTAAACAATTTTGTCCTTTCTTGTCATATTTAGGCAGGAAAGTTCGCAATCCCGGTCCTTCAGACTCAAAAAGGAACAACATACAAGTGTTATTTTAATTTACAAGGAAAGAACATTCCGATTCTTAAGAAGTGTCACAAAGAATCACAACTTTTTTTTTATTTAATTCATAAAAACTTGAACTGTCCCTTATATTCTTATATGTTAGCATACATACATAGGTATAGTAAGCCATACAACCTTCAGTACAAATCCAATGTGTTAGAAGGTTTCTGTCTTATTCTATCCTCTTCTATTCCCGTTAGAAGTTTGATAACTTGATACTTTTGCAAATGAATTGTAAATTATTTAGCTTACTAACTTTAAACAATAATTTTTTTGAATTAGTACGTCGTCGTTTTCGTCTTTAATTAGTCCCAAGTCAATTAGATAGGTGCACATCGACGTATTTTATGAGGCCTTATAAATCTTAATCGTACTCGGTGCAGGTGACTAACAAATCAAAAAAGGGAAGGGCCGGCGATTGCAAAAAAAAGTTTCTATGATAATCAAAACCGAAGGCTTTAAGTGCCTTCTGAAACACGTCCGGTTACGTATATAATTCCTATACTCGCCCACAGCCATTCAAGTACTGACCAAATTGGGAACTTAAAAATTGGGAAAAGGTCTACAAAAATAGTCTTGTGGTTTGAAAAACTCGTAGCTGTTAGTAGAGAAAACCAAACTATTAAATATTTTACCGAACTATAAATAGCCGTTGTTGAATGAAAATTACACTACTACTCCACTGTCGCAATTGGTGGTAGCTACTAATTGCGGATTGAATTTTTAATGCTGTAATATGTTCTTTTATGATTGAACAGTATAGCCATAATTGTTTATTAACTAATTATTTAGAGACGAAACAAGAAAGAAACAACAGCGCCTTTTTAATATTAACTTCTAAACTTTTCGATATATCGCAGGGACGTCGCGCGTCGTCACGATTTTACGCACTGTATAACAAATTTTGTCAGATTAACACTAATACGATTTAAAAAATAATTAATGAAAACTTAACATGGCAAAACTTTTAGTTTAAAATTTACAAGAAATGTTCAAAATGTCCACGTGGAACCAACGATTCTGTCACACATTGTCTGATATTTGGAGACATTTCTCACGTGATTAAATGCATCTTGAATCCCTTCCAGTAACGAATGATAGGTAGCAATTACAATCCAACAGGTTTAAGTCCGTGGATCGTGGTGGCCAGTGTATTGAACCGTCAATATTCGTTTTGTATTTCATCATTACTATCGGAATTTTTGATTTCAAATCTTTAATTAAAAAGAGGTAAAGGAGTTCATATAGTGTTTTTTTCTTAGAATCGTATCAGGTTTTATTTTCCAAAATTTGCAAGAGTGCTCAGAAATCACCCTGTATAGGTACGGTACCTAGAATTATGACCCAAAAATCACACGTGGATTTATCTGAAAGTACTTCGAAGCTCAAACATCAAAGATCTTTAAAATATCTAATATTGTACGTAACAAAAGATTGCGATGGGAATTAAATTTGGAAAGTAGTTTCTCTGCTTGATAATTTTTTTGTTCATGGATGTTACGTAAGTCGTAAAAAGTTATTAGTTCACTGGCAAAGAATTGAGCAATGCCTTGAAAATTTCTTTTTTTTATCTCAGGAATATATAATGTCAAATGTGTGATGACGAGACCTGTTAGAGAGACCCTACCCTGTGCCAGAAGTTTCAGGAAATATTGCTTCGCCACTGCAGAAAAACTGACATTTAATATTTCCAACAGAATGATTATAGTTCCCATTGGAAATAAAAAAATAATAGTGTGGGTATATGTGAACAAATTCGAAATTCGGTTGAAAAATTTCTTAGTTCTAAATATGAGTATACAAAAATCAAAATTTTTATTTCCATACTTTGCCTGTTCGTCATTATTTTTTAATTTAAAAATTTATGAAAAAACTTACAAAAATAATTTTGAATTTCGTACCTCTTCCACTCCTTCCAACAAATCTCAAATCGTTAAACTTGGCGACTTGATTTTTCATGACAGCCGTGCAGTTCCTCAACTCTGCGCAAAAATTCTCATCATTTCCAGCCCGCACCGTGACCAAAGTTCCGTCACCCACCTCTCCGAGAGCGACCACCTTGAAGGCAACCGGAAGGGTTTTGTTCGACCTCCAATGGGGCGGAAGAACCGTGCACACCACGTGGGGACTACCCGTTCTAACTAACTCTCCGGGATGTTCAGCCATCAGTCCATCTAAAGTTCTTTCAGCCAGAATTTCCGCTGTTAAATTCTCATAGTTGCGATCAAAGTGACCAGTGGTAGAAGTGACTTCACTCGCCAGATGCATTTTTCTCTAAATTTTCCTTGAGTCGTCCTCGTCGTCGTCGGATCGAATCAAGTGGTTGAGTTTGTTCCTTTCATGTGAGGACGCATCTTCTCAGAAAGGCAATGAACCACACAAAACTCTTTGATGTCTTTGATTTTTTTGACGGGCTTCCCCTTTCTTTTGTGAAATGTGAAAGGAAGCAGCGGCCTGACAACTTGACAAATACTCCAGCGACGCGTGCGATTTTCCCGACTTTTTCACTTCTTTAGACTTTTTTAGAAGAACCCGCACGATAAATTGTTCAGAGGTTTAATTGTTGCGCTCTCGATGCATTCGCGCGCATATACATATGAAAAATCGCGACCACTCTGATTTTATCCGGGCGGTCGCGGACCACAGCTGGAAAAGTGCGCGTGAGAGTTTTCCACCCGGTTTTTCCTTCCCCCGCTGATTCGCAACTCCACGATATGTTTTTCTAATTATCCGATGGTCACTCTTCTACTTCTGACAAATTATCATTCGCGTATGGTTCCTTTTTTAAGCTTCTGAACCGAACTTTTAATCTTTCTACCCCTTTCAGTATTACAAGTTTACACCCCGTTTCAGGGGTTTTATTAAAGGGGATGTTAGGGTGACGTCAGATATTTGTCAGTCGATTCACGTTTGGTCCAGATAACTAAGGATAACGTAAAGGGAAGTTGAAATCAGCTGTTTTCTGATTCATTCTTGGTTTCCCCCGACCATATCAAACGGAATTATTCTTTCACTTGATTTACACAAACTAAAAATATTTTGATTTTGGCCCAAAATAATTTATAGATCTCACATTTTTTAAAAATTCGAATTTTCCTCACTGTTTCATTTTTTAAGTTTTAATTTTTATTTTGTAAAGAAATTCTAAAAAGTGAAAAATTCGCGTTTTTAATCCCGAAAAAATGATTTTTTAGTAGCCATTAAAAACGTTAAGTTCTTTTCGCGTCGCGCGATGATCTGGCATTAAGAAGTGTAAAAGAAGCGTCGCGGGGACGTCGCGGGTCGTCTGTGGACGGCGGGGGTGTGAGGGGTTTGGGGTGTGGGCGGGGCATGTTGAGGTAGACCGCCACCGCCGTCTTGGCCGCCAACCAGGAAAGACGCCCGGATTTTTAGCCCCAAACCGGCGTCGTTTCTTCGAGGTTTACCAGAAGTTCCACGCAAGCGCGCGAAGTCTTCAAGACGTCTTTGCCTTTTTTGTCGAGTCCATCTCTGTCGGACCGTAACGTCCAAACGTCTGGCCGTCTTCGTCGACGTCTTGTAAGAAAATTCTGGACTCTCTTTCGTTTTCTACGCTTATCAGTAAGAACGGTTTCTTTCTCTCTCTAGTTTTCATGGGATATGACTGAGTTTTATCTCTTTTGTACTTGCTCGAGTTGCATAATAAATTAGGCTGTACTTTTCAGACTTTTTTTCTTAACTTTTGTTATAGTGTAAGAACTTACTTCTTATTACTTGATAATAAGAAAATATGTCAGGTATTCTAAATATACTAAGTACTACTTTAGATTTTCTTTGAAACACCTACACATCTCGTAACAATTGTGAGGTGCCATGGGAGTTACCTTCAGACACAAATAACTTAGTCGTGAAATTTGAATGAATGGGACGGTACGAAAATAAACCAGTATTACAAATTAATGATTACAAAACAGCACCTTTCTTTCGGTTTTCTTTAAATAATTCCCCACAAATTAAAAAAAATTAAGAGTCTGGAAAGTTTAAAAAATTTAATTAGAGATCTGATTAACTTAGCTTTTGAATGTTATGAGGGTCTTATTCTAAAAAGAATTAATGGTTGCTTATATCTCTTGCTAAAGTTGAAAATTTCATTACATTATACTACAATTAACCTACCTACATTCGATTAATTCCGAAGGGACAAGATACATTTCTGGGTTTGATGTTAAAGGAATTGAATTATTTATCTTTACCTTACATACCTTTTCTTAAATGCCTTGCCCTCTGTCCTCCCCTCGATATTGTTTAACGACGCTTTTCCTCCTCTTGTCTCGCTTTAAACCCACACACCAACCAACACATCCTCTCCCATTGGAGTATTTGGTAATCGACGGTTAAGCTTAAACCGGGTGTTAAACGCAGATAAAATAATAGACCGGATAGACAACGATTTCGATAAATGCCGAAATAAACACGTTGTAAGCCTATATTCGTCAAGAATCGTTTTTAAAGAGAATAAGAGAACACATTATACAGAACTTATACACTCCTACAGGATTATCCAGGAATCTTCTCCTTAACCCGTTTTTTTTTTCGCGCGAGGTTTAGATTTTTGCTTTCCCATACCACCACTGGTATATGGGAAGCATTGATATCATAAAAATTTTCTAAATTTAGATTTTCACGGAAATACGTGTTTTGGACCTCCAGGAACCCAAAAAAGTGGTATAGAAAAAATGTCTGTCTGTGGGTGTGTGTATTATGTATCTAGAAGTTTTTCAAAATTTTAACTTCAACGCCCCACAACTCAAAAGCCAGTTATCTAATCAGGTTCAGCAACAACTTGTTTGAAAACCCTTTGGCGGTACTATAATATACCACACAGAAACATTTATTTAGAAAATTCAAAAATGGTTGCAACGGCGCGCTCTTCCAAAAATTTTGAAATTGTTGAAAAATTATTACAAAAACACTGGCCACACGATTTTGTTTAAATTTTCTACACTTATGCAGCTTGGTGTTAGGTACATTTTCATTTTTTGAGTAGTGCTACAATTTCACTGTGGCGCCCTCTACGAGGTTTTGAAAATCGGAAATTGATGCTCCTGTAGCTCCTTTATTAATCAAAATATGAAAGAAGTTTAAATATAAAACTTATTCAGTATATAGCTCTGCATTCTCCTAAATTTATATCACGCATACAGGGTGTTTGCTTTCCACAGTATAATAAGTAATTGTTATTTTAAATGAAACACCCTGTATATTATTATATAATTGAATGCAAAATTGAATTGTCTATCACATAGTATAAGGTAGTCATATAGCTAAAATGTACGGTTGATGAGAAAATCGCGAACTTCCGTAGCGTTAGTAAATTAGATGCCTGTCTCTCTTCTGTACGTATCGAACCCGTATAGTCTGGTGTTTCTCGCTACGCATTCAAGTGATTTCCAATGCTGCCTCGCGAACTACTGTTGAATACCAAAAACGAAATGTTTATTTTTAGTAGTATGGGAAAGTTCCACTTTTTTCTTTTGCAATCGAGAATGATATAATTTAATTTTTTATTAGAACATGTAATACTAGTAACAAATACGTAATAAAAATATATGAATGTCCTCTTGACAATTAAAAGTATCATGTTTTGTTTTAAACTGAAGTAACCTTTTTAAAAATTCAAAACTTTAGTCTGGACTAAACCGTACACTTGATGTAATTTATAGCCGACTTTCATATCTAAAAAAAGCAAAAGTGCAACGTTCACCCTCACGTTGTTCCAAACACACCACCGATTTAGCAATAAAACCCTCAAAATCCATAAAAAGCAAAATACCGCGTCTGGATCCTAACACATATCCTGGGCAAACATAAACCGAAGCGTTTACTAAAAAACTAACATCTCCGCAAGTATTTTCTCTCCTATTCTCTTCCATTGTTTTCCTTGGATTTCAGGAAGGAAATTCGCGAGTGCAGTTGAAAACCTAGCACAGTTCATTCCCCACATATGACATTTAAGTTTGACGCGACTTCAGGGAGCAATTTACTTGGCCAATCTTACACCGTATTCTCGCCGAGACAAAAAGGAAATTTAAGGGTAAATAAATTGAAAACTGGCGTGCTTTATGGAGGACTACGGGGAGAGTATTACGAAGAATCTTAGGGGTGCGCTTATTGGCTTATATCGACACGTTATATGCTTTTTATACGACGGATTCTAAAATTAAACGCGTGGGATACGTTTAATTAAAGTTTTACTTCCTATGAAAATTGAAAATCAAAATTCATACTAAAACCTAATATTTTTTAATTGTTTACATTTTTGAAACTCATAATTAAACATAAGAGTTAAGTAATACCTGTTCAACGTTGCTACAAGCAACCTCCAACATTAATCCATCAATTTTCTAGCTGATCCTATTACTGCATAAAAAAATTTCAGTGCTGTAATTATTTATCCTTTTCATTAGCTAGGTAGGTAGTACTTCATAAAACGCAAACCAGGCAGGGTGAGGAGAGTCTCAAGGCTCAAACTCCATAACTAAAGGGCACGTTATTGTAGTCAAAGAGTTAAAAAAAATTCATATACCTATAACATAGCAAAACCTTGCAATATTATCGGAAAACTATAGTTCCCATATAATGGAAAAAAAACACGAGTGCTTTAGCGCGAGTGTTTTATAATATGCATTGTGGTCAAGTGCATTTAGCAACAAAGTTAAGGGAATACTACCAAAATTTTCCGATAAAAAGGGTTTTTTTAGGGTAGCCAAGAACATATTTGGGAAGACAGCGATTACAATGCTCCTACTCCCTTCTGGAAGGGTAGTATCGTTATTCCTGACACGTCATTGTTGAATATTTTAGGAGGAATAATCTCAAAAATTTCAGGGCGGGGTTAATAAGGGTAATTACCCCTCCCCCTCCAGGTCAGGTATTAATATTATTACACAACATTTTTTCGCGTTTGACATCATCGTCTGGGGGTTCTCCGTACCTCCCGGATCCTTTCCCCCACCCCCCACAGAGAATTTCTCTAAATTCGTGCTTGATGTAACCTGCGTATGGACTAGCGGGATTGCATTAGATTAATTGCGTCAGGGAGGATTATAACATCCATGCAATTAAATTTGAGTAGAAAAATATCAAAATTTTGTTATGATATAAAAGACTTTTACAAATGAGATCATAACCCCTCATATTCTTTTTTTTTTCAGAAAGTGGAATTAGTTGGAGCATACAACCCTGGAAATTGGACCCCTAGTAAGCGGCAACAAAGGTAAGCGAGTTGTAAAACTTGTAAAAAATTAAATAGGAGCGTATTTTATTATAAATTTTAAGCAGACACTAAAAAAATCGAAAAAGACGCAACTGATTTTTCTAAAAAAAAATTCTAAATAAGTTAAATTTTTTTCAATGTAACACAAATTATTAGTAATTTTTTCTAATACCCTGCGATTAGAAAAATTAAATTATACTGAAGATAAAATAATAGAGACCTCACAATTTATCATTTATTTTCTTTTTTTTTTTCAATTTGTTCCGCAATTCCCAACAAAAGGTTTATCTGTTTCACATTTTTGCTTGATTTGTTAAGGTCCCATAAAAAGTGCAAACTCGTCTTCCTTTCCTTGTAAGCAGATAAGCCGCGCTAAGAAATGCAGCCCGTCCTTGTTTAATCCCGCCTGCGACACTTCATCCTAATCCCTGCTTAAAAGCTCTTTTGTTTCGTTTTAACCCTTTTGTTTCGCAGAATAACCTTTAAAAGTAAAGTACGCAGCGTTAGAATATGCATGTTATTACGTTTTACATTTCACGTTACCCCAGAACAGTCCATCCCTTTCTTTCGCGAGGAATTTTCGGCCCTTAGAAAATTGCTGGAAAAACTTAACCGTCTATTGAAATCAACGATGTGTTTTCCAGTTTGAACTTATTGTGAACACTTAAATGTCAGATGACAGCACTTGTCATCTATTGAAAACGCTCGAGCTTTTACGCGAACGGGGAACTCCAATGTCTTTAGAATATTTCGTTCATTTCGCAGTTATTTCGAGTGTTTTAATTGTTTACGGGTAGACGAATGTAAGAAATTCAACAAGTCTTACAGAAGTTTAGATTTGAAGAGAAATTATCCAAGAATTAAGGAGGAAGAACTGCAGTTGCAGGAATAATTTGCGCGAAAATGGTGGAGTAGATTTACGTGTCTACTGCTCAGAAAGCTCTCACTTCAGGTGCTTGTTATGGAGCTTTCAGCCGCTCCTAGTTTCAGCTAACTATCCTCAAGTAGCTTCCATTCCTTTACTTACATTATAGAAAATTAAATTGCCTTTGTGACTGATTTCATTTAAATTACAAATTAATACTAGTTTTATTCTAATTGCGATTCATTATTTTACAAAAAAAAAAGTATCGTCCCCAAAAGATATTCTCATTTATTCCAAGAAATCGGATATTCGTTAGTCCCTTCAAATTTGGTGAATAAATCCATTCATCAGACTTTCTTAAGTTTAAACTAAATCCAATCGTATATTAATAATTTTCAAAGAACAATGCTCGGACAGAAAAAGGTAGAGCCTGTTCACTTTGGTGTGGTAACCTTAAAAGATGCGCACTAGCTATAACCATATTACAATACTAGACCAAGGAAGGCATTTTCTCTTTTTTTTTCAAACTATCAGTAATTGACATCTAAAAATCTAAACATTTCTTGAACTATTATTTTATTTGAAAGTGAGAGACAGTCATGAAAAATATTTCTAACATCAACAGTCCGAAGTTTTTATTGCCATAGATACTCACATATGATCTTTGATCTTATGACCACCTACTCAAAGTGAACAAAGTGCGTGTCTGGCACTCCTAGCATGTTAAAATCAGTACAAAATAAACCCGTAATCAAAGAGAATAAAATATTAACTGCGCAAACACATCACTCACCGTCCGCATAAGAACGAGGCATCCAAACAACTCCCTTGTCACACAATAGTTTGGTGCATATACGATAACTTCGCAGTTGAACAGTGGCGTTTTACACCCTTTTTACACAACAGTCGAGGTGGAGTCTTCCATCAGTGCTGATATGGACAGGCATAATCTGACGCGCAATCAGCCCTACAAATGTTGACTGATGTACTTGTCAATCTTGTGATGGATTGTGACGTGCTCTCGCTATTGTGATTGTTGTTTTCTCTTCTAGATTTGCATGTGGCACGCTCTTTGGGGCGATAACGCGTTAAACTTTCATGTTAAATTCTTTAGTGCAGGAAAGACAATAAAACATAAACTCTTAAGACTCTTTTATAATTGTTACCGAGATTCTTACATAAACCCCTTTATTAAACTATAATTTGCAAATAAAAGTTTTTTTATTTACCAAACATTCAATTCATTTTCAAAAAAAACGTTTATTATACAATTATAGGATAGTTTCATCATTCGGAATGCACAAACATTATCAACAGTTGGAGAGTAGTATTTTATTGAGGATCCACAGTTAGCCATGGTAGGGCCGGTATTATTCTCTAACTACCTTGATAATATTGTACACTTTTTAATAAGACTAAGGTTTTTCTTTTGTCCCGGGGTCGGTAACAGCTGTCCATGTACTTCAACCTAAAAGTTCTAGTGTATACCCAGTGGAAACCTTTAATCCCCAAAATAGTAATCCCATACAATTAAACAATCCCCTGCGAGCTGTTAGAACTTAGCATTAGCTATGGAAGTGAAGATGTGTCTCGTCTTCCTCTTCACAAAACCTACGTGATGGGTTTTCACTCATTCTTAATATTTATAGATGCCTGTTCCTGCGACAACACCCAGCAATATTTCTTATCGTGAATAATTTCCCTAACTTATCATTAATGCAATTTTTATTGGGGTCCCACAGTTAGTAGTGGTAGGGCCTGTACTATTCTTCTTATGTTAAATTAAATATTAATAGGCAACTTTATTATTTTTTTTAGTCGGAAATAATAAAGGTTCTAGTATTCAGAATTTCCGCAATTTATCTGCAATATTCTTCAGTTTCTTAGTAACATATTACTAATAATACATGCGTAATTGGAATCAATTACGGACAATGACCGAAACAAAATGTAGCAAATAATAAACTTTGTTTGGTAATTGTAAGTTCAGTAAAACAGAACCGCAATTCAAGGGAGTGTCGTGCTAAAATAAAAGATTTCATATTCCGTGCATGTCCCATGCAAAGTGGAGATCCCTAGGGACGTCCCGGTCTGTAACCGGGAATATAGAACTTCGTATGTGGTGCATTCTAAATTGGAGCATGTGTAAGGTACTACGTGAGGGACACCAACCCAGATCCAAGTCCGTTTGATTTCCCTTCTTAGCGTTAATATTGATTAATTGATCGTTGAGCCCGTATACTATTTTGAATGTCGTGATACTAAACTCGAATTTAAACCCTTAAATCCGGCCAGTAAAATTTTAATGTAAACCCGTATTCATGAGGATTTAATCACATCTTAAGCAATGATTAATTCAGAGGCATATGGGGCGATTTAAAAGGTTGGCGCGATTTCAGAGTCTAATAGTTCACGACGAGAAAGCTTTATGCCTACGTAAAACTTTCTCATCGTCTTTAAATATTCATAGCGAGTTTTTCTTGAGTTTTTCCGTTTCCTAACACAAACAGACGTTGATGAGGGTGTGTGGCGAATTTTCAGTCACCCTAGAAAGTTTGTAATTTGTTTTACCTTATGCTTATTATATAACAGGGGTTAAAAAAATTAGTTCGTTGACTTTGGTAAATGTTCTTTTAAATTTTAAGTATTTTAGGGTTCGGGATATACACACCAAAGGATACTAATAATTAATTTTGTTTCCTTTAAACAAAACACACAATACACCTACAACAGGATTTCTCTCCGGTTTTCTAGCTGCATGGCATACAGTTATCCGTATTAAGTCATTGCAAATGATTTTTTGTAAATTATTTGTAAATTAAAAATAATTATAGTTTATATAATATTGGCCCTACCATGGTTACCTTGTGAGACCCCATCTACTATAAGATCAATAATTTTATATCTTAACTATGGTATGAAATTATTCTTAATCAAAAAAATGTTATGTTGTTAATGAAATGGTGTTACCAATAGTACAGGCCCTACCATTAGTTCCCTGTGGAATCCTATAGTTTTTCTTAACTCGTAATTAAAGAAGCCAAATAATTTTAATTATTTGGAGATAGGAGATAAAAAAGCAATCCTATCGTCCTTTTTTATTTCCCAATAAATAAAGAGTGCAAAAGTTAAATAAGCGAGGAGTTGGTCTGAATAATAATCGTCTAAATCTTTAATTCTATAAGTAAGCTAAAGGAGCACGCAGATTTGCTCACGAAGCCAAAAAGCGCTTTAAGGATTGTAAAAATTGTACTCGTTAAGCCGACGTCTTTTTCCAACTAAGAACAGACGTGCTTTGTTATATAAGTTGCGCCCTTAGTTAATGACGATCAGAAAACGTTGCTCGTAGCCCTCGTCGATCCCCTGTTGTCATTAGCTGCAGATTTAATGATGTTTCACGCCAGGCCGAATCAAGATGTTGACTTCGACACTCCAGTTAAAACTTAACGATTTTATTCTCTTCTTTTACTGACTCCACTCCTTAAGAATATTTTTAAAGTTTCCAGACGTGACTTCCGTATAATAATTTTTAATACCGATTGGGAAAAACAACTCGATACACCTTCACGTTGATAATTCAAACCCCACAAGGAATAAATTGTTACCGCCTTTGTAATATGTTTTCTATATATGACGCAATATTAGTATAGTCCAGCTAGAGGGGACCTACAGGTTTTAGATAAGCAGACCTAAGACTAGTTGCGGTCGAATTTTGTTATTTAAGAATAATTACTGCGAAATTTTATTTGTTATTCTAACAATCAGCATTAAAGGGAGAAATAATTGAAAATTAAGGACTACAATCAGTTTTATTATTCTAAAATAAAGTTGAGCGCGTTACAACAAACTTTTAATTTGTTAAGTTATAAAATGAATTGGTACGTACTGCGAGGAGATCTTCGACGAGAAGTTTCCTTGTCGTCGTATCTGTGACGTGCACCGTCTAAACTAACTTAGTTAATTGTTAGTAATTGGCGGTGACACTTGAAGGTGTCTGTGTAGTGGTACAGCTGACTCTGGCAGCAAATTAAGTTTTGAAAAGTTAGTTCTAGGGCGTTAAAACGCGTTCGAGCACGAAAAGTTAAGTTATAGAACTTGAACGCTGCTCCAAGCAATTATTACCCCATTATAAGAAATATCCCGTTCCCTTCCCTCCCTTCCTTCAATTTTTTTCTCAAATTTACGCGTTGCCCCATCGTAAATAAGTTATGCTCGCAACGAACCCAAATTTGCGCCAAATAACGTAAAAGTGATCTCAATTTGCTCTACAGTAGTTTGAAATCCCCACGCAATAAGCTGAATCCACCCTTAATTCAATCAGGAAGTCCGAATCGAGGTGGCCGTGCAGACAATGGACAATCGCCGTGTCGCATCTGGACGACCGTGTCCCACTTGCTCCCTTGAGCTCTTTGCTCATTTGTTCGCTTTAAGTTTTACTGTCCCAAGATAGTTAACATCAATTTAGGTACTACTTTAAAGTTTTATTTTTTTAGTTTGTTCCTGATTCATTAAACTTTAACTGTCTTTTAATTAATTTAAAGTACCTACTGCCTACTGGATCTAATATATCTACTTATTCTTCATTTAGGTCCAAGAAAATTATACAAAACCAAAGAATCACATTTGGTACTTATTACTATTACTTCCTAGTAGTACTTTCAAATTTTCGCAAACCGTATTTCAAAAAAATTATTGGTATTTTGTGATACCACTTTAGACATCTTTCGTTTAATAACAACAGTAACATTTTATCTGAAGATATGAAACAATCCCAAATACGTCGCTACTGAAATACAGGATTCTGTAAGCGATACATAAATGTTCACGAGCTTACAGTTTTCTTTTGAAGGAAAAGTAACTTTTCCAATGTTTTGATTGGGGCAAGAATAATAATTTTTTTAAGTAACAAGTAATTTTTCAACATTGATTGTTTTAAACCGACCAGGTTCTTCTGCTACTAACGACTACCTTGATTGGGAATAAAGATTTCTATGAAGTAATCGCGAGCATTTCCGTACAAATATTTATAGGATTTTTTTTCTAATTTAGGGCGATAAAAGATGCCCTAAAAGGATAACATCACTGCATATTACATCCTGTATGCAGGGTCACAACAAAATTGGGCGGAATCAAGCCTCATTCATTAGGCGCGATTTTTTTCTTGCTTTTTTTCCTTTTTGTTTTCATTGATTAACTTTGAATTTGCCGCCAAATTTAACCAATGAAAATAAAACGAAAAATTCACAAAAAAAATCGCTCCTGTATAATGAACCCCCATTTACAAGGAAAATCTAACGCAGTTCCCGTTTTTAACCAATTTTGCCTACTTGCTGAAATAATCGGAAAACTCTGAAAACGCGTAAATATTCAATCCAAAATATTTTCGTAACCGTTCCAAATAAAAGAAAAGTACAAGAAAAACAACGGAACCGCAATTGAGGCGTACGCGTATCGCGTTTATTCCTGAACCAATAAAATTACTCTATTTTTGAAAAGGCCGCAATTCTATTGGTCCACACTAAATTGCGATACAGGTCCACCTCAATTGCGGATCCGGCATAAGCCTTAATGGAAAATAACAATTAAAGATAAAGAAGAAAGTTCAAAGTAACATTTTGTCTCATATTACATTTTCCAACAATGGTTGACGTTAGTAATATCCTTTCAGTGCACCCTGTATATTACGGGACAATTGAACTACAAATGTCAGATTCGTTGTAGTTCGAACCATTTGGTTTGTTTCTCTGCTAGAAATAAATAAAGTGTGACTTAAAATCTTTTAAACATTTTTTCATAAAACATACCGATTTTAATCGTTGATAATTTAATATAAGTGAGTAAATCTACTTGCATAATTTGTTGAAATAATAGCAAATAAACTTATCCCTATCCAAACTTAATTTTAGTTACCTAACCTCGAGAAATGGCTGTAGTTGTTGAAACCACACTAGGAGACATAACGATCGATTTATACACAAAAGAACGTCCCAGAGCTTGCCTCAACTTCCTAAAATTATGTAAAATGAAGTATTACAATTACAATTTATTTCATACAGTGGGTCGTGATTTCATTGCCCAAACTGGTGATCCTACCGGTTCTCGTAAAGGAGGTGAATCGGTATTTGGAGTCTTAGAAGGCCCTCTGAAGAGATATTTTGAAGCTGAAACGCATCCCCGAATTAAACATACCGTAACAGGTTTAGTATCATTTGTTGGTGCGGAAGATAACATGATTGGGTCTCAATTTTTCATTACGTTAGCTCCAGATTTAACTTATCTAGATGACCGTCATTGTGTATTTGGTGAGGTTGCTGAAGGACTTGATGTATTAGAAATCTTAAATGATTCTATATGTGATACAGACAACAGACCGTATCAAGACATAAGAATTACTCATACGGTTGTGTTAGATGATCCGTATCCAGAGTTACCAAAGTTACGTATACCCAGTCGTTCCCCCTCTCCAAGTGCAGAAAGGCTTCAAGGTGGTAGAATAGCACCTGATGAAGAAATAGACGAAACTACTGGCAAAGACATGCAGGAAATTGAAGAATTAAAAGCAGAACGTGAAGCTAAAGCACGTGCAACAATTTTGGAAATGGTAGGTGACATCCCTGATGCGGAAATGGCTCCTCCAGAAAATGTTCTTTTTGTTTGTAAATTAAACCCAGTCACTACAGATGATGATTTAGAAATCATCTTCAGTCGCTTCGGAAAAATTAACTCGTGTGAAGTAATCCGTGATCGAAAAACAGGTGATTCATTACAATATGCTTTTATAGAATTTGATGATAGTAAAGCTTGCGAAGATGCATACTTTAAAATGGATAACGTTTTAATTGATGATAGGCGGATTCATGTTGACTTCAGTCAGTCTGTGGCAAAAGTAAAATGGCTAGGAAAAGGCAGAGGAGTTGCACATTTTGATGATAAAGGTCGAAGGACTGAGGATAGAAAAAATGATATTGGACAAGGTAATTACAAAGGTATTAAGAATAAAAAGGAAGCAAATAGGGAAAAGAGACCAACAACTAGGGAAAAGCCATCCAAGGGCAAACACCAAGATGCAGAAAGATCTCCAAGAGATCAACAAAGATCTACAAAGGACCAAAAAAAATCTTCAGTAGATAGAGAAAGATCTCCTCGAGAACAACAAAAATCTTCAAGGGGACAAAAGAAATCTTCACGGGACAGAGAAAGATCTCCAAGAAATCAGCAAAGATTTTCAAAGGACCAAAAGAGATCTCCAGTAGACAGAGAAAGATCTCCAAAAGATCAACAAAGATCTTCAAGAGACCAATCTGGATCATCAAGAGACCGGCAAAGGTCACCACATGGTAGAGCTGCATCAAGAGATTATGAAACATCCAGAAGATATAAATCACCGCCAAGATCAGACAGAAGAAGTGGTCCCTACACAGAAGAAAGAAGAGGAAGACCACAATACAGGCAATACCCTACACAAAATAGAAGACCAGAACGTGTTAATTATAATTTTGAAGAAAGAAAAAAAGGTGGTGATTATTACCCTGCAAGGTCATATGAACAGTCAAGAAGAAATACAAGGGAAGAATATAGGAGACCAAATGAAAGAAGAGATCGATCAGAAGAAAGGCAAGTAAATAAATATTCAAAGAGGAGGGAATCTTCCAATAGTGAAGATGAAAATACAAGAAAATCAAAGAAAAAAAGTAGGAAGAGTAGTTCAAGTTCTTCTTCAAGTGAAGATGATAGAAAAAAATCACAAATGAAATTGAAGAAACAAAAGAAAAAATCAGAAAGTGAAGATTCAAGTGATAGTAATCATAAGGAAGAGAAAATGAAGGGTAATAAAAGGAAGCAAAGGAAATATTCAAACTAATTATTTTTTTATGTAATAATTGTTGATTGTAAGTAAATAATAATTAATTTACAAGTGAATTTTATTTTGTTTTGAGCCCTTTCTATGAAATAGAACCACTCCACTTAAATGAATGAATTACTCAAAATGAACATTCGTATGTCAGTTACTGCAAAGGTTGAGGATTTATTTTATGATTGAAAATCGATATTATTTTATTGTGAATCAAAAAAAAATTACTATTTACTATAACACTGTGTAACGCAATGTAAGAGTAAGCTAGTGCGGGCTAATGCGGTAAATAGAGCACGCACATATTCAGACGGTTCCCAGGCCCAAACTATTAATACTAGAGAAATACTTTCTGGAAGTTTCTTGTAGGAAATTTTATTTTCTACATCTTTGGTCTTTTATTCTTTTCATTTATCTTGCGCGGTTTTCGCTACGTTTCCATTTAAAGGTACGAATGCGTATACCTTAATGCGTCTTGTGACGTCACGCGCTATTAGCCTCACGCTGGGTACGTTTTTCTAGCCTCGTTCATAATCGCGTCGCTTTATAATACAATAAGAATTAAAATTTAATACTATAACGCCCTATTGATTAAATTAAAATAAATAACTCCAATAATATTTTTATTTGTATATAAAAAAAAAACAAAGTACAAGAAAATGATCTCAGTCTAACCAGGAAAAATTAATAATTATTCACAGAATATTTCAAATATATTTTAAAATATAATTCTAAAATTAACAGGTAAAAGCCTATTTTTTGTGAAAACTTCGCATATGTTTCGTAAGGTGAACATGGTTCGCAGTCTTAAAAGGGCACAATGTACAAATGTGCATCTTAGAAATGGAAGTGGTAACATTACCCAAGTTTTTGTTTTTAGTATGTCTGTGAATATGTTTTTTTAAATTTTTTTTTGATGCACCTTTATAATCACACTTGTAACACGCAAAAGGTTTATCAGGGTCATTACTTTGATGTGCAGTTGTAATAGATTTTTTTAAATAATTCTCCGATTTACGAACAGGTCTTTTTAAATTCTTTTTCAATACAGAAATACTCTGAGCGTGATGTTCTGAGACATGTGTATTTAATTTTGATTCGCAATCAATTTTAAATCGACAATATTCACATGAATATTGTGTGATACGTTTGTTGTGACGGTTACGCATATGGCGCTTTAAAAGATCTAAGTTTTTACACCGATATGAACACGACCTGCAACCAAATGGTGTTTCAGCACTATGAGAAGTTATATGTCTTTCATAATTACATCTGTGATCACTGGAATAATTGCATATATTACATGCATATTTTAGTTTTGCATTATGACCCATTTTATGGTTTTTTAATGCCTTCGAATTTACACAGACACAACCACACACACTACATTCAAGAGGATGTTTTGTATTCTGATTCTCTTTACGTTCATTATTATAAAGTTTTCCGCAATCTACAACACAATCTTTTAATTTTAGTTTGTCCGGTTGTTGCGTAACATTATTTCCAGTGATTTCACGTAATTCAATTAAACATTTACCAAACAAATCAACTTCTACTTTATCTATATTTCCAAAATTATTTGGTACATTTAGAGCTTCATCCAATAAATTATTCAAGTCTTCGATAACATCTTGAGCTGAGGTGCCTATCGATTTCTTTACAGCTGCAGAACAGGCATGCAAGCTTGAAACATCAAGTTTTTCACAATTCGTATTTTTCATGTAATTATCAATTTGTAGGTCCATCTCCAGGCATTGTGTTTTGAATTCGTATGCAGAATGTAGGGCTCGCACACATTTAAAACACATTACTGGGTTTATTACTTTATCCATTACCTAGAATAAAATAGAAATAAAATGTGAAGGGGAAGGTTTTGGGTTCTTACAATTTCTGGAATGCAACTTGATAACTCTGCTTTAACCCGCAGAGACTCTGCATCTTCTCTTAAGACGAAACTATTGTTATTGGATATTTCACTTAGGCAAGTTCTGCAAGTGGAATGCATTCTGACCTTAATTACACTTGAAATAATTAAAAGCAGATTTATTTAACAGCATATGATCAAAAATAATCATATAGTTCAACAAAATATGCTTTCAATCTGCAATTATAACCTTAAAACCGACAAATCGATAATTTGAATGATACAAATGAACTACTGAAGAAGTTAGCGCGGGAAAGTTGAAAATATTTAAAAGTAAAAGTTTGAACATTTACCTTTAGATGCTTATCTTCAAGTTTTCCTTATACAACTTTAAAATATTAGGTATACCATTAGAAAGTATGTTATCACTCTAATCGGCAATAACACCAATAAATTCTTTGTTTCTGACTATTAATTCCTCTGAAATCAAAAAAAACTTCGAAAATAAAAGATAATAGACCGCCCCGGGACTTTCTACTCTGTATAATCTTTGGAGATTGTGGTTGGAAACAAAAAAAATTGTAAAAACGCCTTACCACAAAATATTTGACGCTTTACTGATTAGGTGAAATATGAAGTACGAGGCCGTGTAGCGGCCAAGTACTTCCGTCGTCCTCCGAGTCGGGTATAGGTATTGCCTCCACGGTGATTAGTCAATAAAAGCAAAAATTTTACATAGGTTATCATTTATTAATTAAAAATAGGCAGAATAGTCTTCTGCAATAAAATAAACTACAGGGTGATTTCTAATTATTGTGCAAAAGATAGAGATTTTAAAAGAAATGAGTCCTATTAGCATAAAATCCTAAAGGCCAAAGTGATACTTTCCTTGGTAAAGATATTAAGGAAAATTACACGGAAAATCAAGAGTACCTAGAAAAAATAGTCGAGAAAATTCGTTTCTTGATCTAGCGGTGTGTATTTTTAAGCGACAAAGGAATATGACAGAAAATGACGTTAGCATTACTTTATATTAGACACTCGCAAAGAAAAGTCTTATAACAAACCAATTTGATTTTCCTTGTCTTTCAGCTATTAGGGCGAATTTCTGTACTTTCTTATCATCAAAGTAGGTTTTAGTAGTTCAGAAGCTTCAGGAAAACTTAAAATATCAGGGGCTCGCGAATCTATCGCTTCTTAGAATTTTTTTTATATCTTTTTGAGGCGCTAGTTCTCAATTTGCTATCTGAAGAATTAAGCCCATTACGCTAATATCCAGTGTTTCCCATAAAACGAGTCGAAGGGCAAAGATTATAATTTATAATTAACAAGCCGCCCCTGGCTTTTGTTTGAGCTTACGGATTGGAACCGCATAATCATCAGCTCTAAATATACGTGCATTACATAAGTTTTTTTTAGCAAACCTAAAATTCATTAAAAATAATGCCACGGACTAAAGAATTCTAGTCCAATCATTCTCAAGAGTCTTAATAAAATCCTTGATTCATTCCATTCCTATTTATCTTCCAGAAACAGAACGGACCTAATAATGCGTACACTTGAGTACTAAGTATATAGTTGGGGTTCTCTCATATACGAAGTTTGATCAAATATTTATGGAAACCGGCCTTAAAGTCTATATACATTTTAACATTTTTGTAATGATGCGTATTTAAATTACGTTAAACGATTAAGAAACGGTTGAGTCATGGCAAAGCGCTGAACTTGCAGGAAAAATTTCGCCCGTGTGCGTTCGTTCATCCATTGTGGTTATAGGTGGGTTATAGCGAAATTTCAGATTTCACGTCATAATGTCTTACGAAACACCTTTGGATATGAGACAAACAGACGCGTTTCTTGCTTAGAACAATTCAAGGTTTTTTTTACAAAAAAGGAAATGTTTGGTATTTATACCTAACCAACTTGCGCTGCAGAGTAGGTATCGGAAATTGATCCTCGTATACCTAGCACCTTTATTAATCAAAATATGAAAAAAGTTTAAATATAAAAGTTGTTCAGTATATATATTTGCATTCTCCTAAATTTATATTACGTATACAGGGTGTTTGCTTTCCACAGTACAATAAGCAACTTTGTTATTTTAAATGAAACACCCTGTATATTATTATATAATTGAATGCAAAATTTAATTGTCTATCACATAGTATAAGGTAGTCATATAGCTAAAATGTACGGTTGATGAGAAAATCGCGAACTTCCGCTGCGTTAGTAAATTAGATACCTGTCTCTCTTCTGTATGTATCGAACCCGTATAGCCTGGTGTTTCTCGCTACGCATTCAAGTGATTTTCAATGCTGAATACCAAAAACGAAATGTTTAATTTTAGTATGAGAAAGTCCAGGGGAGGTGCACACTTCCACTTTTTTTTAATTGTCTACCCATTGGGGGTGTACCTATATAAAATTTTTCAATCTAGTTTACCTTGACAATTTTCTTATCGTATCTACGGGTATTTTTAGAAAAGATTTTAAAAACGTGTAGTACTTAATTAGCACCTTTAGATTATCGATTTGCAATACTGATCAAAATTAAGATGTTTTTGTCGTATTTTGACATTTGCTTAAGGCGCAGTTACATCAAAAATAGAATAACAAAACAAGAAAATAAAACAAGACATGAATGAATTCAGAATGTTAACAGGTGGACGTAATCAGTTCAAAATAAAAGTGCAGGCGTATTTACTTTCTGTATACCACCCCCTATTTCCTCAAAACATTCTCTCGAATCCTGAAACTCCACTTTTGTTTCCGAGGCGGGCAAATTGCGCATCTTGTTTGAACAAACGGTCGCTAATAGCTGTAAAATTCAAATGATAACAACCCGGTTTGCAAAACAAACTGCTGAGTCCTACACAATATTCGATAAAAAAGAGAGGGAACGTTTCGGTATCCTTCTCGGCGTAGATTTCAGTGCTTTTGCGTATTGCGATGGTACCAAAGCATAAACGTTTCAGCGCATCAGGATAATTTCAGTAGCTTTCAGCTCGTACCAGGAACAAGATGCGCTCAAGTTTAGCATGGCTTGGGGTTGCTTCATATCTTACTTTGGTCTGTTCTCTCCCTACATCCCTCATTGAAGATGTTAAAGCTAACGAAATCAAAGACAATAAAGGTAAGACAACCTTTATTTTTATAATTTTCTAAAAAACAATTCTATGATGATAAAAGAATGTTTTGTACCTAAACTTAGAATTAGAACTTTCGGCGTGTCTTTAATATTTTTATTGTAAAAAATCAACAATAGGTACCCTTAAATAATAATTTCCTGAAAAATAATTTCCCCTCGTAATAAGTTTAATTAAACTAAAACTAAGCTTGGGAGTAATTAACATTTAGAGTGGTTCCGGGAAACCTTTAAAATGATACATCGGTTATCTTCTAAAAGGAAAGCTGGTAGGTGGTTTCAGCTTTGCCTTAGATGTGGTTTTTCCTTCATATTAACCCCTAGTACCCAGTAATAAAATTATGAAAAGTTAGTCAGGAATAATGTATTCATCTAACACAACTTTAAAAGTTTGTTTTTGAATCGACTCTACATTTATCAATTTTTTAATTCTCGAATAGAAATTGTGAACACGTTTCTTTAGAATTTTTCAACCTAGCTGTAACAATTCTGCAGATGTTAAAGATTGAAGGAATCTGAAAATGTTGAAAAAAATTCTGGAAATTCAAAGGATGTTCCAAAATTCAGGACACGGACGACGGAACGGGAAGTTATACCTACGACTGACTGAACAAACAATTCCCCTATGCCTTTTCAATTTGACTGCAGATATTCAAATTTTAAAAATCTGAAGTTGATAGAGAAAATCTTTAAATACAGAGGACGTTCCGAAATTAATTGAGGATACCGCCTTTGAGTCAAACAATTCCCTTTTCATTTGACTTAAAAAACGCTTCAAGCCATAACTTCTTTATTTTAAATTTTAGACCCCACAAACTAGATATAATTTTAAATGGTAAGACAAAAGCTATCGTTTGACATTACCCTTTCCTAAATATCTATCAACTGTTTTAAGCTACGATGTTCAACTTTTTATTTTAAATAGAACACCCTGTATATTTTTACATATTTGGATTCAGAATGAAATTCTACATACAGTAATGTATCTCGTTTGTTTTTTGATACGCAGATTTTTTTAAATAATTGTTTTATGTTGCATCTAGACAGCCGTGCGCTACCATAAAACTAAACGATATCAGTTGTGTTATCGGCCAGGTGGCGGTAAAGATTACATTATTTTCAAGGTTGTCAAATTTGGGCAACTCAAAAATTCTTGACGAAACCGAACCATAGTCCATAGTCCCATAACGAATTCCGGAACAGCCTGTATTCGTACCTATACGTAACACTTTTTTGTCTTTGGTTTCTGGTCCTGACTCAAACGAGTCCTGAAGGACATGTAAAATGATTCTTGTTTGATGAAAAATAAGGTTAAAGCAATCCAGGGAAACAGGATTTTTCCCCAATACGCTGAAGGATAAAAAAGGGAAATTATGAATAAAAGTTCAAAGTCGTGTCAAGGATAATCGACATGAGTTGAAGAACTGGAGGATATTTCCTGTTTCTTTTTCCAATTTCCGTTCTTTCATGTTTTTCAGTCGTTTAACTCTCATATAATACTCAAACAAAATCTACTGAATTTTTTAGATCCATGTAATGGCTTTACTGTAATGGATTTTCAATGACAACGATATAAAAAAATTTCTAATACCAAAGGTTAAATGAATGTTACGAAACATATATTTCGATTAACAACGTCGATGTGTTAGCTATATTTTCTGGGAATTTTTTTCAGATTTCATAAACAAATCAACCCCTGATGAATGTTTGTATTCTTTTATCTGAGTCTGTTTAATTCAGATAACGACGCCAGTATAAAATTATCGATTTCAAATTAATTGCGTTTACTTTGCTCTTAAAACACATTAAAATAAAACGATTACTACCTACAACCCTTCTTAGTAAACCTGCGGGCATATTATTTCGATTCAAATAATAATAAATCTCTTTATTATTCATTAGCACAAAATTTATATTGAAGATGAAATTAAAATAACTGAAGGAAACTTAATTTAAGAAATTTTATTACAGTAAAGCGAGCTCGTAGCGAGACAGAAGAGAACCCACGTATTCCTACCGTTTACTACAACAACCCCACTGCAATTAAGAGAGGTATGTAGGTACCTAGTAGGGTAGTTGTAATTTACAAAGTGTACCGAAATTATGAATGTTGTAAGTTTAAAGGGAAGTACATTTTCACCGCAAACTTTTAATTAAATATTGTTGGCTCCGTTATATATATTTTCCTGACTACCCGAAGCTTATATTATTCAAGCTTCAAAAAGTACAAACAGAGGACAATAATAATTGTTTATCCTTCTAGGAAATTTTTATTCCTCTAACGGAATTTTCTCTGAACTCTTATAAAGATACAAAGAGAATGAGAGAGAAAACAACATTTCGCACTGAAAAGTAATGAGCTTAGTACAACCTTTCTTCTAAAAAATTACCTCGCCCATTATTTAATACCCACAGAATAATTTCCCTTCTGTGGATTTTATTATTCCATTTTATTTTTTAACAAAGTCTGAGGAGCTTTAATTTGTTCCCCTTTAAAAAAATACCTGCGGACGCTAATGGAATTTCTCATTTAAATTCTAAAGCCCTAAGGAATAGTTATAATCTCTCTCATAAATTTTGTTGTCTCGTAATAATAAATTTTTATGCCCCCTTATTAAAATTTACTACCTACGCCATTGAGTTTGATTACTTAAAGTTTACAGCTCACCCGATTTATATCACAATTTTCATGCTTGTGAATCCGTAAAGGGTTAATTAAAGCATATGTTGTCATAGAACGTGTTATTCTCATGACAGGGAAAGTTTAATATTTCGCCATAATCCAGAGGCGTGGGTGAAGGAAAATAATTATTTTCCCATTTTTCTTCCTAAACTTGTTTTTATAATTTAAAAAAAGCTGTAATCGTGACGTCTTCCACATTAAAACTTTTAATTAATTATTTTGGTATAAAACACGATCTAATCCTTAAAATTTCGAGCTAAACGAGTCCTGAATTTTTAAGTCAACACCCACATAATAAAAAAATCAAGGCTCGGGTATAAATTTCAGGAACAAGTCAGTCTTTGGGTTGGGAAGAAAGTAAAGAAAGTTTGGCAAATCTTGCACCTTCTTTGTATTCATCGGACGATGGCCAATTCGACGACAAATCCTTGCTGGATTACGAGAAGGGCTATCGATACGCCACTAACAAAGAAAAAATAGACGAAGCTTTAGAAAACGCCGTTTTGAAGTCTGAGCTGTACGGAGAACCCGGAGCACTTAATCAATACAGATATTTTGATGGAAGCCCTGAGGAAAGGCGACGAAAACGCAGAGCCATCAAAAATCTTAGGTGAGGTAACTGCTGATTGGAGTTGATTTTTTTTTTAGAACCTTTCTATTGCATGACTTGAATTTTTGTTTGTGCCTCTTGCTATGTTGCCGTTTAGTGTTGGAAATCAAGATTGCCGATTAGTACTCTAAAACAAATCATCCAAAATATTTTCAAATATTTGGTAGAACACGAAACCGAAATTATTTCTTGAGATTAATACTTCTCCAAATCCTTTATTCTTTATCGGATCGTTCTCACTTTTTCATGAGTACTTTCATTTTTCATTAGAAATTTCTGAATATACCGAGTATTTTATTTCATATTTAAATCGGAGAAAAAATCGAGAAAAAGTACCGATTATTGTTAAACTGATTAGCTAACAAGTTCTTATATTTTATTCCCACTAAAAAGAAGCGTTTGTCCACAAATAAAAAAGGGTTTGTCGATCGTTATCATTGGGATCGAGACGAGACCAGAAGGGTAATAAAGGAGAACATTCATGCGAGTAGGTTGGTCAGCCGGGACCGCAAACGAAATAAGAAAGTAAAAGTCTTAAGATAGGTTAAAAATATTAAATAGCACGAAATAAGTGACAAGAAACAAACAAATTAAGGGTTGATAACATACGCTCCAGCAATGTGCGATAACTTAGAAACAATAACCAAATAATACGAACTGATACCCTTGCTTCCTACGTTGGCATGTTATACTTTATGAAATTTGACCCATATATATTTTTCAAATACTTTATAGAATGACACAATATTCTTTGTTTTGTTCTGTTACATCGAATTCCTTTGAAATCCAAGAATGTTTATTACAGCCTCCAACTTTTTTGTTTTTAAAGATACGGATACGATTAATTAAGAAAAATAGTAGTATTTTTTATTTCTGATTCAATGACGTGCATAACAGTCCGAAAAATGATTAGTTGCGGAGGCTCTTCGGTTTCAAAGGATTTCAATCAAGTCTTCATTTACCTTGAAAATTTACAGCCTGTAACTTTTTTGGTTTAAAAGATACGAATACCATTAAATAAGCAAACTTGTAGTATTTTTCATTTCTGATTTAATGGTGCACATAACAATTGATAAAATGATTGGTTGCGGAGTTATAGCACTTTGAAAATTTGCCTTTCTTGCAACACCCTGTATGGTTTTTGATTTTTTGATATTTGGATGTGTCCAATTGTTTTCTATTTATGAGTGTTACGCAACTTTCTCAAAATATTTACAAATAACCGAGTTACAGCACATTTTGTGGTTTGCTCGGCTCTCTGGTATCGAACGATTTCTTTCAATCAAGTCTTCATTCACCTTGAAAATTTACAGCCTGTAACTTTTTTGGTTTAAAAGATACGAATACGATTAAATAAGCAAACTTGTAGGATTTTTTATTTCTGATTCAATGGCGCACATAGAAATTTGAAAAAATGTATGGTTGCGGAGTTACAGCCCTTTGAAGCTCTGTCTTTTTGTCTTTTCCCGTAACATCCTGTATGTTTTTTTGATGTTTGGATGTATCCAATTGTTCTCTATCTAAAAGTGTTAGGCGACCCTTTCAAAATATTTAGAAATGACCAAGTTACAGAATATTTTGTGGGTCCCTCCCATCTCCGGTGTTATTTAAAAATTTCACGTTTTCATAAGCGTTGAAAATTTACAGCCTGCAACTTTTTTGTTTGTAGAGATACGAATACGATTAAATAATCAAAATTGTAGTATTTTTCATTTCTGATTCAATGGCGTGCATAGAAATCTGAAGAAATGGTCGGTTGCGGAGTTATAGCGCATTTGAAAATGTGTCTTTCTCGGAACACCCTGTATGGTTTTTGATATTTTGATTTTTACCAACAAAAATTTGACACACCCTCAAAGTTGAAAAATGAAGATTTTGAAAATTTAAGTAAACCTTCGGAAACTTTTCAGAAAAGGAGGCAAGGCTATAGTCTTGCTTGTTTTTTGGATATTTTTCTCGCCCCTTCTGATTTTCTTCTGAAATTTCCGATAAATAAGTTGCATCAAATTTTGTCGTGGCCGTAGAATCTGTGAGATCAACGACATACCTAATAATTTTATTTATGGCAAGCGACATGAACAGTGCGAGGAAACAAAAATGGCCACAAATTTGCAATTTGTATTTTCTGGGATCGGGGGCCATGCGGCAACATAGCCACCCGTGCCAATCCAGCCCAGTCCCCTCCTGAAATACTACACAATAATAAGAAGGTATTAGGAAATGTTGGGAAGTCTTATCGTGCAATACCGCCTTTTGGAATTCACTTCCCAGTAGCAAAAGCTCCTTACAAATTGTATTCATTGAAAATGTTTGGGAAAAGCATCACGCAGATGGAAATTAACACGTATTTCGTTTTTCCAACCAAATACTCTCGTACATTTTGATATGCAAATCTGCAAATCATGAATCAAGCTATTTTGGGAGTTTTTTCCTTTCCCTCTTGTTATCATTTATGACGTAAAAATATTAGACTTTATATCAGAATTCAACATTGAAGTTCACCTCCAAAAATATCGGTGAGTGGGTGGCGATAGGTAGATATTATAATTTATTTTCACTTCAACACGCGGAATTCATTAAAAATTCATTTATTAATGGAAATTTGTTGTAGTACTTGTATTTGTTTTATGAATGAAATTGAATTTTGGAAGTTTTAAACCCCGCCATGTAATTAATCATTCACGAGTGACAACCAAAAAAATTAATGCATTTTTTTCGTGTGGGTACCTTTATTTTTCCTTAATGCTCTTCCACCATTACTAAACCAGCGAATAAAAATATACTACAGTCTAGAAACATTTAATACTTTAAAGTACGCCACTGTTTCCCCCATGACTAATATATTAACAATGTGGTAATCGTTATTGTGGTAAAAACTCTAAATCCAATATTCCAAACACCTGTTTTTTATAACCCGAAGCAATTTATCAAAACCGAATACTGGGGAAAGCGATATGTTATTTTAAAATACGAGGGAATGGTAAATTTATTTCCCCCAGGCCTGAACATATTTCATGTAGGTTCTCGGTAGGGGTTGATCTGCAGCTAAGCCGATTACAAGCTCGAATCTCGCACAACGCCATTAACAATTTACAAGTAAATTTGTACATATGCAAGCAACATCATAAAACTTTATGTTGTGAACAAACAAATAGTATCAGGAGTGGGATCTGGAATATATTTCCATAATTTTGCTGTTACAGGTGTCTCCTGCATAACTAATGTCCCTTTGCATATAGAGTTTTTTTTTCTAGACCTTACAAGATTTAGAAGTATTCATGAGAAGGGTAGCATTTCCATATAGAGTTTTTTCTGGACAAGGGTGAATAAAAGTAACTTGCAAAGAGTTATTTCAGATTACAAGTTTTATTGAGGTGTTAATGTAACGTTATCGGGAAATATAAAACAAACGCACGTGGGCGTGTGCTACAGGTGTAGACAGTGAAGGGGTAAAAAGGGTAAAGGAGAACAAGCGACGCCGGAGACGCCTGTTAAAATCAATGTAACAGGTGCGTCGTCACGTGACTTCCATGTTTCTATGGTAACAAGTGATAGGTATCTTTTATCTCTCACCGATTGCGCGAGATGTCGTCGCGTTCTTTGATAAACATACAGTTGGCCTTGGATAACGTAGGTCATGATTGATTACTGCCATACTTTTTAGATGATAAAGTGAAATAGGCTTGGGTTAAAAATAGCAATTCAAGGGTATCGTAGGAATCGCGTAGGTTTGTCAGAAAGATCGATTTCCTATCATCAAAAAAGGAGAAATTCAATTTTTCCCTTAAAAAAATTGTTTGACGGGAATGAATATATAGAGCCCAATTTTAGCGTACGCTTTCTACATAATTCACTCGTTTTTTTAAATAAAACTCGAGGGTGACTTTTCCAAGTGAACTGCGAAGCACAGACAATGGGCAGGATATAAATCGCCGCTTCAAGTTCAGCAGTCGGGTAACGAGGAACGTGCCTGTTGCTGCGTGGGTTGATTTTACTAGTTTAGGGAAGACTCGAATAACACTGTTTTCGTATTTCCAATAGAAATGTTCTCATTTCAATTTAATAACAGTCGTTGAAGACAAGATTATTATCCCCTTCCTGAAATTGGTTATTTTTCCAATTTAGGCAGAACAGAAGTTTCTTATCCTGATGTGTTAAATTTTACTTGCTTTATGAAGAACCAATGAACAAATTCTGCCAATTTAGTAGACAAATCCTTTTTATCACAAAAATTTCCAATACGCCAAATCTTAAGTCTTCCACTTCAATACATTCCAATCTAGAAGCGAGTAGTAATTCGGTTTTCCGTTAAAATCAGAACTCTTACATGAGAATTACGAAATAAATCGTTTAGTTCCCCATAGACTAAATAAAGTTTCGCCCACGGAGAATGATAAAGACAAGAGACTGCATTGAGCTGCAAATTATAAACAGCGAAAGTACTAGCTACGAAATGTTACCATAAGGCATAAGTGCGCGAGAGAGATAGAAAACCAATGTATGGGTAGGTACTGTATCTATAGGCGCTTGCTAATTGCACGCAGGAGTAACTCCAAGTAGCGCCGAGTAGTTCCCAAACTGGAATTTAAATTGACTGGAGTTTGTTGAACCTGAACTGATCGTTTTACCTTCTCACGAACTTACCTTTTTTCTAGAGCATCAAGTGTAGCTAACAACTTGTTATCTAACATTAAGTTCGGAGTAGCGTTCCAATTGAATTAACACCGGATTAGTTTAGAGTAGATCACTGCAGGATCAGATCAGATTAATACATTTGCAATAAATTGGAAGCCGACTCTTGTTACGCATTACGTGACATTGAGGTCGGTTTAGCGTTGTTGTTGAATTAACATCTGGGTAGTGTAGAGTAGATCACTGCAGGATCAGATCAGATCAGTCAATTTGCAATTGGGAAGCGCCTCTTGTTACTAATTACATGACATTGAGGTCGGTTTAGCATTCAAGACGGGGTAGTTTAGAGTAGATCACTACAGGATCAGATCAGATCAGTCCATTGGCAATTGAAAAGCGCCTTATATTAAAGGTTTTCTAAACTTGTAGGCGACTGTGATGATTTCTACGAATTTTTAAAATTAGAAAGAAGATTTGCAATACTTTCTCAACTATAGTCTGTTTCAAGTTGGGTTTGCAGTACAGAAAGCATAGGACTATGTTATATTTAAATGGCAATTTTTTATCCTACGTTGCCAGTTCTGAGCGGCCGCTAAACGATGTAATGCAACTCAAAAGTCCTCTAAGCAATATGACAACGTCGGTTTGCATAAGAGCGTGTACTCTGTACTGCAAACCCAACTTGACACCGACAATAGTATAGCTTCATCTTCAGAATTTTTTTTTCCAAATTTTCTGAGACATGCTTCACGTTTGGTTATACCTTTCAAACCTGTAGCGGTACTACGATCACAAATGGAACGTTTCGTTCCCGCGGGTTTGCCGCGGCTTTTTCACCGCCATCGTTTCACAGCCGACATTTTACCGCGGGTGTTTGTCGCGAGCACTATTTTTTTAGACAAAAATATTATAGATTTTTTGTTTAGTAACAAATCGGTTGTGGATTTTCAAACTTCAAAGCTTTGTAGAGGGCGCCATCGAAGCTTAAACGAAGCCTCCACAGCGATGTGGCAGCAGCGAAGTAACCGCAGCGTAACGGCCAGCGGCGAAACGGTCTGCGACCAAACGGCCGCAACGAAGTGTAGTAGACTCTTTACGGTTTATCCAAACTTTTAAAGTTTGTACAAGCACTTTTGTAATATTTTCAACAACAGAATATAATTTTATATTTCCCAACTTTCAAAACCGAATTTCCTAACATTTCGCTAAAGGTACGATTTCTAACTTTAAATCCTCCAAAATTCGATTAATACACCAAATGGACATTTAGCAAACAATTGTAGATCAAAATAAAATTAGTCAAAAATAATTTGATCCCTTTTTGGAAATTCTGCTTCCATGTGTGAATCTGATGGATATTGGAGCGAATTAAGCGTCCATCACATTAACCCCCAAGTGTTAATTGAACATCTGCCGCTGACAGCTCACTAGATCTCCTCTATTAATATGAAAATCTCATAACCCCATTAATTTTTTACAGAAAAAAACGTTATCGTGGGCGTTTTATCCTGAAGGCTGTCGATATATTTTTCTATCAGACTGATACGTCGCGGAAATTTTGTTTGCCTTTTAATTACTTCCATATGCAAAATAGAGGCTTAAAAGGGTGTTTTTTTGTCTCTTTTAATTAGAATACAAAAAACCATGTTTTAGGAACAATTTCGGTCCACAAACGTGTAGTTGTCTCTAACTCAAGGTTTTTTTTCCTAGAACTTCATTTTTCCAAGAACATTTCTAGAAGGAAACGAAATTATCTTCATTTGTCCAAAGAGTGAACCTTTCAGGGTAATCGATATACTTATTGTTCCTCTCTGCTTCTAAGAGCACTTCCGCCTTCTTGGGTATTTTCTCGTGCAAAATAATGCGAGTTTCAGGAAAATGTGTAGGAGAAAAGTCTTAATCACATCCGTTTTTAAAAGTAGAACGTACGACGACGGGTTTATAGACCATGTAACTTTTCTCCTTCGTCGTGTTTTATTCAAAAGGTCGTTATTTCCAATTTAAATCCCTACAGGCACTTTCTGTAATTGAATTTTTTAACACTACTTCGTTTCTAACTGCGGCAAATCTTTTCAATTATTTGCGTTACTGCGTTAGGTACCTAGAAATGCGATTTACCCTGTCGGTTTCAATTTTCTTTGATTCTACATGTTTTTTGTTTGTTTACCTCGAGAATATTTTGTTGTTTCAGTTCCGTTTCAAATGATTTTACAGACGAAACCATTTGTATTCTCTTTGAGAACTTGTAAATACGAATGATATTAAATAAAACAAGAAAATTACAGCACCCAATGAAAATTGTGATCTTCATTTAGTTAACATGAAGCAATAATTTATTTTAGTCATTTTAATTTCATAAACTTAATTTATTACTTTTATTTAACATAGGTAGGCATATTTTTGCTAATAATATGACACATCATTTACATCGTATGTAACGTGTAACGTGATTCCAGAGAGCCATTATTTTTTTAACTTATGACATCCACTACGAGGGGGGGGGAGCAACAACTAAACTTCTAAAACTTAAATTAGAAGAAATATAAACACCTATGACGGGATCGGGATTCGAACCAGGAACCTCTTGGTTGCTAAGTGGATTTTAAAGTCACCGCGGCATTACAACCGTTCGTTTTTGTTGCTACCAAAGAGGCTGGGGGATCGCCTGGGCAATGAAGCATACCCCACCCCACCCCCTTGTAAGCGACGTCCTTTGGAGTTTGGGGAGACCGATTGAGATCGTCATCCTCATCGTACGCTCATTGTTTCCAATTGTTTACCCAAAACAATTGTGGATTATTTAAAGTAAATCCTCAACTACTGATCTTTGTCTTGCTGTTCTCTCGTCCCATTATCGCAGAAACGGGCGTAGGCCATGGGCGTAAGCCATCAATTAAGCGCCTTTGGAAATACCAGTAACCTTGTCTAGCTGAATAGCAAATAATTTGACGTTAATTCGCTAAACAAGGCTGTCTGCGTAAGTACTTACGAGGCTTTGAAAAAATTACCAGTTTATAGTTTAAAATTAATAAAATGAATGCCTTGTCTTGAAAACGAAAAACGTTTGATTGATCGTTTTTACTTTCCCATACCACCACTGGTATGTGGGAAGTAGTATATCATGAAAATTTTCGAAATTGAAATTTTCGCGAAATACGTATTTTGGACCTCCAGGAACCCAAAAAAGTGGTTCACAAAAAATGTCTGTCCGTGATGGGTGTGTACCTATGTATGTGACGCCGCTAACCCAAAAACTAGTGAACCGATTTTGATGAAATTTTAAATGAAGGGGTATATCGAAAATTCATCGACAAAACAAGCTTTTCGAAAAAATCCGAAACCGGAAGCGAAAGTTAGTTAGCATTTTTTTAAAAAGCACAATTTTGAAAATCTGAGTAGGGGATATAAAAAAAGACCATAATTCAAGGGTAAAAGTTTTTTTTCCGGACTCTCTAACTTCAAAATAGCGGCCGCTATGAATTTTTCAAAATTTTGATTTTAACGCCCCACAACTCAAAAACCAGTTATCTGATCAGGTTCACCAAAAACTTGTTTGAAAGCCCTTTAGAGATAATATACCATAAAGAAAAATTTATTTAGTACATCCAAAACCGGTCGCAACGGCGCTGTTCCAAAAATTTTGAAATCTTTGAAAAATTATTACAAAAAAACTGACCACGCGATTTTATTTAAATTTGCTATACTTATGCAGGTTGGTGTTAAGTACATTTTCGTTTTTTGACGAATGCTAAAATTTCACTGTGGCGCCCTCTACGAGGTTTTGAAAATCGGAAATTGATGCTCCTATAGCTCCTTTATTAGTCAAAATATGAAAGAAGTTTAAATATAAAAGTTGTTCAATATATAGCTCTGCATTCTCCTAAATTTATATCTCGTATACAGGGTGTTTGCTTTTCACAGTACAATAAGCAACTTTCTTATTTTAAATGAAACACCCTGTATATTATTATATAGTTGAATGCAAAATTGAATTGTCTATCACATAGTATAAGGTAGTCATATAGCTAAAATGTACGGTTGATGAGAAAATCGCGAACTTCCGCTGCGTTAGTAAATTAGATGCCTGTCTCTCTTCTGTACGTATCGAACCCGTATAGTCTGGTGTTTCTCGCTACGCGCTACGCGATTTCCAATGCTACCTCGCGTCTTGGTCGCGGTATGCGAATTCTTGGAATATTATTGAATTTGAGTCAGCTGTGACCCATTGTCCCCCCTAAACTAGGGTATTTTGCTTAAATGTTTACCTAGAAGAATTACAACCCCCAGATGGAATCTATATAGTGTCGGTCAAGGTTTTTACTTTCTACCCAAGAAGAAATCCCGCGTTGAAAACAATCTTATCCATGTAAGCCACAATGATCGAATTTAAATTCCTGGTTCGGACACGATACAAATTACGGCACTAAAAACTATTCAGTTATAGAGGTGGACTTTTTACAGTTCATTGCAACTCAGTGAACAGAAAACTGATGTTAATTACTTCATGTAGGTAGCCTGCTCGGACTTTCCAATATTCTACTTCCACCAGAGCCGTCCGTCATCCGTGAACGTTTTGACGATTTCAGTTCCTTTACAATCAAAACATTCGAAACTATTTGCAACGTAGAATAATGTTTATTTGGCGGAAACTAATGGTGCACATAAATAGTACTTTGGCCACCTGTGACCAACTAATGATTTGTCTTGCTAAAGTTTTAATGATCTGGATACGGAACTTGGACCTTTTGGGGATTGCAACTAACCCGTCTTAATTATTCGAGTTTGTATTTCTCGTCTGTCACAATAAATTTGGTTTTCAGATTCAATCTTGTTTTAAACTTTTACGCATTCACATTTTCAAACTTGTAAAACCAAACGTAAATTACAAAAAAGATCTTCAGCTGATACCTCCAATAAAAAATGTGTAGTTCTT
The DNA here is from genome assembly GCA_963082805.1 of Hemicrepidius hirtus. Classification (NCBI taxonomy): domain Eukaryota; kingdom Metazoa; phylum Arthropoda; class Insecta; order Coleoptera; family Elateridae; genus Hemicrepidius; species Hemicrepidius hirtus. Next base: position 6,155,297 of record OY720161.1, on the reverse strand, counting down.
GAACTTTATTGAACAACTCAAGAGTATCCGGGTAACTCGAGGAGATTTTATCGGAAACTTTCCAACTTTTGCTTTGCTTTATTCGTTTCTCACACATTTTGCACGTAAACTCGAATGTGTTTTGCTCTGAACATTTCAGATTAAATAGCCGATACAAGAGAGACATAGAACTGACCCCAGAGGAGGCTTTAACCTTGTTGACCCTTTGGGAGAACGAAAGGCGTCGCTCTCAGGATGAATACAGGCCCTCATGGTCTCGATACGAACCAAACTTAGATCTGGATGATAGTAGCGAGAATGATATTGAACAAGATGAAGAAAACTGGCTTGATAACCCTGTAGTCTATCCACATGCAACAAACCGTATGAACCAATTATCTGGTGAGTTTGTTCAAGGAAATCCCAACTACATTTACGAGGATAAAAGGGGACAATGGGGAGGATTTTCCGAAAATAAGAAGAAACGTTTTATGGTTGCGAGGAAGCGAAACGATCCTACAAGGGAACTAAGGTATCTTAATGGACCTGCACAAAGAAATGACTTTTATACACTTTCGCAACTTTTGGCAGCTCAGCGTGAACCCAACGTACCACTCTATCATCGGTTGGTGCTTTAAATTAATCGATACATTTTAAAATAAAACGCATATCGATCATGAGATATCGTTTTCAGTGTTTTATAGTCTATCGATGTTATATTTATGCGTTTGAAACATTCTATCTGTATAAGTAAACTAAAGATTTATGTATTTTATTAAAGTATTATGAATGAAAGTATTATACATCAGTCAGTCAGTATAATATAAGTACAAGGTTTTAAATGTTATATACTGTCATAAAAAAAATAAACTTTAATGCATTCCAGCCTATTTCATATATTATTGTGGGGAAAAGGTTGTATCCATAAACTCCCACAGTTATTACATCTTCGTGGATGCTGCCGAGTACTTCACCGAGGGATGGTAAAAGAAACAGATCTGCTAACGTGAGTAATTTTTTTCTACGGCTGCAAAATACTGTACTTCTGTTTATGATAATGGTGAAAAAAAGTAAACAGCGTTAAAAAAAGTGCTGTAGGGTGTCATTATTTCAAGTTTGCGTTCTACGTAAAGCATTAATCGAAGAATGGTAGTAAAACGAATTGTTTTAAAATTTGTAATTTAATTCTGAAATTCATTTTTTAAATACAGTATGTTATATAAGAAACGCGAAAATTTAAATAAGTACTTACTCGTTATGCAAAACATATTTTTTCCTCCTTAAAAATTTGCATACAATTTTTTTTCTCTTAAAATAAGTCTCCGAAGAAACGCCCCTTTTTAAAAAAAATTCGTCTGCCTGATATACAGGGTGTAACTAAAATACTTGACCAAACTTTAAGAGAGTGTTCTTCACACCAAGAGAAGAAAAAAAGTTCATATGAACATGGGTTGGGAAACGCTTTGTTAGGATTCTACAGCCCCCCGAAGGGGGCGCATGAAATTTAAACTTCGTACTTTATGGATTAAATTCGCAGCATAGATTCAGGACATCAAGGGAATAAAAAAAGTTCATATAAACATCTGTCCTAAATCTACACTGCGGATTTAATTCATAAAGTACGAAGTTTCCGAATTTTCATGGCAACTAGATTTTTCGTAAAAATTGAGTTATCTCGAAAACGGTTCGGTTTATCGACTTTTAATAAGAGTACACTTTTTATATGATTTTGAACGTACAATCGTACCATGTACTCAAATTTCTAAACAAAATTGAAGATCACAAAAATAATGAAGAATAAGTACCCAACCCCCCCAGTTTGGGGCGCTCCTGATTTAAATAATTTTACTTGCATACTCTCAGATAATAGCACTTACTAGTACTAACTTATATGCCAAATTTTATTAATTTATATTAAAGGGTGTCTGAAAAATTAATTAAAATTTAAATATCATCCGCCCTCTTCGGGGGGGCTATAGCACCCTAACAAAGCGTTTTCCAACCTATGTTCATATGAACTTTTTTTCTTCTCTTGGTGTGAAGAACACGCTCTTAAAGTTTGGTCAAGTATTTTAGTTACACCCTGTATAGTTTGTGGGATCCAAAATTGAATGGCTTGAGGTGTCTTTTAGGTAACAACCTGAATTTCCATGTCCTATGTAATTCTTTATTTCAGTACAAATCGTGTTTACGTGTCAAATTTTTTATGTCACACGTCACGAACATCATAATATTCAAGTCCATTGTTACGCCTGTCTTTTCATTATCTTAAGATTAACAAGCATGAACAGTGAACCGTGCTATATTTATTGTATCTCAAAGACCGTGTCATGCTGAAACCTTAGAATATTCTCAGAATATTAACAAAAGGTGCTTGTTATATCTTAAACAGTGAATATCCCTTTGAATCCTTTGAATAATTGAAATCCTTCACAGGGTATATTATTAACCGAAGTACAATAACCCCGAGCAAAAGCAAGGATGACTTAATCCATTAACCCTTCGTAACCGTGTTGACAGAGACCGTAATCTCTCCAAGCTGCGGTGGCGTCCACTTCATTCCCACAGGAATTTCCTATTCGTCTCGTGCTAATACGTGATTTTCCCTAATGATTATTTTGGAGTTCTTCGCTCACTGTAAAAGAAATTTCTGGGGATGGATACATATGACATTCTAGAATATAAGCAACCTCGTCGTTATTATGAGTAATTGCAATATCGATTGGTTTTTTCCCAAATAAATCTTCCTTAAACGCATCACATCCCCGTTTTAATAATTCTTCTGTTAAATATGGATATCCCGATAAGGCAACCAAATGGAGAGCATTTCTTCCAGCAATTTTATCGGTGTCGTTGATGTTTCCGTTATGATCAAGGATATAGCAGATAATAATCAACATTTTTCTTGTATGGCAAGCAAGCGCGCACTCTAAAAAAATTCAGTACTAAAAGAGATTTTAGAACAGGCTACAAGTAGGTAATAACATTAAATGTTGTTTGGGGGCTTGGTCCTATCATCGATTAATTTACTAAAAGCCGTAAGCAACTCGCTCTTCACGGTACGTAATGGCTTAATTAAATTTCTAATTAGGTTAATGTAATTGAAGTCTTACGACAGCTACTTAGAGCTTTGATGTGCAACATTTTCCGTATAAAGTTAACAGCGGTAGTGTTAGGAAGGAAACACTTCCAGGATCCAAGTGTTGAAACCCCCTCAGCTACTCTAAATTAATACTTTTGCTTCATGATCACATTTCAGTTAGTAACAACCATTGGTAACAAGAACAACAAGTATAGTTAATTATTCAAAACAAACTTTTAATCCAATTAGGATTAACAGGATCAACAGTTACGTCCTGGTTTTGTGGGCGGAGCAAAAAAGAAAGGCGTTACCCTGCCTTCAGGGGCGGTCCGTGCCAAATATTTCTGATAGATCTCTTTTTTCGTGTGTTCTAAAGACTACCAGATAGCTCGCGGCACCATCAAAACGACTTATTCAAAATTATAGAACAACGATGTTAGACAGCGACTTCGCGGGCCCCACTAGGAGTTTATTATTTTTTTTAGACAATCCGGCGCTACCTACTATAGCTAAATATATTTACAATACCCCTACATAGTCATCTAGAACACAATACATGAGTATACGGACAATAGCATGTGGTATACCGTCTAACTGCAACATTTAATTTGTTCTGCAGAAATTGTATATTGCACGTGCTGCTGCACTGATTGGATTTCATCCACCTATGTGTCTTTAGCTTTTGTTTGATGTTGAACAATAATGAGGTTAATTCAGTATACGCGAGCAAAGCTTTGTTTTGAAACTTCATGAATTACTGAAACTTGTGTTGAACGTTCCCAATGTGACATGAACAGAAACGTGGGATATTAATTTATTTATAACAATAGTTTGTATTAACTATTCGTTCTAAGGTACTAATTGGAAAATTTTAGAAGGCCTTACCTACCCAAAAACAAAGACATATTTCCAGTATCAGTGTTAGGATCGGCACCATATTCAAACAAAAGTTTCACCATGGGTAAAAAACATCTTTCTATTGCTGCAATGTGCAAAGGTGTATTATTCATGCTATCGATTACATTTACTTTTGCACCATTCTGGACTAGCAATCGTACCATTCTAATATTATTAGCATGGACTACTTTATGTAGAGGGGTTCTTTCGAAATGATTCCTTGCGTTTGGATCCACACCATTTTTTAAAAGGTAGCTAACCATTTTTACTTGCTGATTCTGACACGCTATATGTAAAGGAGTTTCACCATAAAAGGTTTTAGTATCGACGAGAATGTTAGGACAACTTAAAAGCTTTATAGCTAGTAGCATATCCCCCCGTTCTGCTGCAATATGAAGGGCAGTGCACCATACAATGTCCTTGCAGTTAGGATTTACTCCAGCTTCAATACAACGTGTAATTTCTGCAAGATTGCTTTGCTCCGCTGCCTCTAGGAAACGTTTTTCTAAATCACCTAAGAAAAAGTTTAAAGCAACCAAAAGTAGATAGAATGCTGGTACCTATTCAGATGCGAGTAGATATATACCTGTCTTTCCCTTTAGCAAAGATGCATATGCTTTTCCAAAAGCACTTTTAATACTCATGAAGGACATCTTCACACTTTTAATTATTTGTCAAAAAATTATTTTAACAGTTGATTCAATTTTTTGTGTTTATACAGGCCATCGGCGTAGGTCGTCTGCGTTGATCTGTCACTATCAATTCAAATCAATCCACACGACGATACAGACTGTCTAGTAGCTTCAACAATGAATTGCTTAGCAACAACAGCAACTCGCGCGAGTTTTCTCGCCAAAAATCTATATCTATATCTAGAGTGCCTTGATACTGTCTGTCACGCAGACTGTACTAATCTATACTCCTAAAATATTGGAAATAAAAACGACCAAACGTTGATAACGAAATTCCCTGTATATTTGACTCATCCTGTATGCTATGTGTAATAGTTCTTTCATACTATGGTAGTTCATTTACACTAAAGATAATATAAAGATAAATTATTTTAGATAAAAGTTTATTTAGTAATAAAAATTTTCTTTCGGTGAACTAATTAGGAAAAGAATGGCAGTTACAGTGTTTCAAATATGTAGAGGCTGTTTCGGAGAAATCCGAGATTCCAATTTTGTTTCTATATCGAACACTTCGGATTTTTTACAAATCGGAACCAAACTTTCAGTATGCATTCCTGAAATGGTAAGTAACCACCCAAATTGTTGTCTATCTTTACAATTCTTTAAATTTTAGATCATAGATCGCATTGTAAATCCTATTTTGTGTTCATCTTGTGCTGCTTCTCTCCAGTCTGCATACGAATTCAAAACTCGTTGCTTGCATACAGAAAAACTCATTGAAAATTATATAAAGACCATGCAGTTGGCCAAGAACCAATTCACCATTGAAGAAATATACAATAATATAAAACAATTGAATCTACCGGATTTAAGCAACTTCTCACATACTTCTACAGAGCTTCTTGACGATTTAAACAGCTTGTTGGATGGGGTACTTGAAAATCAAACTAAAGTACTTGATGTCCCAAGGGACATTACAATAAATAAAGTAGAAAGTAAGAATAATATTATATATGTAGATATTGATGAATCCGATTTGGAAAATGACTTTTATGAAGATAATCAAGATGAAATCTTCGATTCAAATATTACAAAAGAATGTGTTGTAAAACTCATACCACTTCCAAGTGAGTTGGTTAAATCTCATTTGAATAAAAATAGAGAAAAAAAACTTAAATATACTAAACATGACTTCTCCCCAGATCTTCAAGGTAACGGTAAGAATAAACATATTAAGTGCCATTTTCTAACTAACACCAAAACTAAAGGCAAAATATATGTTTGCAAAATCTGCAATTATAAAAATGATGCTAATCTAATCAAATTTCAAGGACATATGAGGTCTCACCTTAAAGATTATACTTGCAAGATATGCCAAAAAGGCTATCCATGCAAAAGCTATTTAAAGCAACACATGTCGGTACATACAGGCGATAAACCGTTAGCCTGTAGCTTATGCTCTTTTAAAACTGCATATAGATCAAATTTACATGCACATGAGAAAAGGTTTCATGGAAAGAATCACATGTCGTAATATTTGTGCTTTTCAGACATTTTCTAAAGTATATCTTGAAGATCATCTGAATACACACTGTTGAAGCCTTTGTAAAGTGCGATTAGAAACACCAAAGAAAAATAGATTCTTATAAATTATGTAAAGCACATAATTTATGAAAATGTATAAAACTGCATTAAAATTTAACTTCTGTGAATCAATGTAAATCTGATTTTTCTCTAAATATTCGTGATGGTTAAATCTCCATCAGTTCTCCTCCGTGTTAGGATAATTACTACAAATTCAGGTAATTAAAAGAGTGTAAAAAATGGGTATTAAAATAATGTTATCGACAAATTTCTCAAGGTTGGTACCCACCACAAATAATTATGTGTGCATCTAGAAGAAAGACTAGATGCTCTGACCATAAAAAAAATATTGTTATACTGTGTCACACATTGCTTTATGGATTCCTGTAAAGAATTGGTACATTTTATAATTTATTAGCTTTAACCAAAATTGTTTCATTAATTATATTTAAGGTTCTTAACCCTCCATAATTTAGTACTAGTAGGTAATTAAGTTTACAACAATTTATAATTAAGAAATTTTATAGTTTTTCATAAATTTAATCTTGTTTAGGTACATAATTCTTTTTAATGGTAGGAATATAGGTAATATAATAAATTCTTGAGAGATTATGTATGAAATATTTTTATTTAAAGGGTTGAGGGAAATTTGGCAAATAATTTCCGAGTGCATGGCCTCCTTGTTTACAGTATGAAAGGTTTTTTATTGTTTTTTTTAATTTATATTTTGTCGCATCCTGTGTATTAATAAATTTTTGAATAGTGACTTTATTTTTGAATGTTTGCATGCGCCATCTGTTGGAATTACAGTGAATTGCTTGTTCCAATTGTGTTATTTCGTGAATTTATTTATGCACGGTAGGTAAAGAATTTCTCTTCCTTATCGACTTACAGCTCTGTCTAAATTCATGCCTTCCGTAAAATAATAAAATTAAAATAATTGTCTGCTTTTAATGGTTTCTTCAAGTAAAAGTACTTATTTATAATTAGAACAAAATATAAAATTGCGAAAGTCTTACTTTGAACACATGAACGTCTTGATTTTGTAGGTTTTGTTTTGTTATACTCACGGCAGTGTGTACTAAGCCACATCCAACTTGACGTTTGTGTCATCTGTCGTATTTACTTTTATTTAAAATGATTTATTTTTGTGCATAGTATCGTATGGGGAACTTGTTTGGGATTTCCAGGGTCTGCCTCGCGAACTATACTGTTGAATACCAAAAACGAAATGTTTATTTGTCGTATGGAAAAGTCCAGGGGAGGTGTGCACCTCCACATTTTTGTATTCAGTTTTGATTTTTTAAATGTTAAATTTGGGCGCGCCTGGTGGGTATGCAACCAATTGAACGGAAAAATATATTTTTGGTATTTTTTATACAGTGGAAATGACTAATTGGTATTTTTAAGTAATGGGAATGAAGTTTGTGGACATTTATAAATTGCAACGTTCTGAATTTACTTTCCAATTTATCCATTTCCATAAAATGTCTCCTTTTTCCAGTGTTTTATATTTGGTCTTGATATGGAATGATTTTGAAGTTGCACTACGAGAAAGAGGAACTCAAGTCTACGATGCCATGTTAAGGTCCTACCATAACAAACTAGGATCCTGTCTGTAGTAAGTTACTTGTTTTATTATACTCAGTCTTGTAAAACTTGAGCACATTAATAAGGGAAGTTTGTTATGTGTTTTTCGGAACTGCCAAAATATTTAATGATTATTGTCAAGGGTATACTTAAAGAGTACATTGTGTGTTTCAGATAGAAACCATAGAGGACTGCCCTCGTATACAAGGGAGAAGACGAAAAAGGAGCTGAAGGTGTATTGCAAGATCCCCAAGTTCGAAACAACGAACACGTGTCCTTTTTTTGTCTTACAGGAATAAACAATTTCCTGACCGTTCTAAATGTTTCAGAGCAAACCTTCCGAACTAAGGAATACTCAAGTTTTTATTTTTTTCAGTGTTTTAGGAGTAGATTTGCGATTAATTTATAAAATAAATGTTTTGTATCTAAATTATAGAAAAGTTTTACTACATCTTTGCTGAATAAACATTTTAATCCAAGTTTATATCTTGTTTGTTATTTTCAAATAACAGGGCGGAGCCATTACCTGTTTAATTTTTAAGTGAAGTTAAGATTTTGTAACGCCTGATGTACAGGCAACCAAACATACGCTTAAAAGGGCGACCACTAAGGTGCGTTTAGACTGTGACCAAGTTGGCGGGCCGAAAATGTACATTAGATGTGACCATACGGCGGTTTCACGGGGAGCGTTTAGACTGTGACCAAGTTGGCGGGCCGAAAATGTACATTAGATTGTGTGAACGCACCTTTAGCCAATCAATTTTGCAGTCTGAACGCACCTTTAGCTAAACAAAGTTTGCAATGTGGACGCACCTTTAGCTAGTAAATTTTCCTGTGTGAACAAACCTTTAGCTAAACAAAATTTGGGATGTGAACACACCTTTAGCTAATCTATTTTATAGTGTGAACGCACCTTTAGGTGCTAAATTTTCTCGTGTGAACGCACCTTTAGCTGATATATTTTGCAGTGTGAACGCACCTTTAGCTAAACAAAATTTGCAGTGTGAACGCACCTTTAGCTAATAAATTTCTGCAGTGTGAACGCACCCTTAGGTACTATATTTTCCCGTGTGAACGCACCTTTAGCTAATCAATTTTGCAGTCAGAACGCACCTTTAGCTAAACAAAATATGCAGTGTGAACACACCTTTAGCTAATCTATTTTATAGTGTGAACGCACCTTTAGGTACTAAATTTTCTCGTGTGAACGCACCTTTAGCTGATATATTTTGCAGTGTGAACGCACCTTTAGCTAAACAAAATTTGCAGTGTGAACGCACCTTTAGGTACTAAATTTTCCCGTGTGAACGCACCTTTAGCTAAACAAAATTTGCAGTGTGAACGCACCTTTAGCTAATAAATTTCTGCAGTGTGAACGCACCTTTAGCTAAACAAAGTTTGCAATGTGGACGCACCTTTAGCTAATAAATTTTCCTGTGTGAACGCACCTTTAGCTAAACAAAATTTGGGATGTGAGCACACCTTTAGCAAATCTATTTTATAGTGTGAACGCACCTTTAGGTACCAAATTTTCTCGTGTGAACGCACCTTTAGCTGATATATTTTGCAGTGTGAACGCACCTTTAGCTAAACAAAATTTGCAGTGTGAACGCACCTTTAGGTACTAAATTTTCGGGTGTGAACGCACCTTTAGCTAAACAAAATTTGCAGTGTGAACGCACCTTTAGCTAATAAATTTCTGCAGTGTGAACGCACCTTTAGCTATACAAAATTTGCAGTCTGAACGCACCTTTAGCTAAACAAAATATGCAGTGTGAACACACCTTTAGCTAATCTATTTTATAGTGTGAACGCACCTTTAGGTACTAAATTTTCCCGTGTGAACGCACCTTTAGCTAAACAAAATTTGCAGTGTGAACGCACCTTTAGCAAATAAATTTCTGCAGTGTGAACGCACCTTTAGCTAAACAAAATTTGCAGAGTGAACGCACCTTTAGGTACTATATTTTCTCGTGTGAACGCACCTTTAGCTGATATATTTTGCAGTGTGAACGCACCTTTAGCTAAACAAAATTTGCAGTGTGAACGCACCTTTAGGTACTAAATTTTCCCGTGTGAACGCACCTTTAGCTAAACAAAATTTGCAGTGTGAACGCACCTTTAGCTAATAAATTTCTGCAGTGTGAACGCACCTTTAGCTAATCAATTTTGCAGTCTGAACGCACCTTTAGCTAAACAAAATTTGCAGTGTGGACGCTCCTTTAGCTAATCAATTTTGTAGTGTGAACGCACCTTTAGGTACTAAATTTTCCTGTGTGAACGCACCTTTAGCTAAATACAATTTGCAGTGTGAACGCACCTTTAGCTAATAAATTTTCCTGTGTGAACGCACCTTTAGCTAAACAAAATTTGCAGTGTGAACGCACCTTTACCTAATAAATTTCTGCAGTGTGAACGCACCTTTAGCTAAACAAAATTTGCAGTGTGAACGCACCTTTAGCTAAACAAAATTTGCAATGTGAACGCACCTTTAGCTAATAAATTTTCCTGTGTGAACGCACCTTTAGCTAAACACAATTTGCAGTGTGAACGCACCTTTAGCTAATAAATTTTCCTGTGTGAACGCACCTTTAGCTAATATATTTTGCAGCGTGAACGCAGGTAAGGGTGCGTTCACACAGCAACAATTTATTAGCTAAAGGTGCGTTCACACTGCAAATTTTGTTTAGCTAAAGGTGCGTTCACACAGGAAAATTTATTAGCTAAAGGTGCGTTCACACTGCAAATTGTGTTTAGCTAAAGGTGCGTTCACATAGGAAAATTTATTAGCTAAAGGTGCGTTCACACTGCAAATTTTGTTTAGCTAAAGGTGCGTTCACACTGCAAATTTTGTTTAGCTAAAGGTGCGTTCACACTGCAGAAATTTATTAGCTAAAGGTGCGTTCACACTGCAAATTTTGTTTAGGTAAAGGTGCGTTCACACAGGAAAATTTATTAGCTAAAGGTGCGTTCACACTGCAAATTGTATTTAGCTAAAGGTGCGTTCACACAGGAAAATTTATTAGCTAAAGGTGCGTTCACACTGCAAATTTTGTTTAGCTAAAGGTGCGTTCACACAGGAAAATTTATTAGCTAATGGTGCGTTCACTCTGCAAACTTTGTTTAGCTAAAGGTGCGTTCACACTGCAGAAATTTATTGGCTAAAGGTGCGTTCACACTGCAAATTGTGTTTAGCTAAAGGTGCGATCACACAGGAAAATTTATTAGCTAAAGGTGCGTTCACTCTGCAAATTTTGTTTAGCTAAAGGTGCGTTCACACTGCAGAAATTTATTGGCTAAAGGTGCGTTCACACTGCAAATTGTGTTTAGCTAAAGGTGCGATCACACAGGAAAATTTATTAGCTAAAGGTGCGTTCACTCTGCAAATTTTGTTTAGCTAAAGGTGCGTTCACACAGGAAAATTTATTAGCTAAAGGTGCGTTCACACTGCAAATTTTGTTTAGCTAAAGGTGCTTTCACACTGCAGAAATTTATTAGCTAAAGGTGCGTTCACACTGCAAATTTTGTTTAGCTAAAGGTGCGTTTACACAGGAAAATTTATTTGCTAAAGGTGCGTTCACACTGCAAATTTTGTTTAGCTAAAGGTGCGTTCACACTGCAAATTTTGTTTAGCTAAAGGTGCGTTCACACTGCAGAAATTTATTAGCTAAAGGTGCGTTCACACTGCAAATTTTGTTTAGCTAAAGGTGCGTTTACACAGGAAAATTTATTTGCTAAAGGTGCGTTCACACTGCAAATTTTGTTTAGGTAAAGGTGCGGTCACACTGCAAATTTTGTTTAGCTAAAGGTGCGTTCACACTGCAGAAATTTATTAGCTAAAGGTGCGTTCACACTGCAAATTTTGTTTAGCTAAAGGTGCGTTCACACTGCAGAAATTTATTAGCTAAAGGTGCGTTCACACTGCAAATTTTGTTTAGCTAAAGGTGCGTTCACACTGCAGAAATTTATTAGCTAAAGGTGCGTTCACACTGCAAATTTTGTTTAGCTAAAGGTGCGTTCACACAGGAAAATTTACTAGTTAAAGGTGCGTTTACACTGAACAGATGGGAGGGGATGGGGGATGTTTGGTACATATTTCCCAAGTCTTTAGACTCCATATTACATTCTGGGAATTTTCTAACCAAATCGGAGAAGGTGAAAAATTTTAGCAAAAAAAGAGCAAAGACTATAGTCTTTCCTCATTTTTTGGAAAAAAATTTCACCCCTTCAGATCTCGTCGGTATTTTCCCAGAATGTTATTTGGGGTGTGTACACTTGGAAATTATGGGGCAAACTTCCCTCACCCCTTCGCATTGCTTCCCGCGTGGTTAGAAAACGTTCAGAACTTAATTCCTTTTGAAACCTTTCTGAATTCTTTTGAAGAGATGGGAGGGGATGGGGGATGTTTGGTACATATTTCCCAAGTCTTTAGACTCCATATTACATTCTGGGAATTTCCTAAGGAAATCGGAGAGGGTGAAAAATTTTACCAAAAAAAGAGCAAAGACTATAGTCTTTCCTCATTTTTTGGAAAAAAATTTCACCCCTTCAGATCTCGTCGGTATTTTCCCAGAATGTTATTTGGGGTGTGTACACTTGGAAATTATGGGGCAAACTTCCCTCACCCCTTCGCATTGCTTCCCGCGTGGTTAGAAAACGTTCAGAACTTAATTCCTTTTGAAACCTTTCTGAATTTTTTTTGAACAGATGGGAGGGGATGGGGGATGTTTGGTACATATTTCCCAAGTCTTTAGACTCCATATTACATTCTGGGAATTTTCTAACCAAATCGGAGAATGTGAAAAATTTTACCAAAAAAAGAGCAAAGACTATAGTCTTTCCTCATTTTTTGGAAAAAAATTTCACCCCTTCAGATCTCGTCGGTATTTTCCCAGAATGTTATTTGGGGTGTGTACACTTGGAAATTATGGGGCAAACTTCCCTCACCCCTTCGCATTGCTTCCCGCGTGGTTAGAAAACGTTCAGAACTTAATTCCTTTTGAAACCTTTCTGAATTTTTTTTGAACAGATGGGAGGGGATGGGGGATGTTTGGTACATATTTCCCAAGTCTTTAGACTCCATATTACATTCTGGGAATTTTCTAACCAAATCGGAGAAGGTGAAAAATTTTACCAAAAAAAGAGCAAAGACTATAGTCTTTCCTCATTTTTTGGAAAAAAATTTCACCCCTTCAGATCTCGTCGGTATTTTCCCAGAATGTTATTTGGGGTGTGTACACTTGGAAATTATGGGGCAAACTTCCCTCACCCCTTCGCATTGCTTCCCGCGTGGTTAGAAAACGTTCAGAACTTAATTCCTTTTGAAACCTTTCTGAATTTTTTTTGAACAGATGGGAGGGGATGGGGGATGTTTGGTACATATTTCCCAAGTCTTTAGACTCCATATTACATTCTGGGAATTTTCTAACCAAATCGGAGAAGGTGAAAAATTTTACCAAAAAAAGAGCAAAGACTATAGTCTTTCCTCATTTTTTGGAAAAAAATTTCACCCCTTCAGATCTCGTCGGTATTTTCCCAGAATGTTATTTGGGGTGTGTACACTTGGAAATTATGGGGCAAACTTCCCTCACCCCTTCGCATTGCTTCCCGCGTGGTTAGAAAACGTTCAGAACTTAATTCCTTTTGAAACCTTTCTGAATTTTTTTTGAACAGATGGGAGGGGATGGGGGATGTTTGGTACATATTTCCCAAGTCTTTAGACTCCATATTACATTCTGGGAATTTTCTAACCAAATCGGAGAATGTGAAAAATTTTACCAAAAAAAGAGCAAAGACTATAGTCTTTCCTCATTTTTTGGAAAAAAATTTCACCCCTTCAGATCTCGTCGGTATTTTCCCAGAATGTTATTTGGGGTGTGTACACTTGGAAATTATGGGGCAAACTTCCCTCACCCCTTCGCATTGCTTCCCGCGTGGTTAGAAAACGTTCAGAACTTAATTCCTTTTGAAACCTTTCTGAATTTTTTTTGAACAGATGGGAGGGGATGGGGGATGTTTGGTACATATTTCCCAAGTCTTTAGACTCCATATTACATTCTGGGAATTTTCTAACCAAATCGGAGAAGGTGAAAAATTTTACCAAAAAAAGAGCAAAGACTATAATAGTCTTTCCTCATTTTTTGGAAAAAAATTTCACCCCTTCAGATCTCGTCGGTATTTTCCCAGAATGTTATTTGGGGTGTGTACACTTGGAAATTATGGGGCAAACTTCCCTCACCCCTTCGCATTGCTTCCCACGGGGTTTCAGAACTTAATTCCTTTTGAAACCTTTCTGAATTTTTTTTGAACAGATGGGAGGGGATGGGGGATGTTTGGTACATATTTCCCAAGTCTTTAGACTCCATATTACATTCTGGGAATTTTCTAACCAAATCGGAGAAGGTGAAAACTTTTACCAAAAAAAGAGCAAAGACTATAGTCTTTCCTCATTTTTTGGAAAAAAATTTCAGCCCTTCAGATCTCGTCGGTATTTTCCCAGAATGTTATTTGGGGTGTGTACACTTGGAAATTATGGGGCAAACTTCCCTCACCCCTTCGCATTGCTTCCCGCGTGGTTAGAAAACGTTCAGAACTTAATTCCTTTTGAAACCTTTCTGAATTTTTTTTGGACAGATGGGAGGGGATGGAGGATGTTTGGTACATATTTCCCAAGTCTTTAGACTCCATATTACATGCTGAGAATTTCCTAAGGAAATCGGAGAGGGTGAAAAATTTTACCAAAAAAAGAGCAAAGACTATAGTCTTTCCTCATTTTTTGGAAAAAAATTTCACCCCTTCAGATCTCGTCGGTATTTTCCCAGAATGTTATTTGGGGTGTGTACACTTGGAAATTATGGGGCAAACTTCCCTCACCCCTTCGCATTGCTTCCCGCGTGGTTAGAAAACGTTCAGAACTTAATTCCTTTTGAAACCTTTCTGAATTTTTTTTGAACAGATGGGAGGGGATGGGGGATGTTTGGTACATATTTCCCAAGTCTTTAGACTCCATATTACATTCTGGGAATTTTCTAACCAAATCGGAGAAGGTGAAAAATTTTAGCAAAAAAAGAGCAAAGACTATAGTCTTTCCTCATTTTTTGGAAAAAAATTTCACCCCTTCAGATCTCGTCGGTATTTTCCCAGAATGTTATTTGGGGTGTGTACACTTGGAAATTATGGGGCAAACTTCCCTCACCCCTTCGCATTGCTTCCCGCGTGGTTAGAAAACGTTCAGAACTTAATTCCTTTTGAAACCTTTCTGAATTTTTTTTGAAGAGATGGGAGGGGATGGGGGATGTTTGGTACATATTTCCCAAGTCTTTAGACTCCATATTACATTCTGGGAATTTTCTAACCAAATCGGAGAAGGTGAAAAATTTTACCAAAAAAAGAGCAAAGACTATAGTCTTTCCTCATTTTTTGGAAAAAAATTTCAGCCCTTCAGATCTCGTCGGTATTTTCCCAGAATGTTATTTGGGGTGTGTACACTTGGAAATTATGGGGCAAACTTCCCTCACCCCTTCGCATTGCTTCCCGCGTGATTAGAAAACGTTCAGAACTTAATTCCTTTTGAAACCTTTCTGAATTTTTTTTGGACAGATGGGAGGGGATGGGGGATGTTTGGTACATATTTCCCAAGTCTTTAGACTCCATATTACATTCTGAGAATTTCCTAAGGAAATCGGAGAGGGTGAAAAATTTTACCAAAAAAAGAGCAAAGACTATAGTCTTTCCTCATTTTTTGGAAAAAAATTTCACCCCTTCAGATCTCGTCGGTATTTTCCCAGAATGTTATTTGGGGTGTGTACACTTGGAAATTATGGGGCAAACTTCCCTCACCCCTTCGCATTGCTTCCCGCGTGGTTAGAAAACGTTCAGAACTTAATTCCTTTTGAAACCTTTCTGAATTTTTTTTGAACAGATGGGAGGGGATGGGGGATGTTTGGTACATATTTCCCAAGTCTTTAGACTCCATATTACATTCTGGGAATTTTCTAACCAAATCGGAGAATGTGAAAAATTTTACCAAAAAAAGAGCAAAGACTATAGTCTTTCCTCATTTTTTGGAAAAAAATTTCACCCCTTCAGATCTCGTCGGTATTTTCCCAGAATGTTATTTGGGGTGTGTACACTTGGAAATTATGGGGCAAACTTCCCTCACCCCTTCGCATTGCTTCCCGCGTGGTTAGAAAACGTTCAGAACTTAATTCCTTTTGAAACCTTTCTGAATTTTTTTTGAAGAGATGGGAGGGGATGGGGGATGTTTGGTACATATTTCCCAAGTCTTTAGACTCCATATTACATTCTGGGAATTTTCTAACCAAATCGGAGAAGGTGAAAAATTTTAGCAAAAAAAGAGCAAAGACTATAGTCTTTCCTCATTTTTTGGAAAAAAATTTCACCCCTTCAGATCTCGTCGGTATTTTCCCAGAATGTTATTTGGGGTGTGTACACTTGGCAATTATGGGGCAAACTTCCCTCACCCCTTCGCATTGCTTCCCGCGTGGTTAGAAAACGTTCAGAACTTAATTCCTTTTGAAACCTTTCTGAATTTTTTTTGAAGAGATGGGAGGGGATGGGGGATGTTTGGTACATATTTCCCAAGTCTTTAGACTCCATATTACATTCTGGGAATTTTCTAACCAAATCGGAGAAGGTGAAAAATTTTAGCAAAAAAAGAGCAAAGACTATAGTCTTTCCTCATTTTTTGGAAAAAAATTTCACCCCTTCAGATCTCGTCGGTATTTTCCCAGAATGTTATTTGGGGTGTGTACACTTGGAAATTATGGGGCAAACTTCCCTCACCCCTTCGCATTGCTTCCCGCGTGGTTAGAAAACGTTCAGAACTTAATTCCTTTTGAAACCTTTCTGAATTTTTTTTGAAGAGATGGGAGGGGATGGGGGATGTTTGGTACATATTTCCCAAGTCTTTAGACTCCATATTACATTCTGAGAATTTCCTAAGGAAATCGGAGAGGGTGAAAAATTTTACCAAAAAAAGAGCAAAGACTATAGTCTTTCCTCATTTTTTGGAAAAAAATTTCACCCCTTCAGATCTCGTCGGTATTTTCCCAGAATGTTATTTGGGGTGTGTACACTTGGAAATTATGGGGCAAACTTCCCTCACCCCTTCGCATTGCACTATAGTCTTTCCTCATTTTTTGGAAAAAAATTTCACCCCTTCAGATCTCGTCGGTATTTTCCCAGAATGTTATTTGGGGTGTGTACACTTGGAAATTATGGGGCAAACTTCCCTCACCCCTTCGCATTGCACTATAGTCTTTCCTCATTTTTTGGAAAAAAATTTCACCCCTTCAGATCTCGTCGGTATTTTCCCAGAATGTTATTTGGGGTGTGTACACTTGGAAATTATGGGGCAAACTTCCCTCACCCCTTCGCATTGCTTCCCGCGTGGTTAGAAAACGTTCAGAACTTAATTCCTTTTGAAACCTTTCTGAATTTTTTTTGAAGAGATGGGAGGGGATGGGGGATGTTTGGTACATATTTCCCAAGTCTTTAGACTCCATATTACATTCTGAGAATTTCCTAAGGAAATCGGAGAGGGTGAAAAATTTTACCAAAAAAAGAGCAAAGACTATAGTCTTTCCTCATTTTTTGGAAAAAAATTTCACCCCTTCAGATCTCGTCGGTATTTTCCCAGAATGTTATTTGGGGTGTGTACCTTGGAAATTATGGGGCAAACTTCCCTCACCCCTTCGCATTGCTTCCCGCGTGGTTAGAAAACGTTCAGAACTTAATTCCTTTTGAAACCTTTCTGAATTTTTTTTGAACAGATGGGAGGGGATGGGGGATGTTTGGTACATATTTCCCAAGTCTTTAGACTCCATATTACATTCTGGGAATTTTCTAACCAAATCGGAGAAGGTGAAAAATTTTAGCAAAAAAAGAGCAAAGACTATAGTCTTTCCTCATTTTTTGGAAAAAAATTTCACCCCTTCAGATCTCGTCGGTATTTTCCCAGAATGTTATTTGGGGTGTGTACACTTGGAAATTATGGGGCAAACTTCCCTCACCCCTTCGCATTGCTTCCCGCGTGGTTAGAAAACGTTCAGAACTTAATTCCTTTTGAAACCTTTCTGAATTTTTTTTGAACAGATGGGAGGGGATGGGGGATGTTTGGTACATATTTCCCAAGTCTTTAGACTCCATATTACATTCTGGGAATTTTCTAACCAAATCGGAGAATGTGAAAAATTTTACCAAAAAAAGAGCAAAGACTATAGTCTTTCCTCATTTTTTGGAAAAAAATTTCACCCCTTCAGATCTCGTCGGTATTTTCCCAGAATGTTATTTGGGGTGTGTACACTTGGAAATTATGGGGCAAACTTCCCTCACCCCTTCGCATTGCTTCCCGCGTGGTTAGAAAACGTTCAGAACTTAATTCCTTTTGAAACCTTTCTGAATTTTTTTTGAACAGATGGGAGGGGATGGGGGATGTTTGGTACATATTTCCCAAGTCTTTAGACTCCATATTACATTCTGGGAATTTTCTAACCAAATCGGAGAATGTGAAAAATTTTACCAAAAAAAGAGCAAAGACTATAGTCTTTCCTCATTTTTTGGAAAAAAATTTCACCCCTTCAGATCTCGTCGGTATTTTCCCAGAATGTTATTTGGGGTGTGTACACTTGGAAATTATGGGGCAAACTTCCCTCACCCCTTCGCATTGCTTCCCGCGTGGTTAGAAAACGTTCAGAACTTAATTCCTTTTGAAACCTTTCTGAATTTTTTTTGAAGAGATGGGAGGGGATGGGGGATGTTTGGTACATATTTCCCAAGTCTTTAGACTCCATATTACATTCTGGGAATTTTCTAACCAAATCGGAGAAGGTGAAAAATTTTAGCAAAAAAAGAGCAGACTATAGTCTTTCCTCATTTTTTGGAAAAAAATTTCACCCCTTCAGATCTCGTCGGTATTTTCCCAGAATGTTATTTGGGGTGTGTACACTTGGAAATTATGGGGCAAACTTCCCTCACCCCTTCGCATTGCTTCCCGCGTGGTTAGAAAACGTTCAGAACTTAATTCCTTTTGAAACCCTTCTGAATTTTTTTTGAAGAGATGGGAGGGGATGGGGGATGTTTGGTACATATTTCCCAAGTCTTTAGACTCCATATTACATTCTGAGAATTTCCTAAGGAAATCGGAGAGGGTGAAAAATTTTACCAAAAAAAGAGCAAAGACTATAGTCTTTCCTCATTTTTTGGAAAAAAATTTCACCCCTTCAGATCTCGTCGGTATTTTCCCAGAATGTTATTTGGGGTGTGTACCTTGGAAATTATGGGGCAAACTTCCCTCACCCCTTCGCATTGCTTCCCGCGTGGTTAGAAAACGTTCAGAACTTAATTCCTTTTGAAACCTTTCTGAATTTTTTTTGAACAGATGGGAGGGGATGGGGGATGTTTGGTACATATTTCCCAAGTCTTTAGACTCCATATTACATTCTGGGAATTTTCTAACCAAATCGGAGAAGGTGAAAAATTTTACCAAAAAAAGAGCAAAGACTATAGTCTTTCCTCATTTTTTGGAAAAAAATTTCACCCCTTCAGATCTCGTCGGTATTTTCCCAGAATGTTATTTGGGGTGTGTACCTTGGAAATTATGGGGCAAACTTCCCTCACCCCTTCGCATTGCTTCCCGCGTGGTTAGAAAACGTTCAGAACTTAATTCCTTTTGAAACCTTTCTGAATTTTTTTTGAACAGATGGGAGGGGATGGGGGATGTTTGGTACATATTTCCCAAGTCTTTAGACTCCATATTACATTCTGGGAATTTTCTAACCAAATCGGAGAAGGTGGAAAATTTTACCAAAAAAAGAGCAAAGACTATAGTCTTTCCTCATTTTTTGGAAAAAAATTTCACCCCTTCAGATCTCGTCGGTATTTTCCCAGAATGTTATTTGGGGTGTGTACACTTGGAAATTATGGGGCAAACTTCCCTCACCCCTTCGCATTGCTTCCCGCGTGGTTAGAAAACCTTCAGAACTTAATTCCTTTTGAAACCTTTCTGAATTTTTTTTGAACAGATGGGAGGGGATGGGGGATGTTTGGTACATATTTCCCAAGTCTTTAGACTCCATATTACATTCTGGGAATTTTCTAACCAAATCGGAGAATGTGAAAAATTTTACCAAAAAAAGAGCAAAGACTATAGTCTTTCCTCATTTTTTGGAAAAAAATTTCACCCCTTCAGATCTCGTCGGTATTTTCCCAGAATGTTATTTGGGGTGTGTACACTTGGAAATTATGGGGCAAACTTCCCTCACCCCTTCGCATTGCTTCCCGCGTGGTTAGAAAACGTTCAGAACTTAATTCCTTTTGAAACCTTTCTGAATTTTTTTTGAACAGATGGGAGGGGATGGGGGATGTTTGGTACATATTTCCCAAGTCTTTAGACTCCATATTACATTCTGGGAATTTTCTAACCAAATCGGAGAAGGTGAAAAATTTTACCAAAAAAAGAGCAAAGACTATAGTCTTTCCTCATTTTTTGGAAAAAAATTTCACCCCTTCAGATCTCGTCGGTATTTTCCCAGAATGTTATTTGGGGTGTGTACACTTGGAAATTATGGGGCAAACTTCCCTCACCCCTTCGCATTGCTTCCCACGGGGTTTCAGAACTTAATTCCTTTTGAAACCTTTCTGAATTTTTTTTGAACAGATGGGAGGGGATGGGGGATGTTTGGTACATATTTCCCAAGTCTTTAGACTCCATATTACATTCTGGGAATTTTCTAACCAAATCGGAGAAGGTGAAAACTTTTACCAAAAAAAGAGCAAAGACTATAGTCTTTCCTCATTTTTTGGAAAAAAATTTCAGCCCTTCAGATCTCGTCGGTATTTTCCCAGAATGTTATTTGGGGTGTGTACACTTGGAAATTATGGGGCAAACTTCCCTCACCCCTTCGCATTGCTTCCCGCGTGGTTAGAAAACGTTCAGAACTTAATTCCTTTTGAAACCTTTCTGAATTTTTTTTGGACAGATGGGAGGGGATGGGGGATGTTTGGTACATATTTCCCAAGTCTTTAGACTCCATATTACATTCTGAGAATTTCCTAAGGAAATCGGAGAGGGTGAAAAATTTTACCAAAAAAAGAGCAAAGACTATAGTCTTTCCTCATTTTTTGGAAAAAAATTTCACCCCTTCAGATCTCGTCGGTATTTTCCCAGAATGTTATTTGGGGTGTGTACACTTGGAAATTATGGGGCAAACTTCCCTCACCCCTTCGCATTGCTTCCCGCGTGGTTAGAAAACGTTCAGAACTTAATTCCTTTTGAAACCTTTCTGAATTTTTTTTGAACAGATGGGAGGGGATGGGGGATGTTTGGTACATATTTCCCAAGTCTTTAGACTCCATATTACATTCTGGGAATTTTCTAACCAAATCGGAGAAGGTGAAAAATTTTAGCAAAAAAAGAGCAAAGACTATAGTCTTTCCTCATTTTTTGGAAAAAAATTTCACCCCTTCAGATCTCGTCGGTATTTTCCCAGAATGTTATTTGGGGTGTGTACACTTGGAAATTATGGGGCAAACTTCCCTCACCCCTTCGCATTGCTTCCCGCGTGGTTAGAAAACGTTCAGAACTTAATTCCTTTTGAAACCTTTCTGAATTTTTTTTGAACAGATGGGAGGGGATGGGGGATGTTTGGTACATATTTCCCAAGTCTTTAGACTCCATATTACATTCTGGGAATTTTCTAACCAAATCGGAGAATGTGAAAAATTTTACCAAAAAAAGAGCAAAGACTATAGTCTTTCCTCATTTTTTGGAAAAAAATTTCACCCCTTCAGATCTCGTCGGTATTTTCCCAGAATGTTATTTGGGGTGTGTACACTTGGAAATTATGGGGCAAACTTCCCTCACCCCTTCGCATTGCTTCCCGCGTGGTTAGAAAACGTTCAGAACTTAATTCCTTTTGAAACCTTTCTGAATTTTTTTTGAAGAGATGGGAGGGGATGGGGGATGTTTGGTACATATTTCCCAAGTCTTTAGACTCCATATTACATTCTGGGAATTTTCTAACCAAATCGGAGAAGGTGAAAAATTTTAGCAAAAAAAGAGCAGACTATAGTCTTTCCTCATTTTTTGGAAAAAAATTTCACCCCTTCAGATCTCGTCGGTATTTTCCCAGAATGTTATTTGGGGTGTGTACACTTGGAAATTATGGGGCAAACTTCCCTCACCCCTTCGCATTGCTTCCCGCGTGGTTAGAAAACGTTCAGAACTTAATTCCTTTTGAAACCCTTCTGAATTTTTTTTGAAGAGATGGGAGGGGATGGGGGATGTTTGGTACATATTTCCCAAGTCTTTAGACTCCATATTACATTCTGAGAATTTCCTAAGGAAATCGGAGAGGGTGAAAAATTTTACCAAAAAAAGAGCAAAGACTATAGTCTTTCCTCATTTTTTGGAAAAAAATTTCACCCCTTCAGATCTCGTCGGTATTTTCCCAGAATGTTATTTGGGGTGTGTACCTTGGAAATTATGGGGCAAACTTCCCTCACCCCTTCGCATTGCTTCCCGCGTGGTTAGAAAACGTTCAGAACTTAATTCCTTTTGAAACCTTTCTGAATTTTTTTTGAACAGATGGGAGGGGATGGGGGATGTTTGGTACATATTTCCCAAGTCTTTAGACTCCATATTACATTCTGGGAATTTTCTAACCAAATCGGAGAAGGTGAAAAATTTTACCAAAAAAAGAGCAAAGACTATAGTCTTTCCTCATTTTTTGGAAAAAAATTTCACCCCTTCAGATCTCGTCGGTATTTTCCCAGAATGTTATTTGGGGTGTGTACCTTGGAAATTATGGGGCAAACTTCCCTCACCCCTTCGCATTGCTTCCCGCGTGGTTAGAAAACGTTCAGAACTTAATTCCTTTTGAAACCTTTCTGAATTTTTTTTGAACAGATGGGAGGGGATGGGGGATGTTTGGTACATATTTCCCAAGTCTTTAGACTCCATATTACATTCTGGGAATTTTCTAACCAAATCGGAGAAGGTGGAAAATTTTACCAAAAAAAGAGCAAAGACTATAGTCTTTCCTCATTTTTTGGAAAAAAATTTCACCCCTTCAGATCTCGTCGGTATTTTCCCAGAATGTTATTTGGGGTGTGTACACTTGGAAATTATGGGGCAAACTTCCCTCACCCCTTCGCATTGCTTCCCGCGTGGTTAGAAAACCTTCAGAACTTAATTCCTTTTGAAACCTTTCTGAATTTTTTTTGAAGAGATGGGAGGGGATGGGGGATGTTTGGTACATATTTCCCAAGTCTTTAGACTCCATATTACATTCTGGGAATTTTCTAACCAAATCGGAGAAGGTGAAAAATTTTAGCAAAAAAAGAGCAAAGACTATAGTCTTTCCTCATTTTTTGGAAAAAAATTTCACCCCTTCAGATCTCGTCGGTATTTTCCCAGAATGTTATTTGGGGTGTGTACACTTGGAAATTATGGGGCAAACTTCCCTCACCCCTTCGCATTGCTTCCCGCGTGGTTAGAAAACGTTCAGAACTTAATTCCTTTTGAAACCTTTCTGAATTTTTTTTGAAGAGATGGGAGGGGATGGGGGATGTTTGGTACATATTTCCCAAGTCTTTAGACTCCATATTACATTCTGGGAATTTTCTAACCAAATCGGAGAAGGTGAAAAATTTTAGCAAAAAAAGAGCAAAGACTATAGTCTTTCCTCATTTTTTGGAAAAAAATTTCACCCCTTCAGATCTCGTCGGTATTTTCCCAGAATGTTATTTGGGGTGTGTACACTTGGAAATTATGGGGCAAACTTCCCTCACCCCTTCGCATTGCTTCCCGCGTGGTTAGAAAACGTTCAGAACTTAATTCCTTTTGAAACCTTTCTGAATTTTTTTTGAAGAGATGGGAGGGGATGGGGGATGTTTGGTACATATTTCCCAAGTCTTTAGACTCCATATTACATTCTGGGAATTTTCTAACCAAATCGGAGAAGGTGAAAAATTTTACCAAAAAAAGAGCAAAGACTATAGTCTTTCCTCATTTTTTGGAAAAAAATTTCACCCCTTCAGATCTCGTCGGTATTTTCCCAGAATGTTATTTGGGGTGTGTACACTTGGAAATTATGGGGCAAACTTCCCTCACCCCTTCGCATTGCTTCCCACGGGGTTTCAGAACTTAATTCCTTTTGAAACCTTTCTGAATTTTTTTGAAGAGATGGGAGGGGATGGGGGATGTTTGGTACATATTTCCCAAGTCTTTAGACTCCATATTACATTCTGGGAATTTTCTAACCAAATCGGAGAAGGTGGAAAATTTTAGCAAAAAAAGAGCAAAGGCTATAGTCTTTCCTCATTTTTTGGAAAAAAATTTCACCCCTTCAGATCTCGTCGGTATTTTCCCAGAATGTTATTTGGGGTGTGTACACTTGGAAATTATGGGGCAAACTTCCCTCACCCCTTCGCATTGCTTCCCACGGGGTTTCAGAACTTAATTCCTTTTGAAACCTTTCTGAATTTTTTTTGAACAGATGGGAGGGGATGGGGGATGTTTGGTACATATTTCCCAAGTCTTTAGACTCCATATTACATTCTGGGAATTTTCTAACCAAATCGGAGAAGGTGAAAAATTTTACCAAAAAAAGAGCAAAGACTATAGTCTTTCCTCATTTTTTGGAAAAAAATTTCACCCCTTCAGATCTCGTCGGTATTTTCCCAGAATGTTATTTGGGGTGTGTACACTTGGAAATTATGGGGCAAACTTCCCTCACCCCTTCGCATTGCACTATAGTCTTTCCTCATTTTTTGGAAAAAAATTTCACCCCTTCAGATCTCGTCGGTATTTTCCCAGAATGTTATTTGGGGTGTGTACACTTGGAAATTATGGGGCAAACTTCCCTCACCCCTTCGCATTGCTTCCCGCGTGGTTAGAAAACGTTCAGAACTTAATTCCTTTTGAAACCTTTCTGAATTTTTTTTGAAGAGATGGGAGGGGATGGGGGATGTTTGGTACATATTTCCCAAGTCTTTAGACTCCATATTACATTCTGAGAATTTCCTAAGGAAATCGGAGAGGGTGAAAAATTTTACCAAAAAAAGAGCAAAGACTATAGTCTTTCCTCATTTTTTGGAAAAAAATTTCACCCCTTCAGATCTCGTCGGTATTTTCCCAGAATGTTATTTGGGGTGTGTACCTTGGAAATTATGGGGCAAACTTCCCTCACCCCTTCGCATTGCTTCCCGCGTGGTTAGAAAACGTTCAGAACTTAATTCCTTTTGAAACCTTTCTGAATTTTTTTTGAACAGATGGGAGGGGATGGGGGATGTTTGGTACATATTTCCCAAGTCTTTAGACTCCATATTACATTCTGGGAATTTTCTAACCAAATCGGAGAAGGTGAAAAATTTTAGCAAAAAAAGAGCAAAGACTATAGTCTTTCCTCATTTTTTGGAAAAAAATTTCACCCCTTCAGATCTCGTCGGTATTTTCCCAGAATGTTATTTGGGGTGTGTACACTTGGAAATTATGGGGCAAACTTCCCTCACCCCTTCGCATTGCTTCCCGCGTGGTTAGAAAACGTTCAGAACTTAATTCCTTTTGAAACCTTTCTGAATTTTTTTTGAACAGATGGGAGGGGATGGGGGATGTTTGGTACATATTTCCCAAGTCTTTAGACTCCATATTACATTCTGGGAATTTTCTAACCAAATCGGAGAAGGTGAAAAATTTTAGCAAAAAAAGAGCAAAGACTATAGTCTTTCCTCATTTTTTGGAAAAAAATTTCACCCCTTCAGATCTCGTCGGTATTTTCCCAGAATGTTATTTGGGGTGTGTACACTTGGAAATTATGGGGCAAACTTCCCTCACCCCTTCGCATTGCTTCCCGCGTGGTTAGAAAACGTTCAGAACTTAATTCCTTTTGAAACCTTTCTGAATTTTTTTTGAACAGATGGGAGGGGATGGGGGATGTTTGGTACATATTTCCCAAGTCTTTAGACTCCATATTACATTCTGGGAATTTTCTAACCAAATCGGAGAATGTGAAAAATTTTACCAAAAAAAGAGCAAAGACTATAGTCTTTCCTCATTTTTTGGAAAAAAATTTCACCCCTTCAGATCTCGTCGGTATTTTCCCAGAATGTTATTTGGGGTGTGTACACTTGGAAATTATGGGGCAAACTTCCCTCACCCCTTCGCATTGCTTCCCGCGTGGTTAGAAAACGTTCAGAACTTAATTCCTTTTGAAACCTTTCTGAATTTTTTTTGAAGAGATGGGAGGGGATGGGGGATGTTTGGTACATATTTCCCAAGTCTTTAGACTCCATATTACATTCTGGGAATTTTCTAACCAAATCGGAGAAGGTGCAAAATTTTAGCAAAAAAAGAGCAGACTATAGTCTTTCCTCATTTTTTGGAAAAAAATTTCACCCCTTCAGATCTCGTCGGTATTTTCCCAGAATGTTATTTGGGGTGTGTACACTTGGAAATTATGGGGCAAACTTCCCTCACCCCTTCGCATTGCTTCCCGCGTGGTTAGAAAACGTTCAGAACTTAATTCCTTTTGAAACCCTTCTGAATTTTTTTTGAAGAGATGGGAGGGGATGGGGGATGTTTGGTACATATTTCCCAAGTCTTTAGACTCCATATTACATTCTGAGAATTTCCTAAGGAAATCGGAGAGGGTGAAAAATTTTACCAAAAAAAGAGCAAAGACTATAGTCTTTCCTCATTTTTTGGAAAAAAATTTCACCCCTTCAGATCTCGTCGGTATTTTCCCAGAATGTTATTTGGGGTGTGTACACTTGGAAATTATGGGGCAAACTTCCCTCACCCCTTCGCATTGCTTCCCGCGTGGTTAGAAAACGTTCAGAACTTAATTCCTTTTGAAACCTTTCTGAATTTTTTTTGAAGAGATGGGAGGGGATGGGGGATGTTTGGTACATATTTCCCAAGTCTTTAGACTCCATATTACATTCTGGGAATTTTCTAACCAAATCGGAGAAGGTGAAAAATTTTAGCAAAAAAAGAGCAAAGACTATAGTCTTTCCTCATTTTTTGGAAAAAAATTTCACCCCTTCAGATCTCGTCGGTATTTTCCCAGAATGTTATTTGGGGTGTGTACCTTGGAAATTATGGGGCAAACTTCCCTCACCCCTTCGCATTGCTTCCCGCGTGGTTAGAAAACGTTCAGAACTTAATTCCTTTTGAAACCTTTCTGAATTTTTTTTGAACAGATGGGAGGGGATGGGGGATGTTTGGTACATATTTCCCAAGTCTTTAGACTCCATATTACATTCTGGGAATTTTCTAACCAAATCGGAGAAGGTGGAAAATTTTACCAAAAAAAGAGCAAAGACTATAGTCTTTCCTCATTTTTTGGAAAAAAATTTCACCCCTTCAGATCTCGTCGGTATTTTCCCAGAATGTTATTTGGGGTGTGTACACTTGGAAATTATGGGGCAAACTTCCCTCACCCCTTCGCATTGCTTCCCGCGTGGTTAGAAAACCTTCAGAACTTAATTCCTTTTGAAACCTTTCTGAATTTTTTTTGAAGAGATGGGAGGGGATGGGGGATGTTTGGTACATATTTCCCAAGTCTTTAGACTCCATATTACATTCTGGGAATTTTCTAACCAAATCGGAGAAGGTGAAAAATTTTACCAAAAAAAGAGCAAAGTCTTTCCTCATTTTTTGGAAAAAAATTTCACCCCTTCAGATCTCGTCGGTATTTTCCCAGAATGTTATTTGGGGTGTGTACACTTGGAAATTATGGGGCAAACTTCCCTCACCCCTTCGCATTGCTTCCCGCGTGGTTAGAAAACGTTCAGAACTTAATTCCTTTTGAAACCTTTCTGAATTTTTTTTGAACAGATGGGAGGGGATGGGGGATGTTTGGTACATATTTCCCAAGTCTTTAGACTCCATATTACATTCTGGGAATTTTCTAACCAAATCGGAGAAGGTGAAAAATTTTACCAAAAAAAGAGCAAAGACTATAGTCTTTCCTCATTTTTTGGAAAAAAATTTCACCCCTTCAGATCTCGTCGGTATTTTCCCAGAATGTTATTTGGGGTGTGTACACTTGGAAATTATGGGGCAAACTTCCCTCACCCCTTCGCATTGCTTCCCGCGTGGTTAGAAAACGTTCAGAACTTAATTCCTTTTGAAACCTTTCTGAATTTTTTTTGAACAGATGGGAGGGGATGGGGGATGTTTGGTACATATTTCCCAAGTCTTTAGACTCCATATTACATTCTGGGAATTTTCTAACCAAATCGGAGAATGTGAAAAATTTTACCAAAAAAAGAGCAAAGACTATAGTCTTTCCTCATTTTTTGGAAAAAAATTTCACCCCTTCAGATCTCGTCGGTATTTTCCCAGAATGTTATTTGGGGTGTGTACACTTGGAAATTATGGGGCAAACTTCCCTCACCCCTTCGCATTGCTTCCCGCGTGGTTAGAAAACGTTCAGAACTTAATTCCTTTTGAAACCTTTCTGAATTTTTTTTGAACAGATGGGAGGGGATGGGGGATGTTTGGTACATATTTCCCAAGTCTTTAGACTCCATATTACATTCTGGGAATTTTCTAACCAAATCGGAGAAGGTGAAAAATTTTACCAAAAAAAGAGCAAAGACTATAGTCTTTCCTCATTTTTTGGAAAAAAATTTCACCCCTTCAGATCTCGTCGGTATTTTCCCAGAATGTTATTTGGGGTGTGTACACTTGGAAATTATGGGGCAAACTTCCCTCACCCCTTCGCATTGCTTCCCACGGGGTTTCAGAACTTAATTCCTTTTGAAACCTTTCTGAATTTTTTTTGAACAGATGGGAGGGGATGGGGGATGTTTGGTACATATTTCCCAAGTCTTTAGACTCCATATTACATTCTGGGAATTTTCTAACCAAATCGGAGAAGGTGAAAACTTTTACCAAAAAAAGAGCAAAGACTATAGTCTTTCCTCATTTTTTGGAAAAAAATTTCAGCCCTTCAGATCTCGTCGGTATTTTCCCAGAATGTTATTTGGGGTGTGTACACTTGGAAATTATGGGGCAAACTTCCCTCACCCCTTCGCATTGCTTCCCGCGTGGTTAGAAAACGTTCAGAACTTAATTCCTTTTGAAACCTTTCTGAATTTTTTTTGGACAGATGGGAGGGGATGGGGGATGTTTGGTACATATTTCCCAAGTCTTTAGACTCCATATTACATTCTGAGAATTTCCTAAGGAAATCGGAGAGGGTGAAAAATTTTACCAAAAAAAGAGCAAAGACTATAGTCTTTCCTCATTTTTTGGAAAAAAATTTCACCCCTTCAGATCTCGTCGGTATTTTCCCAGAATGTTATTTGGGGTGTGTACCTTGGAAATTATGGGGCAAACTTCCCTCACCCCTTCGCATTGCTTCCCGCGTGGTTAGAAAACGTTCAGAACTTAATTCCTTTTGAAACCTTTCTGAATTTTTTTTGAACAGATGGGAGGGGATGGGGGATGTTTGGTACATATTTCCCAAGTCTTTAGACTCCATATTACATTCTGGGAATTTTCTAACCAAATCGGAGAAGGTGGAAAATTTTACCAAAAAAAGAGCAAAGACTATAGTCTTTCCTCATTTTTTGGAAAAAAATTTCACCCCTTCAGATCTCGTCGGTATTTTCCCAGAATGTTATTTGGGGTGTGTACACTTGGAAATTATGGGGCAAACTTCCCTCACCCCTTCGCATTGCTTCCCGCGTGGTTAGAAAACCTTCAGAACTTAATTCCTTTTGAAACCTTTCTGAATTTTTTTTGAAGAGATGGGAGGGGATGGGGGATGTTTGGTACATATTTCCCAAGTCTTTAGACTCCATATTACATTCTGGGAATTTTCTAACCAAATCGGAGAAGGTGAAAAATTTTACCAAAAAAAGAGCAAAGACTATAGTCTTTCCTCATTTTTTGGAAAAAAATTTCACCCCTTCAGATCTCGTCGGTATTTTCCCAGAATGTTATTTGGGGTGTGTACACTTGGAAATTATGGGGCAAACTTCCCTCACCCCTTCGCATTGCTTCCCGCGTGGTTAGAAAACGTTCAGAACTTAATTCCTTTTGAAACCTTTCTGAATTTTTTTTGAACAGATGGGAGGGGATGGGGGATGTTTGGTACATATTTCCCAAGTCTTTAGACTCCATATTACATTCTGGGAATTTTCTAACCAAATCGGAGAAGGTGAAAAATTTTAGCAAAAAAAGAGCAAAGACTATAGTCTTTCCTCATTTTTTGGAAAAAAATTTCACCCCTTCAGATCTCGTCGGTATTTTCCCAGAATGTTATTTGGGGTGTGTACACTTGGAAATTATGGGGCAAACTTCCCTCACCCCTTCGCATTGCTTCCCGCGTGGTTAGAAAACGTTCAGAACTTAATTCCTTTTGAAACCTTTCTGAATTTTTTTTGAAGAGATGGGAGGGGATGGGGGATGTTTGGTACATATTTCCCAAGTCTTTAGACTCCATATTACATTCTGGGAATTTTCTAACCAAATCGGAGAAGGTGAAAAATTTTAGCAAAAAAAGAGCAAAGACTATAGTCTTTCCTCATTTTTTGGAAAAAAATTTCACCCCTTCAGATCTCGTCGGTATTTTCCCAGAATGTTATTTGGGGTGTGTACACTTGGAAATTATGGGGCAAACTTCCCTCACCCCTTCGCATTGCTTCCCGCGTGGTTAGAAAACGTTCAGAACTTAATTCCTTTTGAAACCTTTCTGAATTTTTTTTGAAGAGATGGGAGGGGATGGGGGATGTTTGGTACATATTTCCCAAGTCTTTAGACTCCATATTACATTCTGGGAATTTTCTAACCAAATCGGAGAAGGTGAAAAATTTTAGCAAAAAAAGAGCAAAGACTATAGTCTTTCCTCATTTTTTGGAAAAAAATTTCACCCCTTCAGATCTCGTCGGTATTTTCCCAGAATGTTATTTGGGGTGTGTACACTTGGAAATTATGGGGCAAACTTCCCTCACCCCTTCGCATTGCTTCCCACGGGGTTTCAGAACTTAATTCCTTTTGAAACCTTTCTGAATTTTTTTGAAGAGATGGGAGGGGATGGGGGATGTTTGGTACATATTTCCCAAGTCTTTAGACTCCATATTACATTCTGGGAATTTTCTAACCAAATCGGAGAAGGTGGAAAATTTTAGCAAAAAAAGAGCAAAGGCTATAGTCTTTCCTCATTTTTTGGAAAAAAAATTCACCCCTTCAGATCTCGTCGGTATTTTCCCAGAATGTTATTTGGGGTGTGTACACTTGGAAATTATGGGGCAAACTTCCCTCACCCCTTCGCATTGCTTCCCACGGGGTTTCAGAACTTAATTCCTTTTGAAACCTTTCTGAATTTTTTTTGAACAGATGGGAGGGGATGGGGGATGTTTGGTACATATTTCCCAAGTCTTTAGACTCCATATTACATTCTGGGAATTTTCTAACCAAATCGGAGAAGGTGAAAACTTTTACCAAAAAAAGAGCAAAGACTATAGTCTTTCCTCATTTTTTGGAAAAAAATTTCAGCCCTTCAGATCTCGTCGGTATTTTCCCAGAATGTTATTTGGGGTGTGTACACTTGAAAATTATGGGGCAAACTTCCCTCACCCCTTCGCATTGCTTCCCGCGTGGTTAGAAAACGTTCAGAACTTAATTCCTTTTGAAACCTTTCTGAATTTTTTTTGAACAGATGGGAGGGGATGGGGGATGTTTGGTACATATTTCCCAAGTCTTTAGACTCCATATTACATTCTGGGAATTTTCTAACCAAATCGGAGAAGGTGAAAAATTTTACCAAAAAAAGAGCAAAGACTATAGTCTTTCCTCATTTTTTGGAAAAAAATTTCACCCCTTCAGATCTCGTCGGTATTTTCCCAGAATGTTATTTGGGGTGTGTACACTTGGAAATTATGGGGCAAACTTCCCTCACCCCTTCGCATTGCACTATAGTCTTTCCTCATTTTTTGGAAAAAAATTTCACCCCTTCAGATCTCGTCGGTATTTTCCCAGAATGTTATTTGGGGTGTGTACACTTGGAAATTATGGGGCAAACTTCCCTCACCCCTTCGCATTGCTTCCCGCGTGGTTAGAAAACGTTCAGAACTTAATTCCTTTTGAAACCTTTCTGAATTTTTTTTGAAGAGATGGGAGGGGATGGGGGATGTTTGGTACATATTTCCCAAGTCTTTAGACTCCATATTACATTCTGAGAATTTCCTAAGGAAATCGGAGAGGGTGAAAAATTTTACCAAAAAAAGAGCAAAGACTATAGTCTTTCCTCATTTTTTGGAAAAAAATTTCACCCCTTCAGATCTCGTCGGTATTTTCCCAGAATGTTATTTGGGGTGTGTACCTTGGAAATTATGGGGCAAACTTCCCTCACCCCTTCGCATTGCTTCCCGCGTGGTTAGAAAACGTTCAGAACTTAATTCCTTTTGAAACCTTTCTGAATTTTTTTTGAACAGATGGGAGGGGATGGGGGATGTTTGGTACATATTTCCCAAGTCTTTAGACTCCATATTACATTCTGGGAATTTTCTAACCAAATCGGAGAAGGTGAAAAATTTTAGCAAAAAAAGAGCAAAGACAAAGTCTTTCCTCATTTTTTGGAAAAAAATTTCACCCCTTCAGATCTCGTCGGTATTTTCCCAGAATGTTATTTGGGGTGTGTACACTTGGAAATTATGGGGCAAACTTCCCTCACCCCTTCGCATTGCTTCCCGCGTGGTTTAAAACGTTCAGAACTTAATTCCTTTTGAAACCTTTCTGAATTTTTTTTGAACAGATGGGAGGGGATGGGGGATGTTTGGTACATATTTCCCAAGTCTTTAGACTCCATATTACATTCTGGGAATTTTCTAACCAAATCGGAGAATGTGAAAAATTTTACCAAAAAAAGAGCAAAGACTATAGTCTTTCCTCATTTTTTGGAAAAAAATTTCACCCCTTCAGATCTCGTCGGTATTTTCCCAGAATGTTATTTGGGGTGTGTACACTTGGAAATTATGGGGCAAACTTCCCTCACCCCTTCGCATTGCTTCCCGCGTGGTTAGAAAACGTTCAGAACTTAATTCCTTTTGAAACCTTTCTGAATTTTTTTTGAAGAGATGGGAGGGGATGGGGGATGTTTGGTACATATTTCCCAAGTCTTTAGACTCCATATTACATTCTGGGAATTTTCTAACCAAATCGGAGAAGGTGAAAAATTTTAGCAAAAAAAGAGCAGACTATAGTCTTTCCTCATTTTTTGGAAAAAAATTTCACCCCTTCAGATCTCGTCGGTATTTTCCCAGAATGTTATTTGGGGTGTGTACCTTGGAAATTATGGGGCAAACTTCCCTCACCCCTTCGCATTGCTTCCCGCGTGGTTAGAAAACGTTCAGAACTTAATTCCTTTTGAAACCTTTCTGAATTTTTTTTGAACAGATGGGAGGGGATGGGGGATGTTTGGTACATATTTCCCAAGTCTTTAGACTCCATATTACATTCTGGGAATTTTCTAACCAAATCGGAGAAGGTGAAAAATTTTATCAAAAAAAGAGCAAAGACTATAGTCTTTCCTCATTTTTTGGAAAAAAATTTCACCCCTTCAGATCTCGTCGGTATTTTCCCAGAATGTTATTTGGGGTGTGTACCTTGGAAATTATGGGGCAAACTTCCCTCACCCCTTCGCATTGCTTCCCGCGTGGTTAGAAAACGTTCAGAACTTAATTCCTTTTGAAACCTTTCTGAATTTTTTTTGAACAGATGGGAGGGGATGGGGGATGTTTGGTACATATTTCCCAAGTCTTTAGACTCCATATTACATTCTGGGAATTTTCTAACCAAATCGGAGAAGGTGGAAAATTTTACCAAAAAAAGAGCAAAGACTATAGTCTTTCCTCATTTTTTGGAAAAAAATTTCACCCCTTCAGATCTCGTCGGTATTTTCCCAGAATGTTATTTGGGGTGTGTACACTTGGAAATTATGGGGCAAACTTCCCTCACCCCTTCGCATTGCTTCCCGCGTGGTTAGAAAACCTTCAGAACTTAATTCCTTTTGAAACCTTTCTGAATTTTTTTTGAAGAGATGGGAGGGGAAGGGGGATGTTTGGTACATATTTCCCAAGTCTTTAGACTCCATATTACATTCTGAGAATTTCCTAAGGAAATCGGAGAGGGTGAAAAATTTTACCAAAAAAAGAGCAAAGACTATAGTCTTTCCTCATTTTTTGGAAAAAAATTTCACCCCTTCAGATCTCGTCGGTATTTTCCCAGAATGTTATTTGGGGTGTGTACACTTGGAAATTATGGGGCAAACTTCCCTCACCCCTTCGCATTGCTTCCCGCGTGGTTAGAAAACGTTCAGAACTTAATTCCTTTTGAAACCTTTCTGAATTTTTTTTGAACAGATGGGAGGGGATGGGGGATGTTTGGTACATATTTCCCAAGTCTTTAGACTCCATATTACATTCTGGGAATTTTCTAACCAAATCGGAGAAGGTGAAAACTTTTACCAAAAAAAGAGCAAAGACTATAGTCTTTCCTCATTTTTTGGAAAAAAATTTCACCCCTTCAGATCTCGTCGGTATTTTCCCAGAATGTTATTTGGGGTGTGTACACTTGGAAATTATGGGGCAAACTTCCCTCACCCCTTCGCATTGCTTCCCGCGTGGTTAGAAAACCTTCAGAACTTAATTCCTTTTGAAACCTTTCTGAATTTTTTTTGAACAGATGGGAGGGGATGGGGGATGTTTGGTACATATTTCCCAAGTCTTTAGACTCCATATTACATTCTGGGAATTTTCTAACCAAATCGGAGGTGAAAAATTTTACCAAAAAAAGAGCAAAGACTATAGTCTTTCCTCATTTTTTGGAAAAAAATTTCACCCCTTCAGATCTCGTCGGTATTTTCCCAGAATGTTATTTGGGGTGTGTACACTTGGAAATTATGGGGCAAACTTCCCTCACCCCTTCGCATTGCTTCCCGCGTGGTTAGAAAACGTTCAGAACTTAATTCCTTTTGAAACCTTTCTGAATTTTTTTTGAACAGATGGGAGGGGATGGGGGATGTTTGGTACATATTTCCCAAGTCTTTAGACTCCATATTACATTCTGGGAATTTTCTAACCAAATCGGAGAAGGTGAAAAATTTTAGCAAAAAAAGAGCAAAGACTATAGTCTTTCCTCATTTTTTGGAAAAAAATTTCACCCCTTCAGATC
This sequence comes from Hemicrepidius hirtus, assembly GCA_963082805.1. Taxonomy (NCBI): domain Eukaryota; kingdom Metazoa; phylum Arthropoda; class Insecta; order Coleoptera; family Elateridae; genus Hemicrepidius; species Hemicrepidius hirtus. The sequence continues at coordinate 6,120,325 of OY720161.1, read as the reverse complement.
TCGTCGGTATTTTCCCAGAATGTTATTTGGGGTGTGTACACTTGGAAATTATGGGGCAAACTTCCCTCACCCCTTCGCATTGCTTCCCGCGTGGTTAGAAAACGTTCAGAACTTAATTCCTTTTGAAACCTTTCTGAATTTTTTTTGAAGAGATGGGAGGGGATGGGGGATGTTTGGTACATATTTCCCAAGTCTTTAGACTCCATATTACATTCTGGGAATTTTCTAACCAAATCGGAGAAGGTGAAAAATTTTACCAAAAAAAGAGCAAAGACTATAGTCTTTCCTCATTTTTTGGAAAAAAATTTCACCCCTTCAGATCTCGTCGGTATTTTCCCAGAATGTTATTTGGGGTGTGTACACTTGGAAATTATGGGGCAAACTTCCCTCACCCCTTCGCATTGCTTCCCGCGTGGTTAGAAAACGTTCAGAACTTAATTCCTTTTGAAACCTTTCTGAATTTTTTTTGAAGAGATGGGAGGGGATGGGGGATGTTTGGTACATATTTCCCAAGTCTTTAGACTCCATATTACATTCTGAGAATTTCCTAAGGAAATCGGAGAGGGTGAAAAATTTTACCAAAAAAAGAGCAAAGACTATAGTCTTTCCTCATTTTTTGGAAAAAAATTTCACCCCTTCAGATCTCGTCGGTATTTTCCCAGAATGTTATTTGGGGTGTGTACACTTGGAAATTATGGGGCAAACTTCCCTCACCCCTTCGCATTGCTTCCCACGGAGTTTCAGAACTTAATTCCTTTTGAAACCTTTCTGAATTTTTTTGAAGAGATGGGAGGGGATGGGGGATGTTTGGTACATATTTCCCAAGTCTTTAGACTCCATATTACATTCTGGGAATTTTCTAACCAAATCGGAGAAGGTGGAAAATTTTAGCAAAAAAAGAGCAAAGGCTATAGTCTTTCCTCATTTTTTGGAAAAAAATTTCACCCCTTCAGATCTCGTCGGTATTTTCCCAGAATGTTATTTGGGGTGTGTACACTTGGAAATTATGGGGCAAACTTCCCTCACCCCTTCGCATTGCTTCCCACGGGGTTTCAGAACTTAATTCCTTTTGAAACCTTTCTGAATTTTTTTTGAACAGATGGGAGGGGATGGGGGATGTTTGGTACATATTTCCCAAGTCTTTAGACTCCATATTACATTCTGGGAATTTTCTAACCAAATCGGAGAAGGTGAAAACTTTTACCAAAAAAAGAGCAAAGACTATAGTCTTTCCTCATTTTTTGGAAAAAAATTTCAGCCCTTCAGATCTCGTCGGTATTTTCCCAGAATGTTATTTGGGGTGTGTACACTTGGAAATTATGGGGCAAACTTCCCTCACCCCTTCGCATTGCTTCCCGCGTGGTTAGAAAACGTTCAGAACTTAATTCCTTTTGAAACCTTTCTGAATTTTTTTGAACAGATGGGAGGGGATGGGGGATGTTTGGTACATATTTCCCAAGTCTTTAGACTCCATATTACATTCTGGGAATTTTCTAACCAAATCGGAGAAGGTGAAAAATTTTACCAAAAAAAGAGCAAAGACTATAGTCTTTCCTCATTTTTTGGAAAAAAATTTCACCCCTTCAGATCTCGTCGGTATTTTCCCAGAATGTTATTTGGGGTGTGTACACTTGGAAATTATGGGGCAAACTTCCCTCACCCCTTCGCATTGCTTCCCGCGTGGTTAGAAAACGTTCAGAACTTAATTCCTTTTGAAACCTTTCTGAATTTTTTTTGAAGAGATGGGAGGGGATGGGGGATGTCTGGTACATATTTCCCAAGTCTTTAGACTCCATATTACATTCTGGGAATTTTCTAACCAAATCGGAGAAGGTGAAAAATTTTACCAAAAAAAGAGCAAAGACTATAGTCTTTCCTCATTTTTTGGAAAAAAATTTCACCCCTTCAGATCTCGTCGGTATTTTCCCAGAATGTTATTTGGGGTGTGTACACTTGGAAATTATGGGGCAAACTTCCCTCACCCCTTCGCATTGCTTCCCGCGTGGTTAGAAAACGTTCAGAACTTAATTCCTTTTGAAACCTTTCTGAATTTTTTTTGAAGAGATGGGAGGGGATGGGGGATGTTTGGTACATATTTCCCAAGTCTTTAGACTCCATATTACATTCTGGGAATTTTCTAACCAAATCGGAGAAGGTGAAAAATTTTACCAAAAAAAGAGCAAAGACTATAGTCTTTCCTCATTTTTTGGAAAAAAATTTCACCCCTTCAGATCTCGTCGGTATTTTCCCAGAATGTTATTTGGGGTGTGTACACTTGGAAATTATGGGGCAAACTTCCCTCACCCCTTCGCATTGCTTCCCGCGTGGTTAGAAAACGTTCAGAACTTAATTCCTTTTGAAACCTTTCTGAATTTTTTTTGAAGAGATGGGAGGGGATGGGGGATGTTTGGTACATATTTCCCAAGTCTTTAGACTCCATATTACATTCTGAGAATTTCCTAAGGAAATCGGAGAGGGTGAAAAATTTTACCAAAAAAAGAGCAAAGACTATAGTCTTTCCTCATTTTTTGGAAAAAAATTTCACCCCTTCAGATCTCGTCGGTATTTTCCCAGAATGTTATTTGGGGTGTGTACACTTGGAAATTATGGGGCAAACTTCCCTCACCCCTTCGCATTGCTTCCCACGGAGTTTCAGAACTTAATTCCTTTTGAAACCTTTCTGAATTTTTTTGAAGAGATGGGAGGGGATGGGGGATGTTTGGTACATATTTCCCAAGTCTTTAGACTCCATATTACATTCTGGGAATTTTCTAACCAAATCGGAGAAGGTGGAAAATTTTAGCAAAAAAAGAGCAAAGGCTATAGTCTTTCCTCATTTTTTGGAAAAAAATTTCACCCCTTCAGATCTCGTCGGTATTTTCCCAGAATGTTATTTGGGGTGTGTACACTTGGAAATTATGGGGCAAACTTCCCTCACCCCTTCGCATTGCTTCCCACGGGGTTTCAGAACTTAATTCCTTTTGAAACCTTTCTGAATTTTTTTTGAACAGATGGGAGGGGATGGGGGATGTTTGGTACATATTTCCCAAGTCTTTAGACTCCATATTACATTCTGGGAATTTTCTAACCAAATCGGAGAAGGTGAAAACTTTTACCAAAAAAAGAGCAAAGACTATAGTCTTTCCTCATTTTTTGGAAAAAAATTTCAGCCCTTCAGATCTCGTCGGTATTTTCCCAGAATGTTATTTGGGGTGTGTACACTTGGAAATTATGGGGCAAACTTCCCTCACCCCTTCGCATTGCTTCCCGCGTGGTTAGAAAACGTTCAGAACTTAATTCCTTTTGAAACCTTTCTGAATTTTTTTTGAACAGATGGGAGGGGATGGGGGATGTTTGGTACATATTTCCCAAGTCTTTAGACTCCATATTACATTCTGGGAATTTTCTAACCAAATCGGAGAAGGTGAAAAATTTTAGCAAAAAAAGAGCAAAGACTATAGTCTTTCCTCATTTTTTGGAAAAAAATTTCACCCCTTCAGATCTCGTCGGTATTTTCCCAGAATGTTATTTGGGGTGTGTACACTTGGAAATTATGGGGCAAACTTCCCTCACCCCTTCGCATTGCTTCCCGCGTGGTTAGAAAACGTTCAGAACTTAATTCCTTTTGAAACCTTTCTGAATTTTTTTTGAAGAGATGGGAGGGGATGGGGGATGTTTGGTACATATTTCCCAAGTCTTTAGACTCCATATTACATTCTGGGAATTTTCTAACCAAATCGGAGAGGGTGAAAAATTTTACCAAAAAAAGAGCAAAGACTATAGTCTTTCCTCATTTTTTGGAAAAAAATTTCACCCCTTCAGATCTCGTCGGTATTTTCCCAGAATGTTATTTGGGGTGTGTACACTTGGAAATTATGGGGCAAACTTCCCTCACCCCTTCGCATTGCTTCCCGCGTGGTTAGAAAACGTTCAGAACTTAATTCCTTTTGAAACTTTTCTGAATTTTTTTTGAACAGATGGGAGGGGATGGGGGATGTTTGGTACATATTTCCCAAGTCTTTAGACTCCATATTACATTCTGGGAATTTTCTAACCAAATCGGAGAAGGTGAAAAATTTTACCAAAAAAAGAGCAAAGACTATAGTCTTTCCTCATTTTTTGGAAAAAAATTTCACCCCTTCAGATCTCGTCGGTATTTTCCCAGAATGTTATTTGGGGTGTGTACACTTGGAAATTATGGGGCAAACTTCCCTCACCCCTTCGCATTGCTTCCCGCGTGGTTAGAAAACGTTCAGAACTTAATTCCTTTTGAAACCTTTCTGAATTTTTTTTGAAGAGATGGGAGGGGATGGGGGATGTTTGGTACATATTTCCCAAGTCTTTAGACTCCATATTACATTCTGAGAATTTCCTAAGGAAATCGGAGAGGGTGAAAAATTTTACCAAAAAAAGAGCAAAGACTATAGTCTTTCCTCATTTTTTGGAAAAAAATTTCACCCCTTCAGATCTCGTCGGTATTTTCCCAGAATGTTATTTGGGGTGTGTACACTTGGAAATTATGGGGCAAACTTTCCTCACCCCTTCGCATTGCTTCCCGCGTGGTTAGAAAACGTTCAGAACTTAATTCCTTTTGAAACCTTTCTGAATTTTTTTTGAAGAGATGGGAGGGGATGGGGGATGTTTGGTACATATTTCCCAAGTCTTTAGACTCCATATTACATTCTGGGAATTTTCTAACCAAATCGGAGAAGGTGAAAAATTTTAGCAAAAAAAGAGCAGACTATAGTCTTTCCTCATTTTTTGGAAAAAAATTTCACCCCTTCAGATCTCGTCGGTATTTTCCCAGAATGTTATTTGGGGTGTGTACACTTGGAAATTATGGGGCAAACTTCCCCACCCCTTCGCATTGCTTCCCGCGTGGTTAGAAAACGTTCAGAACTTAATTCCTTTTGAAACCTTTCTGAATTTTTTTTGAAGAGATGGGAGGGGATGGGGGATGTTTGGTACATATTTCCCAAGTCTTTAGACTCCATATTACATTCTGGGAATTTTCTAACCAAATCGGAGAAGGTGAAAAATTTTAGCAAAAAAAGAGCAGACTATAGTCTTTCCTCATTTTTTGGAAAAAAATTTCACCCCTTCAGATCTCGTCGGTATTTTCCCAGAATGTTATTTGGGGTGTGTACACTTGGAAATTATGGGGCAAACTTCCCCACCCCTTCGCATTGCTTCCCGCGTGGTTAGAAAACGTTCAGAACTTAATTCCTTTTGAAACCTTTCTGAATTTTTTTTGAAGAGATGGGAGGGGATGGGGGATGTTTGGTACATATTTCCCAAGTCTTTAGACTCCATATTACATTCTGAGAATTTCCTAAGGAAATCGGAGAGGGTGAAAAATTTTACCAAAAAAAGAGCAAAGACTATAGTCTTTCCTCATTTTTTGGAAAAAAATTTCACCCCTTCAGATCTCGTCGGTATTTTCCCAGAATGTTATTTGGGGTGTGTACACTTGGAAATTATGGGGCAAACTTCCCTCACCCCTTCGCATTGCTTCCCGCGTGGTTAGAAAACGTTCAGAACTTAATTCCTTTTGAAACCTTTCTGAATTTTTTTTGAAGAGATGGGAGGGGATGGGGGATGTTTGGTACATATTTCCCAAGTCTTTAGACTCCATATTACATTCTGGGAATTTTCTAACCAAATCGGAGAAGGTGAAAAATTTTACCAAAAAAAGAGCAAAGTCTTTCCTAATTTTTTGGAAAAAAATTTCACCCCTTCAGATCTCGTAGGTATTTTCCCAGAATGTTATTTGGGGTGTGTACTGCACTTGGAAATTATGGGGCAAACTTCCCTCACCCCTTCGCATTGCTTCCCGCGTGGTTAGAAAACGTTCAGAACTTAATTCCTTTTGAAACCTTCCGATTTCCTTAGGAAATTCCCAGAATGTTATATGAAGTCTAAAGACTCGAGAAATATGTACTAAACATCCCCCATCCCCTTCCGTCTAGTCGAAAAAAATCAGGAAGTGTTCAGAAAAAATCCATTTCTCAAACTTTACACGCCACGTGGTGAACAGTGGGAAGGGATGAGGGATGTTTGGCACATATTTTGCAAGTGTAAACACTCCAAATAACATTCTGGGAAAATCCGAACCAGATCCGAAGGGGTGAAAAAAATGTCCAAAAAAAGATCAAAGACTATAGTCTTTCCCGAGGTCTTTCCTCATTTTTTGGAAAAAATTTTGACCCCTTCCGATTTCCTTAGGAAATTCCCAGAATGTTATATGAAGTCTAAACACTTGAAAAATATGTGCCAAACATCCCTCGTCCCCTCCCGTCTAGTGAAAAAAATTCAGGAAGTGTTCAGAAAAAATCCATTTCTCAAACTTTACTCGCCACGTGGTGAACAGTGGGAAGGGATGAGGGATGTTTGGCACATATTTTGCAAGTGTACACCCTCCAAATAACATTCTGGGAAAATCCGAACCAGATCCGAAGGGGTGAAAAAAATGTCCAAAAAAAGAACAAAAACTATAATAGTCTTTCCTCATTTTTTGGAAAAAATTTTGACCCCTTCCGATTTCCTTAGGAAATTCCCAGAATGTTATATGAAGTCTAAACACTTGAAAAATATGTGCCAAACATCCCCCATCCCCTCGCGTCTAGTCAAAAAAAATTCAGGAAGTGTTCAGAAAAAATCCATTTCTCAAACTTTACTCGCCACGTGGTGAACAGTGGGAAGGGATGAGGGATGTTTGGCACATATTTTGCAAGTGTACACCCTCCAAATAACATTCTGGGAAAATTTAAACGAAATCTGAAGGGGTGAAAAAAATATCCAAAAAAAGAAGGAAGACTATATAGTCTTTCCTCTATTTTTCGTCATTTTTCTCATCCCTTCCGATTTGTTTAAGAAATTCTATGACCTCTAAATAACATTCTGGATACCAGGGAACACCATTTTACGACCCATACATGAATCAGTCATTAAAATTAAACATTAATCATTCTTAATTAAACAATAACATACAAACAATAGAAAAGTTTTCATTTTATTTTACTTAAATTTGCAACAATCTGTTGAATATTCTCTTCTAGTTTAACACAATTTCTTATTGGTACAGAATATTTACAACCATATTTAAGTAAATTTAAACATTTTTTACTACCACTAATGGTTATAATGGTTTTTAATCGTTCATCATTCAAACACTTATTATTTTCAACAAATATATTAATAATAACCTGCAACAAGTTCTCCAAATCCTGATTACGCAAACAAGAAATGAAACCATTATCAATAATGGACCTTATAATCAAACTTACAATATTGCAATCTACAAGCTTTAAGTCACTTTTATTTGTTGTAATTATATTTAAAATTTGTATCAAAGATGTGAACATAACTTCCTCAGGAGTATTCAAATTTTGAACCACTTCATACAACCACGACAATAACCCGCAATTTGAGCACAAAAATTTTATTCCTTCCTTTAGTTTACATGCTCTCTCCAAGACTGTTAATATTAAAATTTTGGTGTCTAAATCAACCACACAACTTATAAATAATTCCATTATTAATTTAAATGCGGCAGCACGGAATGCAACAGTAAAATCATTATCCGTTCGTAATCCATCACGTAATATTTTCAAAATAAACACCCGGGTTGCCTTGTAATTAACATCGGAACCGTGTAAGAAAGTATAAAGTTCAGGAACCCCACTTAAATCAGGTGCCTCTTTAGCAGTGAGGTAATGAGATAGAGGCATGTAAAGTGAATGTAACGGATCCGTTAGAATAAGAGCCATTTTAGCCCAAAATATAGAAGAAAAATTATTCAATTTGCAATCTTCCAATGCCGCAGTGCCTCTGCAAATAGCTTCGATGAATCTACGCCATAAAAACCTTCCCTTTTTATCTTGGGTAGCTTCGACGTGAAAATGTAAACGTGCCAAAACATGACAAGCTGCTAAACGGAGATCCTTACTATTACTACTAAGTGCAACAATAGTAAGACTAAGTCCTCCGGATCTTACAAAACTATAAGTCGAAGCTTTGTTTTCAGGAGCTAAAAGCGAACTAAATAAAGGTAACAAAAAACTTAAGTCGTATACGTTTTGTTGCAGGGAAATATTTTTAGTGGCAGTTAAACTTAAATCTAAAGGATAATTGTTGATGGTGTTATGAACCCATTCTCGTTGAAGAATGTCGAGGATGTTGCTCATTTTTGGTTGTCTCCAGAGAGCTTTTTGGATGTCTTGATTAACGGAATAATGTGTAGCGGCAGCCGTCCCCCAAAGGAACGGTTTAAAATCGTAGAAGTTTGTTTTATTGGCTGCTTTTTCGTACCTGCAGATTTTTATAAAATTCAGAAACAAATACGGCAAGCGTGGATCTAGAGCAATTCTCGGGGGGGGGGGGGTAAATAAGGAGGTACGGAGAACCCCCAGGCGATGATGTTAAACGCAAAAAAATTCGTAATAATGTTAATATAACCGACCTATGAGGGGGCGGTCTGTGAGACCGCCACGTGCGGTGTTAAGACAATTTGGGGCGTGTACTGCACGAATGATCACTCGAATCTTCTACTTTTCTTTAATAACAATAAACGCCTTACAAACTTTTCCGCGCGAATGAGGGCAGAAAAACGTACCTACCGGGTGTGAGGCTAGAGGCGCGTGACGTCACAACTATACAAAGACACGTAAAATTGGAAATGTAGCGAAAACGGCACAAGATACGTTAAAATACTACAAGAACGAAGTTGTAGAAAATAAAATTTCCTACAGGAAACTCTAGGAAAGTTTTTGTCTCACGTTAATAGTTTGGGCCTGGGAACCGTCAGACTACTGTACGCGCATAGTCTAGGACCCTAGATATCATACTGTTAGTACAGGACACTCGTCCGCCATTTTGTGTGTCATGGTTACGAACCCGGCCAACCAAAGTCTGGACCCAAGATGGCGGACGAATATGACCCCACTTTCTATACAGAACGTTAGTATGGTCGGTGACGTCACATAACGCGTATTTGCAGTAACGTGATAATTTTTAAATTATTCTGTACTTTGTTTAATTAAAAAAAATCAAGGTTATACTTACATTTGCAATAAACTCAGAATAATTCTGTCGGCGGGTTTAACAGTTGCTTGGTATGCTGCTAAAAGTACGGGAACGTGATTCCTCTCCATTAAAGAGGGCCAACGCTGACACAACACCAATACTAAATCTAACAATTCTACTTTACACAAAGAATTTTCATTAAGAAGTACTTCTAAAAATTCTGAATGTGATCCAGCCATTTCCAAAAGCAAACGTGCTTCCTCTTCCTCAAAATCTAAGAGCTGTACTATCAACTTTAATAATCTTATCAATTGGAGATTTTTTGGTAAACCAAATTTCAAACAAAATTTACAACATAATTGGAAACTTTCATTTTTACATAAAGTTCTGAATGATATTTCAGCTACTGCGGTATTGCCAATCAATTTTTCCAGGAAATCGTTAGTCAATTTAATTATTTCATAAAATTTTGTTGAATCATCATCTGTTTTTGATTTCTTTTTAAATACAAAATTTATAATGTGAACCAAAGTCAAAATAGCATTATTTAAATGTTTTTCTTCTGTTTTTTCTTTGTTATTAAAAATATTTTTATTAAACATGTTTATTAACATTTGTACATGAAATGGTTCGCTAACTTCGAATTTTTCCACTTTCTCCATATGCGCTTTGCAAACATTTTTTGGCATGCATTTTTTAACCAACTCCCCTACAACATTCTGATACATTTCAAAATATTGCCCCGCTTTTTGTGGTTTTTGTAAAGCATTCATAATGCTTGGTTTGAAATACCTAAAAGCAGTTCGCAGTACTTCATCATCAGCTTTGATAGAAATCGTAGCTTCAAGTAAAGATAATATAAGACCTTTTTTGGTTGCAATTTTGGGAAGGTTTTGAACAAACATATCCAAAAAATCAGGTCTCTTACTAAGCAAGAAACCAGCCAACAAAGAGTTTTCTTTGCAAAATTCAGTTTTGACCAAAATACTTTCAAAAAGTTCTATATTTATATTTTCAAGATTATGGGGAAAAACTTCCAAATACTTTTTGAAAATACTAGCTAAAGAACTGGTATCGAATTTCTCTTGATTTTTATGCAAAAAAGTTAAAAGATGTGCCACAGCCAAAACAACCTCATTATTTAATGGTTCGAGCTCCACGAATTGATTCATGAACGTTTTTAAAGCAAAAACAACAAGATGAAAATAAAAAAATAAACAATCTTGATCTAAATCTTCTATAGATAACCCAGAACAAAAATTTAAAACCTCTAAAGATTGTTGTAGTTCAAGCCCGAAAACTTCCAAAATTTCTAGAAGTTTTTTCCCTGATTTTGATTTTTTAAAAACCCTTTTAATGGATGTTACTAATTTTGCCCTAAATGGATCTAAATGTCCACCAAGAATTTCTTTAGAAACCTGAAATTCTTTTACAACTTCAATTAAAAGCAAAGTTCGTTTGCTTTTTTCCAAATTTAAAGGCGAAAAGGTTTGCAACAAAAAAGGATGCCCAAAAATTTTCCTTGCTAACTCTTGAGGTTCCTGTTTGGTGACTAAAAATTTTATAACTTTCTTACAGTTGTTTACATGTATTTCTGATAAATTATCTTTGCTTAAGTTACAAAAATAAAATAAGGTTTGGTTGAGAATATTTTGGGTTTGTCCCGATTGGGTTTCGAAATCTTCTTGATGAGTTTTGAAAAATTCATCTACATCACCTTCTAGAAATGACGAACTAAAACTTTTACCCAATTGGGATTTGCTTTTTGATAATAAAACAATGTTTCCTTCAATGACCCAACTCTTGGCATAGTTTGCAACGTGTTTTGGAATTAAATCTTGAAACTTTTCGTTTAATATTATCGCAGTTAGAAGTGATGGAGAAGTTTGAAAATGGAGTAAATTAATCACAACAGAACTAAAATAATTTTTAAAATGTTTATTTTGTTCTGTACCAACCAAATACTCCAGGCTACCCAGTAATAAAGGGCTTAGAGTTTGATGCTTGATCGAAAAATTGGGATTTTGTAAAGAATCGTCATTTAAGTTTTCTAAAACATCTTGGAAATTTTGTTTATCAACAAAAGATTCTGAATTTTCCATTAATTTCGACATTTGGGAAAAATATTTAAAAATATTACCCCTAGTGTGATTTATAATCCCCACAAGATTTTTCCCTATACTATCATTGTAAGAACTTAACTCACAAATCCCTTCAATCCAAAAATCAATTTCATCCAAACAACCTTCAAAAATCCAAGTATTTTTAAGCAATAAATTTAAAGTATTTTTTGCGTTTGGATCTTTTGTATTGTAAAAAAATTCTAAAATTCTGGGTAAACTTATAGCAAATAAATCAGTTTTTGGGGCAAAAAATGAAGGTTCAAAACTTATAAAAAGTTTAATGGCTCGAATTTCTAAAGAAGTTACATCTTCAGGTAATTCTTGAATTTCTTTTAAAAACGTTTGCAAATTTACGCTGCTTAGACTTTCTAAAAGTTGTGGACACATTTTTTCATATAAATCAAGTAATTCGAAAATTATTTCGAGATGATTTAAGACTGAGTAAGGTCCAAGTTCGTTATCAGATTCAGTCCAGTCATTTAAAATGGTCTGTGCATCAAGGAAATTTCTAGCTATGTGTTCTTGTAATGAATTTTTTAAAGTTCGCAAGTCTTGGGGTTTAAGCCAACTCTCAGACGCTGTTAAAAATTTTTGGATTGACTTTAAAAATTCTACTAACATACATAAAACATGATGCTTTATGCTTGGTTTTGTAAAAGTGTGATTTTCAGGAATTATTATTTTTAGAATTGGTGTTGGTGCAACCAGCATTTGAATCACTTGAACTAGCTGAAGAAAAAAAAACATGAAACATTTTGGTTGCCATGATTGCTCAAATAGGGATTTATACTAAATTTTATTTTTTTTATAGCAATAAACGTCTTGAAACACTTTGCCACACGAAAGAAGCTAGAAAAAGCAATATAAGGCTAGCGACATTGACGTCATGCCATGTGACGTCATGCCACGTGACGTCATGCCACGTGACGTCATGCCACGTGACGTCAGACATGTAAGGAGTTTATTGCTTTTTTTTTAGTATAATCCTGTAAGTTTTAATTTATTAATAATAAAGAACTTACTTGGGAAACAGTAAGTTCTTGAGCACAAAACTCTATTCCTTCTGGCCCCACTTCCTTAACCAATACCATGGCGTACTTTACAGCATGCAACCATTTAGTTGTAGCTCGTAGCTCCAAGAATGTCTTCAGATTTGTCCACATAGTCTTCACAAGGTCCGGACACGCCCCACAAATTTTAGTAACCAAATCCCCAGCATATGAATGCTCCCAAGGTCTGTCTAAACTTTCTAACACCGTGTACATCAAACTATTATGGGTCTTTTTACCCAAACCTAATTGATGATCCTTAAAAATTACTCCTAACTTATGAGAAGTGCAAAGAACCAACAGGAGGCTGTGGACAGATTCATTCACACTTGATTTCTCATGTTCATCGACCTGTAACGTTTCAAAAATCATGAAACAACATTCTTGACATCACCAAAAAAAACAACCAGGGAATAAAAAAATTCCCCCCAATCGCTTTACTTGATCCATTTTACTTACCCTAACATTTTGAATTATCTTGTCCTTTTTGATGCCAGCAGGTCCTTTCCAGTTATAAAGATTCACAATATCTTTGATAACTAAGGTGTTGAAAATATTCATTTTTGTGGTTTTACTAATGGCCGTATTTTCTAATACGTTGTTTTTTAAAGCCAACACAACCATGGTCACAGTTTCCGCTGGGTCATATTGCAAACCTTTTATTACACTTGTCAATAACCATTTCTTTTCTAATAAAGCGGATATTGTAGGATATTCACCTTCAACTAAAAATCCTACCAAGAAGTGTATGAAATAATGTCTTACAGTATTTTGCTCTCCAGTTCGTTTCGTAAGAACTTCCATGTTGGAAGGGTTAAAATTTACGTGTAATAAGATTTCTTTTGCTAAATTACTTGAAAATGTTACAATTACTGTTAGTAATTTCAATATGACTTTCCGTTCTTCTGTTGAGGATGATAATCCAAGCATTTTGTTCACCAAAGCAAGATGTGTGTTCAAAAAGTACCGACAAGCTTCGTATGTTGATGAATGAAACCTCGCATAATTTGTCACTATTTGGTATAACACATAATGTACTATTTTTAATATTAATGTTGCGGGAATTTCAGAGTTTGTTTCTAATAATTGTAGAAGTTCCAAACAGTTCCCACCATTTTCCAAATAATCGCAAATGTAGTCACGACTGTTGGAATCATTGCAAAGGTTTAAAAACTCTTGCAACGCTAAAATACAATATTTAATAAGTAAGTTTTATAAAAAGAGAGCTTAATAACATACCTGGAAATTTTTCTGAGGTAAATAAGGTTTGTCGGAACTCTTTTCCAGAAAATAACCTCACTTTTTTTTGTGGTGGCGAAGGATTTTCCTCTTCATTTTGGGAATTTACTGTGTCTTCTTCCATTTTATTAGAAGATTATCGAAATAAGCTTTTGAAATTATTATTATTAGGTAATTAATAAAATACACGTGTTTTAGGGTTAAAACTCAAAAGAACACATGTTGAACAAATATACAACTGAACTACTTGCAGTAATATTTGATTTGATCTAAAGTGTATGGTTGAATGAACCACTTTTCGGTTAAATGAACTATTATCATTAACAAACGTCAGCTATTTCAATCGGGGAAGTACCTGTTCTTTATTTCTTAATAATCCGCAGATAGGCAACCTCCATGGATAAAAAAGGAAGGCATTCTCTCATTTTAGGCGAGTCCCCCAGTCTAGTCCAAACCTGTCTGTTCCCTTTCAAGCACTCATATAATAGCTTGGAGATGATGCTGGCCACGGTTAATAGAAAAATTTAAAATAAAGTATTTATTTGCAAACGAACTTAAATAATCAAAAATAAATGACAATACCTAGTTAAATAAAGTTACTAAAAAATCTACTGATACACGTATTTTACAAAAGCCGTTTCAAATTGTTGTGGTTGTGTGGTTGTTACAACATTCTCTGTTAAAATTTCTTCGCCAGTTTGTAAAACTCCATCTTGATCTATAACAGCATCCATAACAATCGTATTTTCAGGAGCTTCAATGTATTCAACATATTCTTCCTCTACTTCTTCATTCTCATCAGGAATTTCTTCACCAGGACTTACAATTGAAAAATGAGCAGCGTTGATTAAAATATCATCTGTGTCACCGTCGTATCGATAAAATCCCCAAATCCATAATTGATTTTCCATACACTTTATATAACCCAAAACTTTAGAAAAAAAATTGTTTATCTCAATTTTTGGATGGTCTTCAATAAATTGCCAAGCACGTAGAACATTTTTCTTTTGGAAACTACTCAAGTCTCTTCCAAATGATTTCTTATCAGGTTTAGAATACATTCCTCGGAGAAATGCTTCGAGTTCTATTATTTTCTCAATTACATGTACAATCGTAACGTGAGTTTTTTGTAGTTTCCCCTTGGTTAGTAACAAAAAATCCCGTAATTTTTTAAATGGGGCAATAACATTCTCGTTAATACGATTTTCAAGTTTATGAACACAAAATAATTCTGGAGTTACATTAATAATCCATTGAACCCGTACATGATCAAAAATTGGTTGAGCTAAGTTTGTAATATTTAGATTTGTAGCTTCAAGCTGAATGTTGTTTAATCCATCCAGTATCGTATTGACAGGAAGCAAAGGAAGCATCAGAAGCATGTGGTATATGTTACGAAAATATGAATTTGTTTCCAAATCTCTTGAAAGGTTTAAGGAACAAATTTTTTTGTACAAGTTCTGGGTATAATAAAACACAGAACCACCAATATTTGAATCAACGTAAACTTCAGCTAGGGCATAATATAAGTTTGCTTCGTAATCTGTAATTATTTCTTGAGGGCGTAGATCTGGTGCAAGTTCATCTCGAAGGTGAGCAAAAATTTTTCTGAATATTAATTGAGATTTTTTGTTTACCAATGCAAAAAGAATTGGATAATACTGTAATAAAAATTTAACATAATTAACTAACCTTAAATTTTTGTAAATAACTTACACTATCGTCAATCCAAACCAAAACCGTCACCAATTGGTATTTAAAATCTTCGTTGGTATCGATTTTGAATGATGCATCAACGTACATGACTTTGCTGGCAGAGACTTGTTGCATAACTTCCGAGTTACCAAAAATTATGCCCTTACTTTCATCTTCGTCTATGGCAAATTTTTCCTGGTAGAATTGCTGGTTGTTATGGGTAAAATGTAATTTTTCATATGGATCCGTTTCAATGGCGTAAAAGAAATCTTCAAACGATGTGATGGGTTTCATTTTATGAGTCAACTGATGGCGACAAATCTCGTTTATTACATTTCTTAAAGGAACTAAAAGTTTAATATCAGGATCCCTAAAAAAATAAGAGTTTCAGTACTAAATCATCGAAATGGGGAATGTTTCGTGTTTTTAATTTTTTTTACAGCAATAAACGCCTTGCAAACTTTTCCGCGCGAATGAGGCTAGAAAAACGTACCCGGTATGAGGCTAGTGGTGCGTGACCTCATCGCTAATGCGTGACGTCTCGATAAGGCGTAACCAATAAAATACCATTGTCTTAAGGCTTTAAATTGAAATGCAAGGAAAATGGCGCTAGTTAGGACAAAACACTATGAGACCAAAGTTATAGAAAATAAAATTCCCTACAGGAAACTATAGGAAAACTTTAACTTTAACAGTTTGGGCCTGGGAACCGTCAAAACTATAAATATGTGCGCCCTCTGTTTAACACTTGAAAAGCGCATTAGCTCACACTCACTTTATAAACTGTATAGAAAAAAAATAAATTTCCTACAGACTGCTTAATAAAATGTTGCAACTTACTCAGTACAAGCATCTTCATAAATAACACGAATGTTGAGAGTTCTATCAGTTTGCATTTTTTTTCTCATAACACATAGAAACATTTGTTTCTTTTTGGCTGCTTCATTTGGAGCTCGATGATTATGGGGAGTTATAACTTCTACCATGGATTCAAACTGCCCGTTTTCAAAAACCTTTTGTTTTCCATGAGCAGCACAAGTTGGTAATGTACAACGTAAATGTCTGAAATAAATTCAAAAGTTGCAATAAGTACACTACAAAAGTAACAAAGATATTAGAATAGAAGAGACCTGCAAACTTACGTACCTTGTAACACCTTTTATAAGTCCAAGTTCAAATAAATAACTATCCACATGAACAAAAATGCTGTCGTAAACCCCACATTTGTAACTGCACGCGAATTTTCCAAGAGATGATTGATATTTTTCTACAGGTTTTATTTTAACATCTTTTGGTAATCTAATGGTACTTGATATGTCAATGTCTTTCTTTGTTGTTATAGGAAAGTTTGTTTTAACAACAATTTTCTTTTGGTTAAGAGGTGCCCCTAATTCCCGATATTCCTTTTTCTGTAAAAATTCTTCAAGAACATCATCATTTTCATTTACATCTTGGTTTTCTGCGGATATATTTCCTTCTTCTAACGTGTTAAGAATGTCCTCAACAGTTGTCGTTTCTTCCACGTCAGGACTATGGTTTCGAATTGTTTCTATAGGGGGTTCTATAAAATCTGGTTGTTCTATATCGTTACTTATTGACTCTTCTCCATGAATTTCTTCTAAATTTTTTTCAATTTCGTCAATATCTACCTCATTTTTTATTTTGCGTGGTTTTACAGATTTCGGTTTTATATGTTCTTCTTTATGGGCTAATCTACGACTTCGTCTTGTTGAGGGGGATGTTGCAAATTCCAAGTCTGTATCTTTACGATTTTCTCCTAATCCTTTAATCCTATCTTGGCTTTCTTCTGAATTTTCCTCCTCCAAATCTTCATTTTGATCTTGATCTTGTGGTTTAGATTTTTCAGACTCATCACTTATAACTTCAAAAGCATCAGAAGAACCAATATCAGCCAATTTGCAAGGTTGTTCCTCAGTTTTTATATCTTTGGAAAATTTAGAATTTTTGTTAACTGAATCACGTCTACTTTTCTTGATGGATTTTTCAGGTTCATCTTCAATTGGTGTCGCCTTTCTTTTACCAGTACCTTCTTTATAGCGTTCTCTTAAAGTATCATCAGTCTGAAGGCATTGTTTTTGGAATTTATATGCAACTTTCAACGAAATCAAACATGATTTGCATATTTTCTTTGGAAGCTGATCAAGTTCCGCTATCTAAATAAATTTATTAATAGGTAGGCAATCAACTGGGCCAGACACTTACCTGTATAGGAAATGCACACATCATAAAAGCCGAACTTATAGTAACATCATCTTCGATGAAGTCGAATAAACTACTCTCCAAATTTTTGTCTGTCATACATGCTCTGCAGATATTTTCTGGTTCTGAAACCCCCACAAATGACTTTATTTTATTCTAATAAAACATTGTCACTAAAAATTTACCTTCATCACTTTTCGCATCATGATTATTCTCAGACTTCTTTGTATTTAAACGAGATTTCTTTATTTCTTCTAGTTTTTCTTGCGGTTTCACAAGGACCGTTTCAACCAGTTTGTTAGGTTCCAGAATACATGGAACGGCTCCCCTTTTTAACCGATTCCTAAGCCTTGTACTACCTAAAATACATTATTCCACAATAAAAAAAAAAGATTATAAAAGTTAACCTTACCTGGAGTACCTTCATCATTTAAATCTGAAGGTTTAAAATGTGCAAAGCACACAAAACTACCTGCTTTAGGAGTCACATTTGTAAGCTGTAGTCCTTCCAACCAACTTTGTTTAGTTTCTGGATCTCTTGGAAATGCTGCACCAGTTGTACTTTTACATTTTGGGACGAAACATAAATTGCTCATCTTCCTGTTTTATACAATGAAGGTTAGTTATACTGAACAGTCGATTGGATAAATAATCGTTATGCTTGATGACAATTTTTAGTTCCAATATGAAAAAAGCATATGCAACTATAATTTCTAAAGGTGCACTGATTAATAACATCAACTTTTACACAACATTTATGCAAGAAATTGTTGTCTAATACGACCAAATGATAATAAAATCTGCAAATGACGCAATGACGAATACTTTAGTTCTAACAGAAATTGACGCTAAACGTATTAGGTTATATGAATCAAGATGGCGTTGGAGAACACGTTGTAAAATTGAATTTTAGAAAATTGATTTAAACATCCATTATGCGACTAAACGAAAGGATTTTTATATTTTATAACAATTATAATGATAATTTTATATAAATAAGGCTTTCTGATTTGTTATTTCATCTAATAGTAACATTGTGAAAGTAGATCAAATGAACTCTTTTGGCGGGAAAAAGAATTTCAATTTAAAAACATTAAAATTTAAAGATTCATTACTTAAATATTCAATTTAAAAAATTAATTATAATAAGAGTCTACGAGTATATTTCCTAAGTTTTTCTACTCACTTGGTCATATTAGGGGTAATTATTTATTTAATAATCCTTGAATAGGTTACTTACATATTTTTTGATTCAATAGGATTGGTAAAAGTAGTTCATGTGATTCCCAAGTCATTATGAACTGTAACAATAATAGCCCTTTTTAAGAGCGTATTAAATGCCTTGAGAGATTTTATTTAGCAAGTAGGGCAGAACTGATTTTATTGTCTCCATGTGAACAATATAGACCTCAATACTTAGGGATTAAATTCTTAATAAGACTTTGGTCTGCATGCAAAACTAGGATTTGAAGAAGAATAGTCTTTTCTTATCCTGTACTTTCCCTAATTTTTCATACTCACCCTCTGCAGATCCTACATGCTATTTTCCTCCTACAACCAATAATCTTTTCGTCACCCTCCTTAAAGTTGATTTTTGCTTTTCCACCACAGTGTATACAGATCTCTATCCCAGTGTCTCTATCCTAACCATCCAAAAAGATGATTTTTGCTTTTCCACCACAGTGTATACAGATCTCTATCCTAACCATCCAAAAAGATGATTTTTGGTTTTCCACCACAGTGCATCTTCATATCCTCTGTAGATCCTGCCTGTTCCCTCTCCAATATTGTAGTTGGACACCTTACAAGTCTAAAAGACGTATTCAAAAATTAGGGGTTGTAATAAAAAAAAAATACTGATTTATAAATTAATCCATATATTATGACACATGAAATTCAGAAATATATATTTAGAAATTATCTGTGTATATTTGTAATATACCTATTATAACTAAATATTTAGGCAACACACACAAACTTATCTATTTCTTAAATATTATACAGGTTCAACAGCATCCCTACATATTTTGAGATCACAAAATATATATTTAATAACAAATTTAACAATTTTTGAATATTTTTTGCAAGAAAAATGATTAAATTTAAAGGTATTGCTTTAAATTTCAAATGGCAGTTATAATTATTAGATATTTTGAACAATATTGACCTGAACACGCCCAACAACCTACGTGTAATGCCCCCCTTCGTGAGATCTCTACCAGATTAAAAAATTTGCACAAAACTTTAGTCATATTTCTTGCAAAAAATAGAATAATTTTGTCTTAAGTTTAAATTTTAAAAATTTAGATTTTTAGGAATCAATAGCTGCCCGAAATTATATTAAAAATAATTCTAAATGGGATTTTTCTTACAAAAATGAGGATTTATCACTAAAAATTTTTGTGATAATCACTGGTAAATGTAAATGATGATGATGATAATCATACAAAAAAAAAAGTCGTACACAAAATGGTTTCCATCATAAGTGTATAGATCTGATGAAGTATTTCATACAATTCTTATATCGTAAAATCTATTATGTAATTATTTGGAAATACTGTATTATTGTTAACATACAACAGAAATTTTATCACATTTTTTGCAACAAAAATTATTAAAATAACATACAAAATATTTTGTCTCTAGTAAAGCATCTCGAAAAAATTAACGAAAATAGTTTTACATTTTCATAAAGTATGTCAAAAAATATTAATATCAAAGAAAAAAAAGCAATTAATAATAATTATATAAATATTTTAAAACAAGAAAAGTAACTTTAACAATAAAGTTATAGCAATAAGATAAAGGTGTTCAAAAAACAGGCGTCAAGCTAGTGGCTGTGTCAAGGTGGATGCACAAT
This sequence comes from Hemicrepidius hirtus, assembly GCA_963082805.1. Classification (NCBI taxonomy): domain Eukaryota; kingdom Metazoa; phylum Arthropoda; class Insecta; order Coleoptera; family Elateridae; genus Hemicrepidius; species Hemicrepidius hirtus. The sequence continues at coordinate 6,100,115 of OY720161.1, read as the reverse complement.
TGGTGCGTCACGCGGTAAGCCAATCTAACCAATCACAGATCAGTATTACTGTGCCGCATGCCGCGGGATACGGCACCTGCGGGCGTACCCTTAACCTCTGGTTTCCTATAGGAAAGCGGACGTAATATGACGGTACATTACAATAACTGGGTCCATAGTACGTATAAAAGGATGTGGTTTTCTCGAAAAGTTTCTATAGTACATATTATGATCGTCATAATTACGTCCGTTATATTAGGCCACCGCTTTCCTGGGAAACCATAGCTTAGTGAAATGGTTTCCAAAAGAGCGGTAGCGTACACCCAACGTAATAAAGCGGTGTCTTCTCATTTAAAGTGGTTGACCAGTACAGTACGAATCAGTTCAGCACCGTTTTTGGAGCTGTATGTTGTGTATAGCGGTGACACTTCGGCTGACTACCGCTGCGACGTACGAAAGCAAAGCCTCACGCGGTAAACTGCATCTAACCAATCACAGACAAGTAATGCTAGTACTAGTCTGTAATTGGTTAGATGCGCCTACCGTGTGCCACATGCCGTGTGACGCGGAAATTATGGATCCACCTAGACATTCCAATGACATTTGGTCACATGACCTTCCAGGAGGGTTGCACAAACAAACTACGTCAGAATCTTGTCACGTGATCCTCATGTGTCTGTTCGGTCACATGATACGGCTAAACGTTAGATTGTTTGTACTACCCTCCAGGAAGTCCACGTGACCGAATACCTTTCCATAGAACCACAGCCTGCTTTACTCAATTCTTTTGAACCACAATTTGAACTGTAAAAAGGATGAATTTCTAGTTCAAATTACGTCTTTACCTTTTATGAAACATAGATAAATATAATTTTTAATTTTTGTAAGGTTTGTTGTAAGAAATGTACAAATTGTAATTTTTTTTGGCAAGACAATAGAATATCTGTACAATACTTAATAAAATTTGACTGCAGGTAAAATTTTTTATATATTTACCTTAAATGCATTCTTAATTTTTTCTTCTCAAAAATTTCTTTATTATACGACCTGCGTATAACAAAAGAAAAAAAGCTAGAAAAAAGTTTTACCTAAACGAATCTCACAATATGATTGTTTCTAATATTCCTGAGTAAATTCATACAAGATTCTAAGTACTTGGTCGATGATTTGGAGTAAAAATTTTGATATTAGACAAATAACAAAATTAAAAATGCATTTACAAGCGATTTTTAAAAAGCGTGAAATAAGAAAGAAAGAAAAACTATCCATTCGTATAAACAGGCACTCGCGAATCATTCACACAAATATTAAAAATTATATATCAGGGTTTATATATATAATATATATATAACTATCATATAATATACCGATGTGCTAAGTGCGGAGCACCAGCTTTGTACTTTACAATTGATAAAAAATATTACTCTTATAACAATTTGAAAAATATAAATTAAAAACAAACATGGATAACAAGAACAATTTTGACAAATAATCTAACAATCATTTGTAAAACAAGTAAGATTCCTAGGGTGGCTTAAATATACAAAAGCGCAAGTAAAAACAAAATAAAACTCTAAAATACATAGTGCGTTTTTAAACTATGACTATTAGATAGTATGAAGAGCCTTTAGAAGACTCCAAAGTATGTACAACTCGTAAAGAAATATACCACAAAAGAAGAGTGACTCGTAAGATGTATTGTATATTAAAAATGGCGGTCAATTCAATATGGCGACTGAAAATTAAATCACTCAGGCGCATTTGGTGTTATTGCTTTTGGTTCTAAATTTTCTGCATTGGTAATAACGCTCTTCGTTTGTTTCTCTTCTAAATTTCCCGCATCATTATTTATAATTGTAATGGAAGAACTATTTATTTCACACTCGACTTTTTCTTTTAACACCACAACCTCCGCGACCTCGTCTTCGTCCTCGACGACAACGCTCGCGGGCGACGTTGATTTTGGGCAGTGAATACTACTATCCTTATTAATAACACCATTGTAAACTGGGCTTACATTACTTACGTTATTGGATATCGCTTTTTTCGAATTATTTTCTAATGTATTGTGTTCGAACAATTGTTTTTCTAACTGGGCAATTTTGAACTCTAGTTCCGTTATTTTATTGTCTTTATGTCGACATTCCTGGATTGCAACCTCATGCTCTTTGGCAATATTTTTAACTAACTCTAAGATTCTATGCTTCACTTCCCCGTCAACAGTCTTTAATGCCTCTTCGATTTTGAGCAGATCCGTTTGTTTCTCCGACGTTTCGGACGCACTATCATCGGTGTCGGTCGACAATTCTATTTCGGAATTGTATCTTGTTAAGTTTCCCGTGCTCTGCACCACGGAAACAGTTGAATCTATTACACTCTGTTGTTCTGGAGATCTTTTCACTAAACACTTTACCGGACTCGTCGACGACTCCACAAGTTCCACTTGCTTTTCGTGTTTAATCACGCTGGATTCGTTCAAAATCTCTTCTTTAATTTGCACTTCTTTACAATTCGCTACCACCACCACTTGCTCGTTAAGCTTCCCGTACCGAAATTTTTTTGGTGTTGGTGGTGCAAGCGCTACGTTAGGCTGGTAACTTTGTTCGAACCGTTTCGTTTCGGATAAAGGAACTACTCTTTCTGGATGTTGTAAAATTGGCGGATCCGTATATCGATTGATACCCAATCTTATTTTGCTTTCTTTCAGACCATGTTGTGGAAATGGTTTAAAAGCTGATAGATGATGACGACTTGTTTGTAAATCGTGCAAGTATTGGAGGTACATTGGGTCTAATGCGGCTGCTGTATATAATTGTTGCATGTTGAAGGGAAGATGGCCGAAATCTTCTACCTTGTTCTTTTTAAGAGGAATATCGAGCATTTCTGCTTTTATTATGTCTACGTCGTGGTGTATCTGTAACAAAAGAAACAAATATTGTAATAAAGAACGGTTTGAGATTCCACAACTTACTTAAGTATAACCCCAAGGGGGTAAACCACGGTAAAAAAAATGTTTATGCTAAACTACCCAATGTGAAACACTACCTAGTCTTTCCAAAGACTACCCAAACACTACATAGTCTACCCAGAGACTATACCCAGTTTTCCTAGTGACTGTCCAGACTTCCCAACGACTACCCCGACAATACCCAGTCTTCCCAGGGATTGTCCAGACTTCCCAGTGACTGCCCACGGACTACACAGACTTTCCAACGACTACCCAGTCTTCCAAGGGATTGCCCAGCATTCCCAGTGACTATCCAGGGACCACAGAAACTTCGTAACGACTAACTAAACAATACCCAGTCTTCCCAGGGATTGTCCAGACTTCCCAGTGACTGCCCAGGGACTGCGCAAACTTCCTAACGACTACCCAAAGAATATCCAGTCTTCCAAGGGATTGCCCAGCATTCCCAGTGACTATCCAGGGACCACAGAAACTTCCTAACGACTACCTAAACAATACCCAGTCTTCCCAGGGATTGTCCAGCCTTCCCAGTGACTTCCTAACGGCTACCGAAACAATGCCCAGTCTTCCCAGGGACTGCCCAGAGCCTACAACGATTACCCAGACCTCCTAGGGACTACCCAGACTTCCTAGGGACCATCCAGACCCAACCTTCCTAGTGACTGCCCAACGGCTACCCAGATTTCCCAAAGACCACCCAAACTTCTCAACAACTACCCAGCTTTCCCAAGGACTACCCAGTCTTCCCACCGTTCTCAGTGACTGCCCAACGACTACCCAGGCTTCCCAGGGACTACGTGGACTATGTACGCTAAACTTCCTACGTGTTCACCCCCCGTAAGTAGCACCCAAACAAAGGATAATGTTAAATATTTCTATATTCTACTTGAACTAGAACAATTGACATTAAATCTTGAGCTGGAAGTATCGCCGTTTAAGTAGGGGTGTATAATATTAATTATTATACGCTAAGATGGCGAGTATCGTTTGTAGACTTGTAATTTATTTCATAGACAGCAGAATAAAACACCAAACTTATTCTCTAGACACAATGACACGCGTGAGGGTTTTATTGTGCTTCCCATTGGTTAGTTGATAGATTTTGTTACTTAACATCTGTCGATTTTTTGCTTTCTTTGTACGTTAACGGTATGTATTCCTATAGGCGTTCAGAGCTTAAGTAAAGGCTGTAAAATAATTGTTGCTAAAATTTTCAAATGAAGTGCATCCATTTTTAAAGTTTTAAATTCGAATTGTAAAACATTCGAGTAAAATATTTCATAGAAAGTGTCGTAAAGCTCACGTTTTGTAAAATCAGATAACTAAAGGAAAGTTGCTTAGAAAATTTCCTTATAAAGTGCGCAGAAATATTTTCTAATATTCAGAGAGAAGATATATCGAATGCTTCAGAATTGACTAAACTTTGCTTTATTTTCCTCCTTCAGTTTTTCATTAAATTCCGCATTGTATTTCCCATTTTATTACAAAAAAGGCGAATTTCTGAACGATAAGGGTTGTCGGTAAAAAAGTTTAATCCTGGACGTTCCAAGAAAAGAGGAACAAAGCTTTCCTGGACGTGAGTTAATCCGGGGAGTTTTAAGTTCACACTTCAGTTAGCAATGCTGAAGTCGCATTTCACTTTCTTTGTTCGCATTTCCCTTAATTAATTTTTAAAACAACAAGGGCTTTCGACGCAATCATTATTCTATGGCCTTGTGGTGCGCACCGCTTGCACGTCGATCTCTCTGATGGATGTTGCGTGTATATTTGTTCGTTGGGGAACTCGTAAAAGGCACACAAAGATCCTTCTTCAATCTAGAAGAGTTCCTGGGGATTTCTGACAGGGGAAGACGAGGTATTCAGACCAGCTTCAATGAGAGAAGTAATAATGAAAGGGTCCTATTCACAGCTATGCAGAGTTTTATTCCGTCGAGTTTTTATGACATATCTTGCCAGCAATGAGAAAGGCCCATAGAATTTACAACCAGAACAGGAGTGGGATATATATTCATCGCCTAGGATCTAAATATAGAACACCCTTGAATTTCTAAGTCAAGGAAATGGAAATGCTTCTCAAGAGATCTGGTATTGCCAACGTCGAGTTTTTCTTTTTTTTTCTCCTTAAAAGAATTTTGAAAAATACCCTTTAAATTAATCTCTTAGTACTTTTAAGATCTATAGAATGGTCTACAAAAGGGTCGTAAGGCTTATCGTTTATGCCTTTTTAAGATATTCCAATTTTTATGACGTCATCGTGGAATTTAATAGTTTGGTTTTATTGTCCCACGACGATCAATAATTTAGGGGTAATTTTTAAGTTTTCCACTCGATTTACAGTGTAAGTGGTTTCCGAAAGTACCCTCTGCATGTATCCTTTACAATACACAAAGGCAAAAGGATAAAAAACTAAGGAGTCAGACAAAAGGCTTGAATGTCCCATATTTTTGCCCTCCCTCGACCCTTCATAAGCACGACTGAATAACGTTTTAACTACGCACAGAACGGGCGATTATTTTTCAGCAGGAATTATAAAGTGGATGTAAATAAAGAATCGCGACGACGTTGGGGTGAATTTTTTATTAAGGATTATCGAAATCAAGTTAACAAAAATACCAACACATAATCCGGGTGTGGAAAGGGCTTTATTTGCACCCGTATTTTTAGCAGTTGTTAAAAGGGGTTACGCAGACACTAAATAGACATCATTTTTCTATTGCCTTTGTGATTATCTCAAGTGCGTTTGTCCGTTAATAATGGAAGTTGTGCAAACTTGGCCGTTTGCCTAAAAAGAAGGGTACGCAAGGGAAAAACTTCCTTATCTTTTATCGTTTTATGACCATACATGTTAGACTATTTTTTTCGATAATATTCCGCTTGTTTACTACGAAAGATTACTGCAGACTGTGATTTTGCGCGCTTTTTTTTCTGCGCTTTGCTCATCTATATTAATTTATTAATATAATATGAACTTTGTATTGTAAGTGTTTAATAATCAGCTGCTACTTGTATGCAAGATAACAGAATATGTATATTAAAAAAAAACTGAAATAATAAATATTTTGCATCAAATAATGTCACGAGTTAAATAATATTGCAGACTTTATCTATTTTAGATTTTTTCAGGAGAAATGTTTATTTTGTAAAATTCAAAACGCTGTATCAAGAAATTATGCGAGTCAGATTATTTTAACAGTAATTGGTTCTACATAACAAACAACAAAGGAAGGTGCGAGTTTAGGTAAAATATTTTTTTCTTAAACATCCTGTATAAATGACTGTCGACGTATAAAAATGAGCTAATTCAAAGTCCCTACAAATAATCAAAAATATTTTACTATAAGGTACAATTTTTTTAATCGCCCTGTATAATGTCGATCAGGTAAATATTTTAGTTAGTTGCTAGTTGGTAATCAGAAACCCTTTATAATTTCAGTTGAGTGAATCGAAGTAGGGCCTACCACAATGATAGAACTAGTGTTCTTCGGTTTCGAAGTTGGCAGCTTGATGAATTACACAAGGGTGTCACACCCCAGATAGGGGGAAATGAGGGTCCGTCTCTCTTTGCTCCCTACTTTCTAACCCGCTGATTGCTGCGGTACGAGATTGATTTAATGTTGTTGCTCGCTGACCTATTTTTACCGCAGATTTCCTACTTGCTTCTTGCCGTGTGCGTTCATTTTCTTAATGGGGAGGAAATACCGCACTTGGTTCGACCTCATATTTTTGTTGTTTTTTTTTTCTTGAGGAAAACGATTGCCATGACGAAAAATACAGCAAACAAACATTCTTAGTTAATTGGCAAAAACAAACGTAAAAAGAAAAAAAAAAGAAAAAAGATGGCTACAATAAATTGACAGTTTTCTCTTGTCACCCAACAGGACGGGATTGAGAAATAAATTTAAATTCAGCACAGTCGCTCAAGATACGTATCATTCGCACATTCCAACTGCTGTTTTGCAATCGAATAGGAAGAACCTTCTTCGAAGGAAGTAACGTTAAAACATTGATCAAACACCAGAAGTTGTCAAATCCATTAATAAAACGGAGTCGTAAACATGTCTTCAGAAAATGTGTTGACAGTTACATCTTTCTGCGCCTCAATGCAAATAGCGACGAAAATGAATTTCTGCAAATCGAATATGAAATAAAAATAAATCATTGCTGAACTGATGCAATGATGTTACAAAGCTGAAATGTTAACTGGGAAAATATCAGAAATTCCAATTAATTATCTTAACAAACATTTCTAGTTTGAAATTTGTTTTGATAAAAAAAAAGTACCATAAAATCATTTTTTAGGCGACTATTATAAAAACAGCTGTTTTACGTATCTTTTGACAACCGTAATTTGTCAATTTGTAGTAGACATTTGTCAATTACTACTTCACGGCCGCATTTACTTCACGGCCGCATTTACTTTACGGCCGCATTTACTTTACGACCGCTTTTCCTTCACGGTCGCTGTAGCCACCGGTTTGTTTAAATAGCAAACGCATTTTTTATTAATTTCTAAATTTTTTAAGCGACTATGATAAAAACAGCTGATGCGGCTATGGCGTTTCAGGATGGTCAGGATGGTAATTTACAGCCTGCAACTTTTTTGTTTGTAGAGATACTAACAGGATTAAATAAGCAAAATTGTAGTATTTTTTATTTCTGATTCAATGACGCACATAGAAATTTTAAAAAATGTCTGGTTGCGGAGTTACAGCCCTTTGAAGCTCTGTCTTTTTGTCTTTTCCGTAACACCCTGTATGTTTTTTTGATGTTTGGATGTATCCAATTGTTCAAAAAGATTCACTTTTAGCCATAATACAAAAATAACTATTGTCAGTAGACCATAAGAAATAACACCTCAGTAGGCTTTGATGATAAAGGATTGTTATGTGTCTTAGCAATTCTTTAACCGAACTAAGTTAACGATAGTTTGTTTTTTCTTACTTCAATTTCCATAATTAAACAAAGTAATGACTGTATCCCCCCTCCCCATTTGCCCAAACGCAGCTCACAGAAGATTGGCATCTTTCATCAATCAAAAAGGGACCAATATAGGCCGAGTGTGATTCTGACAAATATGGATTCTTCCAGCATCTTTTTACATCAAAGTTGCAGCCAAAATTCCAATATTCCTGGTCAATGGTAGAGAACACCCTTATCTAACAGGATTGGAAAGAGATCCATTTCGTTTGCGTTTGTTGGCAAGTTAAACCAAAGGATTGATTGACTGGCTTGAATGATGCCAAATTGTGGAACTGTTTTAAAAAATAACACCATAGGGTAACCAAAAGATATTGCGATATCCCAATTTTCCATAAAAGAGAAGAAGAAGAAATGTTCTCCAAAGACAGTTGCGCCTACCCTGCGCATTTGTAAGACCCCCCCTTGAGATTCTGGAATACTACTTCTGTTAAATAAAATCAGTCCTACGCGCTTTGTTAAGAGCTTAGTCAGAATGGATGTAGGTAGTAATGTTTGTCTTCGTCTTTTCTTTTCCCATGCCATCTGAATTCCCCTAGTAAGACCACAAGGAACCCAACACCACATCACTTATTCTGTGTATCAACTTCAAACCAGAATTGACTTAATTTTTACCACTAACTCTGAAAAACTACGAACTTTTTTATCAATTTACTGTTATACAGGGTGTAACACAACTTATCCGAAAAAATTTAACCATACATGCACTTTTAAATAAGAAATCGATTTGTTAAAATTTTTTTTAATAAAAGTCCAACACAAAACGAGATAAAAATTGTAGAAAATGTTATTTTAACATTTTCATTAATTTGTAACTTTTTAACAATTTTTATCTCGTTTTCTGTTGGACTTTTATTAAAAAAAAATTTAACAAATCGATTTCTTATTTAAAAGTGCATATATGGTTAAATTTTTTCGGATAAGTTGTGTTACACCCTGTATACAGGGTGTATACGAATGTGACGGCATAGTTATCTTCTGGACTTTCAAAAATCATTCAAAAATAGTGATCCTACACATTAGACATTCAAATCTCCAAAACTGAATATTTTATTTCCAATGGTGGTCCAATTATTTAATTAAATGTTAGTTAGATATTAGAGTAGACATTCATTTTAATAAATTTAAATAAATCGCAACTCCTACATCTAGGACCTAGGAACATCTTCAGGGAGCAAATACTCCCTGAAAGTTTATCGATCGAATTCGTATACACCCTGTATATAGTTCAAATATATTTGGTTTATAAATTAACTTTTAATATAATTATCATAAACACATATATATTTTGAAGCAACAGCAAAAAGTGAATGATAAGAATATATTTCAAATCGCATCTCTATACATTTACTGTGACCCCAAGACACGTGCCATCAGCATACACGACCCCTAGCAAACAAAATTCTACCGGATAAAATTTTCCCAAATTTGATGAAAGCTTTGTAAATATTTTCCCTCATAATATTGTCTTTATACTAAGCGGTGTTTTATATGCGCAAGTGAGTTCAGTTGCACCTCCGCCTACGAACTGCTACACCAGCGACGCCTGCGGACTAACAACGTTTAATATAGTCTCGCCCTATTTTAAACAAAAATTATTTTTGTTTAGTACTAAAAAAATATTCGACGGAAAAACACTATTTTTCAAAATGCGAGAATTGTTTTTGACGAACCCAAAAGGAATTTTTAGATTTCTAGGTTATTACAACAATGAAACCATTATGAAAGGAACCAACCTGTCTTGAAGCGAGGCTTTTAAATCATTGGATAACCTATAGAAAGGTGTACGTAGGTTGAGAGGATTAACGACATAAATCTTCTCCGAAGTCGAGTTCAAGTCACCTAAGGCTAAACAATCTCCAGGAATTTCAAAGTTTCGAAATGTGCAGGAGAGGCTTGTCGATAAAGGGGTGACGGGTTCTGATTTGGTGGTAGTAATTTAATTAACTCCACAATCAAATGTTTTAAGCTATCACGATTCGATACTTCAGCTGCCAACAAAAGATGACGTATTGGAATTTATTTGGTATGGCTGCTGTGGATTGTGGCTACCTCCCTTTATTGATGTTAAGAACTTGCAACGCTTGATTAAGGGTTTAACGAACTGAAAGTGATATTACTCGTAAGGTCTTCAATTATACCGTATGTAAGGGTTTACCACCCCCATAGGACTACAAATTGTTTACTTCTACATAAAATAGTACTGAAGGGCTTATCCTTATAGCGTTGCAATTTACAACTACAAGGATTAACTACTTAGGGATAATAGGGCTTGGCTATACATGCTTAGATCGTAATTCCGTGGGTTAGTTGGATAAGTACAAGCAAGTTAAAATCAATACCACGTCTAAAACCCCCAACTACATACTATAAACGCCCTTTGTTAGTTGGAAAAACCTATTTCCAGTCGAAATGTATAAAAATATTTTCCAAGTTGCGTCGAAAACATTAAAAATGAAACCTTCAACTTGTAAGGGCTTCAGGCTCATTGCTTCGAAAAGGAATGATTCCGGCTTTCGCCCGTGCAAAATAAACGGCCAAATGGCCATTTCTCTCGACTTCGAAAAGATGTTTTTTCTGTTTGTGTCACCCGGGCTAGAACGACCGCCTACGTTTCATCCCTCGCGCGAGCCCTGCTAGTATTATACGAAGGAGACAAAGGGATGGTACCTATGCGCAGGCCTGCACCCCGTTATCGCAGTGCGGTGTCCGGCTAGCCGGAACCCAGACGGGGAATCCGACGTCTCTAACACCCCGACACTTACCCCTTCACAACCCCCACGCGCTCGTCGCCCTACGCATTACTCTCCCTTTAGCACGCATTCCCCTTTCGCTTTCTTCACCGCGCCCACAAACGAATTCAGGGCAAACACGCGCTCTCTCAATGATTTTAACCCGAGATGCCCCATTGCGATTCATGTGGGGTAGGTGTTAAAATAAAATGCTTCGGCTTCGACGGGACCCCTCATTTCATAAGCAAAGCGCTTTTTAAATGCCTCGCTGCAAGAATCCACCAATTCCACGCCCACACCATTAAGAATATATCGGGAAAACAAACTCGTAAAGTAATCGGAACTTCCAACCATCAAGAATAACAAGTAACGGCTAGATTTTGTCTGCTCAAAAGGGGAAGTGTATGTAACCAACCCTTAAAATGATTTAAATATATCCTCTACTGTCTCTTTCGTCGACACACCTCGCAATGTTTCCCAGAGTTGTATTATTTTAAAGTAGAAGGAAGTAAATATAAACCCTATCAATGGAAACAGTTAAAATTTATATCATAAAGAAGAACGGCGACTTTTGTTTCCCTAGGGGGAGAAGTGTAATGGAGCATTATGTAAACTACATTAAAATTAAGTACAAAATTATGATGCAAAGTCTTGAGAAATGGCAATGTACTGCGGTTAGCTTCAAGGGCGGGAAGTTTAAAATTATAATTTTCGTAACTACGACTTATCGTAATTTAATTTAGGCGCATACTGTATATAATATTGGCTATTCATTTATTTACAAGCTTTTAACAACCAGATTTATGTATGTCTACGTTCGAGAGAGTTCATTTACAGTTATTTTATTACAGGTAGTTGTCGAATGGTTTTATCATCTGATGTTTTCCAAGATATTGTCAACAGATAACGTAGTATCTCCATAAATGTTTGTTCAATGCCGTTAATAATGCTATAAATTGTTTAAAGGCTGTGTTTAGATATTAGGAATCGATAACAAATGCTTTATTTACTTGCTATCTTGTAGAAAATACGTCATTCTTGATTCCGATAGCCTTAGGTTACAGATCCAGGTGGCTCGTTTTTATTTGATGCTATAATATACAAAGTGGTGCAAAATTAAAAAATGGATTTTAGTAAATCAACGCGGTTATAGGAAAAAAACATTGATTGAAATCTTTTTTTAATGAAAAAAATCTGCTAAAGTCAAAAGCAACGTTCAGAAAGGGAGAGTCGCTCTAACGATGGTCTAAAAGCCCGCACATACCTTTAAATGCGTCAGAGCCCAGGCACTAGGCCAGACCTCGCCAGAGACAGAGACTGGATCGATTCCTGGAACAAGGGTTGGGGATGACGGATAAAGGGTATTTGGGGCACTGGGGGATGCGCGGCGCGGGGTGTGGAAGACGCCCCTGGGCACAATCCATTCATAGTACGGGATAACAACCAAAGTCAAGGAAGAACTAAAATTTGGCGTCGAACACGTCCTGCCATTTACTGAATTAGAACCGGACGTTTTATCCGACGTTTTATTTTTACAATAATATCAGAAATTATACAAACTTTTAATTTATAAAAATCTACAAAATTTTATTAACTAAAAAATTAAATACAAACGAATTAATAATTTTAACGTGAAATTATCGCGTTTCACAAAATAAAATGTTAAACTCCTAAATTCCCTGGTGTTATTGTTAAAAAAATAATTAAGTAATCACTGAAAAATTTAGGTTATGGTTCATTGAAACCCTGAAAATTCACAAATTATATAATCGAAACTTTCAAGCCGCCATCGATCTGAATTTCTACCTAGATGCAAGGTCAAGGCTAATAACTAAATCAATAAAACCAAATGTTTACCCCTACTTTAGTTTAATCTTAGGGAAAGAAATTGAAGCCATAGAATATTCAAATGTAAAATCCTTTTTAGGTAGGGGTAGTTTCTACCATAACTTTATTTTATATTACAATGTTCCCCGAGTATTATTAAACCAAAATACGATCTATAATCGTAAACGCGTTGAGAAGAGTTTGAATCTGGGTTTGGAAGAATTATTTCCGCAACACAAACTAATATCTTGGAATACGAGATCGTAAAATCGAATTTGGAAATCCCTAAACAGAAATCTGTGAGTAACAGTATTGTAGTAACACAACCACAAAAATGGGGTTTGAAATTCAAAGTATTTGAAGTTTTAATCAATAAAGGATTTTCAGTCGCATGATTACAAAATCTTGCTGCTACGTCGCTAAGGAGGTTGCAATATGAAAATTACGATTTTTTGATTATATTAGTTTGCTTATAAGGGTCTTTTATTTCGTTAAAACATGTATTGCTACAAAGGGAATGCTATATTGAGGGATAACAACTTCTGGAATATTTGTTTTGTGAGGCAAATTATATACGAACAGTTATACATTTATTATGCAATATAGGCATATGGCAAGTTAAATGGACCGGCCACTTTATCATTGGAATATAGGCAACCCATTATACACTACTAGCACTCTTGCCCCTGTTTTTACTTATTATTTTTGTAATGTTAAATTTTATTATCAATCTGAGCCAGTAATCGTGATTCTACGTTAGAAAGTGCTCTTGATTTTTTTGTACCGTACGATTAGCCATTTTTCCATAAAAAATTGATTGAAACATTTTTCTGACTCAGGTCGAGATGGTTATCCAAATAAAAATTAAAGACAAATTGCCAACAAAAAATTTAAAATTTTATTCAGTCCTTTCAGGGCGCAGTAGCTCCTTCAGAGGCATTTTAGGGCACCTATTTATGGCAATTTTTTTTATTTTAAGACCTACGGAATCACCTCCCGAAGTTTGTACTCTGTAGAGTGTTTACAATGGAAAGATATCATCAAAACAGGCAGATAATAGGAAATGGAATAGAAAACCAGCTTCAAAAAATCAAGATCTATAAAAATGTGCATTTTGTAAATAATTATCGTTCAAAGCATAAATCTAGCCACATGTCGTGGTTAATATTTCACAAAATTTCGCAATTTTCCAAGAAATTCCAAGATTGTATCGTCACAAACTTGTCTCGCTGTTGTATAGAGACGCCGCAACCGCAAATGAATAACAAAACAAAGGAAAAAAAAACCACAACCATAATAATCATCGGGCAGCTGAGCCGGTGCACTAGAATGACCTTGCGGCTGCTAGTGCAGCTAGCTAGGACTACCAGTAGTGGTTTCTTCCACAGTTCCACATTGCAATAATTACATCTAGCATGACGAGCGCAGTCTGTCGAGCATGTGTTAACATCCTGCATCTATCCTTCTCTTGCTATAAACTTATCCAACGAGCCGGAAAAAGATGGCGAGTTAGAAATTAACCACCTGGTTTAGTCTACAGATTGCAGAAAATGAAAAACAAGAAACCTAGAGCTACTATATTAGATTTTGCCTCGACGTATTCGTTTTGCTATAGATTCCCGCTGCTTAACCATCTTGGAAACCGGTGAACATCTGTCAAAAAAGGATAAATAAAATCTTGCAATACGGTCCTCGTTAGCAAACAACATGTACTGCAGTCGCTGTCCGATTAGGTTACATACGTGGGGTGCTGCAAAAGTTACAGCCCTGAAATACAAGCAATTCTAATTTGTACACTCGTTCGGCAAAATCATAAAATAGAATCAAGTAGGCGTTTCTCACTTATCCTTACTCTGTTTCCGTTTCCTCTCAATCATTCCTCAAGAATTAAACAAAATTAATTGATTCTGATTTTGGATTCGAACCTAACCTAATCAAAGTCCACAAGACAGATATTTGTGTGCGTAGGTTCAGGTCACTTTTGATTTTGGAGATGTGCCTATCGACCTATCCCCTTCTCTTATGTGAACGGTTGAACGTTTGCGTAAAGTTTGTAGTTTACGAGGGATGGTCGGATAGTTCGAAGGAACCAATCTTATTTGGGAAAAAATTATTTTCCATTAAATATTCGTAAAATGTCGCAAGTTTGCAACTCCTTGCTCGACGCGCGTTATAAAGTAGAAACGACGGGAACATTTACGGCTTCATAAAAATGTTATAATGTCAAAATGGAGGCATTCAAAACGTGCAAAGCTGAAATCCAACATTAGTGCGTATATTAAACCAACTTTGTTATTACACTAGGTCGTAAATTTTGTAGTACAATGTAATGCTGATAGTAACAGCAAAGACTCCCTCCCCTTTATCTTCGCGACCACTCTCCCCAACACCTCGTAAAATAGACACAAACTTAAGCCTGGGGAATTATACGTACAGGAAATTTTTAAACTTTATGTCGGCAACAGTTTCTCAAGTAGGCGTAGGCAATTGTTGGGAGGTATTAAAATTGCACCAAGCACGCCACCTACGCGATGTTGCATCTGTCGAGGTCACGTCGAAGTTGTAGGTAGCATATCGTCGTCGCTGTTTTCTGTAGAAATACTCGGTTCAGAAAAAACGGTTCAAAAGATGAGTTATCCTTACTTCTAAATTCAAAGACATTAGAAATATTTTTTTTTGGAAAATGAGATTTAAAATTAATTCGTTCTTGGTCAGCCCCCTATGGAGCGAGTGTACCCAGATCTTGAAGAAAATGGAAAACAATTACTGAGTATGCCATCAGATAGAAGCCACTACTTTAGAAAATCGAGTTGTAATATCAGATTCGGACGAAGAGGAAGATGTACAGGAATGCATTGAATACTGGACAGTACTTTGGGAAGCTAATACAGGGGAAGTGATAGCTCTACCATTAAAGTGAACAGTCTCATTATCGTGTTCCTGATTAACTATCGTTAGAAAAAAGATAAAATTAAAAATAAATTGCATTGGGTCACCTAGACTTTTGTTAGGTTTGTTCAATATATTCATCGCTACAGCTTTAATAAATTACATAAAATATTAACGGACCTGTCCTATTTTTCTGGAACTCTATTTTAAATAAAACGCAATAATTTTCCAACAAAATGAGATCATACAGTAATAAAATAAATATCTTCTTTAAAATATAATCACGTTGTTTAAAATAATTATACAATCATTACACCTCCTGTTTCTACGGAGGTAATAAAATGTTTCATGTTAAAATGCTTCGGGATATTGGCAAAGGCCCCAGTAAACCGATTACAAAATATAAACTTTGATAAGAAATGACTTGAACCAGTCAATAAATCAATCATTCGCAGACTAAACACCTTTTTACATTGGCAGTGGGAGGCAACACGTTTTTCTAATTAAGATTAAATAAGATTACTCGACAGATCGATTTAAAGAGGTTTTATTTACAACCGGGGAAAAATGTAAATAAACATTTTTAATTAAAAGTTATATTTAGAATATGAAATAAACAAATATTGATAATTATTGGGAGCGTAGAGTTCTTTATTTAGCAATGAATCATGAATTATTAACCAACCGTAAAAATTTGAGGACAATACATACTGCATCAACAGCATTGTACTCATTTTTGTCCGGTTTGTGCTACATATACCATTGCACAATCCGACCACGTAAAACAATATTTTTTTATGATCTTCTTCAATTCTTGTTTTCCTGAACAAACTAATATGTAAGGGTAAAAAATCTCACCCTATTGACGAACACTTGCAACAATTTTATTATGCAATGCAAAATATTTCACAGACAACCCTTTTCAAAGTGTCTATAGGTATACGTATACTTCAAGTAATTCAGGTCTAAAATTCGTTACCATATCCATAAAATTATTTCGTTAGTTGCGGTGGGTAAAGTCGTCTAAATATACGAGTAACAATTAATCTTCGGTTTTTATTACATATTTGCTATGCAAACACGAGTCGATTTGTCAACATCAAATGGACTCAAAAAATTAGTCACAGCTATTAAGTTCACCCTTTGGGCTTTAAATTTCTTCCCCGAACATTAATTTTGCTAATAACAACCGGATTTGTGTCATTTGTGTGACGGGTTTTGTGTCACAAGGGTTCAGAATCGCTGATGACACCTTAAATTTGCATGACAGATAGTGCTGATGCGTCGAAAAGACAACCGTAGACTGGGAAAATTCTATAATTACTGAAATACAGTGGCGTACATTTTAATATCAGCGTCACAATTTTTCACAAACATTTTCTTGAAAGAGTGAATCCTGTAGGCGACTCCTGAAAACAAATCTGGAATTTTTAGAACACCGTTGAGAACTGAACAATGTAGGTGGCCCAGATTGATGAAAAATATTCAATAAAATCAAAAAAAATATCCTGTACGCCACTGTTAAAATATCCAATGTTGAATCAGGAAAAACGTGAGTTTCAAGAAAAGCGTCGTTGAAGCAAGAAATTTGAGAATTTGGAGATACATACAAATAGAAATATAAATCTTCGGTTTTTCGGGTTCTTGAAGGTAGAACTAAAATTCATTAAGGAAGTTCTTTTTGTTTAAGCAAACGGGCGGGTAAGAGGAGGGTAAAAGCAAGAAATGTAAAACTTTTAAAGAATGTTTGCCGCAAACTCCTCTCGTCTGCTACGCAGCAGTAAAGCATGTGGCCGAAAACACAAAAGAATCCTGCCTAGAACAAGAGGAATATATTTTAAAAGGAAGAATTCAATCTCGGTTCTTTATATGCAATCGGACAAATGCCCGAGATGAATGACGCATAAAAAAGAAATAGAAGAGGTCTGATCGCTTTAAAAAGAAGTAGAACAAAAGGATCTTTTCAAAGGCATGTGGTTTTCTTGTACGCAAATGCATATAAAGTGCTTTTTTATGCTACATAGACCAGATCTCTCGATTATATAACGACAAATAAAATTGCGAGCATTGTGAAGTAGTCCTGAATTTTTAAAACATTCTAAAAAATTAAACACGGAATTTGGGGAAAACCACATAAAAATTTATGAACCTCCGAAGTTTAGGAATTCGAAAGAAAAACATATCCTCCAACCACCTACTAAAAATAATTAATAAATGCTACTTAAGGTGATATTAATTTTCAACCCCCACATGAAATATCAATTCATCAACCTACAGCCGCGGCTATTTTTACACATTAATTATTTTTTGTCGTGTTTAATAATTATTAATACATTAACATACACGGTAGCTACAAAGAAAAATATTTTTAATATTTAATTCCAAAACACAAGAAAATTTTAATTCAAGCTAATCTTATGTGAACGTCTGAAATTATGAATCACACTTTCTAACTTGTAGACGCTTGTAAGACGTTGGATAAGATGAGGCACAAGGAAAATGGAATGTAGAAAAATGAAAGTGGAAAGGGGCAGAGGCTTGAAAGGACCAGTGCTAGAAAGGGGTTTTAATTTCCAAGGCATCAGGAATAAGAAGAACCCAGAGAGGTAGAAAGGGGTTAGAGAAATGGAAAGAAGCCACATAAAGGTGGAAAAGAGGAGGAGGAGTGGAAATGAAATCAGGAGGCGGTAGGAACCAATAAAAGGTGGAAACAGCAATTGGAAGGGGCTCGATGTAGGAGGAAGCAAATATGGAAAAAGGTCAAACGTGAGAAGAAGTGGAAATAAGCCAAGGATGGGAGAAATAGGAATGGACTCGAGAAGTGGAAAGAGGCACATGGTGGGAACCAATAAAAAGTGGTAAGGGTACCTAATTGGAAGAGACAAATACCTATGGAAAAAGGTCAAATGTGAGAAGGAGTGGGAAGAAGCCAAGGATGGAAGAAGTGGGAATGAACGCGAGAGGTGGAAAGAGCAAAAGGTAGAAGGGGGTAGCCATAGCCAGAGATTAGATGTCTAGACAGGAAGTAGGAGTAGGAAGAAGGAATTAGAGGTGATGAGGGATCATGTGTGAAAGCGAAGGATGGAGACATACAAGAGAGCGTGCGGGGGGCGACTCGCGTTAAGAGGGCAGAAGGTAACCTTTAAGAATTCTTGTCAGATCAAAATAATTTTAAAACTCAAAATTTAAAAAAAGTTTGCAAATACCGTATATAGACTTATAGTGGTTTAAAATCAGAAAAGAAAATCATATCTTTTAACATCATTCTGATGTTGAAGAAAATTCCAATATTTGAATACTAAACTCAACAATTTCTTTTATTAAATATTTTTTCATGAAACCGAAAATAAAATTCAATAAAGTAGACAGAGATATCGACACGTGTACATAACATTTTGTGTATTCTCGTGGGCGAATCTGTCTCAGATCAAGAAAATAAAATTTGAATTCAATTTGTCCGTAGACGCGAGACAGGCAGTCGAAAAAAATTTTAAATCGCATTGCGCGAGATCCAATCAATTAGAGGGATTGGTATTTTACATTGGGGAAAAGACTAAAATTTGATTTCACCAATTCGGCGCTACAGATTGATTTTTAATTTGATTGTTTTTTAATTTCTCCAGTCCTGACAATTGCGGTTTGTCTCCCCCTTCGAATAATTTACATAAAGCCAACTCACTCAGTGCATTATTAAGTAAGAAGGCGTAGGTATGTCTCTCGTACTGCACTATAAAAGGACTAAACTGTAAAGCGTTTTATTATTGTTTATGTATAGTTTGTAGTAATAGAAATCAGCGTTTGCCGTGTTCTTTTGCATTGACAATGAAGCTGAATGTTGGTGTAGGAAATGAATTTCCTGTGCTGTGCGTGTTATTTTTTTCTATCGCTGTCAACAACAAACTGTATTGTGTTCGTTTATATGGATATTTGCAATTTGTGTGTACTCTTCGTGTAACCACGACCGTGGAAGGTTAAATTTTAGGGAACGACGGTGATAAACTGTTCTGTACTAATTATTATTGAGCGTATAGACCGTCCCTGAATTTACAACACAATAGGGAATTATATAAAGTGTTTAAAAAAAGACGACTTCAATGTCTTTTAAATCTTTTGAAAATTTAAGTTTCTGGAAAAATTAGTCACCGTTCTGTAATCATATTTACCTAAGTGTCTAGACACACAATGTCTGCGCCTCTTGCAAGACTTAATTTGTGTTAATGACCTGCTGCATAATTATCAATATCCGATATGATATAACACATAACGAAGACATGATTGGGTTTAGTTTCCAGAACTTCCACCTTAGTAAAAAAATTTGTTATTATATTTATTTGGAAACAATCAACAAAAAGAGCCCGAAGGCCACGGATTACTAATTTACATTGCCATACCATATACACGTAGTATTTAGCAAATTAGTCACCGTCCTAAAAATATTTGCCCTACTGTCTAGACACAACATGTGTATTTGTTGTTGTGATTCCCTCCACAATAATGAGAGTACTACCTTACTCGTAGCCGAAACTCCGGGTTGCTAATTTAATGTTACAGGAAGCTATTGTGGGGTATAAAAGTCCAGTTGGCCGCAGGTTGCTAATTTAGGATTATACGAAAATCTGCCATTGGTGTAATATTCCAATCTAATTACTATCCCATATGGCACTCGACACATTTTTGGCATAGCTCTAAAAATGTCTAGCCAAGATGCGCTGCGTGACTCTTTTAGTTTACAGGAGAATAATTTCAAATAATCCATCAAGTTTTCAGAAGATTCCTGAAATACTTACTGTACAAAAAAGGTAAAAAACAAAGCATCAGAGTTGATTAACATGCACATTGCGTGCGATTCACACCATCTAGGACTGCGTAAGTTACTGATCGGCGAGATGAAAGAAATATTTACCATTTTCATTATGGTTATTATTCAAAGTGCTACTTGTTACGAAACATTCGCGATCGACATGTTTATTTTATAAATAATACTGGAAATCAATTTATAAAATAGTGTAGTATACTATTCTCATAAAAAAACTTGTGGGTCACCTTTACATACCCACGTTCAAAAGTAGATTGTAATAGAAATCATTTAAGAAAAAAAACATTTTATTTATGAAAACTCTTAATAAATCAAAAATTTAAGAATTTATTAAAATTTTCATAATTTAGAATATCTCAATAGCACATGCCAGTGCGTAACCCTTGAGGCACCCCAAACTTATAAGAAAAGTGGGCAAAGAGAGCATACCTTGTAGAATCCTTAACAAGACCGAAAATAAACTTTACAAAATATAATTGATTCAATTTTTCGTAACATTTCAAATCTGACAATAGCAGAGGACTAGGAATAACACCTTGTGGAACCCCAAACATGCCTAAAAGTGAATATTAAAAGACTGTGGAATTGAAAAAAAAAATGCGAATATCTAAAAACGGATCTCCGTTTTGGACGGGCAAAATTTAATGTTCGTTGCGCGATGTGTACTTCACACAGACCTCGGTACCACAAAAGTTTTTTTTTGGAAATAAGATTAGTACAACGGCAGTTTTTAAATTTTAAACAGGTAATCGAAGAAAGCGTTACCCAGAGACACATCAGCGTAACGAGCATTTAATCTTACCCGATTATTCACGTAAATAGTTTCCTTCCCTTTAGGACTAAAATTTATGGAGCGGTGAATTGTGGGGGCGATGAATTGTTTAGGCGGTGAATTGCTAGCGGTAAATGTTCCGGCCTAAAAATAATGCCAACGCGAAATAGAACAGGTCCGTAGATGATCCTTAAGAGACCCCAATCTCATACAGTCACTAAATAATTTCTTAAAATAAAAAATAGAAGAATGTTCTTCAAATGTCCTCATTCCTCAAGAAGTTTTGTATTCTAAAATTATCTAAGAAAATAAAGTTGGTCCTTGAAGGTATGTTTCATATTCTTATATTAAACCCATTAGATGAAATTTTCCGTGTTCCTACGTGTATTAGTTGACTTTACGTTACATAAGTAATAGAAAATGTCAAATGAAATTGGTTGCTAGATTAGGATTACGAATTCCCTCTGAACAGGAGGTCCCTTATATATTAGAATTATGTGGTTCCTTGGATACCCACAGTTATCTTCGCTGTACTCGTAAGTATCAGAAATCAATATCGACGTCAGGCTGTATAAAGACGCGTACCCCTTCGTAATACGGAGTTTGCTGATTTCCGATTCCGCTGAAAGCGAAAGTTACGCTTCTAAATATAGATTTAAACTATTCTATTCGATACTCCATCCGGGCAGCGCGATGAAAATATAATGCGTTCAGCATGGACGAAAACCGTTGTTTTATGCAAAAGCCAAAATCCCATTAAGGGTCTTAGGGTCTACCTTTTTATTGCCGTTTCAATTAGCCGTCGCTAATCATCGATCAGACAGCACCATAGCATTATAATTGGATATTTTCTGACAACCCTTTGGGAACATGATTTATTTCCACACAAATAGAAAATTTGACGTCGAGGAAAAAACACCGGTTAGAGAATAAATTGGGGCAAATATGGTGGCGGTGTATTTCTTGGATCGAAACAACCTCAAAATCCCTCGAGACTCCTAAATTATACAGCAGGCGTTGAAAATTCCTTAAATGTCAGCAGAAATTGTCAAGAAATAAAAAAAATAAAACATGAAAGATACGAACTTACACATTCTCAATTATTAGAAAAAAACTCAACATTAAAATATGCAGAAATAAACAAAAATTTCACTTTAAAACACCCTAAAAAGAATACCTTCGGATCGTTTACCAGTTATCTATAGTTCGATTCCGTGCCTCTTCTAGATAAAGGCGACCTACCTACAGATTAAACCTACGCTGCTAGGCTTGAACATTTAAATAATTTTCACGTAAACAAAAATATATTTAACCATCCCCTATACCTAGCATCTGTATCTGTTTATCTTTTACAACACAAAGGTTAAGAAGTTAAGTAAACAAACTTATCTTGTATCACCCCGAAAAATTATAATACATATCCGCGAACACATCATCGTTGTTCTCGTCTCCGAAATTAATTATTTCCCAAGGAGACAGTTTAACTTTAGAACTTCTCCCCCTCAAGCTTTAAGATTATCATTTCGCTATACCTGCTGCACTTTTGGTTGTCCAAGTATACGAAATCATGCCACCGTGTGTTTGCCTAAACTCGGAGTTCGGTCTTGTTTGCCGAGATACTGAAATTTGTTTATTTAGACGAAATGAAAACATGGAGGGTACGTGGAAGGGCGCGGATAGCGAAAAATCTTACAAGTATTCGGAAAAATTACTCCCTTAAGTTCAATTCGAGCGTGTGTAATCAAAGAATAATACGGTGTAGTCGTTTTTGGAAAAAATTATAAGATGCCCTTGTAGACTCGCGGCGGCGTCCCGCAGGGCTCCGTGATTGTACCCTTGTTATCTACATCATCAGCTCTGATTTTGTAAATCTCGTGAATCGACATAGTTAGGCATATGTTCATAAAGTTCTCGAGGGGTGAAGGGGTTGAAGGTTGCCGCAGCGCCTGGCGCGCCAGGGGATGGCCCGGATTGATGAGACGGGGTAAGACGTGGCCTACAGCGTCTGTGCAGGGGTTCTCAAAATTTTAATATGTAAATAACTTTAACGTATTTATCGTAAAGGGAAAAACACATTCGAACTCCACCGTCTAACAAAAGCAATATGTTTGACGAGGAATATCCAATGACAACCAAATAGAAAATATTATTATGCACCCTAAAATAATTCTGTTATTGTCTAGAAGTATTTCATTTTAACACTGCACCACGTAATCGACTTCCTATAAAACATAAACATTGTAATCCTTTAACACCCACCCACCCTAAACGTTTCTTTTAAATATGACTCTTCTGGAAACAATAAGGGTCCACCTATAAAAGATCCCTGTAGAACAAAGCGTTGGGTTCAATATAAATAACATACTGTATGAATCAATTACACCTTCCCTTATATTCTCCTGGTTTAAAAAATTGAAATACATAAATATTAAGTAAGGATCCTAATGGTTTAGATCAAAGTAAGCTACGTTATGAATAACTCATTTCCGTCTTCTTCGGAAACGTTATTTTTGTAATACTAAATCTTAAATAAAACAATAAAGGCCCACCAATTAATTCTTGTGGAACCCCAAACGAGCTAAAAAAAATTAACATAATTGCAAATCGTCGTGGAGGTTAAACACCAAAGAAAAATTAAAAAATAATGATTGATGAGTCATCTTGAGAAGGTTCGAAATTAAGGGATGTCTGGAAAATAGTTTCGATTCGTCAAAATTTGCATTCAATTACGAGGGTTGAAAAATGGAGGTCACGCGTTAGAAAGTGAAACTGGGAAATGTTTCAAGTACTGCTGGACGACGCGACCACGACTATTGATTTGACGCAGACGACGCCGTGTGCCGACGGCCGACGCGTCGCTACCGCTCCACCCCCGCCTGCCCCTTCATGGCACACCACGATGTTCTACCACTTCACACTTCACTTGTTATGCAGCCCAGTTCGCTCCCCATCCGGGACGCACGGCGATTTCGAAATACAGGGTCATTACGCCCACGCAAGTGTAACTTTGCGTAAACAAAAAATTACTAAAGGATAAATTAGATAAAAAGTGAGCTTACTTGGGCGTAAACTTGACCTTTCTTTTGTATTTTCATCTATCGTTAGCCCATTACGTCTCGCTACACACGGGCGAGGATCAAATTGTGGAGAAGCGTTTTTTTTAGTCAATTTTTTTCATTTTTATTATAAGCATAAACTGCTTTTAGTTTTACACACATGACGTCACAAAAATATCCCAAAAGTTAATCATTCTTTTGATTATACCTTCCTTTTTGCAGAAATGGTTACATAGACTTAACAAGCGGAAATAATGATCCTTTACACAAATTGATTAAAAAATTTAATAAAATGGGCGTTTCCCAATACTGTATGAGAAAGTACTCAAATTAATACCCAAACAGAAATTTGCTTGGACATTTCTTTAATTCAACCCTTCAGGAACAGAACTGAATTCTTTAAGATCGACTTATGATGAACACCCTGTATGAAGATTTCAGTTTGATTAAAATTAACACTTTTCTCCATCTGTTAGGATACCGATTTGCGTTTTGTGACACTAACAAGCTTCGTATTTCTAACAAATTAACATTCAAACTATACAAGGTGTTTAAAAAATAACGACTTAATCTGATACTTTCCCATCATTCCTAATTTTTATTGAGAGACTATCTCATCTCTATTCTTTATTAAATTTCTTGTTACAAGACAGAAGATGAGGGATAATGTATTCCAGGCTAAAGTCTTCGTGGCCTGTATTATTTTTTAAGGATAACGACTCCGATGTTTACTCCTGAAGAGAGCTTTATTAAACGTCCACCTACGCACATTTTTACATTAAGGAATATGCCTTGTTATTTTCCCCACAGCTATTTTTAGGGACTTCCAATTAGAGAATTTCAAGCTTTCAGAAAAACGTATCTTGAATAATTTAACTTTAAATTTTTCCCACGAAAAGTGCAATTCCAAGATAATAATCTTTGAATTAACTTTATGTAAAAAACAACTTTATTCTATTGAAGCATGGGGAAAGAAGATTGGTCGAGAGTATTTCAAAATATAAAAGGAATAATATTATAAATCTCTGGCACAAGCACAGCGCATTTGTCATCCAGGTAAGTGTACCCGTATACATAAGAAGCGGGTTCAACAGCCTGTTAAGACCGCGAATAACACAGGTTGAAACGTCTACAAGGAGTCTACTTGAAAATCTACCTGTTCGATGTTGTAGGAGGCGCATACTGTCAAGATGTGCACTTCAACTGGGGAAAAGAACTCCAGAATTTCCGCGAAACAAGTTAAATATAACAAAATCATAATATTTAGGGAAGGCTTATTCTTTTTCGAGTGGTACACCGTTGTAAGGATTCATTATTGATTTCAAAAGACCTTCTTATCGCAACATATAAGCAAGATCGAAGGTGCATTCAAAAATGTTTTATGGCTTCGTTAACAATTATTGTTTGAAGTCCAGTTGGTGGTAATGATAAAAAAATCGAATTGTACAGGTTTCGAGTTTTATAGCCTGATTATTCTTACGATGTTTTATACACACACTTGCTCATAAAGCGAGTGTACAGTTTCGTTTTATTGAGCCTTAATTGTTTAAAATACGCTCACGTACTTGCAAGCGTATCAGTTTATAACTGCAATGCAATTTCCTTTTCTTTTTAATACCTAGCCAATTATACATGCAACACGTATGAAACTTTATTGCATTTTCCTGTGAAAATAAACTCTTTATATACAGAGGTCTCTATAGCTATACATAAAGTTTCAGCGCATTTCTTTTATGAAACGTCGAAACACTCTGTATATACAGTAAACTTGAATCACCAATTTTTAAGTTTGGTTATCTAACCCAAAATTATTGATAACTTTCTTTCTTGTCTTCGCCGCTTAAGGAATCGATCCCTTCTTGCTGCGTTACGCCCGCCCCTCACAATAATTTTAAACACTTTCATGTATCGTAGCTGCTAAATTTATTCTTCTAAGAGTAGACAATATAGTTTCAAAGAAATATCAAGATGTACAGATGTAGAAAATCCACCCTGTATTTGAGATTACACGAACAGCTTATTAGTAACATTTTTTTTTTCATTTGGAATATTCATTAAATTAGTTAATCCCGGATGCAAATTTCTTGTAAATTACTCTTCAAATTATACTTAATTTAAACATCGAAGCCAAAAAAACAACAGAATTAATTTCCGTTTAAAACAGGGCCCCATCACCACCATCATCATTTAATATTTAACCACCCCACACCCCTGCCAGTCTATCGATAATGTTGGACCTGAAAATCGTATTCATCTCGAAGATTTCCTTTCGGCGACAATTTAGGGAGACGAGCCTATTCATTCCTCTCTTGTAGCAATTTCAATTTGGCGCAGTCCCCGAAATTAAGACGTTCGCAAAAAGTTCCGGCCTTTGTTATATCTACTTCATTTACCCCTACCTATTCAGCAAATAGCGACGCAGACGACGTAAAATGAATGAAAAGATACTGATGCTAAAGGTACGCTTCTTGAAAGAAAGTGCCTAAAGACCCGTAAAAGAAAATGCCTCGCCAAGCTAAAATATACCAAATGATGAACAAATAAAATATGACATTTTTAACACAATTTTTATTTTAATTTAGCAGGAAATAAAAATAATTTTTATACATAATTACCAGCTACAAATTACCCCTACACACAACCCCATTGTAAAAAATTACAAACAATCCCATAAGATTAATTAAAGTTGTCAATCATACATACACTCGGATTCGATCTTATTTTGCGGATACAAAATGACACCTATAGGTATACCATTGCAAATTTGCGTTTGTTCAAACAGCGTATTATGAAGGTAGAAAGAGAGAAGTATAACTAGAAACGGGTGCGGTGGTTCGGACCAGCCGCAAAATGAGATCGATTCCGAGTGTACTACGCGTGTTGATGATTAGCTTCAATGAAACAAAAATTAAGTGACATTTGTTAGTTCTAGAGTGCCTTGATACACGACAGACGATATCAACGCACTCTAGTTAGTACTAAAGCACCGATCAACTCGCCTATCACCAAAAATAAATCGTCTTTGTAATGTCTATGGTGATAAGCCTTGCAATCTGAAATATTAAGCACTGATAAGGTAAATACGAAATTAGAATGTTCACAGCAGACAATCATTTGATAAGTACACTAAAAACAATAAAAAACCTTGCCGAGGTCAGTTTTCGCAGTTCGATAAAGATTAGATAACATTTTTTAACTAATAGCCCATAATAGAAAATTATTCTTGATGTTCTTATCAAACTTGCCTTATCTCGACAAAATTAAGCTCTTATCATAAACTCGCTTTCCTAACATGAAGGGGCGACTGACGATTAACTTCGGGTTAAGAGAGTTGATGGGAACCGATTAATTTGAGATTAGAAAGAGATGGGATGAGGATTGCTGTCCTATATACAGGGTTGAAGCAAAAGACTGTTAAAACGAAAACAATATTAAATAAAAAATTGTTGAATTGCAACGTCGGAATATGCTACTGTATTGTGTTGAATTATTCGATTATATACAGGGTGGATGAAAATTAGGATTTTTTAATTTAATTTTTATTATAATTTATAGGCACAATCGTAGTTTAGGATGTTTTTTACGAACTTTACGATTTTAATAGCAATCAATTATTTTAATTTATATACAGGGTGATCATGTTTATTGACCGAAACATTGTGGGAGATTCAAGTAACAATTAAAAGTGATTTGAAATAAAATTTATGCGGATTTAAATATTCTGCCTAAGATTAGTTTTATTTATTATATACAGGGTGTTACTAAAAAATTGCCTTAATTTTTTTTCTAACAATGAAAAACCCGTATTATTTTAATTATAGTTACAAACGGTCGGTTATTCAATTCCAAGAATTTTTTTAACAAGCCAAGTGGAAATTTTTAACTTGTCTGGTTTCCTATAGAACATGAAAATGTTTTTCCGCAAGAGCAATAGTAATAAAGTAAAATTACACGTTTCGCCCCACGTGGTGGGACAGAACCATGATTTCATTGTTAATAATTTAGATTCCTTCCAAGATTGGCTAATAAGCGGTTGGTTAGACCACTATGCATCATTGTTCTACGCAACATGTCATTATTGCACGCAATTTCCATACGCGTGTGCGTTCCGGGTCAGCATAAATTACTACTTTTGCCGCTTTTAATTTAATTTTAAAGGGCATCTGTTACCGATTTAGCTGCGGCTTTAATAAAATCAAAACCCCCACAGCAAGCAAACCTCAAACGTGATGCGGCTTCCACCCTCCAAACCCCAAGCTTTCGACAAAAACAGCAATAATTGTCAATGCACCTTCATTTACACCTAAATATTGAAGTTAATTAACGCAATATTAACAGTTTGGTTAATAATGGGCTTGCTAGGTCGCGCTTCTCCCTCGTGATGCGAATTTAATTTTGGGCTCTAGTTAGCGTGGGCGCGTCCCATGGTTTTAATATTTCAAAAAAACATATTCATTGCAAGTTATTACTTTAGGGGGAATAACAGATGAATGAGCAGATGCCCGAATAAATTACACAACAAAAGTCTCCCTATATTACCTTCCAGTGTTAAAATACAGAAAAATCTTTCCATGTTAGATACACCCAAAACTAACCGCGCCGACACTTATTACAAGCTAATTAGAACCATGTCGTAAAATTTTTATGTCTAATTCATATGTTTCTAATTTACTTAAATTTAAAAACAAAACGGGAAGCAACTAATACAGCTCTAAAAGTTCCTCATAAAACACGGGGCCATAAAAGCGCAGAAAACTATTAAAAAAATAATTAAAACTATAAATAAATATGACATCTTCCATCGCATATCTGTTTAAGACTTCCGCACAATAATCTACGTATGATAAAAGAAAACCGCAATATCTTTTTGCAAAAATTTGCTTCTAAATTAAAACCAGTTGATTAACTCAAAGTATAACACTAAAGGTGTACTTAAATCAAGCGGAAGAAGCACATCATTTCTTACAACGGCCATGACTGATTGCCAACTTAACAACTAATAAACCTCTCTCAATAAAATAAACTGCTAAATGGAAAATATTATTTTTACGTGAACTATAGAGAAAAAAAAATTGTGAATGTAACCTATTTCAAATAAAATTGTTTCCGCTAGGGTTACGCTTACGACTTCATTTATAATTACACAGATTTAAATTTAAATTTAATTAGTTAACCTTCTTAAGTATTTTCAAGGTCAATCACTAACTATTCCGACAAATTGAATGCCAACCAAAATAGCAATTCTCAAGGTCATTAAAACTGTTCCAAGGTCATTGATTTGAATGCAATCCAAGAATATTTTAATTGCACCTACAATTTCAAAATTTGTTCCAATACTACACACACTGAAAGTATTTACAATAAATTACAACTAAAGAAATTCCCACAAATTTTCAGAACCCTCACCTTGAACATAGAAATTTCGAGGACAGTAATATAGTATCACCCAAACTTTAATTTCCAAGTTAATACAAATGATACACAACTCAAATGTTCCCAACCTCCTGTTACAGTTGAGAAGAGTTTCTAATTAGTTTAATAGACGATTTTCATCTACAGAAAGTAATTTTCCACAAGATTCTTCACCTTACACTCCTTACAGTTTCCAAGGATATCAAGACTTACTATTAATCTCAAGGTCAATGGCTTTAAATTTTATTCTAAAGGTTTCTGGAAGACCAACCATTTCAAAGTCACACCAGCTAAATTTGTGGTTTATTTCAGGGGATGTCTTTGACAAGATATTAAATCTGATTTTGATTTCAAGGTCATTCAATGATATAAGGGCTAATAATCAAAACATTCATTTTATTTCAGAAAGTTTTGTTTGTCTATAACTTAGGAAAAATAAAAAAGGAGTTAGAGGATGGTTTGCATAATTTTTGAAAAAATTTATCATCCTGAAAAATTTGTCATATGGCTGAAAACTGAAGAGTTGAAGTACAATATTTATAATTTTCTACCTCCCAAGGCATTTGACTATTATTTTTAGACATACTCTGTACGTCATTAACCTTTATAAGCAACGCCGCATTAAATTTGCGCGATCCCATAAAACCTATAATAACGCCTA
This sequence comes from Hemicrepidius hirtus, assembly GCA_963082805.1. Classification (NCBI taxonomy): domain Eukaryota; kingdom Metazoa; phylum Arthropoda; class Insecta; order Coleoptera; family Elateridae; genus Hemicrepidius; species Hemicrepidius hirtus. Next base: position 6,070,026 of record OY720161.1, on the reverse strand, counting down.
TATACTACACCATTTCACCCCACTTTACGACTCTAAACTACAGAACGATTAAAATAACTGCAACACAAATGATGCCATAAACAAAAACAAAAACGAAGGAAATCAACATTTATAATAAAATAACTGTACAGGCGTGCACTAACCACAGCACATGAATAGAGGAAGCCATTACACAATTCATTGTAAACCCATCATGGTCCTTTCTACCATAATAGGAGAATTCAAACAAAAAAACCGAAAACGTCGTTGCAAATCACTGGAAATAAATTCAGTAGCAAAAGGTATTATCAGACTGGAAGGTCTCGGCATTATATGCAATCTGCAGGTGCACTGACTTCTTTTTGGTACACGTCGGAGGTGGAAAAGGATGCTATTAAGAGGAGTTCGCAGAGTAAGATCGAGACAGGTGGGGAAACCAAAAAATATTTGTTGAAGAAAAGAGGTTTGTTAGTGGTCAGGCAAGTCTTCATGCCTACGTAACTAGCTCCACTTCCTGGATCTACTTCAGTTTTCTTTTTGGTGTGCTAAAGCACCAACCTCGCTACTTATTTGTAGCCAACATCTCAGCCAGCTCGGCACGACACGCTAAGAATTATAGGCTAATTTCTCCTCGGGAAAAACCCGGCGGTCCTTTTAAGAAGGACAAAAAATTAAGACGTATATCATCTACTGAAAAACGTTTTCAATCAATACAAAAAAGGTTCGAAATGGACGTGCCCATTTTTAAATTAAATTGCTTTGTTTTATACAATTTCAAGTTTAAAAGAATTAAACGTAACACGACCAGCAGCATTTCTCTTATAATTTCACAATGCCCCACAAATCTTCAGCAGAATTGACAAACCGACGCCCTTCATTTCACAATTTTTAAAAAACACCACGGAGTAAAATTTGTATACATAACCATTTTCAAAATATTTAACTAAAATAGCACAGGGCAATCAAAGCATGAAAAAAAATACTGAAAATTTATTTCAAGGTTATACAAATGTGTCCAATATATTAGCCCGATGAGTATCATCTCTGAACGACCTTCAACTATGTTTTTCAAGGTTATCGCCTGTTTTTTAAAATTTCAGTAATATGGATGGTGTTAGCAAACTCTGAGGGAGTTGGGGAATCGATAAAGTTAACAGTGTCAACTTAATGAGAATGTTAAAATTATTCGATTAGTCATTACCGGGTGAAGCGAAACGAGGAAATTACTTCCACCTTGAAAAGGGTTAGAATGTAACTCGTTCATTTCTACGTAATTTAAAGTTTTATAAAATTACTGATTCCATACCGTATCTCTTGTGCAAAGTTTGTGTCATACTAATCGATTTTCACTTGAATTAAGTTTTAACGATAACCCAACTTTAGATACTAGAGTCTTATGGCGCCACTAGGAAGTCCAAAGCTTTCACACATGGAATTATCGGATTAGAAAGGATATTTATGATTTGCATAACTTACGATGGGGTTATTTTATTATTGAGGATTAAATTGAAAATGTCAACAGAGTTCATGTGAAAATGATGAACACAAATATTGTAAAATTGGAAGGAAATTAGAAAGAAAAAAGTCAAAGTTGAGAAAGAAATCAACCAAAAATTTTGACCGGAAACTAGTTCAAATTTGGGGGGGAGGAAGAGTCACCATTGGAAAAAGATTTAAATTTAACCAAAAATTGGGAGAATATGAAATCAAAACCAAATTTAAGGAAAGACAAATACAGAAAGCTTGGGGATAAAAGGAACGACCATCGGAGGCCTTGACGAAAAAACCCACATTTGGAGAAAATGGAACCCCAATTAAGGCACAAATTAAATCCCTAAATTTGGGGGAAAATAGGACCATAATTGAGAAAGAAATTCAACTTCATCAAACTAATATTTTAATTTTTTTTTAATATCTGATCAATACTGGTATAAGAATAACTTTCTAGAAAGCAATCCCCAGAGAATCTTAAAACTCAAGCTGTGTGGTTCTAGAAAAAAGTCGAAGACACCAAAACATCTAGATACAGTTGCTAAGCGCGTAAGTCTCTTGAAGTGACTTAAGAGAGCCATGGACCGGTGGGAGTGACCTTGAACCTTGCCAAACGAGTCTCGCGGACGACTTCGTAGACGATCATCTCTAGACGACTTGATCCAAAACCACGCCGTAAATGAGTAGGAAGTACTTCTATAACGGATTCCATGAAGAAACTACGCCTTGGGTTACACACACACATACCATAGATAACTTCGATGTCACGAACTTTTGACAACAAAAATGCCCATCCAGCGGCCTTCATGGAGGACTCGACGGCGTCACCTCTTGCGAACTCGATGATGGCGTTAGGAGGAACCTCCAACGATAACTGGATTGGTTTTTTTCTGGTCGGGGATGGCCTGCGTTATGTACAACTTAGAAAGTACAGAAGAACCTGCACGGAGACTCTTAAAAAGATTATTCTGGACCGTACATGATTTCGCATTAATGTACGGTTCGTTCTAAACCAAACAGGAGGAAATGTAAATAATGGCTCCGCAATTAAGTGCTAAGAGCTGAAATATTCTGAATGGCTCGACAGGGTTAATGATCCAAATACAAAGCTAAGTATGCAAGTATGCATGTGGGAGTACAAGAGAATCTGCAAATGAATTTTGGCAAGACCTACTGTTGGATTTCGAATCCACAAATATCTACACTTTTAGATTTTGCACGTAGTCATTCAACAATTTGGGCTATTCATCTTTTTCTGTTTTCTAAATTCCTCAGGGAAGTTAATAAATTATATTTTTTGGCATCGCAAGGTTGAAGGACAGATTTTTTTTAAACAAAACCAAAATCAATATCCTAACTAGAGTCCAGGGAAAAATATAACATTTTTCCATGTTGTAACCGTAAATACAAAACCACGAAAAGCGTAGGTGCGAATGAATAATAATGGAGGTGCGTGGGAGATGAAATCAATGGCTAGAGTTATAGTTAAATTTTTATCAAGAAAACTTCCACTATTGGCCGTATGCAGGGGTTCGAAATGGTAACCAACAAATTATTCACGGCCACTGCGTAAAACTACTATAGGTCAAGAAAGGAGGTTGAACTGGTTGAAGTAACGTAATTGCTTTTTGTACTATCATCTATTATTAGACAACACGATATAGAACTCTTTGAATTGTGTCATTGATTTTATATTTTGAAGATCGCCCTAATCATCAGTGATTATATTATAGAAAACGCAATCTATTCAATATGAAATCAATTACAATTACAACGGAGTCGAAAGGGTCCCCCATAATAGACATGGAATGCCAATCTGTTTGTGGATTTTCATATTTTAAATCAATGACCAGAAAGAAGGCTTTGGGAAGCAATTCTGAAAAGATTGATAAAAAAAGAGATGACACTCTATTTGATACAAAATCAATTATGCTCTTCCTATGATGTCTTACTACTCGTGTATAACATTTCCAGAATTATTTAACACATTTTTACGCATTAATTGGTTTATCATTTGCTCCTGTAAGCATCGAAGGGAAATTCTACCGACCTCAATAACGAATCGCCCATTTCTTATCACAGTCAGAATTGTTTAGCAGGTTTAGAAGAATCCGATCGGGATTAAACATCTCCTCTATCACCACTACCACTTACCACAGAAAAGTCAACTCGACTGTATACAAAATTAATGAAGAGTTCCCTACAATGCCATATCATCACATGAACAGATTTTTTTTACTGGAAGGTATCGATTGAGGATCCCCTAATCCTGTATAAGAGTATGCTACCACCACTCCTAGATGACTCATCGTTTGCTTCTTAAGGGTTGCTCTAGTTCATAGTAAATCTATGACATTTCGTACAATATTTATCATAACCAGAACACACCTAAAAGTTTTTTAGTCCAGTTTGTGAAGGATTCGATCAGAATTTCTCTTTTACCACGAACATTAGCAGGGCATATCACTTACTTCTGTAAGTATGGAAGGGTCACACCGTAATTGATACGAATCTTGGTCTTCCCTGTCCATCACCACAACATAACTAGAATTTAGAAGGATTCGATGAGGAAGAGGACACTATTGTTTACCAAGTCTACTACACTTCTTCGATAAAGATAGGAGGGGGGGAGGGGGGATTGTTAAAAATCCCTCAAACCGAATAGTATTCAATTCGATGTTCTCTTTATGTTTTAGTAGGCTTTGGAAATCAGACAGTAGGAAATCCGAGATGAAGCCTATTGGGCGCCTCCGCCAATCTATTAAATATGAAATCAATGATCAATTATTCAATTACACCCGACGACTTGTTGAAGGAAGGGTCGCTCATCACTTTATTTGATATCAAATTAATGATGTCTTTGAAAGTTTTCTAATACCGCAGGTTTGTTATCATGTTGATATTAGAACCGCCTAATATGAAACCAATCTATAAAAATAAACGACAAATTTATTTATTTGTTGTCATAATAATTATGCCCGGAATATTTTATGTTGTTTTAATTAATTTATCCTTTGCTCTCTCATCACGGTATTAATTCAAAGTTTTAAATCTGCATAATAAGATGATTGTATATTTTGCTTATGTATAGTTTTATCTGCGAGACTAAACAACTAATCTAAAATTTATGACTGTATTTGGACGAACAGAATAAATGATACAGATATTGAAATAACCTTCATGCGTAAGAGAGGAGTACGTGCGGTTTGTTTGTGGGTCATCAAAATAAAAACATTATTTCAGAAATAATAACTACCGGCTTGTGGTCATTGCTCACGTGCCTACGCACAATTGTTTTTAATAATATTTTGAATATTTTAATCTATTCTTACATTAAACCTTCGTGTTCATCCATTTAGATTTAATTACAAACAAAAAAAATCCGGGGTCAATGTATCTGTCAAAGGTGAATTCATTGCTACAGATGGTAATAGTCAAAAATAATTCAATTACAAAGAATTATATGTTCAAAACAAACTTATTTATGTCGGGAAATAAAATGTGGTAATCGACATAAAGTTTTGCAAAAGAAATGTCAATAAAAAGCACTTCAAAGCTAACAAAGAACAGAAGCAGTTGTTGGTTTAAATTACATAACTGCCACATTGCATTATAGAATTTCCTAGTTTTTTTTAGTTTCTTTTAAATATACTCCACGTGGGCACACGTTTCTTTATTTGGAACATTAAAATCGAGTACAGGCAGTCGGAAACGTAAAGAAAAATACTGAAAACAAGATAGATCAAAGACTTTTATTAATCTTTCGGCAACTAAAAAACAGCGTTGAATTAAATTAATTACATCTACGATGTTCTTACCATTTACTTAGACCAATTAATTAAACCTTGGTCAAAAGCAGATGTTTCGCAGAGATAGTAGTTTTAAAAGTTGAAAAAATGAAGCTGGAGGAAGAACCAGGTGATTACTGTTCCACTACACGTCATATTTGTAAACAGTGGGTAACGGCCCGTGCAATTGTTATATGAACTGTTAGTGCTCTCAATGAGATTTTTTTTTAGAAAACACCAACTCAGCCTGACGTAATTTTGCAATTAAATTGTGGTTATCATTAGGCACCTCCGCAGTTACAAATGCTCAAAGTGATCAGAGCACCAACCTTGATAACCTTTTCTGATATTTTTTAAATTATCTTAATAATTTATTTTTATTATTTTGTTATTTCCAATATTATGACTGCTTATCCATATGCACATAATTATGCTTAAGACTCTTTAGAGAAATTAGAAAAACTCATTGGTCCTTTACCTGCTAGCTATAAGGTATCCAGTTCAAATAATGTAACTCCTACTTTTTGCTAGTGCGCAACTAACGGATTTTACTTTCATCTCTTGAGAAGAAAATTAAATCAAAAATGTCACCGACAGTTAAAAAAAATATCGACTTGTCCATTTTTTCTTCTTGCACTATACGTGTATAGTCAGCTTTATTGTTACCTCAGCCTGCAACCCCCTACTGTTTACAAGTTACCACGTGACATTAAGGGGTGAATGTATTTTACTGTCATTCTCAAAGTTTTCAGTATCAATCTCTATCCAAACAAGAAATGACAAAATGGTAGCTTTAACTCGAACTAATCCAATCACAAATCTTACAAAATTCGATGGCGTAACAAATCGAGTATCGTTACGTCCTAAGATTTTGTAAGAATAGAGGCCTATAAAAGCGTGTAATTAAATTTAATAAAGTGTGATAAAATAGAGGCATAAATAAGATGAACAAATTGCTTAAAAAATATAAAGACTGGTTGTATTGTTGAAATAGAGAATGTGAGATAAAATTAAAAAATCTGCTGGATATTTAAAGAGTACCTACTGCAATTCTAATATTAGAAAACGTGTAGAAAAACAAATTCCAAAGCTTTTCATTGACCCCGAGTGTGTATTTAAAATTATTTACTTGCACAGAATGACCCAGATGCGACATTTGAACCCTGCACACGATAAAATAAAACTCCCATTCAGATTTTACTGGTTTATCTCCTCCGGCACAGTTAATCTGTACTAAAAGCGTTATGAAACGTCCCGCCATCTTAATCAAAATATTAATTAACGCACGAAACCTTATTAAGTCTGTAAAAAATTCCAACAACGTATTCCAAATATTTAAAAAGCGCGATTTTACATGCCCCAAACTACTTCATAAGCATTCAAAATGTGCGCTCTTTTAACTTGAACGACCATTTTATAGCTTTTTCTACTTTATTAATATGGCCCATAAACTTAATTAACAATATTTTCACGTGAATTTGTCCTAATTGTTCTTGATTGTTGTTACAGAAAAAAAATGAATTTTATGGCTGCTGTCTAGCGAACGGATTTCTTAACTAAAACGGTTTTCTTTCTGGCTGTCCATTAAAAACAAACAAATATGAATAAACTAAAAATATGCAGGCGCCATGTTTGCCTCCAGCTACAGACATCTTGAGTATCATCTATCTAGGCACAGCCTTCTTTCTATGCACGCATTTGCATCGAGGAATCGAGTTCATCTAGCGTGCCATGAAATGATCCAGCCGACCAGATCCAACAATCGTTTCCAACCTTGCTACTTTCTAATAATTTTTTGCTAACCGGTTTTGATTCGAATTTCCTCTGGGAAACGCACTAAAGGAAAATCTGGACAAGGGCCTGAAGCGAATTTTTGGTAACGTGACCTGTCTGTAGAAATTTTGATTAATAATTTAATTACAGTTCTGTAGGCGAAATATTTTTTCAGTGATCAGACTCCTGGCAGTAATAACGGTTGAGAAATGGCGCCTTTCGAAATACGGATTCACCGAGGAAATATTTCCGAAGGTCTTCTTCTGTGAATTTTGCAGGAAATCGTAAATTTTTAAACGAATTCTTTAATTTGGTAATGTGCCCAAGATTACGCAGCTTCCTGTTAGTTGTTTCGGGGAAAACAAATCAGAATTTCTAATATTGCCAAAATTCTAACGACATGAATATTCAAAAGGTTTTGTAAGAAAAATGTGTAAACAAATATAAAAAGTCCAGTAATAAAAAAAAACGTGTACTACGTATGCTGTTTATTCATCTTCATTTCCTAAACAGGTTATCCAATTTTTATGAAATGAAAAAAACAAGGTTTTTCAAAACTTTTAAACCACAAGCAGCGGTAAATGCGTAACCAAATTCCCAAGTAACGAAACACATGCAATCTTAAGTTCTGATTCGAAAAAGGGACCTCTTTTATTTATTCCAGAAAATTCGTTTATATTACTAAGAGTGTATATTCTGCCGTTTCTAAAAAGGAATTCGGCTTTGGCTCCTCCGATACCATCAGTTTGGTGACCGGGTACTATTAAAAGCGCAAAGTTACAAATTGCCTATTGAGAAAAATAGTACACGCACGACCACGTAGCGGGAGCGCGCCAATTTCATAATTTCAAAATCTTTTTACAAATAAAAAATATTTATTACATGCACGGCGTTAACAATTGAACCGATTATAATAATCTCCTTTACGCTCAGCTGTTGGCGGGTTTAAGCTTTGGCTAAACACACTTGGAAACATATTGAGCCCTTATAGAGCGGTAAAGTGATATTCCTCTGAAATTGTCAACTTTTCGTTGGGTTAGACAAGGATACAGGTAGGTACTTTACAATGCAATGGTAGATAAATAACCGAAGTGGGTTAGGTATCCAACTTCACTAAAGTTGGATGGTCTACGTTGGACTAGGCTGCTCTAGACTAAATTGAGTTGTGCTAAGCTAGACTGAGCTAACAAGTCTAGGCTAGGTTAGACTGGACTTAGCTAGACTGAGCTAAGTTTGCCCGGGACCGCCGGTTAGCCCAACAAGGTGGGGGGTGTACTGGACTAGCACTAGACCGAACTGAACTAGACTGCTATAGCTTAGACTAAATTGTAGACTAAGCTCGACAATTTCTCTATGCATTTCACAACTGTCTACTAATTTTCAAAAATCAAAAGCTCGTAGATAGGTACTCACTCATACGTGCACCTTGAAGACATTTTACGTATAACGAAATGACCTAACAGACCGAATTAGTTGAAAATTTTGTTGTTCGATAACACGATAAACAAACTATTCTGTAATTGTAATTATTCCTTTTTTTCCACTCCCCAAACTGTTACGTAAAAACTTGTACATTTCTTTATTTTGTTTTCTTATAAAGATAATTATGAAGTAAAAACGACTCACCGATGTTTTTTTGGACTTATTCAATAGAAAGTTTCGTAGTGGAAATTCTTTCCTTACCTAAAACAAAGAAAAGGCATAAATTAGTATTACAATAAAAATGTTTTACATTTAAAAGTATAAGTCACACAATAAGCAATATTCAAACTCCCAGTGTTCACTTTTCTCTTGAAATCAAGGAAACCCAAATTTCCAGTACAGTAACGAACTGTTTACAATCAATGGGCAAATACGGCCCTGCGTTGAAAGCCAGATCAGTCAAAGTTTTTGAAAATTAATTACAATAATCATATATATTTTTAAAAAACATAATGAGTACAAATCTGTTACGCTTCTTTCTCCATCCCTTCACCTTTCTAAACTTTACGAGCATAGAAATGTTGTCACAAACCTGGCCCTGAGTTGACTCACAAGATATACAATCCAATTACTTTTTACTTAACTTTAGTTAAACTACAACGACGAAGTCCATATTAGTTGGTAATTGTAAGTTCTTTTTACTTCCTCAACCCTAAAACTTCTCCTTCAGCGTTCTCCTTTCCTGAATGTTGTTATTTTGAGTAACCATAAAATAAAAGCTGCTACTTGAAAATAGTAATTTGAATGAAATATATCTCCACGCGCACGTACCCACATCAACGTTCTACTTCTACTTGCGTAATTAGTTTGGCTAATACCTCCTAATATTCAAACAGATAGGTTATAAAGGAATCTGATGATGTTATTCGAGGTATGACTGTGGCAATTTGCCAAAAATGCATTGGCAAAGTAAAATACTTTTCTAAGAGGACTTCACCATTCTGTTTTGAAAGGGGATTACCCTACATATTCATAATATATCGAAAAAAAATCACATTCTTTAGGTTAGTTATTAATAATGGTGGTTCTGAATTTTTTTACAAACCTTGAAGCTGATATAACATTAGAATCTGATTTATTTTTTGGCTGTGTTACACAAACATAATTTTTGTAGATTAATCATAAGGAAGGAAATTTCACATTTCACATTTTTACAACCTCTGTAGGGAATAACGTTTTCCAAGTAAAATTCAGAAGTGCAACACCAAGCGGTACAATGCTGTAAATTTATTAACAATACCTTCACCTAGAGTGTGCTAAAGACAAAGTTAACTCGGCGTCCGTGACATAACCCGGCTGTGTTTAACGTCAATAATATATTTAACAGGTACGGGGACTCGAAACTTGTTACAAAACAATATGAATGTTTACCCAACCAAATTACACTAACCTCCGCGCATTTTGACATTGAAGGGTCTGCCAAAAGTTAATGATTATATTCCGAGACCGTTTGGTGCCTTTCGTCAACAACATCTGTGACTGATTTTTTTCCTGGGAAAAAAGACTCATCGTCGAGTGCAAAAATTTTAGGTGCGAAACGGAAACGTGGATTAATTTGGGAAATTATGTCAAAGGGAAATTTTTTAATTCTAAAAATTGAGGACAAAATTAAAAAGAATGTGGAATATTTTACAAGATTCCTTCCTTAGAACACAGTTGGTCAAGATTTTCTAACGTGCGGGAAGAGGAACTAGTGGAAAAGACTGAAGCGAGTAGCAGACGTGGACAAAGAAAAGAGGGGAAAAAAGAGAGAGAAGGGAGACACTAGCAGAACAGTGAGACGAAGACGAATCTTATCTACAAATATTATCCAAAACAATTTGAAAATTAAATCTGTCTGCGATATAAGAGCAAGCATATAATTTCCTATACCATCAAGGGAAGTGCAGGCCTCTGAAAAAACCAAAAATCATTTTTCATAATCATGAACGTGTTCAGTGGCGGCCCTAACTAAAATATTTGGAGGGCGCGGTAGCAGATGAGCGAAGGGAACAAAAATAGCGCCGAAAATGAAATATTTTTTCGGGGTTGGCGTGGCTTATTAGACGCGATTTAAGATTATCTGGCAAGGTTTGGGATGAAATTAAAAAACCTGAAAATATCAAAAATTTTACAAAAAAAACGAAGCGCTTGAAGAGCACGTAGCGGGGTGTCGCACATTCCGAGCTTGTCTTTGCTCTCGACAATTGCCGAGGGCTGTCGGGACGCGTGCCCACTTTCTTAGTTAAAACATGCTTGCAATTTGACATCCACTATACAAATTGAACATGTCGTAAAGGTCACAACAAAGTTATGCCCGCTTCATGCTATAGTGTGCTATGACGACATTGGATTACGGATATTTTAGAATTCACTTGAAACCCATATTAGAGTACTATGATTTAGAAAAAAAAGCAAGATTTCCATTTTTGCTGCGGGCACGTGCCCCTTGGCGTCAGCCGCCACTGAACATCTTATAACACGTTCCTGGGCAAAGAATAGAATCCCTTACTTCATGGCAACAAGGAGAGCTCTATAATAATCAGAACTTATTCGTACGCTACTAAACTCTACAAAAAATGTTTTTGTAACCCCTAGCAACTTCACAAATGCCTTACTTCATGAATATATAATAAGTCTTCTGACAATTCAATGCTACGTAGTGGATTGGAAAAATAGTAAAGGAAAATTACCTTCAGTTAAAAGTAAACCCAAACAAAATGTAACAATTGGTAATAGTAATTTCAAAAATGTAATTCAAAAATGCTTATCGTAATATTAAAAACAAAGGTGTTTGGTATTATGTATTTAGCAAAGGCAGTGGAAGGTACTTTCATAATTGTACAACTCACTTAACAACACACAATACTCTAAACCCAAATGAATTCAATTTCTGATTAGAATCAAACTAATACAACATAATATATGAAGTCGGCTTCTTCCAAACAAACGAAAACAAAAGCCTACTTTAATTCTATTTTCTGTTCTGCCTACTTCACGTGCGTGTGGTGCAACTGACGCTTTTTTCCCCCGTCAAGATTAAGTATCTCAACCGGCTATACACACAGAGAGATTATTTATATCAATACAACAAGCAACATATGTTCTACTGTACAAAGATACACAGATAAAGTTGCGAAACAAAAAGGCACTTACTTCTATTTTAACCGTAAAATACCTATGATGCATAAGTGTTATATTTAACATATCATAAGTCTGAAGCCAAAACACCGAAACTGACTCCACTAATGATTATGTTGAATACAAAGGGGATGCACCTAATTAAGACCAGACACTTTATCATAAAGTTCCGAAGAAAATTTCCCTTTTGTTACCCTGTTGTATGATTATGACAAGCAATAAATCTCAACACAACCCTGTTTTTATGGATTTTTAAGATAAATAGACTTAGGTGCGTTCTTTACGTAAATTAATGCAATAGGAGTTTAGTTACATCAAATGATGAATTATTAAATATAACAAACATGTTTCAATACAAACCCATGAGAAAGTAAGGAATATTTCCAAATTCCTTTTTAAACTGTAGGTCCCCTCTATCAGGTTTGTACTTTAGACTACTTTCACGTGTCCTACAAAAGTAACTGTTAAAACAAAAACAGCATGGAATTAAAACGGAGCAGCTATGCCCTAACAGTATCGAAGGACAAAATAGATAACGCGATTACATCAACCCCAGGTGACCTTGAAAGTTGGTCGCTCTATAATTATGTCCCTATAGCATCATCAACCAAATTTCCAATTCAGTGTAAATTAAGGGACTAGTTTCAGGAGAAAGAAGTACCATGTCTTTAAAAAAATCCTAATTTGGGTTAGACTGTGACACATTAAAACAAACAGTAATACCTGATATAAAATTGTGCAAGGATGTCTAACAACAAAATTTCCCAATTTTTATTCTTAAAGAATTTGACAAGTAGGTATTGACAATTTAGAATCAGCCAATTCCAAATGAGTTTTTTTAAGGCACGGTATAACTGTAGGTCCTCTTGATCTAATTTAGAAGAGTTAGTGAAAGGTCACACATTATTGTGGATTTATATTTAAAGAAAGTGGAGGAAGGACTCCATCTGGTCTGTTTTCCGGAAGAGTTATGGAAGCCACGGGGTCTTCCAATCTATATTTTCTCCGAAGAGTTACATATAAGCCAAACATCCTGTTTTTTTTCTTAAAGTTGTGCCAAAAATGATGATCACTGTAATAAGTATGCAATGCATTCTATTTTTGATTATTTAAAGTTTGACAAATAAGTACCTAGTTGTGGGGTATTTTCGTTACGTAACCCAACCATTACTTTGATTGAGTTGCTTACGTCAATGTGTTAAACAAACGACAAGCAATAGAAATTTTAAACTAAACACGCAAAAGCGAGGTATTTAAATTTCAAGTAGACATTGTTCAATACACATCGCTGAATTATGGAAGGCTAGGTTATTTTTAAATGTCATTTCAAGATTTTATGGTGGAGAAGAAACCTTTACGTGACAACCAACACAGGCATAGCTAATTCCTTTAAACAACTCTGTTATTGACATACAATAAATACTTGGATTATTGAAGTATATAAAATTGTAGATTGATGAAAAATTACATTAAATACAATGGAGGCAATCTACTTTATTTTATAGGCACCGAAACCACTTTTCGAAACTTTCAGTGGCCAGGGGAATTCCCGTCCTATAAGATAACATTTCATCGATTTGCATTACGTTACCCCTCTCAATTTTTATCCACAAGGTAATGAAACGTTATTTCTCAATATTTCCGGATCCTCCTCTTCCACTTTTTTAAACCGTTTTAAAGTTTGTATGTATGAGCTAATCGTGCACTTTTTTTACAGTAAATCTTATCATCCCACAATAAGACAGAGGTGTAATAGCTATAACTTTATACCTACATGTTTTCTGTTCGAAAAAAAAAAAACGATAAGCTGATTTCCGTTCAGCTACCTACCTGAAACATCTCTGCTTTTGCTGGATGCGTTCCACTTCGAAGCGAGCTGTCTAAAACCCACAACAATCTATATTTATAGAAATCAATATGTGCGACGTAGACGTGTAGCAGACCCAGACGTATTAATATGAAAATGCAAATATCGCCAGTGTTATTGACTATTCATATTTGCGGTAAATTGCACAAAAGTATGTTGTATGTCGTAAGAGGCCAGCCGCGTGTGCATACCCAATGTCATTATAATATAAATATATAATTACAGGCATTTTGCATACCCGTTTTATTAATTGCGACAAGCTCAGGTGTTCGGATTTTTTTTGCCATCGCGTTCCTCCACTAGCAAATAATTTTGCAGGCAACCTGGTGACATTTCCACAGACCACCAATTTATTTTTATATTGAAAAATCTGACGTAAAAAGTTGTGTTCGCCAGAACGGGAACAAACGACACACGGAAGTCGACTTAAATATCAAATATTATTCAAATTATTTTCCACACTCGAACAAACACCAAATTTTTTTTTTGTTCTAAACAATATTAGCTTTTTGTACTCAAATTATTGCTATCGTACAATACGACTAATTAATTCCCGCAACAGAAAAACATTTTACCGTTACATATTAACAAAATCTTCTGAGAACACCTCGTAAGATTTTTTATGCATTTTAGACCATTATCCAACAGATGACTAATATTCAAGTAGCCTTCGGTTTGCGCCAATTCGCGTAATATCAAGAAGACACACTACGATACTTTTTTTCACGCTTTTTACTTTTACTATATTACCATAAACAGAAGTTATATGCACTAAAAATATTTTTATCTACTCTACAATTATTACAAGACAGTTAAAAAAATCGGTTTATGGAAAACCTTTTGAAAGCACCTGGTATAAATATATTATTGCATATTCTTATACTATAATGGTAAATTAATTCGCTATTATGTATACCTAACCCAAATAAATACCAGCTGTTACTTTGGAACATGTTTTAGTTTTATCAGTTAAAGAGATCGTGGGGGTAGGTATTCAGAAAATAAATTTTCAGGAATAACCACGTTTTATCGTTAGCACCCCTAAGTAATAACGTTTTAACAGCTTTACACGTGTTACAAGGTATGGCATTTATGTCAGAAAACATAAATTTAAAATTGTTAAAAACCAGAAACTTGAAACGAAACTAATTCTAATTCCTTTGTTTGGGTGATGAAAATTTTATGACCAGTTTTACTATTATTAACTTTATGCCCCAGTCTCTAGTTTTATGGTCAAAAGCAGGTTCGAAAAAATTTTGTTATGGCTTTTGCAAACATAACTTGAGACGTTAATGGTTATTCAAGCTGCAATTTTTTTTGCGATTCGATACAACAATAAAAATCCCAAACACACCAAAATCACGTAAGTCTGAAACACCATCAAACTCAAATCTAATTGAAATAAATGCAGCAAGTTCAGAAACCCTTAACTAAAGTACCTACCGAGGTATTATATCCCTAACAAAATTTAAAAGTTCTATATTTCTGAGAGGGTAAAAAATTCTGGATGATAAACCACGTTCAACTTCGTCAGCAAAATTGATGTAAAACAAAAAGGGTTTTGTGAGTAAAAAATGAGGGCGCGCTGCATTACAATTACAATTTCAACATGTATTTTAAAGTTTTAATTGGAACATCTCCCAAGAGACTGATGCATACCTATATAATTAGGAGAATAATGGAAAAATTACGAGCGAACCCCTGAAGGGTATTTCCCGGTATTTCCTTAGATTTTAAAACAACTTGGAAAGATTCGAAACTTCATTTTTAGGGGTAGGTACAATGAATGACAAACCGTGAAAGTTATATTTTAATTAAATTACTAAAAATAGGTCATATCCGAACAAAGGTTACGTTGGTTGAATTACAACAATGTAAAATAATGTAAAGATGGAATCTTTCCAATTTCAACCCCGGTAATGGTAATAAAATCCAAATACTGTTAACAATCAGGTCGTAACTTTTCAAATTTAGAAGCTTAAAATATTCTAATTGTAAATATTTGAGATCAAATTGACTGGGTAGGTAGAGGGGGGTGGTCGATACCCCCCATTATCTAATCTAATGGAAAAATCAAATTATTTTGCTGTCCCTGAACAATACTTTAATTATTAGATTGCCCATTATGTAAATATCGGGCTTCCAGTTACTGCACGAAATCTTCTGAAACCTTTTTACGTCTCCCTTCCCATTCTGTCATTACACCGTTGGCACACTTCGAACACACACTACTGGAAAATATCAAATCCCTATCCCGCACTGCACAAGCAATGGTTCAAAGAAGATCGACAGAAACAGCAATACAACTGTAACAGTGCAACAAGGATAAAACAGATGACAGAAACTAAATGCTTAGTGCGCATGGGTAAGAGCAAACAGCGGTGGGGGTGGCGCTTAACAGCCAATCACCGTGATCCAAATTACCGCGCGCATGCGCAAAAAATACTAGTTTCTATTGTATATCTGTCATTGTCAATCTTCTTTGAGCCAATTTTAAAACGGTATACTCTTCCCATAAAGGAGCCTTGCACGTTCGAAGTTGGCACAATACAGACCCACCCTCCCGACAGAATTAAAATTCCTCCACTTGGGGTTGGTGTGCTAAGGTGAACAATAACCCTTATAGTTACCAGGGATTCAAACATTAAATAAATTCTGAAGTCCATTGCCCATACTTCCGACGCTTGTAAATATAAACAACGTAAAGGATGTTCCTAGATAGCGAAGTATGAAACATATTCGATTTTATTTTAAATTTGGTAATTACTAGATATCTTAGGAAGCCCTAGGGCTAACGTCTAATGACTCAGATTATTTCTGGGGTTATAGAACCTTTACACGTCCAGATAAACAAAACCCACGATTTTTTAACATCTTCATATTTGAACCAAAACCAAAACGATGTTGCTTGTGGGTGGATAAAATAAACTTTCAACGTACGATAATATTGTTCAATGCACGAAACGAGAGAAAGGGGAAGAGAGAGATAATAAAATCTTTGGTAGGTATTAAAATTTGCTAGGTCTACGGAAAACTACTGCTGTCTGGTTTCTCTACTGTTAACAATCACTAAACGATCCTAACGGCGTTCTTAAAGTTGACCACGTCTGTATTTTCACAATCTCCAACGCGGAAAAAAGTTAAAAATACCGTCGAGTAACAGCAGGGACACGACAAAAAACCGCCTGGAACGAGCACGTAGAAATCTCAAACTTTACATAACAAAAAACCGACACCAAATTGTGCAGTTAAATTATTTTAAAGCACGCAAACGTAAATTTAGATCACAAGCCATCGGGCTTGGAAGAAACAGAAAAATAGTAGTAGTATAAACTACACTACTATGTAGTAACTAATAAATAACAGAAAAATAACGAGGACGACGTCGTCGTTTACCGAAACGCTAAAAACCACCAGCGAGGTCATCCAGCTCAACTTTTTATTGTATTTATATTTCAGAGCCCGTAATCGTTCTCTAAAAAGAGATACGAGGCGCCTATTGTCACCGTTTATCACAATTTTTCTAGAGCAAACCAGATAAAGAAAGTGAGTACTTCGCATTTAGAACGGCCAAGCAATCACATCCTTTCATTCTTCTGTCAAAGCGTTATTAACAATCGGGAGATATAATAAACATTTGTAGACATTGCTCGTTTTCTTTGTGCGATCAAAACAACTTCAGAAATTCCAAACGTTCACATTTCAAAAAGTAATCTACATTTACGGTTATGTACCTACTAAAATGTTCAAAATTTGGAAAAAAGGTTCTTTACTCGTCATATCTCATAAATATTTCAGATAACAATAGAATCAGTCCAATTTACTTCCAAATATCGAAAAACATACAGAAATAGTCTTATCCAAACCACGATAAGAATTATGCTAGAAAATTATATTAACAATAAAAATGTCTTCCTTAAAGTACCGCACAGGGCACCCAACATGACCATAAAGTATGTTACGCACCTTTAAAGCACCCCCACACATCTACCAGACGTCTGAGTCACCTGAAAGATGTCTACCATTTTTTAAACACCCCCATACACTTTTTGGTCACCTGCGAGACACTTCACACAATCTACAACATGTTTCAAAATATTTTGCTCTCGAGAAATACGTAAAGCATTCTACACCCTTATCATACCTACACAAGAATGTTCAAGAGTATGTGCTGTCTTCAACTGGACAAGGTACCAAGGTAGCGGTCAACGATTGCTTGGAATAAACTTTTTGGATATGTTGTGTGGGGATTCCAGAAAGACTTTAATAATCATCGTCATCCCTTATAAGAAGTATATGAAGTGTTCATAGACACTTATGTTTATGGTTCAACCGGAAAAACTATCCTCGTTACGTACAATGCTTGCTGGCAAGGGAACGCCCCACCGGTCGTTTAAATGCACCCTAAACTAATCCACTGATAGTAACCCTAAACAAAGTTGGTAGCTTTGCTTGAAAGAGTACAAGAACTGCAAACCAAGTGAGCTGAAATTTTCTTTCTCTCCTGAAGTACACTACCCTTCTCTTACAACCAATACACAAAGGACAAGCATCTACACTTCTACAGCCTTGACCAAACGACAACAAGATCTCTCTGAACGAATCCAACAACTACTTCTGTTTATTTAAGGAAACTTTCAAACTCAAAAAAGAAACCTAAAAAAGAAAAACATCAAAGACTGGAAACCTTCAGAATTTTCTTTGTTTTATAAAACTTTCCAACTAAAATTATTTCAATGTGTGGATTGCTAAACCTAACTGACTGATTATTTCAATATGTCAATCTATTTTTTGTCATATGAATTTAGAAGGTTGTTATTTGGGTCAAGCCGTTTTATTTTTGCAGCTTACAAATAGCCCCACATGTCAAACTTAATAAATAGAAATTCGAGGTTCAATTTGGAAACTTGAGAACATAATCTCGCTTGAAGAAATCTTTTGTCTAGTTAACAAAGATGTGTTTTGTTCAAACAAAGAATGGCCGAAAATCACATTTACCTTAAAAAAAAGGCGAGAACAATATAAGGCAAACACTTAAAAATTTATCTAATCGATTACTTATTGTTGATTAACACAGTATTGGGTATTTGCATTTTGTATAAAGGAGAATAATTGTTTGCCCCAGCAACATGAAAAAAAATGGCAATTATACAACACTAAAAATAAAATCTAAAAATTATGGTAACAATTGAAGGTGAGGTAATGTCGCCCACGTAAAGTTAAGTAATTTCAAACACAAGCAATTTTTAAAACTCGCAAAAATAAACGCGATCACGTTCACTTTCATTTTCTTTATTCTACAAAACCCATAATAAAAAAATATTGATAACATACTTAAGAATCTGTTATGGGGTATGTTCACCCATCTATCAACATTCTTTTAAAACGCCAAGCGTTACAAAAATAAATTCGAATAAATTATTTAATACTTAATTTACCATTCCACCTCTCTATAGAGACACAGATTAATTTTTTATAACAATGTTGAAACAATAAAACATGTTCAATTAATAAAATGTGGCAGAGGTTGATTGATAAGCGCTTTAAAAAATTCAGAAACGTCCGTATCTCTTTGATGTCCGTTTAATTTTAATTGGTGGGGCAAGGTCGTCCTTTTGAATTAGTAAATCCTATCTCGTTTTCCACAAGCTATTCGGGATAAGTTAACCCCTTAAATCTCAGTTTAAAAAACAAAGAAGGGTCATCCAGTAAATAAAAAATTTAAAAACATTCAAATGCCAAACGTTCATTTAAATGTAACGTATTGGGGTGGGGTTAGGTCATTCATTTAATGGGGTCATATGTAACCGGGATTCGAACCCGATAGTTACTGGTTGGCTCGGAAACAAACATTAAAATGCCAATAACATATGGGGGAAGTTCGCCCACTTAATTTGCAAGCCCTATATTGCGTTTACTATTACACAGAGATTAGTTACAAATGTTGAGTACGATTTTCAAATTCGTCTACTCCTACGTAAATAAAATCTACCATTAATGTAGTAAACGTTCCAGTTTTTTTATCGAGACTTGATCGTTACTTAATAATAGTATTACATGAAATCGATTACGTTTCCCACTGGTTCCACCATTTCCCCCGATAAATTGGAACAAATAAAATTAATAGTTTGATGACCTTCTTAAATATTGAAACATAGACGTTAGGTAAAAATGTTTTTGGAATTTTTCTTTCGCATATCACGATACTAACAACTAATCATCATTTTGCGGTTTGAGTTATTACTTATCACAATTAATCATTAAAAAAAACGTGACTTTCAACACTTACTCGAAGCGTACAATTAGGTTGAGCAATCCAGGAGCAATCACTGCTTGATTAACGATTATCCATCCGTACAAAAATATCTGATAAGCAGAAAATTTAAAAAAATCCTACCCAACTTGAAGAAATACTACTACGCATATGGCGTACTCTAATAAAACTTATCTTTAATCGTAATTGCGCAAGCCTAAAATAAAACGGATTTTTACAAGCGAAACACATCAAAATTGTTGTTCTTCCTTCTTGTTGCGTTGGGTAGAACTGCCATTCAACGCAACTTAAGTGCATTCTTTGGAAACAATGTACGCAATAAATTCCCTTGTCCGCGTTATTTCACAAGCGAAACTGACAGAAGCTGTTATCGCCACTCAACGTATAAGCTTCTTTACTAGGATTGCCATTTATATACTTGTTATTTTTTATATTAAAACCTTGAAATATTGGAAATAATTAAAAATACATTGGGAAAAAAAAACGATAAACAAACATAATATATTAGAGAAAATTGGGGCATGTTTGTACACCACCCTTTCACCTAAATTTACTAATTAATAAGGCATAGTAAACCTTGAAATCAAGCACCGGTTAAATATACGCAAAAGTTACCGAAGTATAACGAATGGGGTAATTCCGCATGCTGTTTTTAATTTTAATTTAAACAAATTCAAGAAAACAGTTATTACGCATAGGGTCGTTCAAAAAATTGGAAAATCCAGTCAATTACCACAGGAGATGGGACAAACTCGCCCACTTCCTTACATTATCATTACACCAATTAATCCGTAGGTTAAACCCACCCACTTCTTACAAAAAAAGAAGAAGTAGACAATAGAAAATCCAACTACTAACCCCTAAGAAGGAAGTTAGCAAACCTAGATTTCAGTCAGTCAGGGCAAAGTAAAAATATCCTTGGTTAGGGTAGGTCTAGGCCGGCTCGGGCGAATTTGTCCCGTCTAATTTTATAAACAAATTAAAGTAACTACTGCATTTCAAAACAATTCTTACATCGGATAAAAACGACAACAAATAAAAATTTCTTTAATATAAGGTAACTCCAAATATAGACAAAATTGGGGCATATTCGCCCACGACCCTTTCACCCGCTTTCACCTAAACTAAGAATTTAAAAGACCTTGAAATCAATCGACGTGTTAATATTATGCGCAAAAAATCAGTGAAGTATAACGAATGGGGTAATTCCACCTAATACTTTTAAAATTTAATTAAACAAATTTAAAAAAGAATAACGTGGCTATTTTTTAATAGCACCATTCGAAATATATAAGAAAATCGGGTAAAGCCGTCCCATACTTTACAGATTCAAAAAACAAGCAGTATTGTGGTCAATAGTTCACTTTCTTATAACCCCTAATACAATTATTCTGTATAGAAAGAGGTAAATTCGCCCACCATACCTTTTAAAAAAAAATCTAAAACATGATTCAAAATAAAATAACAACATATGGAGTAAATTTGCTCGCAGACTTATGTCACATCTTAGAATTAAAAACAATTTTAGTACCTACCTAGTGTTGAATGTAACCATTAAACGACCTTAGAACAGAATACAATCGACTAGTGAAATAACCTTAAATAACTCAATAATAATTTCCACAAACATTAAAATTGTAGGTGGAAATCACAAAACAATCATTCAAAGGACATTTAGATGGGAGGTCTAGAGTTCATTGTCCAACATATTATTTTCCCAAGCATTATTAATTCGAAATATATATAAAAATATAAAACTGTGATACACAAAGCTATTGCGGGGTATTGATGCATACCAAACAAGTACATATTAACCTTCAACTTTTATCCACTCATGCATGTGATTTTTTTAAAAACCTCCTAAATAACCCAAATTTAAAATTAAAACTGGGGGGTAAGTTATTAATTCGCTTAGTTTAATTTTGAACATAATCGTAATAACGATTGTAATAATGAATGGTCATAAACTCATATAATAAGCAACACAATAAAATTCATTTTCGTTCATCGTTGATTTGAAGTACTATGTAATATACAGGTAATTTAGAACGAATTGGTACCCACTTGCACCTTAAGTGTCTATTGAACCGAATACAAATCGATTTGCCTGATCATCAAGAAAATTAGACAACTCAAATGATGGGGTTAAATTTACCCCAATTGACTGTACACATATTATTTACAAGTTATCGAAATAATACACAAAATCTTACTACATTACGAGAGCAATAACATAAAAAAAATGGAAGTGTGTACCTCCCCTGGACTTTCCCATACTAAAAATAAACATTTCGTTTTTGGTATTCAACAATAGTTCGCGAGGCAGCATTGGAAATCACTTGAATACGTAGCGAGAAACACCAGACTATACGTTCGATACGTACAGAAGAGAGACAGGCATCTAATTTACTAACGCTGCGGAAGTTCGCGATTTTCTCATCAACCGTACATTTTAGCTATATGACTACCTTATACTATGTGATAGACAATTCAATTTTGCATTCAATTATATAATAATATACAGGGTGTTTCATTTAAAATAACAAAGTTGCTTATTGTACTGTGAAAACCAAATACCCTGTATACGTAATATAAATCTAGGAGAATGCAGAGATATATACTGAATAAGTTTTATATTTAAACTTCTTTCATATTTTGATTAATAAAGGAGCTACAGGAGCATCAATTTCCGATTTTCAAAACCTCGGTAAATGGGGTATTTTCGCACATGGATAAATATTTTACAAGTACTACCGTTATCGACTTTTGAATTAAAAATTATTTTAGAATGGGGGGGGGGGGGGTAATTTCGCCACTTTGCTATCTGCTTGGAAAGTTTCTAAACCTCGAATATTATCGTTCCAATCCACTTATAAAATCAGAGAATTAAAAAAATCTTAAACAAGGATGTAAAAAAAACATTTACGCAATAGTAGTCGAGTGCAATTGTTTTTAAAATCTAAACCTTGCAAAGAGAATATTTTATTATTTTAAAGTATTTCAGAAATGCGAAGAAAAACACGAGAGATACTTGAACATTAAACTTTAATTATAAATCTGACATTATTTATGATAGCAGTAAGAAGACATCTTTACATTCTATTTTCAAAAGACAAACATGATAAAGTCGTATCAAGGCAAGGGAAACAAGTGTTGTTTTTCAGAGCGGTGCGATAAGAGCAATAAAACAGGCCTTTTTTAAATTTTTTATCGCAAATTACGCATTTAAGAATTACTTCTCGGTTATATTTACATAAATTTCAATATGAAAGGGCTTTTATAAAAATTATTTTTTATGCGATAGGAAAAAGTAGGGCGCTCTTCCTGGGACGTAAACAAACAAGGAACAACATGACAAAAGATGTCAAAAGCAGTCAGTCTTGACAAAGGTAGGTATGTAATTATAAAAGTATACATTATATAAAAGTGATGGACTTTTCCCTAAACCCTTTTTCATTTTCTTGTATTTAACAACACTCGAGGGGCAAATCACCAGTGAGATGTGGTGTACACAAGGCAGGAGATGTTGGGGAGATGTAGGAGATGTCGAGGAGATGTGGGAAATGTTGGGGAGATGTGGGAAATGTTGGGGAGATGTGGGAAATGTCGGGGGAGATGTGGGAAATGTCGGGGAGATGTAGGAAATGTCGGGGAGATGTGTGAGATGTGGGTCATGTGGTTGAGTCATAATGTTGGTGGAATGCAAGGAGATGTCGGAAACAGTCGAAATAATTCCAGCGTTATTATCGGGAATGGTAGACAGTGATAGAGAAGGTGGTTTCTTCGAGAAAAAATCGTGTGGCCACCTTTTTTTAAATAATTTTTCAAAAATTTCAAAAGTTTTGGAAGAGCGCCGTTGCGACCGTTTTTTGGATTTACTAAATAAATTTTTTTCATGGTGCAGTACCGCCAAAGGGCTTTCAAGCAAGTTGTTGCGGAACCTGATCCGATAACTGTTTTTTGAGTTGTGGGGCGTTAAAGTCGAATATTTGAAAAATTCATAGCGGCCGCCATTTTGAAGTTAGAGAGTCCGGCAAAAAACTGTTTCCCTTGAATTATCGTGTTCTTTCATATCCCCTACCCAGATTTTCAAAATTCTGCTTCTGAAAAAAATGCTACCAAAACAACATGTCAACTTCCGCTTTCGGTTTCGGATTGTTTTGAAAAACTTATTTTGTCGATGAATTTTCGATATACCCCTTCATTTAAAATTGTGGTATTTGGTGTCGTCTTTAATTCCTGTCTCTTTTGTATTTGATTTATTGGCAAATAAGGATTATATAGTTTCTTACGATTTATTGCAATTTACTAAATATTACAGTAGGAGTATATTTTAAAAAACGATCATAACCGGTAAGGTGATGAATAATCCTTGCGACTATCTCTTACACACAATTGTTTTATTTACAAACAAAATTCATGAGGTGAGGAGATGTGGGGAGATGTTGGGAGATGTGGGGAGATGTGGGGAAATATTGAGGAGATATGGGAGATGTCATCGAAAAGGAGATGTGGTGTACACGTTTTGGCTTTGTGGTTTACCCCTCGACAACACTTAAACATAAATAAATACACTTAAAGGAACGTAACATCCTTTTAAAGTTTGTTACAATAAAATTATAATCTTCTTATTAAGAGCCATTACGTCGTGGTTAAACAGAAGCATCTACAAAATACTTAAAAGAACCGGTTTAAGAAATCTAGTTCCAAGATTTTTTTAAAGAAATCCAGGAGTACTGTTAAAAGAAATCAATTCGTTCCAAAAAATATCTTTCACAATTTTTTAAAGAAATTAAGTTCAAAAAAGTTGTTTAAAAAAATTCACTTCAAGGATGGCGATGTGGAATTGCAAATTTAGATCATAGAAATCAATATTTTTGAAAAAAAAAAAAAAAAAAGATTTACGGAAGTGTGAAAATTCAAAACTATTTTGGTATAAAATAAAAATCGTGTTAGGGGTATTTTGGAGAAATCGCAGTTTTTTAATGGATTTTCAAAAATCCTGTTACAAGAATTCTTTACAACAGCTTCCTTGATTTTTCAATTAAATACTGAGACTACCTGGACTTCCCCCAACTACCCCCAAGACTTCCCAAACGCCAATTTAGTTTTTTCCGAGTCTTTATCATGCTTTCTAGAAAGTACCCAACTTCCTCAAGCTTCCCAGAGACTTCCTCGGCACCACCCAGACTTCCACTAGAGTTTCCCAAGACTAAACAGACGACACCAAAATATTCGCTGGACTATTCGAACTTCCCCAAGATTTCCCCAGAATTTAATCCCCAAAGCCCAGATTCATAATCCAGTATATAGTGTAATTCGAAAAAATATACTACGAACCTCAAATGTAAATGTTCTGGAACAAATCTAGATAATGATACAATCTTTATGACCAAGTCTAGATAAAGGATAATACAAGAAATATGGTTGACAACGATTATATATTTCCTTTGATCAGTAAATCTTATAAATCTGAGGAGATTGTTCAGGTAGCTTCAGCAAATTGGATAACATATCTGCGTGCCATATCGCAATAACATTCATTTTAAAACAAAAACAACCGGAAGCAATATAAATTTTTCTGTGATATTCTGATTATAATTTCAAAGGTAGTAGTATATCATAATTCTACGTCAGCATAAACTAATGGAAGATATTTTAAGAGATTAAATTGTTTGTTATGATCTATTTTGATAACACTCAGCTAAACACGTGTGTCTGATGAGTCAACAACGTGTTGGGGGATAAATCCTGATATTAACTGAATAGTAATAATTTTTATGTAAACAAGGTACACAAGGATATTATGAATATCAAAAAAAAATTATTAGAAAATTTAGGAAAGTTTAAAAATAAAAAAATAAATTCAAATGTCAAAACTACGTTGGGTGTAATCTGAATAATAGATTTTACGGATATAGGTATCCGGATAACAGATTTATGGCATTATTCCAGATAACGTTTTTGTCGGAAGTCCGGGTAACGGATATATCGGTTAATAGAATTTTCAGAAAAACCGGGACAACAGACTTTTATTTATGTTATAAAATGAAAAGTGTTTTTGGATAATTCCAGAAAAGATTTTTCAAGCCAATTTCGCGTTCAAGATAATTACAAAAATTCTGATTGAACTATTCTGGATTCTTTAGGTCAAACATAAAATCCTTTTATGTAATCCTGGACAGAAGATATCGCTACATCAATGTTGAACTTAAAAAACTATTGTTCTCATGTCTCAATCGATAAACACAGTGCCTCGTTTGGTCTAAGTAATAATCTCAAGTAGACATTTTCGTAAAGTTTTAGTAGTGTCTAGAAATTTCTAGGCGATAAGAATAAAATGATAAGTTCATACGTTATCATTAGTTGTCACATAATGGCATCGGCACGTCAAAACAGTGACAACCTACACTTCATTCTCATTACTTATTTATAACAACTGAACCTGAAGTACTAAAGTAAGAAACATAAATTAAACTGTGTTTGTAAAAGCCTGGGGAATTATTATTTATACCACGCTAGTAATAAAATTGCAGTAAATGCCAGCCAAATTCACAACAAGGGCGATAATGGCAACATATTGGTTGAATAAGTAGACCCCCACACATTCGATTTAGACATTCCAAACCCGACAGCACGTTGCTGTTTTACATTTCGCCTTAACATCTCAATTTGAATGGCTTATATTAATAGCCAGAATGAATAACCTACAATGAAGATCATAACCCATTCAATACCATGAAGGTAAACATAAGAAAAACAAAAGACTAATACAATAAATAACCATGAACATTAATGTCGACATTATTCTGTATTTTCAAAACTTAACTTGGGTATTAAATTTCAAGGTACTATTATTTGCGATGATTATCTCAATATGGTCTTTGTGTGGATGATTATTCAAATTTCGAATCATTAGAAAAAATTTCACGTAACCAACAACTACAATACACACACAAATGTAGACTAAAGAACTGCCCTCGTTATTGTCGACTTGAAAATCAAATTTAAAACAAAGCTCACAAACGGTCGGTTGTCATGGATACCATTATTACAAGAATTGTTTCTATGACAATTAACCGTGGGTTAGCTTAACAGGGAGTTAAATCCGAATTGAAAGACCAGTCCATAGTCTTTTATGGGTGCTGGAGAGGGGAGGGATAATAATCTTAATCTAATGTTTGGTTGGAACATAAACACAAAAATATACATTTAGTAACCAAGGAACGTATTTCTTCAAACGATAAAGCTACCTACAGATAACTTCAAAAACTACATTTTATGATTACGGCTTCTTTAGAGATAATCTAGAACAAATTACGCAAAGGAATCCAAAAAAGTGGAGAAAAAAAATGTACTAGTCAAGGTACATTACAAGAACGTGATAAGACAAGGAAGTATTGGTATAAATAATGAACGTAAAAGGCTTGGTAACAGGTTATCACACATCATGATGTACTGGAGCAGTGGCGTCCCTATGGATTTTTGTTTGGGAATTTAAGTTCAACTAAAATGGAATCACCCTAAATTAACCCCACAAGTAACAGTGTCTAAGTTTTCTTCATCACTGGGATAAATATACAGATATCCCTACCAATTAATTTTGTCTACCATTAAATAACAAAGGGGAAGAAAAAAAAGAGAGTGGAAGTAAATACCGTTGGGGGGGGGGGGTTTGCTAAACAATCTTAAACCTGTGATAATAAACATACAAGTTTATTATCAAACTGACATGGTTTCCTCTGTCGAATTTTATTTTTATTAATATTCCGAGGGGGGGGGGGAATTCTAAAACATTCCGTGTCTTAGACATTTACCTCGCATTTATCTACATTTATCGCAGGCCGATGTTAAATTCGTTCGTTGGTCGATCAAAGTAATTTTCTATAACAAACTAGTAAACACGCGGGGGGGGGGGGTCAAATTCTTAAATACTTCTCGTAAAAATATACCACTTTATACCTATATTAGTTCCGAATATATACATCGTTTGGGGGGGGGGGATTACATTGAAACTGGAAAATGCATTCGTGTATTATCGGTGTATTATTTCCATATTTTTTTGAAACCAAAATTATTGATAAAACAGGGGTGCTGGGGGGGGGACATTGTCTTATAATTGCTTGGTAGAATTTTATAATACGTGCACCTTGAAAATTTTCCTCGGTTTCCACGATTGTTAGAACGAAATTGTTTCTTTCTAAAGTTAATAGCGAAATCACATTAAAATAAGGTTCGCCGGGGGGGGGGGGGTAAATTACCTTATATATATTTTTATTAATATTCGATTGTGATTGAGGAGAAAAATATTGTATTGTATTGATTTCGTTCAATTTCTGCAAGAGAAGATGAAGGCATTTTTCGTCGAGGTTCATCGAGGCTTTCTTTACCCGCCCCGAGTTAGTAATAAAATAAAGTACGCGTACGAACATAAAAAAATGGTAAAAACATTGGTGACCTAATGTTATAACACCTGGGGGCAAGCATCAAACAAGCAATGGCTTAAACCTCCCCCAAAGCTGTGGCTGCTACATCGATAATGAATAACACTTCCATAGAATAGGGGAAGCTTTGTTATGAGAAGCTACTGTTAAAGAGCTTACATGGGTAAAACCGGTAAACAAATGAAGACAATAAAAGAAAACAATGTTTACCTGTTTTCTTTTCATGTTGCTAACGTTGGTATCCACAACCGGAGGAGCGAATGGCACTTTTCCATCGTACTGGTCCTTCATAACATCCAAATACTTCGTAAGGCGTTCGTGATCAATTTGATCCTTGCAGATGTGGAGGTACGAGCGCCAGTTGCAGGAGTCGAACCCCCAGTGCACGGTTCTATTTTCCAAGTCCCTGTGCACATGACACACAAACTGTTGCGGGGTGAATGCACCACTGCAGTCGAGACATTCTATACACCTTGCGTCCTTGCTGGTAAACAAATCGGGTACACAAACCCCCCTACACTTCCCGAAACACTCGTGGTATACGAAAAAAGTAAGGGTCCCTTTGGGCGGCCTTATGCTAGGGAAAACTTGGCAATGCAAAAGGGCACTACAGAGTCTTTCGGCGTCGGTTTTGGTGATGAGTCCGCAACTGGGGGCGCTGCTGGGGAGGATGCCCTGACTTTTCAGGACGTTAAGTTGTTCGGGGGTGCACCTGGAGCAGTAAATCTGCAACTGATCGCATTCTTGATTGATTTGCATGAGCGTGAAGTCTCTTAACACAGAATTTAACACTTGAGGCAAACATAAGCGTTTTTCACCACCAACCACAAAACAGGAGATGGTTTCTCCTTCGAGAATCGTCTCCGTGCGTTCACTACAACTGGTGTCCGCAGTTGTTAAAATTGGAAGCTGCTGGATTGGCAATGGAGCTGGCTGGATGAATTCTTCTTCTTTTAAATCCGGCGATTCTGATTTCGTCGCAACCAAAGACAATCCCGGCCCCTGCAGGCTCTTCGTAGCACTGTGCTGGTAATTTTTTAAGACACTTTTTAGATGAGGTGTTACTTCCATCATTTTTTTTCCTTTCCACCGCCCACGGCCGAGCATCAATTATTTTCGCGCTAACTTACGTAACCCAATGGGCCGCACATTTTCGTTTGGTCGCTTTACGCGGCCCGAAAGTCGTCGTCACACACTTGGAATCCCTGTACCGCTCGGATCTCTAACGCAACCTGACCATACGTCTACCGAAACATGTCTGCCTCTCTGCGACCGGCGGTCGTCTGGTTCGGCTGCTCACACAAACTACTGGTTTGCGCAAACTCCCTCCTCGCACGACGAGATGCACATTTTGCACTAATTTTCAATATCTACAAGCTAGAAAAGCAAAATACACTCAGAGATGGGTGCAGTTATTATAATTACACACACTCCGTACGCCACCTTTTCCTACAAAAGCCACAACACCGAGTAATACTAAAAATTTACATTCGCGAATGTGCAGTCATGGCCACAGACGTTCGCTGTGGAAAGTCTAGCCTCACTCCCGCTGCGTCTGTGCCCCCGCGACCGTCGGCGGGTCATGTGACCGACCTTCCCGTCAAAATAGCCGTCATGCCATGAGTCGCGGGGCGAGAGAGCGCTGATGCGTTCTCTCTGTCGCCGACGCCGACTTGGTGATTGCACGTGCATTGCTCTCAAACAAATCAACTTCCAACGCCAACCCTTCTCTATGCATCGCTATGCATAACGATAACGCCAACGCTGTCGTTACGTTAGGGTGTAGCGACGACGCTCTCTTGTTTTGTTACGAAACTCGCTTGTTTTACATCTGCTCCAAGCCTACACGATTCTTCACCTTGCTTTAGAACATTCCTAACTTTTTACTCGCAAACTACTTCACTCTTGTTAAGAACTTCGTTCCTACGTCACTTAAAACAAACTCTGGATTCTAAAAGGGTAATTATCCACCCGGTGGACGAGGACAAACAAAAAATCGTTATAACAGGGAAGTGCATGCGGTTAATTTTACTTTTTATTACAACCTTGGGTTTATAAACTCATTCCTCCTTGGCAACAAAAAGTATGATCCTGATATCAAGGAAGATGTTTGAAGTTTGCTTATTTATAATAAAGCGAGGATTTCTAAGAAAAACTATTCGGGAAAAGCTTCTGATACCAAAAGCAGTTTATACGCGTTTTTTTTTACTAACAAAGCATTTTCTTTTTGGAGTCCTCATTTGAATATTTTCACAAAAACTAATTTCAACAAACATGGTTTAATATTTTTTTTCTCAAAACGTTTTTGTTATGAAGAAATTTTCTTTCAAAAAAATGGAAGAACGTATTTATAAATAAGGAAGGAAACAACGAGGGGAAGAGGGTGCATTTAGAATGTACCTGGTGGGGGGGGGGAAGAAGATAAAAGAATGGAGATATTGTAAAAGGAAAAACATAAAAAAATGAATCGTATTGAGGACTGACGAGTCTTACGAAGTGAGAAGTTATAGAAATAAAAAAAATGGTTGGCAAAGGGTGAGGAAGAAGAATGTCACAGGTAATAACTAATAAGGACCTTTGGTCGGAAACCCAACGAAAGAGAGCAAATAAATGTATTGGGAGGGAAGACTAAACGCAAGTCTTCTGCAACTGTTCGGCATAACAATATTTACAAGTGCCAAAAAGTGTATGGGCTCTTATGGTCATAATGCGTGAAATAAACTACATAAGGAACCCATCGATCTTAAATAGTGGACAAAAATATTTGGAGGCACAGCAAGTGACGAGCGCAGTTATCAAAATGGGGAAACATTTGTCACAGCGGGCGTGGCGTGGCTTATTTAAACGCGAAGAATTTGGATCAAATTAAAAAAATTCAAAATGTCAAATTTTCAAAAATATTTCAAAAAATAATTGGAAATATAGAACTGTAATGTAGAGGCTATGCTCCCTCTGCCCCTTTCTCAGACGAAGCGCCATTGAATCTTATTAAATGCTTCACGTACTGCGATCCGTGTGTAAAACTTCACGTACAGGAGTACCAATAGTAGTAAATACAGCAAGAGGCAGAAAGGCATAAGTTAAAAAAATAGCGTCCTCTGCAGTGGTATAATTTAGAAACAGACTTCAGATTCCTAATTAACCCTCCCCCTCCTTAAAATCGTGATTCTGAAACGATGATTTTGAACGTTGTATGTTTATAATAAAGCGAGGTTTTCCCAGAAAATTACTTTATGTAAGTAAAAGCTTCTTGCTTAAAATAATTTTTAAAAACTTCAATGGCAGGCATATTAATAATACATTCCCCTTAAGTGTGCCCCTAAAATTACCTGATACACGTTTAGGTAATACA
Source organism: Hemicrepidius hirtus (assembly GCA_963082805.1). Classification (NCBI taxonomy): domain Eukaryota; kingdom Metazoa; phylum Arthropoda; class Insecta; order Coleoptera; family Elateridae; genus Hemicrepidius; species Hemicrepidius hirtus. The sequence continues at coordinate 6,038,456 of OY720161.1, read as the reverse complement.
AAACACTTTTTTACATACACTTAGTTCTTTATGCAACATAGTACCTAATGAATATAAAAAAAACTACTTTTAATAAATGATATGGAAATACAATCAACACATAAAAACTTGTTTATTGCAAATATTGTGTCGAGGTCTTCCCGTTTCTATTTAGAGATGTTAATCTGAAAACGTATAGGTACATTGTGCGTGTGTGTAGAAAACAGTACACCGACAAGTAAATATTCCCATATAAATTTTTTAAAACATGTTTTCTATAATATTTCCTAATTATATCTCTAGTAACTCTTATCAGAGATTTACGTTTTAATGAATATCCGAAAAACAGTGGCGTAACTAAAGAGAATGCATGCATAAATAATTTTATGTGGGTGAACTGAAGAAAATTCAAGGTTTATTATATTGCACGAAAGGTTACGTTCTAGATATGATATATAAACAGATTCTGTCTTTTAAAAATGATCGGAATTTTTAGGGGAAATTAATCTCAGAAACCCGATCTTCATTTGTGTTACTCCGGTGTTAGTTTTGCAAACTTAAACCCTACGCAAGACTCTGCTTTTCCAAAATGTGTTTACGTTAATTCTGTACGATTCTTCTCAACGTGCTTTTACCGTTCTTAGAATCGCTTTGACGCTTTCCCCTGAAGCTCGCTGTTCCCACCCCAACCTAACTTCTGTCTACCCCTACCATTTATTCATCGTCATTTTCGTAGTATCCCGTCGGCAGTCCTCAAACCCCTTTTTTGTCTTTCGCTGAGAGCGCATGAAATTCCATAGTCTTAGAATTCCGTAAGAGATCTCAATTTTTAGAGTTTTCACATTCTTTTAGACGACACCCAGCTCAAAGAGTCCCCCAATCTCTCTTGAATTCTCCAAGTCCCCAAAAACCCAACAAAGATTTTCCTAGGTTATGAAATTTAAAAAGGAACGATTAGCGAAAAGAAGGACTGATCTCATCAAGGAACGAACTGGCAACTCCCTCCAACAAGCCACACGATAACAGGAAGAAATGGGGAGGGATGGTGAAGCAAACCAATATCCAACAATAACAAGGCCAAAAGATCATGACTTTTCTTTCGATAGAAGAAAACGAAGTAGCAGATGAAACCTAAGTTCCGGAAGTCCATCGAATCTCTGGACACTCCATAATTCAATAACTTTCCTCTGAAGCTCTATCCCCACCCCAAACTGATTTCTGTGTACTCCTACTGTTTATTCATCGTCATTTTTTCTTGTGCCTGTGGCTTTTTCCCTACCATTTTCTGTCTTGCCCTTTACCCCTTTATATCTTTTTCTACTCCTATTACCAGTTTCCCCCACTTCAATTCGTGTTTGAATGTTTGATGCTTCCTATGCCCCAACCCAATAACTCCATAGCCCACTCTCTCATATCATCTTTTTTTCACTTGATGCATGTCTGTATAGACTGTATATGTCCTACCTTCGTCTTTCGATATTGTCATTCTTAAATTTGTGATTGTTTCTTTGATGTTTGTTTACTACGGTTTTACGTGAATGGATTTGATACAAGCATTCCAAAAATACGAATCCAGTAATAAGATGATGATGTATCTTGGGTTTGTTTTGGCATAATTTTATTTTTAAAAATCAATTTAACAGTTGAAAAAATAATTAATTAATGTTCGTTGAGGCATTTGAGAAAATGATAAACAAAACAAATGAGTCCTCCAAGGCGCCCGCCAAAATGGCGCTTTATACTTAACCCATATAATCATGGCCATCTGCCAAAGATCGCCAAGTATTTTTATATAAATTAAAAATGTGCCGAAAAATTTATGTTCAGATTACTGGTAGTGACACAGAAATAAAATAAACGATACATTAATTAAAAATTCAGAAGTTGCCAAAACAGTGCGTTTATTTACGTCACCAAAGTCTGGCGCCATCTTGCTGACAATCTTATATATTCACAAAAATAAATCGTTCTGAATTACAAATGGAGAAATTTGTTATTCCGATTCTGAAGCAGAAAATTAAATCAATTGCTAATGGATTTGACACATTCGTGAAAGATGGCGGGCGATGATGGAACTTTGAAAATCGACTTTGATCAAATTTCTCAACGCGTAAAAGGAACAACTTGTTAGTAATATGTAATTCAAAAGGGTTGCACTAGCTGCAGTTTAACACGTATGAAATAAATTGCTAGGGTAATAAAACTAAAATGGCAGCTGCACGTGCCAAAACAAGGAAACGGCTATAAAAATGTATGTAGCCTACGCTTGCTAGATTCTTGTCAGATGAATGTAACCTTTTATTACTTTTGCAAAGAAAAAACGAGGAAAATAACATGTAAATGCTAATTTGGTGCTATTAAATCAAAATTGGTTTGAAAGGCAATTTAAGTCGCCAAATAAGAAATAAAATTAGTTCAGTAATTATATTTGCACAATCAGAAAAACACCACACACATATTTAATTATTATTACGAAAGAATAATGAGAAATCTGATTTGTAATCGCGTCTAGACCAGATTTGTTTGTTTTATTATTTAAAAAAAAACCTTATTTATTACAATAATTGTTTAAAAAGGCTATCTCATAATGTCATATGGATTTACCTTGAATTTATCTCAGCTTAATTATACAATAACCTGTTTATTTATAACTGTTTTATGGCCTATTCATTTTTTTACGTCTGACAGGTAGTACACGGTACTAAAATTTAAAGTGTTTTCTAATTTGCTAATGCATTTTTCTCACTTCCAGCTTGGTTACGTTTTTTCACTTGCAATTCACTACGTACGAACATTAAAATTAAATTTTCAATTACCTACTAAGTGAATTTATAATCAAATAATTAAAGTAATAATGCATAATAAAGAAAATTAAAAATGGAAGTAAAAAAACTTAAAAATTACTCGCACAATAACCCATGGCGACATCTATGGATAAGAACTGGAACTAGCACAAGCTGGTAAATGCGAAAATACAATAAATTATTGATCTTTATTTGCTCCTGACGTCATCTAATCATCAAATTTACTATTTTTTAAAATAGTAAAAAATCTACCAGAACCTTTCAAGAGACCTCAAAAATCTTAGAATCTTCAGAGAAACCAAAAATTTCTAGATCTCAAAAAATCTCGACTCACAGAATTCCGTAAAAGATCTCAATTTTTACATTCTTTTAGGCGAACCCCAGATCCAGTTTTCAGAGTCCTTCAATCTCTCTTGAAACCATGTTTGTCCCTGCAATTCATTAACATCCTGTATATTTTAAAGATTATTCTAACATTATCGAAAAAAGCTTCTCGAAACTGCTGTTCATCTACAATATAATTTGTTTATAATTTTATCTGCCGAAATAGCTCAGTTGGGAGAGCGTTAGACTGAAGATCTAAAGGTCCCCGGTTCAATCCCGGGTTTCGGCACACCCCCTTTTTTAATAAAAATTATTAGACACATAAAAAAAAAGGATTGATTTTATTTTATATTGAGTAGAAGCTAGAACTGTGATAAACACTCGTTTTATCCCTTCCTAATTTCAAAGTTTTTTACTGACAATTCAGTCATTTTAAATTTTACACATTTAATCTCGATACTTTGTAATTTATCACTTAGGGGCGTAAACTGGTTCAGGTATTAAATTTCCCATATGTAGAATTAATTTAACGTAAAAATATTGCGATAACTTCAGTAGCCGTTTGCCCTTTGTTTAAGTAAGAACGAAAGGGTGCAATATAAAAAAATGTGCAAGAAAAAATACGAACCAAATAAGAAATCTTCACCATCATCTAAAAATAACGAGAAATATAAGAACAAATCTAAAAGGCGAAAGAAATCGAAGACGTTTACTTCAAATAATATACGTTTGAAAAAGGTGAGTCAGTGGGGTGTAATTAAAAATATTTGAATGTACTTGTAAATTTTATGGACGTTTTGCATTGTATATTGAAAAACTCTAATATTGAAATTTCTAATAAAATTATTGTTTGGCCTATGTAGACTGAATTACAATCCGAACAATTTAATTTATAAACACCTGATTTTAATAACAAATCGTTAGGTTTGTCTTTAACATTGAAAAGGGTGTATACAATATTTTTAATGAATCTACAAATTTATACTGTACACCCCTCGGTTTGAGAATTGACACCCCCACCCCCCTATACGCAGTTGAATTAAATTTTTTCAACGAGATATTATTTTTATCTTCCTTACAATTTAATTGCTTATTGCTTTAGATTAAAAATAATTGCCAATCTACGGCCTCTAGATCGATCGTTATTGATTTCTGATTATTACCAAAATACCGACAAGATAATAAAGTATTAATTTAATGAACCAAAACTTTGTTGCGAAGGTCATAAAAAATTTCAGCAATAATAATAAGCACCGTTCTTATTTAACATTTAAGCCCTACCTTCGATACTTAAATAATTTGTTCTTATATAATATTATAAAACATTTAAGAATATGACGAAGCTTGATGTCGCACGGTCCAATTCAAATGTCACAACAAAAAGTATTGAATTAATAGTTTCTATTTCCGTTTTAGTGAATCAGAAGTCGCATCAAAATAGCACCTTCGTACACCGACCGTGATAAAGCAGGTCATGTTCAGTCTTCCCTATTTTCCTTATAATTACCTCATTCTGCGAACAAACATTTTCTTCGATTTCCAGAGAATTTCACAAAACACGTAAAACAACATCCCTCGATTTTAATCGATTGATTTGCAGACATTTACGAAATGTCCCGATCTGGTACAATCAAAACTTTTCGAGAATTTTCCACGGTCGCTGATATTTAAACGATTTCTAGGCGCGCTTCGGTTCAGTTTAAAAAGTCAAAACAATCGCGAGTGTCAAATTTTAAGTTTTCCGGTGCAAATAAAACAGAAAAATGGTGAAAGCTCCAGCTATTGGAATTGATCTGGGTACTACCTATTCCTGTGTAGGGGTTTTCCAACAAGGAAAAGTGGAAATCATCGCCAACGACCAAGGTAATCGTACAACACCTAGTTATGTCGCCTTCACCGATTCTGAAAGACTTATTGGAGATGCCGCTAAGAACCAAGTGGCCATGAACCCTAATAATACAGTCTTCGATGCGAAAAGATTAATCGGACGTAAATTTGATGATCCCAAAATACAAAACGATATAAAACATTGGCCGTTTAAAGTACTAAACGATGGAGGAAAGCCTAAGATTCAAGTTGAGTTCAAGGGTGAAAATAAAAGGTTCAATCCTGAAGAAATTAGTTCAATGGTGCTTACCAAAATGAAAGAAACTGCAGAAGCATATTTAGGGCGTGCTGTCAGAGATGCTGTCATCACCGTTCCTGCTTATTTTAATGATTCCCAAAGGCAAGCCACGAAGGATGCTGGGGCAATTGCAGGAATTAACGTTCTTCGAATTATTAACGAACCAACAGCAGCAGCTTTAGCTTATGGATTGGACAAGAACTTACGAGGTGAGCGTAACGTTTTGATCTTTGACCTTGGTGGTGGTACTTTTGATGTTTCCATCCTCACCATCAACGAGGGATCTTTATTTGAAGTTAAATCAACCGCTGGGGACACCCATTTGGGAGGAGAAGACTTTGATAACCGACTGGTAAACCATTTCGTGGATGAATTTAAAAGAAAATACAAGAAAGACATGTCAAAAAATCCTCGCGCTGTAAGACGTTTAAGAACTGCCGCTGAACGAGCTAAACGGACCCTTTCATCCAGTACGGAAGCTTCTTTGGAAATCGACGCCCTTTTCGAAGGAATTGATTTCTATACAAAGATTTCCAGAGCACGTTTTGAAGAATTAAACTCAGATTTATTTAGAAGTACTTTACAACCGGTGGAAAAGGCTTTGGCTGATGCTAAAATGGATAAAGGAACAATCCATGATGTCGTTCTAGTGGGTGGGTCAATAAGAATTCCAAAAATTCAATCACTTCTTCAGAATTATTTTGGCGGAAAAACTTTAAACTTGTCCATCAATCCCGATGAAGCAGTTGCTTATGGTGCAGCAGTTCAAGCTGCAATTTTAAGTGGGGATCAAAGTTCAAAGATTCAAGATGTGCTTCTGGTTGATGTCACCCCCTTATCGTTAGGCATCGAAACGGCTGGAGGGGTTATGTCGAAAATCATCGAAAGAAATTCAAGAATTCCTGGGAAACAATCCCAAACCTTTACGACTTATTCCGATAATCAACCAGCGGTTACCATTCAAGTGTTTGAGGGCGAAAGGGCCATGACTAAGGATAATAATTTGTTGGGTACGTTTGATCTTAGTGGGATCCCCCCAGCACCGAGAGGTATCCCCAAAATTGATGTTACATTCGATATGGATGCTAATGGAATTCTGAATGTTTCCGCCGTGGAGGGTGGCACCGGAAAGTCTAGAAGCATAACTATAAAAAATGATAAAGGGCGGTTATCAAAAAGAGATATCGAAAAGATGGTCCAAGAAGCTGAACAATACAAGGAAGAAGATGATCGTCAAAGAGATCGTATAGCCAGTAAGAACCGTTTGGAAAGTTACGTTTTCAGTATAAAGCAAGCAGTGGATGACGCTGGTGGTAAGTTGAATTCAAATGAGACAGCAATGATAAAAAGAGAATGCGATAATTGCATTAAATGGTTGGATGGTAACCAATCAGCTGAAAAGGATGAGTTTGAACATCGATATAAGGAATTGTCAAGAATTTGTAGTCCTGTGATGACGAAACTGCATAAGGGAAAAGGCGAACAAAACGGACAAGACGGACCCACCATTGAAGAGGTTGATTAAATGTGGAAAAAGTAGGAGAGGAAACTTCCGGAACATTCCTAAATTGTGCTAAATTTACACGTACAGTTTTTAAATAAACATCCGTAGGTGGGCACTTATGTCATACACTATTCTTTTTTGTGGTGTAATTGAAATAAGAAAAAATCTAGATTTTCTTTGTTTAAAATGATTCACTTGCTTCCTAATGTGTACTTAATCCTAACTAAGTAGTTTACAAAAAAGTGAAATGCATATTAAACCGCAAAAATAAACTTGTTTATCTAAAGTGCTGTTTTATTTATAAATATGACAAGGCTTACTAGATTTATATTTGGATAGGTAAATTTAATTGTTTATGTACTTATTTATTGAAAAATAAATCATAAAAAAATTGTAAAGGTACGTTTTTATGGAAAAGTGGTTTGGAACATGCGAAAATGTTTTTGAAACTTATATGAAATATTTTAGGGGAGTCATGGAGGTCCAGTGTAATGGAAGACGGGTGTAAAAGGAAGAGATGGTAAAATGGGAAGGAACTGGGGGGTATAAGAAAATGAATATTAAAACAGAATTAATTTTGATCAAAAAAATTCTACGGTGCTCTGAGATTTTTCTAAAATGAGTCTAAATTGTGGTGGTTTCTTCCGTTATCGACCCCCTTTGTTTACTTTTCCTATTTACTGTCGAGACAATTTTCATAGACAAAATAATCAATACGATAAGCAAATCCGTGTAAGTCTGTAACAGTAACTGTAATCTGATTTTCCAACCATTCAGAAAATCGGAAAAGCGTGCACTTTTGAATTTTCGTCTTCACCGAAGGCCGTCTCTTAAACATTACCTCAATTCTCTTTAATTTTGCTATAAATATTCAAAAAGTAGTAATGACTATTACAAAATCGCATGCATGCAAACGTAATTTTAATATTTGTAGCGTATTCTCCGTAGGGTACAATTTTCCTGCAGAATTAGATTACGATAAGCACGCTTTGCGTGCTGTCTACATTCAGGCGCGATCTATAGATCTTTCGTAAGTACTCGTAAGAATGTTCGAGTGGCGGGAACTATAGGCGTTCTAAAAACGTTCATTTGAATGTTTCTAAACGAACAGAACATTCCTATCAAGACGAGATGCCTGCATGAACACCTACAATGGCATTCGGCTGTGTGCTAATTCTCGATTCGAACTAAACTAGTACTGTAGGAGGGTCATGCTCCAACTATATGGTATAAGTTGTAGTAAGTATGGACTAACAAAACTGTTGCGTTCAAAATGACCCCCTTTTTTAAATCTAGTTCTAATTTATAAAAAAAAAAAAAAAACTTTAACAATGGGCGAGGTCTCGGTATGCGGATGACTGGCCACTGGCAGTTTTTGGTGGTCACATACGCAACAGTTTTTCAATGATGTACCACAGGGCAGGGAGCGCAATTTGGAATTTCAAAGTAGTGGTTGCTGGGATGGAAGGGGTGGAATAAAAAATTACTTCAATACCCCTTGGAAAATTTTACAAAATTAGGTAGCAACAAGTGCTCCTTTTTATTCCGACTATGGTTCATAGCAAACCCTATCGGCACGCATCATAAAAATGCATTAAAATATGCATCCATTATGGTGACTTTATACAGGGTTGGGCAAAAGTACCGAACAATGCAAATAGGTCTACGTGATTTTAATTTCTACATGAGGTTTTAATTTTAATGTAACTACAGCGGAAGCGGATTGACCCTAGAAATAAACTTCCGGTTTAACCGAAACGTAACTAAATTAATTTTTTATTTTAAATGGAACACATTCTATATTTTGCAATACTATTATAGTTTTTCTTTTTATGACACCCGTGATATAAAAATTTGTTTGTAATAATACTATAACAAAAAAAACGAGCATAAATTTTTATAATGGATGGTTTCTGTGATAGTCGTAGAATAAGAAGTTATCTAACAGGGGTTAGTAAAACTTTGAGAAGGTCTGGTTTCAATGAAAATGTCCCTGCAACCTGCAAGAGCTATCAGTTCTCAGATAAGACCTTTTGTTTAAACAGTGCGGTTAATAGTAAAGTATAACAAATTGTCGATAATGTTTGAGAAATAATCCTCGATGAATGATTTAAGAAGCACCACACAACTGAGTCAGTAATCTTCAGGAAACGCTGTACGTTTTTTTACTGACTGTACCCTACATTAATCGGTCAAAACTCAAAAATATTTAGAACTTTTAGAGAATCGAATCGTTCCTACTCTTGAAGAAACGGAATAAAATATAACCTGATAATATTTCATTTCGCCAGGACAGAGCACTTCCCCATAATGTTCGTCTAACCGCATTATTTCTTAAGGGGGCTTCATACAGGCGCGTTTTTTTTGGCAAATTTTTCTTTACGTTTTGCCGCCAAATTCAAATTTAAAATTAATGAATACAAAAAGAAAAAAATCACACCTGTATAAATCAGACTTAAAGGTAAATCCGGAATTGGTGCGTCACGCGGTAAACCTCATCTAACCAATCATAGACTAGTATTACTGATACTACTAGTCGGTGGTTGATTAGATGCTGTTTACCGCGTGTCGCATGCCGTGCGACGCGCAATTCCGAATCCACCTTAAGGGAGCATTTAAAATCCGCAGTTTACACCCAATAATTTGAAGGATTTGAGACAAAAATTCCTACAGGGCTTTCCTCATTTCCAAGAAGTAAATGATGGCCATTTACAATTCGTTTGTTTTGTTCCTGAAAAAAATAATCTTTCTTAAGAGAACTGTGCGCGTTTGTTGTTTCTAACGACTCCATGTTTCCCCGGCCCGTTTCAAGTCTATACAAAGATTTGATCCACAGCTAAAAACGATAGGAGAGGGAGTCGGAGTAACTTTCTTAAGTAAGATTAGCTTGTATCCTCGGTTTTAAAACCGATTCCAACGAGTTCTTGTTAGGTTAGGTGCGAACGACTCGGCGTCTTTCGATTCTTGAATTAAAATGCCTCCGAATCTCTTTAATAGACGCGTATTTGTACGTGCGGTCGCGTAAACGCACCACATCCTATTGTATTCTATGGTTTTAAGTATCGAATTTTTTGTGCGTGAATTTAAACTGAACGCGATGTGATTGCTGATTGTTGCGTGCGTTAAGAACAGCAACGTGGTTGAACAGCGTTCGGTGCCTTTAAATGGCCCTGGTGGTTCAAGTGGATGGTAGTTTTTGTGTTTGGTTTTTTATTGTGATGTTGTGGTGAAAGTTTATTTTTCTGTTGGATTATATTTTATTTTTGACTTTGAATAAAGAAGAATGGATTCGATGGCGAATAATAATTTGATTGTTCCCAATTTACCAGAGGTGAGGCTCGATTTGAAGAATTTTCTGATTAATATTCACCACCTGTTGGTTGTTGGTTGTAAACGAGGATTAACAAGTGTTGTTTTTGTATACAGGAAGTTTAAAATGTTCTTGAATGTATACGTATGTGTGTACGAGTAAAAGCATGCATGTCGTGTTTTTATAAAATTACCTACATTCATAATTGTTTTCGGTTTTTTTTTCTGTAGTAATAAAAGGAAATTTATTTTCTCTTACAAAAAAATTACTACCTACGTAAATTAAATTTTAATTCAAGGTGTTTTCTATAAAATTGATTTTTAAAATTTTACAAAACTTTGAAAACTTTTAAACTTGTTTGTTTACTTATAATAATATTTTCTAGTTGATTAAAAAGATTCACGTACAGCATTTTTTCCTACATTTAGTTTTCATTAAAAACCGATTGGAAATCTTGTAATAACATCTACAAATTATTGCTATTAAAGTTCTGAAAAAAATTGGTAATATTTTGACCAAATTCCAAAAAAAAACGCAAATAATACATAGTATATAGTGTGTTCCGAAAATATTCTTTTGGAGTTAATTCAATTTTGAAAATGAAAATATTTTTAAAATCCGAAGGGTACTTTACTAGTTCCGTAATTAGCGCAAACGAACTTGGAAGGAGTTTTTCGGGAGTTTTTAAAATTTTGTAAAATTTGAAAAAGGAAAATCCTTCAAATACAAAGGATGATCTGCGAAAAAATTTCCAAAAGTCGCTCAGTGGCGGCTCGCCCTTATACGTGCTACAGAACCACCAAAAATACAACCCGTTACATTACAATTGGATTATTATTTAAATAATATCTATCAGATTGCGGATTTAAATTTAAACGAGAGTGCTGCCAAAATTACAGTTTCGGTATTTCAGACCAGTTCAGTTATTAATAAATTTCGTGCATGCAATATGTGCTACTTTTTCGAGGCTGATTTTCTTAAACATTTAAGAAAATAAGTTTATCAAACCCAGTTGAGTCAAGAACAGTTAGCGGTCAAAGAGCAAGGTCGTCCTAAATCAAAATTTAAAATGGTTTGGAATACTTCGCGTCCAGCAGGACCGAAGCAAAAATCAAACTCTTCGAGGAAGATCCTTGAGGAAGCCAAGGGGTTGGGATACCATGGATGATGAACAAGGGAATTTGTAGACGAATGGTTGTTTTATAAGAATTCTCTTCATCGTCTCTAATTCGCATGTCCTTTCAGGCGTCGGATGTGGGCTCCAGGTCCTATATCCATTTTTTTGCTGTCCCTTGCTAGCGTTTTCATTTCTTCTATTGTCTTCCCCTTTTCCAAACCTATCTCCCGAATTTGGTAAAATCATTTTCTTTTAAGGCTTCCCTTTGATTTTTAGCTAATTTTTTAATTTCCGTTTTTCTTGCAATTCTATCGTTTCCTTCACCATAATATGCGCATACCAGTTTAATTGTTTCTTTGTTATTTTTTTCATTATTGGTTCTTGGCAGGGAGTAGGAAGATGCATTAAAGAGCATTCACGCAACATGCATTTGTCCATAATCAAAGAAAATAACGTAAGTCGATGTAAGTGTTTTCAAACGAAGTAAAGACAGCGGAACATTTGTAAACGCAGTAAATTTCATAGATTTAGCAACCAAGGCTATTCCGAGTTCGATTACCGATTCAAAGAGATTGATAAGTCAAAGTGTTGGCGAAACGAAGTAGTAATTAAAAGATTCCCGATTTTTTCTCATGCCCCACACCTTTTTCTTGAGTATGCTATTAAAAAAATAAGGACAGGGGTTGGAAAAAATTACTTTAGTATTAAAATCCGCGGATTATCCATGATTTGCTGATTAGCCATTAGGAAATTCCGGATCTTTTGTCGGCTTACTGGTTTGCACAATTATGACATTCCAGCCCATTCAAGCTCTTTTGTCGTAGGTGCTTGCCAAGAGATTTCGTGAGAAAAATATAGGCAAGGATTGCGAAAAATTTTCCTTTGAGTAATGTAATGTCAAAATTCAATTAATTTGAGTGTATTAAGATATCTTACAGTTAACATTTTAGTAAATTCTCTCAGTGTAACGACTTAACATTAGAAAACATAGTAAATTTAATGAGATTAGTAACCAGGCGGTTCCGGGTTCGATTACCGACTCAGCTACGTGTGTTTCTCCTACAACAAAGCAATAAATGGAAGCTAATAAGTAATAACTGTTACCGGGTCTTTTGTCATCAGTTCTTATACTTCTGTGTGCCCTACTTACATGGAGAATATTACAAGGGTTAGGTAATTTTGTTTTCAAGTTCTTTGTGTCTGAAGAAGGAAAGAAAAACTATTACTTATTCTTGTTCAATTAACTTGAAATTCAAAGTGCAAAATTCATATTAACCTTGCAAGCGAACCATTGAAGCCCATCAAAAGCCAACCAACCGATACGCATTTTATTACTTCTAGATAAATTTATTTATTGTTCCACTCTTCATTATTTACCGAGTTGAAATCGAAAGCAGTTTCAAATTCTTATCCAAAATGAAATTAATTAAAAAAAAACTAATAAAAATGTTTCCTTATCTAATGGTATTAACAATTTGCGAAAGCTGCGCTAAATGGTGGTGACACTGAAATTTTTCATTCCAAGTGAGCAACTTTTAAAACCCAATAACCCCAATCCGAGAGCTCCAGTTCGCGTAAAAACTTGCAATGTCCAATTCGAGACGCGACATTGAGCATTTTAACTGCAGCTAATTAAAATTTATTACAAGAGTAGAATTTATAAAAGCGCAATTTTTTTTTGTCTTATTCTAAAGGTTGAACTTTCCAAATAGAAGCAATTAATCCGGATATAAATGTTTTTGGGCCTCAGGTTATGTCACTGGATTGTGTAAGTTCATATCTTATATCTAATCTGTGAAAGAACAAAGAAGCCAATATCCTTGTAGGTTAAAGAGAGAGGAAAATACGAGACAAATTGCTTCATCAAACAATAATAATAATAATAATAATAATTTTATTCAATTAAATATGAATGTTACTTTTACTTATTCGTTTTTCTATTGTTTGTCATTAAATCACTGATTTTCTACTGTAACTAGATTTTTTGAAAACTTTTTTGTACAGGATCGGGCTTGAAATAATTCCCGAACTTCCCGTATTGAGCTTAAAATTCAAAATAATTTAATTACGTTTAGGTGATTAGGTATAAACTTTCTTAAGAAGTTTCTTTTAACAAAGACAGGGTCGGATTAAAAATATTCTAAACCTTCATTATTGTATCAACATATTGTCTATGCCTCTTCTACCGTTTATATAAAATGACGATCAAGTTTAAGTTACCAAAGTAAGTATGAATGTTCTTAATGAGGGAAAGTTCATTTGAGAAATATGTTTAATCGAAGTGAAAGTTCGGAAAAATTACGTTGAAGTCCGCTTCTGGAAAATTGCATTTCTAGCGAGAGAATGGGTGTGTCAGAATAAGAATGCAGCAGTACAAGAATGTAAGCGTACGCGAATTATAGCTTCGAACAAATAAATTCAACCTGCTTTGTACTTACATAGTAAACAGAAATCGTATGAAAACGGTTTCCACTAACCTCCATTCCCTGTTTTCTGTTGAGCTTTCTCATTTACATAAGCAGATAAATTTATGTCTATGGTTTAATACTACTTCGCACATTCAAGAGAGAATTAATTTCTAGGTTGTAGTTTATTTAAGGTCTTCCGAGAATTTCGTGGAAATTGAAAAGTGTTCAAACATACCTCATCAAGTTGGCCGATGTTCTATTATGCTTGGATTGGACGGTAGCTCCTTTGGTATTGAAACTTCTGAAATAAAATTAAAAATAAATATTTCGTTTTTGGTATTCAACAGTAGTTCGCGCGGCAGCATTGGAAATCACTTGAATACGTAGCGAGAAACACCAGACTATACGGGTTCGATACGTACAGAAGAGAGACAGGCATTTAATTTACTAACGCAGCGGAAGTTCGCGATTTTCTCATCAACCGTACATTTTAGCTATAGGACTACCTTATACTATGTGATAGACAATTCAATTTTGCATTCAATTATATAATAATATACAGGGTGTTTCATTTAAAATAACAAAGTTGCTTATTGTACTGTGAAAAGCAAACACCCTGTATACGTGATATAAATTTAGAAAAATGCAGAACTATATACTGAACAAGTTTTATATTTAAACTTTTTTCATATTTTGACTAATAAGGGAGCCATAGGAGCATCAATTTCCGATTTTCAAACATTTTTTCTAAACCAATTTCTTGGGTTCGTGGAGGTCCGCGAAAATCTCAATTTCGAAAATTTTCATATCAATACGTCCCATATACCAGTGGTGGTATGGGAAAGTAAAAATTAGAATTATTATAGCGTACTACATAATATAGAATGTTTTGCAAGATACAGGGTGATTATATACAATGTACAGTCATTTTTCATGTAAGTGATAAAAACAATGTTGTAATTTACGATGATGAGGGGTTTACATAAACTCTTTTTGTGAGAGTATACTACAAAGTAGAAATCAGAATATTTGTTTATTATTTTATGTGGTCTATGGTTGAAACTGAAAGCAAACTATAATCAAATATTTTAAAATAAAATGTCATGAACTCATCATATTTCCCAATATTTTGAAAAGAAAAATTTCTCATTTTTAAGATTCCTCATGCCTTTCCTTGCATGACTAACCCAGTTAAGCATTTAAAACAGACGTAACTATTTAACTTTCTCGACCATTTTGTTGTAAACAAATTATATTTTGAAAGGCATGTGCATAATCTAATCGGCGGTGAGCTCGCGGGTTCATTAAAGCGTTAAACTACTGCGGCTGGTATGTTTATTTTTCGATAAACTACACCGTAAAAAATCATGCAAAAACCTATTGTATTCTTATAATTGTTGTGTATTATGTTCGGAGATTTGCTATTGTTCTTTGCTCCAGATACCTAATAAGTGCTTTTTAACTACGAGTTATTATTTAACCGCAAGAATAAACAAAAATAAGATTATTATCTTTAATTGGGGGAAATTCAATGTTGGAGATTGAAATTTTTTGCAAATAATTTGTACCTATCACGAAAGACATTAAATACAAAATTATCCCTTGAGCGCGTGGGTTTCGTTCTTAATGCAGCATTGAAGTCTCCAAGTCTCCTAAAGTTACCATGCATTTTTTGCTGTAGTTCCTAAATTTTTCGACTTTTCTGTTCAGAAAAAACGATAAAACCAATTTAACAAGACCAAAAATTAATTCCCCCCACCCCCTCTCCAAAATCGAATTAAAATTGAGTTTTATTCAATCTGAACATTAAATGTTGAATCGTTGCTTTTAAAATCTCATCTGTTTGGTTTCCAACCGTTTGTGCAGAATGGTATAAAGTGGTGGCATTCCTGAGGCAGGTGCAAGTGGTTTGAAGGTCGTTTTTTAACGAGGGTAGCTGTACCCGTCCTTCCAGCCATAACAAGGAGATTCTTATTGAAATTAACTATAACAGATGCAGGTATGCAGTTCGTAGGCTGTCTTCACTCCACTTTTATATAGATTCTTAAGATGTTATATTATGAAAGCGGCTTTAACTATTTGAAATATTTATGTAGTCAATGCCAATACATACAGGGTTGTCCAAAAATAACCGTAGTCCTTGGAAAAAGGGGGAAAGAAATTCTGGTTTCATTCACGAATTGAAAGAACCAAAAGTATTCATAAATTTTAGTGTAGGTACAGGATGTTTCAAATATTTTATTTGAGATAGTATACTATAACTTTTATCAGTTAATAAAGTGGATCAACTAAATTAAAGTGGATCTAATACCAAACACTCGAACAACAAATGGACAGGTTATTTGTTGATAGTTCGAAGATTATTTTAAACGATTATGTCTGCTACTTACTACAACCTTGAGAAGTTCATTATACTTGTTTAGTAAAAAAAATATGTTATACGAGGTACGTGATGAAAATAACGTGTTGGACGACTGTGGATGCGATTGAACTTGATTTTTACAAATTAATGAGAATATTGTAAAGATTTTTAAGGTAACCCTATATGGGGTATTTTAAATTCGATTTGTATTATGGAAATATAGTAGTTCGCACCCATGTTTGCAGAGTTGAGAAACAGTTACGCAGAAGAAGTAATTCAAATTAAAAGTCGGTACCAAGTATTTTTCGCCTAAAAAAAAGGCAGGTCCAGTCGTGATATAATCTACAGTGCGATGTAATCAATCAACGGCGCTTCGAGTGATAAACAAAAAATGAAGATATTAAGGACAAACCTAGCTGTGGCAGATTACAGATAACCTTAATTATTATTTAAAGGATCGTTTTTTTCTCTCCCCGAATTACAAACCGCAAAATTATAACCAAACAACCGTATCTTATTGATTAGATCATTTTTCTTAAAAATCGGGAAAGAATTTACATTTAACGAAGCTTAACTCCTTTTCCATTTTAAACTGTACTTCACAGAAATTAAAAATCAATATATCCTGAATCCATTATAAATCTTATTATAATAATGTATTTCCACAGAAAAACATTTTATTAACTCAAGTTTGTAGACAAAAATGAATAACGCAATAAAAATTTAAAATGCAATCCCAATTTCCGTTTCCCTCGAGAAGAAGTCACGCCAAGATTAAAGGAAGGTTCAAGGTTAACTTAATAGAGTGTAAAGTCGGATTCTTAAGTCGCCAAGTCGATTTAGATATGCGGGCAACTTTTAAAATTAAAATTGACATTTCCCGCAGACAACCCGGCAATTATTTTGCTCGTGTACAAATTATGACCATAGATGTTTCTTGTTAGAGTTGTTTAAAATTTTATTTTAAGTAAAGGCTTGATTTTTTTTATTATTGGGAACATTCCGGAGAATTAAATAAAAGAAGAATTTTTTTAAACAGTGTTGTCTCATGTGTGCTCATTAATTTAGTTTCAGTAAATTTTGTAAAAGAAAGTCCGTGAACTTAAAAACAATGCTTGTTGTACGTAAAAGCGGGCAGGAAATCCTTTTTTTAAGTTCGGTAATAAAAAGTGATGTTCCAGTGCAATTTCCTTTGAAGGAAGTTCTAAGTTACAACAGGAAAAAGAAAATTATTAGAGATATGTACATTTCTCATAACATATTTGTTGTAGTTCGGACGATAGAAAGCCATGGAGAGCCCTAAAACACGTCCATGTCCCTTCATTATTTTCCGATTCTAGGTGGGTAATGGAAATTTGTGGAAATTCCCTTTTTTTCAACATCCCGCAGCAATAACACTTGTAGCAAATATTTTTTATTTTTTTACTTTCTTTGTTTCCCTCCCAGTCTTGAATATTCTGCAAACACATCATTTTTCTCTTCTTGGCCCTCCTGTCTTGTTATGTATGTTCTGTTACAAGGATAGTATGAGTCAGAGACAGATGATCGGAAAATTATAGACAAAACTCGCTCAGTAGCTTCAATGAAATCACCCACTGGAGGGGATGGGATGGGATGGCCTGCAAGAGATAATCTCTAAACTGCACTGATCTTCTCCCCTCTTTCTTGTGTTGGTCAAGGAGCAAGGAACTTGTATTTTGCAACCCTTTTTATTTTCTACTCATCGTATATACCATTATCACCATCCGAGTTTCAGGATATTTATGTAACCACTGAAACGCCCCTAAAAGTTATATTCCGGTAGTATATCCCCCCCCCCCAACTGGATGGTTGCAACTGACACTGAACTGATTGGAGGGGGCCTGAACCACTGATTGGCACCAGCACTGAACTCTTGCCTTCAACTGGT
The DNA here is from genome assembly GCA_963082805.1 of Hemicrepidius hirtus. Lineage (NCBI taxonomy): Eukaryota > Metazoa > Arthropoda > Insecta > Coleoptera > Elateridae > Hemicrepidius > Hemicrepidius hirtus. The sequence goes on along the minus strand of OY720161.1, from coordinate 6,020,614 downwards.
TTGAATTGATTTGAAGGTTTTGAAGGATTAAACCGGATTAAACTAGCCCTGAACGTTTCTAAACTAGCGTGAACCGGAACTCAATTTTCGTTCGAATCCTTATTGCATTGGTCAGAATAGCTATGGGACTGTTGACCCTGAAGGACGTTTTAGGTTGTTCGCATCATTGAAGAGTGTTGACCCTTGAAGGGCAGCGAAGATGGTGAAGGACGTGAACCTTACGGGTTGATTACGTCATTCCTCAGATCGAAAATGAATTGAACCTAGACGTTAATATCTCTTGATTTAATTTCGGCCTCGGTTTATTCCTTCTTGGATTTGGTATCCAATCGAAAGGTTCTTTAAATAATCTACCGGTTTTCATATTGGTTGCCCTTTTTTCACTTTCCTGGTAATATTCTTTTTAACACGATATTTGATTGCGGCCGACCAACATACTGAAAGCTTTCTTTTCTTGATGTCTTTAATCGAAATTTCATCTTCTCCTGCGGACTCTACATGGTTTTTTGGGGGGGGGGGCTTTAATCCGGGCAATAAGATATTGATATATTTCAAACAACAATTTCCAAAACACTACCGCTATGGTCTAACTTCCGAGCCAAAGGCTCAACCCGCTTAATCGCGACTTGTGTATAAAAAATAAAATTGGTGTTCAAAAAGAAAGTTTTCTTCTTCATTTTATTTTTCTTTTAATTTCAAACGCAGGTCAATGAGTGATTGTCGATTTTTTTGTGTTTTACCCACATATTGGGGAATCCCCCAAGAAAGTATTTATAATTAAAAAATGTTTAGAACGCAATCATATTGATTTAATTATCCTTATGTTAAAACTTACATAAAAACAATTTTAGGTTAAATTTTTTGTAGCTTTAAACTTTGCGAACATGTTGAACCGAGATCTAAGCTAGAAATGTGGTTTGTGAAAAATTGAGAAACATTAAGGCATCTTCAGGGTATAATTTAAAGTCCACTGTCTGTGTATTTAACATTTATAAACAATTATTTACATTGTTTTATTACATTAAACATTTTTGGACTACTGGAAAGCCTTTTTGTTTTATTTTTAGCTACTTAATGTAATCTACACCTACAAAACTAAATTCTGTGAGCGCAGGAAGCGAGGTCTATTTTTTATTTTTAAGAAAAACACCGTAACAAGTCGTTTACTCTAGAAAAAAATCTAAAGAAAGTGAAAAACGAGTGCAAGCTGTATTAAATTACTTTAAACAAAAATGAGCACAAAATCGTGAGAACTTGACGTTAAGTTATCTTCGACATGTTCTAAATACCACTAAATATAAAAGGAAAAGTATTTATCTAAAATTAAAGGAATGTCTTTTCTTGCACGTATACTAACACCGGCTCGTTTTAATTTTGTCATTCCACGTATTTTGCTTCCCGGTTAAAATGTGTTTAAAAATAGGCACGTGAATAATGAGATAGTCCTGGAATACCTTTCGAATGAATCTAAATTGCCTTTTTGACGATTTTCTCCGCTTTTGAATGCACACATAGATTTATGATTTAAAAAACAGGACCATTAATAAGACAAATAGGTAAAAATAACTTCTAAATGTTAAGTTTAGACCCGTAACGAATAGAATTAGTTTCGATTGTTTACGTATGTTGGCTTTTGTGTCGTTAATTCCTATTTTTAGAGATTTAATAATGGGAGTCGGTTCGATGTTCCTTGATGCAGTTTTCGTGTAAGCTGGTTTGAATACATTAACGCCAATTTAAGACCCTTTGTTTAACAACATGCAGTGGTTACGTGTAATTTTACAATTAAGACGGGTTAGCGGCTTGACTGTTGATTAAATCTATTCGTACAACACGAACTGTTGGTACACTTTACGTTTTTCAACTTGTTTGAATATAAGCCCAAAGGGAAAGTGCGTTATTTAAGTTAATAGCTCGTTTTTTTTCCTGGATTCCATTAAGTACTAGTTTCTTTATTCATTTAACGACACTTTAAATTACATTTATGGCATCCACAAAAAGCAACGTTCTAAAGTAACAGGTTGGTCTAAAAAAACATTCAGATCCAAGTAAAAGCCAGTAGTCGACTACTACACATAGACAGTTTTAAGGGAACGAATCTAGTTTCAAACTAACAAACAGAAAGAAAACTAAAATCTTGATAAGATAAAAGATAAGTGAATATCAGATAGAATAATTCTACAACAAATAGAAGAACTTGCTTACATTGGCAGCACAATAATAGATTGAAGATGTGATATGGAAATTAGAACAAGAAATCATTTTGCTTATAATATCGAAGTTCACTATCGCTAAATACAAGAAAACAATTTTTATCAAAGCTTACAATATATGGGGTGTGGTTCAAAACCATGGACAATGGGAACTAGAAACAGCAAGTACGAAAGAATAAATTCCTGTGAACAGTGTTGTCCTAGAAGAATGTTAAAAGCAAGCTGGATAGAGAAAGTAACGTGGAAGTACTTATAAGGAGCGTCGAAGAAGAAGTAGAATACGAATCTGAACATATTTTTCTATTTCGTCCGTAGTGTGTTAAGTTAGAGTCAATCTATGTCTTACTAGCCTCAATTAATTTCCTTACATCAAGTTGTCTGGATTTTAAATTCTTTTTTCTTCTCTAAGAGCCGTCTGACACGAGACTAATTTCAGTACTGAATTTAATACAATTTTTGCGCGCGCAGATTCAGTTAAAAATTAGTTCGTGACTACAAAATTGCTGTCTGACACGTAAGTACCAAAATCAGTACGTGCGCATGCGCTATAGCTGCTTATTTTAGCCTCTAAATTTAAATATGAAGTAAGATGATCATGCTGTACTGTCAATAGAAACGTAGTTGTAAGTGAAATAAAAGCAGATTTGGATCGTCACGGGCGAATGCTCTAGAAGCAGCCACAAATATAATAACAATAATGATGATGCATATTAACAAAAAAAAAAGAAGGCAAAAAAGGGCCCAAAGAAAGCTCGAATTTGGGGTATGCTTTATACAAATCAATTAGGAACTGAACTTGTACTTGTGGCCACGACATTTCACACTTTTTTATAAATAATAATAACAATCAGATGAAACTCGACCTAAACAACAATACCACGTGATAATCTGACAGTTATGATATGATCACACAGCAACGCGTCGATTCAGTCAGTTTCATGCTGAAATTTAGAACCTGTTCTATTTTCTTGCATCCAAGCTTACTGAATCTGCGCGCGCAGAAATTGTATTAAATTCAGAACTGAATTAGTCTCGTGTCAGACGGCTCTAAAAGTGAACGTTTCACGAATATTTTTTTAAATTATATCGCTTGGTTATTATTATTATTACAAATTTTAATTTTTCATTGTAAAAATTTCGACAATTTCAGATTTTTTTAATTTCATCCCAAACCAAAAATTTCGTTTGCGGCACCATTTTTGTTCCCTTCGCTCATCTGTTACCGTGCCCCCCTAATATTTTGGTCACAGGGCGCCACTGATATGGACATTCAAAAATGTGCAAATCAAAGACTTTTGGGCGTGTTGTTTGTTGTATCCCATAGAAACTTTTTAGGCTATCGCTCCCAGTTATAATTCCGTACCCTACATTATTTTTATCCACTTGTCTGTCAACCCTTTTTCTTGTAACATTTCCTGTCTATGTTCACTACAAGTTTGTTATTTTTCTATTTTTCTTAGTACTATCTTCAGCTTATGTCAGTTGACTCTTAAAGCATGGACGACTCGGACGACTCTCTCCATTGTTTTCGTATTTAGGGTCAGAGTTTCCGCTCGGTAACAAATTACTGGTATTATCTAAGGGTATTATCTTTTTTTTTTGGGTTAGATTGGAATATAGACATTTTTCTTTTTTCGGTTTGGCTATTTGGATTCAAAAGGTAGGCTCGTTCTATTACGATTTTGATGATGAAAAAAATAGTAAATAAAAGGTGGGGTCACTTGAGTGGATTCGTGTTTAATTTTGTTCCTTATGCTTCGCCAAGATAATATTCAAAAGGTAGACGCAATAGTAAAGAAAAACACATAATAATTACCTTCATATATATGCGTCGATTTAGTAATTAGGTAATTAGTATGTTATTCACTTTATTTACCTTGTTTTATTATTAAAACATGTTGAATAAACACGATTACTTTTAATGCATTTATTCCAATGTTTTTGCTATTAATCTTTACATAAATGAATATGTATGCGGTTTTAAACCTACATCATGGTATAGAGAGGGTATAGTACAGATAAACGTTGCATTTTATTATTTATTCATACGTCATTTTGCCATTATGTTATGCGAGTCATAAATCACAAAACGATATAGCCAATTAGTATTTTTAAATGTCACCACCAATCAGGTTTTCAATTCTTTTGTATTTGAATTTTTAGAAAAACACAATAACTGTAACGAATTATCAAGAGATTTTTTTTCTATTTTGAATTTAAATTAAATCTGGTTTCAATTTACTGCGCTTTTAATATTGCCCAAGCTATGGTAATTACCTACCTCTATTTATAATTTATACGAAGGTTAAATAGCAGAGAGGTTTGTAATCTTTAATCTCATTAATTCAACTATCACCTGTACCTGTTGTAACTTATAAAATTTAACTTTTTACGTACAATAAGTTCACCTTGGAAGGTTTCGAATTGTTTTGGAATCAAAATATCAATATGTTGCTCTAATAAACAACAGGTTTGAGACGTAAAACGGTAGCAGTTCGCAGAAGTTTTAAAACAATACAACCTTGTGTAGGAATAGAATCTTTGTAATATTTATGTGTAGGAAAATCAAGAAAATTCCTTCCCACGTTTCAGAAAATTTAAAGAATTTACAGGTTCAAGAAAAATATAAATCCGTTTTCCTTTTATAGATTTAAAACAAAACGTATATTTAATCAGAAAGCGTATAAAATCCATTTAATAACCTTGTAGGTATATATTATAAAGCAGTAAAAAAAATATCAAGTTCACATGGCATTGACTTCTAGCATACTTAATCAGCATCTGTTTGAAATCTACACACAGATAGACGCGAAGGAACAATTACCTAATTCATCGTTTTCTCACACACCCAGACAGGGATCACATTATAATACAAAGCATGAGGATGATTACATCTGCTATTAAAGGTCATTATGCCTCAACTAATTACCTATTCAACGTCTGAACCAAGAAATACAAACCCATAACAATTATTATATACTTGTGAAGCAATATATCTACTTTAAATGGGATCTAAATTAAAATATTCATAGCTCGGTACAGCCTACCGGCAATTACTTCTATGGTGCGGTAATACTTTCATAGTCACTTCTATTTTAGGAGTTTGAATACAATAATCAGCCGGTTACATTTAAAGCTTGAAAAATTCAAAACTAGCCAGCTTTATGCATTGCTTAATCACTGTTAGGGAGAATTTAAAAAAACGCGAAACGTTTAACCACACTTATCCAATGATACGGGCACTAGGATATGTGCCCCGCCAGAACCCCTAAAGAAACATTAATTTTTAATATGCAACCATCAAAATTTAAAATTATATAATACGCAACCCGGCAACCCGAGCGTGTAATCGGGGCACCCAACAGTTGTGCCCCATGTACTTTGTTTTGTAAAGAGATCGTAGTTGGTATGAGGTAAACGACAGGAAAAAATATTTGTAAAATTCGTTTTAGTAAGGGCACAGCCCTACTTGTGTGTTCTTTAAATAATTAATTGTGCCCTACGTGCTATGGTTACCACAAACCGCCATCACAACTATCATAAATTATCAAACATTTTCTAAAATTTCGTCTTCGATTAACGAATAGAAATTTCACATTTTAAAGTTGCCTTTTACATTCCATTGGAATTGCATTTAAATCAAACTAATGAATACGTTATTGTAATTAAATGTCTCAAATTAGAAAGGTATATAAGATACCTTCTCTGTCCAAAGCAACAGACACGCTTTTTGAACTCGTTCATGTTATTGCACGACAGGTGTTCTTAATGTAGGAGTAAAATTATAGACGTTTACAAAACCAGATTTGTTTGTATAATTTTGAATTTAGACGTCACCCTGTTATGCTTTGATAATTGCGGAAATTCCTCAAAGGGAAGTCAAGAAACTCTTCGGCTTACAAGTAGAAAAATTAAAAGAAACAACTTTTTGTAAATACGGACTCGTCTGGACAAAAATAGATTTTTGAACAGTAGACAGGTGGATTACGTCATGTTTTATCTACACCCACGATCTGTTTTTGTTATGAGGGGCGTAGGTGGTAGAGTTACTTGCAATTACTTGAAGGAAATCATTGTTGTGTCCGTCGGATAAACAATAATGCAAAATGCTTGTTGATCTCTTCTTATCGTGAACTTTCTTAGTACCACTTTAAAATAACTGCAGCTGCATCAAGGAAGTCGTACAGGAAATGTTATTATCGTTTCGATTTCTGATATGCACTTCTACTTGCTCGTTATTTTTAATTTAAATTTGGACAGCTTGAAGTGTTCAAATATAGGGTGGGAGTCTAAAAATATAATTTATGAATTATGCCGTAAGTTAACTCTGACCCGACGAAAATGTTACGCGATACATACCACCAGACACCGTTTCCCAGCATCTGGTAGGGAAAAACGGACGTGTCTGGTCAAAAATCAAACGTTCAAGCACTGGGGAGCGAAGGGGGGGAATTGAATGAATGATAGTCCAATGAGTCCACCTTTTGAAATATTTTGGATGTCAGTAGTATTACCCTTTTACCACTAAAAATGTTACCAGTAAAAAGATTAGGATATGCTTTTTTCATAAAATTCAGTTTATAATTGCATTACGAGTATATTTTTTTTTTACAGGAACGAGGATGGGAATACAAACAAGTGACCGTAACAAGAGTTCCAGGCTATGGTTTTGGCATAGCCGTTTCAGGTGGTCGGGACAACCCTCATTTTGCTTCAGGAGACCCTAGCATAGCAGTTAGCGATGTCCTTGCTTCAGGACCTGCTGAAAGACTTTTACAGTAAGCCCAAAAAAAAATTAACAAAACCAACATTTACTTACTCAACAATTTTTTTAGCGTTAATGATCGAATATTATCGGTCAATGGAATATCTTTACAAAATGTTGATTACGCGACAGCAGTGCAAGTTTTAAGAGACTCGGGTGATACGGTGGTGTTGGTTATTAAAAGAAGGATAGCTAATCATCAACATAGTCATAGTTTAGGGGCTGGTCCCCCTTTAGCAGCCCTTGGAATTAATCCATTACCACCTAAAGTTACTCTAACTAAAAATTCTAAAAAAGAAGGTTTGTTTGGACAGTGGTCCTATTTATGTCTTATTCCCTTGAAATACAATTGATAGTGTTTCAAGATTTTTTTTCTCCCCTTAATGATCAATGCATATAGCGGCACGAGATATTTTTTTGTAGAAACCGAATGATGGACAATTATCCTAAAATATTAAGCGAATTCCTTTATGTTGAGATCATTCTGCATTTGTTGTTTTTTTTTTTCATCCTTTGCATTCTTTGACCATGACTTCACAGTTCACACAAAATTACAAAACAAAAAAGACTTTGCATACCTACATCTTTACTTTTGTTTACTTTTTACCAATAATTAATTGCGAGAGTCTCGAACAAATCTTATCCTTCAAAGGATCTATTAAAATGTAACGTAGGATTTATTACATCAGGTCAGAAAATTAATAGGGCATCCAAAATTAGCCATTCCTAACAGTCTGTATCCATCTATCTATTTATCTCTGCCCAGATTTCATTCCTTATTTACTCATGTAAATCTTTTTAGACTTCGGAATCGTCCTGGGATGCAAATTATTTGTTAAAGAAATTTCCTCGAAAGCCAGAGAACAGTTGATGAATACAAATCAGGTTTTAAATGAAGGAGATTTTATAACTAAACTAAATAATACGAATTGCAATGATTTGATGTCCTTGAAAGAAGCCAAAAAAATTATTGATAGCTCCAAGGATAAGTTACATTTAAGTGTAGCGCGAGATTTGAATGCTGTCCCTAATATTTCGCATCAAACTCAAAGTTCGGTTAGCACTACAGGAGCTGTTAATAATTTTTATAAAGGTAAACAAAACATCCCTTTTGGGTTCAATAATAAACAAAGAAACTTTTAGATGATTTTTTAACATCACCGCAAAGTTATTCAAACCAGAATTTATACGTTCAACCTCCGACTAGAAATCCAAATATAAATACAAATGGAGGCTTTGAAGATAAAATAGAACCCAACAGTGGTCCCAATTCATTACCTGATGATAAAAGCAATTTAGCCCCTAGAGGAAGATTAAGACAACCCCTTTCTGAAGCTAACATTAATCAATTAAATAGAAATAGTTTGGAAGGTTATGGTAGGGCTAAAAGCCGAGATGAACCACCCCGACCTCCTCCTCCCAGACCAGAAGGTACAAATTCACAAATTAAAAAAAATTAGTACCCAGACGTATGAATTGTTTTGCAGATTATTACAGTAGCAGGAGGCAACTTTATGATGATGACCCAATTATTCAAAAAACAAAACAACCTGTGTAAGCATCATTATATAAAAAAATAATTTTATCATCAAAGGGTGTGTAAGTAATTGGAAGTTAACCTTTTAGGCCAGATGCAAGATATATTACATTCCATAAGGAAGGTTCCGTAGGAATACGTTTAACAGGGGGTAATTTTGTGGGCATATTTGTTACAGCTGTACAACCTGGTAGCCCAGCATCATTACAAGGGTTGCAACCTGGTGATAAAATTCTTAAGGTAAGAAATCCGTAGTTTAGTAGAAGTAAACTAGCTTAAATGCAGCACAATGGAGCAATTTCCTGTGACGTCACAATAGAACAGATACAGGGGCGTGGCTAAGGCGCGTGTTTGGAAAGGCCGTTGCTAGCTCCACGGCTAACGTGGATATAATTTTAACACTAAATCCACGGCATTACGTCTTGTTCGACGACGCGAATACGAGCTGCACCTACTGCACATGTCCGGGGACTTAACAAAATTATTCCATTATGAAAGTTTCAAACATTTTCATATTTTAAATTTATTTTTAATTAATTTGCAAGTTGAATATGACCAATAAAAATACTAGAGTAAAGTAAAGTAAAGTCCGAGCGATTGATTTTGTTTGTAGTTAATAATTATTATAATTAGATTTCTCAGAAACAGACTTTTACGCCATGTCTCCAGACATGCGCCGAACGTAATGCCGTTGATTTTGTGTCAGAATTATATCCACGTTAGCCGTGGAGCTAGCAACGGCCGTTTGGAAATGCTCCATTCTACAAGTTGCCGTTTAGAGTAAAAAGTCAGGGCTTAAGGGATTACGACAAAATTACTTTTTACTTATTATTCAAAATTTTATATTTAGGTAAATGATATGGACATGACGGGTGTAACCCGTGAAGAAGCCGTCCTTTTCCTATTGAGTCTTCAAGATCGTATTGAGCTCATTGTTCAGTACTGTAAAGAGGAATATGATAATATCGTTGCGTCACAAAAAGGTGACAGTTTTTACATTAAAACCCATTTTCATTATGAAAATGCAGCTAAGGGTGAAATGAGCTTTAGATCGGGTGATATCTTTCATGTTATCGACACTTTATATAACGGTGTTGTTGGATGTTGGCAAGTTTATCGAATTGGTAAGTGATTCGATACATTATAACATCAATAGAAATGAACAACGTAAATATTTTTAGGACGAAATAATCAACAAGGCCAAAAGGGAATCATTCCCAATAAAGCAAGGGCTGAAGAATTGGCTACAGCTCAGTTTAATGCTACGAAAAAAGAAATGTCTGCTAATGAATCAAGAGGAAGCTTTTTCAGGAGAAGGCGCAATTCAAATCGGCGCTCAAAAAGTCTAGGAAAGGTTGGAGATTATTTAACCCAAAAAATCTAATCTAAAAAAAATTATTATTTTAGGAACATTGGGACGACATTTTATTTTCTGATACGGTTTCAAAATTCCCTGCATATGAACGAGTCGTTTTAAAACATCCTGGTTTTACAAGACCCGTAATATTATTCGGACCCATTGCAGATATAGCAAGAGAAAAACTTCTTAAAGATTTTCCAGATAAATTTATCTCACCCCGTATGTTTTTTTTTGGTTTATATTTTGTTTTTTATTTTAAATTTGCATTGTTTTTAGAATTGGATAGTAATTTGGAAGACGCGAAGCCGCAAAAAATGTCTTCGAATATTATTAGACTTTCAGCAATAAGGGAAGTTATTTCTACAGGAAAACATGCACTTTTAGATATTACACCTAATGCCGTAGAGCGTTTGAATTATGCACAATTATATCCAATTGTTGTCTTCTTTAAAGCAGAAACAAAAATTATAATCAAGCAGATGAGACAAGGGTTACCAAAGTAAGAATCAAAGACAATTTGGGGAAGGGGGGGGGGGAATTCAAAGACCGTTTATTAAAGTTTTCGCTTTTTGCAAAAATGGGGATTCCCCTGCGACTACATAGTGAGTCCTATCTACATCATTTCTTGAGAATTTTTAGCAAAGTAATAGATTTTTCAAAAGGGGGGATTACTTTTAATGAAAATTGGTTTCCTAAGCGTCTGATTTATTTCTAGATCCGCACATAAAAGTTCAAAGAAACTTCTTGAGCAATGTCAAAAATTAGATAAAGTGTGGAATCATATTTTCTGTTCTACTGTAACATTAAACGATAATACCGATAACTGGTACCGAAAAGTTCGCGAAATAATAGACAAGCAACAAAGTGGTGCAGTATGGATGAGCGAAAGTAAAGTAAGTTTTTGCATGTTTTATTTTTTTTATATTATTGGTAGTTTCTCAGCTTGTAAGTCTTTTTCTTTTGGGTGGTGGTATAACCATTCTCTTTCTTTCTTTTTCAGCTGGGCATAGACTTATTTTCAGACATATACTTTCCTGTGGTTCGTCTCAAACCAAAAAGCACTCATTCCCTTCCAAACCGTTACCGTTCCACAACAAGGCAACGCACGAAACGTGCCCCCTTGTCAATGTACAGTAGCCCCCAATTCTTACCTCGTAACAGTTTTGTGTCCTTATACCATTCTCCAAGTGAATGCAGTTTGTGCAGTACTCAGTATCAGCAATATTTGAATCAAAGTATTTATCAGAATCAACCTTATGCAAGTAACTCTCATAAATTCGATTATAATGTGCCTAAAATGCAATCGCATGTTGCTCGTAAAGTTTTCATTGACGCTGATGATCTGTATACTAATTCTAATACCTATCCTCGAAGTTATATGCATGCCCATAGTGATGTTTGTAAAGTTTCTAGTGATTGTAGAAATAATAATTGTTTTTATAACAAACCTGGTACAATTCGCGAAAATATTTTTGTTAATAACCCAAAGGCATGTGAAACTGAAAATGATTCGATTTATTATAATTGTGATAATACAAAAGAGGGAGAGGCTAAAACTATTAAAAATAAAGGAACAAAATCTAGTGTAACCCCAATAAATTTTGATCTAAGGTCTCTTCCTATTAAAGAAGAGTTTTATGGTGATATTTAAAATAATTATTTGCTTTTAAAATCTGTGATGTATGTTTTTAGAAAATTATTAAAATATTATTGTAACCTGAAGGGGTTGTTATAAACAATGTGTCACTATATTGATTTGATTGTTATGGAAAACGCTGTAAAGTTATGTTAAATTCAATTTCAAAATGGGTGTTCTAATCCCGGTAGGAACGACTTGGCCGAGCGAAGCGCGAGGGTAACATTTACGCGAGGGACTAATACATAGTTCGCTCCCGCGGCCTTCAGATCCTCTTCTCACTATAAATATTGTTTCCACATCATAAAACGCTATTAACGAATTATCCTTCGGGCATTCAACATTTTGGGTTTACATCTCCAACAGAATTTATATTATACCAAGCATGCTTAAGTGGTAGATCGCGACTGCGGTGTTAAAACCAGTGAATAATTTCATTTTTGACTGTTCTCAAAATAGGAAGGTAATGCTAGTCGGGGGAGGGGTTTTTTTTTTGCTATGTGCTATGTTCTTTCCACCCGCCGGCGCCGGCGCCGCCGTTCGGAACATCTCTCAATGTTCAGCGTTTTGGCCATGTTTGGTATAAGTCCCTAATACTCCTCTTTGTATTTTGATGAGCTAGTACTGTTTGATGCTTTGGGCATTACCCCCCCTCTCTAAATCTAATCAGAAATAGTGGCCTGTTATTTAAAGCAACTTCTTTTTGAGCAATAATACCACCAAAAAGTACAAAGACTTCTTATTGTAAGATTTTCTAATTAAGATAGCCAAATAGGTCATGGTTACGATTGTATATTCACAATTGATATAATATTATGTTTAAACTAAAAATATATTTATGTTTTATCTCTGCATGTTGTATTGTATTTGTGTGTGATAAATATTATAACCGAAATGACTCAATTACTAATTTTTCATTTGTCATACGAATATTTGGATAATATGGTTAGGTAACTGAAGATATTTGCTACCCAGTGGTAGTTGTTGTTATGCCCTAATGTTTTGTCACGATCAGAAAAATACCGCGCGGTGTTGGATTTGAACCACAGTCACGTGTAGCGATTGTAAGCATCACGTCGACTCAGCTACGGCGACCCCTGTCCCAATTTACTAAACTCATACCCATATATTCTGCATTTTGGTCTTCTTTAACCTTGATCATTTTCAAATTCATTTTTGCATGTACTACCTACATCTAATTGTGTTCTTTTCTTTTTATGTGCAATAATAAACATTAAACATTGTAAATATAGTCAGACTTGTATCACCGTGTGTAATATATTTTAGCCCGAAGAATCACTATCCGATGATTTCCTATTCCCCATGTCATCTCTTCGACTATCATACGCGAGTTCGCCTGAAAGTGACCTGGAACATAGTCCAGGTCCTCCTGTATCGCCGGGGCTTTCAGGCTCGGGTAACGCAAATGTGGGTAGGTTAACCAAAGCCAGCTCAGATCCAAGTGTTGTCATGCCTGATAGTACCACGGATATCCTACCACCGTATCAAGTAAGAAAATCTTGAAATTATTAAATTGTTTTGGTTTAATATTGCATATTTTAGCCAACTTATGATACGAGATATGGTTTTGGAAATCAGACATCAAATGATAATCAAATTCCGGGTTCTCCAAATTCGCCTAATTTAGGGCAAAATTCAAATCAGGATATTCCTGGTAATTCAGAAGCCCAAAATCCATACAAACAAAGTGGATTGTATGCACATACCACCCAAGATTATTCAAAAAACGATTATGGTAAGGATCTACGGAATGATTATTCTAAAGATCCGAGGAATGATTATATGAAACCGCCTGATGCCCATAAAAGACAAAGTAGTACTTTACATGGGCATTTTATTCACGCTAAAGGGCATAGTTTAAGTGAACAAACACCAAGGAGAAGTCCTAAGGATGATAGAATGTATGCTACAGCACCAGATCTACCACCTCGAGTTGATCGCGCAGTCAAACCTATGGGTCTTCTTAGTACACCTTCTAAAACCCCCAATGGGTAAAAATATTATCATGTATTAATATTCTGTACAATAATAAATATTTTAACTTTATAGCCGCAGCGCTCATGAACGATTATTTGGAACCAAACAACCACAATCGAATGAAAATAACGAGCAAACCAATAATGCGGAAAATCCGAACTTCAATAATAAAATCAGTTCCCTAGAAAGAAGTGTTAATTCTAAATCTGTAAGTTTCCTAAAATTAAATCATTAACTCATCACTATTGAGTGATATTTCAGGATTCATTATCAAGTTATGATTCCTTCAAGCAACATCCACCCAACACGGGATTAGGACCAAACGCCCATGATGACTTAAAAACAACTTTAAGTAAAATTGACACGGATAATCCTGCTACCCCTTCAAAGTATGGTCCAAGGTGGGATCAAAACAATCATCGGCATGAAAGGCTTGGATCAAAATTGGATTTAAAATACACCCTTGGGCCGCCAAACAATTCCCATAATGATCTTGTCGATCAAAGTCCGCGGAATTCACGAGAAATGGAAAAGGAATCCTCGCCAATGGAAAATTTAAGCCCTAGATTATCAAATGATCGCGACAGACAAGATATGTACAGGTTAGTTTGATGAAATGTTTGTTAAAATTCCTGTATTTGACTTAATTTTTTAGATATTCTAGGTCGCCCGGTAAGCAGAACACTCCAACCAAGCCATACATTGAAACAAAGACTGATTATGGAAAATATAGGTTTGTGTAAGATTTATTATTGTAACGAGACATTAATTTATTGTTTCTAGCCGTAATAACAGTTCCGTCCAAGACTATGCAAGAAGTTCCCATCAAGACTTAAGTCAAGCTCATTTAACTATTCATAATATGCCACCACATCATCATTCGCCCATGAAAAGCAATTATCATCATTCAAACGGATTTGATAATCCTCCATTACCACAAAATGGGCCGCCAAATACATACAAGCCTGTTCCTCCACCCAAGCCTAAAAACTACAAACCTCCGTACAAAGGACAGGGTAACTATGGGCCTAATGATGGAATGGTTCAACCACCACTACCTTACCAACATGGGAAAAGCCATAGCAACCCAGTGGTATGCATATTTTTAATTTCAAACCTTACAGAAAATTACGCGGTCGCGCGGGAACTGTTCTTTCAATCGGCAATGTCTACCTTCCTACTTTTAATATTTAATATTTCTTTAGCAGGACCAACGATCTCCAACAATGAACAGCAAACATGACTATTATTACAATATGCCACCCAACAGTGTTTCCAATAATTGGCATACCGAAACTGCAGTAAGATACAACGCAACCATGCATGGACCCTACGACATGGCACCCCCATACGAATCCCATCGCCATACCAATATATCATACGCATCACGTAGTGAAATAACCCCCATATCACAACGTGACAATACATATAACATGGAAAGTAGTGATGTTCTGGAAGGACGGTTACCCGAAAGACCTAATATTGTTGATCTGCAAGGATCCAGAGAACAGAGGGGATCAGCGTTTGAGCTATACCGGAAACCCATGCACCACAATTTAAGGTAGGCTTGATTTTTATTTGATGTATGTACACTGGTTTATTTTTGTATGTTCTTTTTATGTAGGATTCTATATTCTTTTGAAGTTTGAGGTAGTTGCGGTACGTTTATTTGGTTTTTGTTGTTGTGTTGTTTGAAATTTGCTTGAAGAGTGTTGTAATTTAACATCATTCGGTTTTAGTGGGTTTGGATGTTTTGTTAATATTTTTTGGATAGTACTGGGTATTTGTTTTGCAGATACGGAATGTTTCTTTAAACTATACAACGTAAAAATTGTACCACTCATATTTCACTAAACAAAATCCTTCTTAGAAAGGGCTTTTAACTAAATGGATGTCGCATTCGCTATATCGCATGTTGTGGGGACAGGTCTATGTAGTTCAACCCGATCGATACATAACAATTCGGCGCCGGCATTTGGGCGCGGGACAGTTCGACGCCAGACAATTTCGCACCAGGACATTTCGATGCCTACTATAATTTTTTTTTATTATTTGGTAGTTCTATTAATTCCTTTCCTTCTATGAATGCATAAAGTGATGCAGATTTGGAAAGGTTCTCGGAATAGGCTTTCAAATTTGGTAACTTGATTTATTTTACAATAAACAACATTGAGATGTCTCTATTAACTTTAAATAGATCGCTTTGCTTTGCTTATATCATTATCACTGAAAACGCTTTCTTATATTTTTGTACATAATGTTAACAACAATGCAATTACTCGAAAAAAAGTAGAAAAAATTAACAACATTTTTTCTTCTTTTAAGGGATCAGGTGGAGCAGTTTGCTTTTTACGGATCACAGCCTAACATAGCTCATAATTTCACGAATAATAACGCCTCTACTAACACCCCAAAAATAACACCCAAGCTGACCAAAACACAATCATTTAATCATCGCAGAAAAGAGGGTATAAGTACACCGCAACTCTTTAGAAAGTTATTATTTAGAAGTAAGAATAAAGACGGCTCACCGAAAACAAACAAAAAAATTAAACCAAACAAAATTGACGAGAATCACGTGACTAATTTTAATGGAAACGTAGATGGTTGTGGTAGAGTGCAGAATAGTAGGGATGTTACATCTGCCATTGTGGATTACCAGGGCGGAAGATTGGTGAATGAGTATTGGGGTGTTATTCTGGATATTCCGAAAAATGCTGTCCCTGGGGGCAAGCAACAAGAAGTTTACTTTGTCATTACAGATCCTCGACTGTGTGAAAGTTCACCTCCTTTGGATTTGGAGAATGGTATTGTTTCGTACCTATAGTTATCTAGTTACCAGTGTACATACTATTGGAGGTGTTGGAAGTTCATTTTTCTGTTTTTGGATAAACCTCCTTTTCAAAGTAAAAAAAACGCAATGTTTACCACATTTTAGACAGAGATATTTAATATCAGGAATGAAGGCTGTGACACTCCCTATTGCCCCTTATACTTTGCTTATGCTATGGCTTTCATGATAGATATGGACTTCCACCTTCACTAATGCTTAATTAACTTTAGTTCCTGTTTAATGTTTGATTAAACAAATATTTCTTGTTGTAGGTGAGACGATGCTTTCGCCCCTTGTAATGTGTGGACCACAAGGTATTGTGTTTGGATGAATTTAATTTATTTATATGAAATGTTTTTGTTATTTCCAGGTACTGAATTTTTAAAACCTGTGATTCTAAGTATTCCCCATTATGCAAATACTCTACCCAGTTTAGGAATAAGTTTAAAAGCGACCGATTCGGAAAGGGACCTCCACACTGATTGGGACAACATCCTGTTACCAAGTAATCATACAGCTAATAGGGTATCGGTAAAAGTTGATCATTTTTAAGTTTAAATGAATCTCAAATAGCCATAAAATTATTTACGAATATTAGTAATAAGTAGATTTTTTTCAAAAAAATTCTTTTTGAGTTTTTATGGACTGAGTTGTTTTTTACTTAGTAAGTTTACATAGTTTGATATTTTTATATGTATGTATATAAAAGAAAGACAACAAGGAGCACCATTTGTATTTATATTTTGTAATCACATTCAATATTAAGTTTTTACTGTAATTTTTTGAAAGATTTGCTCAGTTTTTAGATAAAAGATTGCAATAAAATTTGTGATTTCATAATAAAGAGCAATATTATTAATTTGAATTGTATTATTATTTTTTTACATTATTATTATGTTTATATAGTTTTAAAAATAGATTTATTTACAATGTAAAGTTTTATTTTGTAACCATGAACCATATCATTATTAATTTTGATTTTATTGTAGATTCTAGTGCATTATATTTCTTTTCAAGCTCAAATTGTACAATACAAAATAAAGAAGAATTTTCTATACCTATATTGTAATTTGATTTAAAACTTTTGATCAACTAGAATAATGTTGATTGCTGCAGGCTTTCAGAATTGAATAAATAAGAAAAAGTGAACTTTAGCACACCCCTGGACTTTCCAATACTAAAGACAGACAAAGTTACTTATTGTAACTGAAATTCAAACGCCCTGTATACATGATATAAATTTAAGAGAATTCAAATCTATATACCATAGGTTAGATCAGATATTGGGTTATATATACTGAACAACTTTTATATTTAAAATTCTTTCATATTTTGAGTTATCCTAATTATAGGATTTTCAAAATCTCATAGAGGGCGCTACCAAAAAAACATCTAAGTTCCGTTTCAAATTTCGGTTTTTTTAAATGCTTAGTTTGTTGATGATTTTGCGATATACCTCTTCATTTCAAATTTCATCATATTCACCCACAGACAGACATTCTTTCTAAACCTGGGTTCCTCCAAAACACGTATTTCGGCGAAAATTTGCATGATATCAATACTTCCTATACATACATCGTATGAGAGAGCAAAACGCATTGCATTGATCCAGAAGTACCTAGTAGCCCATCAGAATACATTGGGGCTTTGGGCAAGATTTCATATTTGAGGGGGGGGGGGTGGCAAATCGAATCAAATCGCGAAAAATATATTTTTTTGACTTACCCCTTAAATTGCTGGTTTCCTGATGATTGTCCCATAAAGTTCCATCACAATTATATTAATCACACTTCTGTTTATTGTTATTACAGTCACTACAATCAACACTACTACTCTATTACTCACTACCGACTCGCGCACGGCGCACTGCACTATTAAGTTTCTGTGGAAGAAAAAAGAGATGTTAAACAATAAACAATTTCACTTTGTTTTAATAAACATCTTCTATAAGAAGAACTGGTGATAACTACAACAGGTGTTGTTACGTATCCATTCATAACATTATCTTAATTCTTTTTTGTTGAACTAAACCAGTAATTCAAAATCAGTAGTAGGTATTTAGAAAATGTTCCTATATACATACCTATGTACTGCATAAACGTATAATTGATCTCAACAGGACTTATCTAATGCAATTTAATTTTTTAAATAAAGAAAATCTGTTCTTTGAATATTAAATTTGCTTTTGTTTTGACACTTTTCTTTTGCTGGATAGAAGGATAGCGACGCTGTGTCTTCCACACGTGGTTGGCCAGGTGTGTTTGCGATATCATCACGGTGCGCACGTGTTCCCTACGTTATGGTAGACGTTATATTGGTTTAATCAATTATTAAAAATTCCAATTGTTTATTTTTTTAAGTAAGAAGAATCTTATTTACAACTTTACCGTTCGGTTTGAGATTCTGAAGCCAGTCAGTTCTGTTTTTGGCCAGGCGCTATGCTTTTTACTGCATCGCTTCATGATATAATTTTTTTCTTAATATCCAGACTCCAGAACAAAAAAGAAAAGAAAAAGTTGAAAAAATTAATGTCTCGGAAAGTAAACGAGCTAGCGGAGCGCGGTTTACGCCAATCGAAAGACACGTCGGACTCTATCCCACCCGAGACGCTAAGGGATGCATCATGTCCGTATATCATTCCTCATTAACTCTTAACGAATTAAAAAATGATTAAATTATGTATTGATTTAAAGTTTATTGTGCAAGCACAAGTAATAACAATAATAAGAATAAATTATAATTTAGGCCATAGGTAAACAAGGTGTGATCGAAGGCATATCAATATGTCCTTTCATGTAGGTTCTACATTCAGCTTGACAATCTTTTCCTGATGTCGGTGGTTTACAAAAAGCTAGAAACCCTCGAATGCACTGGCAAGTTGTAAGAATATCCAAACTATCTTGATCTGTATATTCTTGCACTTTTGGGTTATAAAAATAAGCGTCAGATGCTAAAAGACTTTTGTATAATTTTCCTCTTATTTTGGTAGTGCGCCTGAACGCAGTTGCAGTTGTTAACAAAAATATTAAGATGATTATTTGATTCATTAGGAAAATTGTAAGTAGGTAGATATTTCTGTGTAAACTAAAGAACGATACAAAAAATAATGTGTTAAGTACCTAAATATTTATACCTAATGGTTTTATAGCGAAAATAATGAGATGACATAATAAAAAAAAATGTAATGTGTTTCGTAGTTGTTAATTAAAACTGATTGGATTGTATTTTGTAAGAGATTACTAAACAATATAATTATTTTAATATTGCTCAATGTGTACTTTGATGACAATTTAACGGTTACGTCGTCATTTTCTAATCAAACCGTAAACAACCTGGCAATTGTGAAAAAATTGATTGGGCAACAAAATGCGGGTACTATCCATCACGCTGTTCGGAAATTTCAAACAGAGTCAGTTTTATAAATTGTGTGCCTAAACCGTTGATTGAAATGTTTTTACGGTGTCGGAAGAGCGGTAGAAGACGCACAGCTTTGTGCAACTTGCCAAAGAGGTTGTATAAGCGTAAGGTTGCGAGGGATATTATTTTTGACTCTGACATACTACACGAAGCGCCAAAAAGTGATTATGTCCCTCCCCCTATCTAAGGTCTATCTACGAAAAAATACAAACATCCATTACACGAGAGCGTGATTTGAATCTGAGACCTCTTGGTTTGGTTGCTACGTGAATTTCGTATTGGTATATTTTAATCAGAAGCAAGAAAAGTAAAATATACAGAATGTTTCATTGAAAGAATGAAAGTTGCGGTAATGCGTCATTTATTTAATCCCCACAGGACACTGCAGAAATCCATGATGTTAGGGAATGAAACCCTTAACCTTAGCATCAGTATCTGCGACTTGTATGCTGATTAGGCGCTATCCCAATGATAGCGATTTAATTTGAAAAGCAATTTTGTGTATAAATGGGTTAAAAAATTAGTTTTATAATTTTCTGAACAAGATTGAACGTGCGCACTAGATTATAAATATTTTGTCAATTTTGTAATTGCTGACATACTGCTAACCTTTTTATTTAATAACAAAAATGCAAAAATGTTATCATTGCATGTTTAGATTACGTATAAAAGATATAAACAAATTCTCAAGGTTCAAAGAATAATAATTTAGAATTTTCGATAAAGAAACGAAACTGCGCAACATTTTATTATAATCATTCAAAAGTCCAGACGACAAGAACCCAACATTGAAGACGATTACAAAATCACATGTTGTAGCACGTGAAACTCGAATGTCATCCTTATTTCATTATTATTATTATTATTACAAAGGTGAAAGTCCCAAATAATGTTTATTTATTTTTTTATTAATCATTTTGTTTGTCTGGAGCAATGCAAAATTTAAAGATCCAGTTTTTTTCCATAGACTCAAAGAATCAACCGGAAACAGATAATTTGCTTGCATTTTTGCAACTTTGTAGTTGGTTCTAAGAAACTCAGAAAAACAAAAGAATAATGTTATGGGATTTGAAAGGTTATTTTACCTGCATGCGTCATGGAAAGGAATGTCTGTCATTAAATCCTAGAAGTTTATAGTCTGGTGATTACACTAAATTGCTTTGAAAAGTTATTGCTTTAGCTTTTTGTTTTTAGTTCTGTAATAAGACGTTTCAAATCAAACTTACTAATTAATATACAATAAGGTGGTCTACATTAGGGTTTACTTTAATTAATATTTTATTTTTTATTACGATTGGTTAATTAAAGTCGATCAGTTGTTAACTTAAATTTTTAAACAAAATAGGAAAGTCTTAAGGAAAATTAAAAAGTTTCCTTAGAATAAATGGGAACAGATTTTTGGTTATTGTTATTACATGCGCGGGTAACCAGTAAGCCGACGCGATAGTCTGCTTTCATTTTTTGTGCCACCCTTAAAAGACATTTTCTGATTGGCAAAGAAAAGAGTTTGTTCTTGTACTTAGTTTGTTTTATAAATTTTATTTTCTTTATTTCGTTGATTTTCCAGTAACGACTAAAGAGCAGGAAAAATCGTCTACTTGACTGACCTTTGCATGTTTTTTGGATTATTTTTATAACTTGCATAAATCACTTTACCACTTTAGGAATATTGATTGCTTTCTGGAAATATTTTTTGACGTAAACTTGTGTACCTACGTACTGTGATATGTTCCGTGATATATTACGGTTTTACGTAAATTTCGTTTGGAGCTTATTATTATGAACGCATATCTTTTTTATCCTGCAAAGCAAATCCTGTGCTGAAGATAACGTAATTAATTAAAACCATAGTAAAAAAGAAACAATAACAAATAAAACAAACAGCACGTGTTAGGTAATTAAATCAATCAAAAACATTTGATTTTGTTTCGAAAATCTGTGTTTTTCCATTTTATTTTTTATCTTTATTTTATAAAGCGTTAGTACGTATTATTTGCGTTTTAAACAAACAGCTGTTCCAAACAATTTTTTTAATGAAGATAAAGATAATAAAAATAAAAATACAATTAATTGTTTATAGACAATTAAAGATTATGTATCTCCCATTCTGTTATTTTATTACACATCACTTTTATTTACTGATAAGATAGCTTTAAAATTAAATTGAATTTTGTAATTAATTTTTGCTTTAATTGTGATGACAATTTAATTTTTTGCCAACCATTAGTAGGTAATGAACATTTAAAATCCGGGAAATGGGTTTAATGGTAAAAAAAATAACAAGGGTTATAGAAATGTCACTTTCAGGAAAAAATAACCACTGGTATAATGGGAAGTAAATTAGGAAGTAAATTTGAAACGAAGGGGTATATCGAAAGCTCATCGACAAAATAAGCTTTTCAAAAAAAACGAAACGGGAAGCGGAAGTTAGACATGTTTTTTTGGTAGCAGTTTTTTCAGAAGCGGAATTTTGAAAATCTGAGTAGCGGATATGAAAGAAGACCATAATTCACGGGAAACAGTTATCGGAGTTTCTAACTTCAAAATGGCGACCGCTATGAATTTTTCAAATTTTTGACTTTAACGCCCCACAACTCAAAAACCAATTATCTGATCAGATTCAGCAACAACTTGTTTGAAAGCCCTTTGCGGTACTATACCATGAAGAAAAATTTATTTAGTAAATCCAAAAACGGTCGCTACGGCACTCTTCCAAAAATTTTGAAATTTTTGAAAAATTATTACAAAAAAACTGACCACACGGTTTTGTTTAAATTTTCTACACTTATGTAGCTTGATGTTAGGTACAATTTCGTTTTTTAATGAATGCTAGAATTTCACTGTGGTGCCCTCTACGAGGTTTCGAAAATCGGAAATTGTGCTCCTACTGTTGAATACCAAAAAGAAATGTTTATTTCTAGTATGGGTAAGGTGACCAGACGTACCGTATTTAAATTGTGACAGATCAACGCAGACAACGGTAGTATGAATTGTTAATAAATATCTAAAAAAAAAAAAAAAAAGGTCACCAAATTGTTCTATGAAATATTTATTTTTAAATTTTTTCCGTGTTCCGTTTTTCATTTTAGCATTATGGTCACCTTAAGTTCGGGGAGGTGCTAACGTCCTCTTTTTATATTAAAGTCACAACACAAATGCTACTGATAATGTCAATTTTGTTGCAGTGTAGGTACTACCTGTACTACCTACGGGGACACGATTCCACTTTATGGTAGATTTCTTAATCTAAAGACAAATTTACCTCTTCCATTATCTGGCGGTACTATTTGCTAGATATTTTTTATCTTCTCGCCGATATTTGTAAAATTCAAGGAAATTATAAAAAAATAACAGGAAAAGTCGCAACAATAACTTAAATTTAGATACTGAAAGAGAACGAACTCTAAATTTTGACAAGTAGGCGTTTCTAGTTACAAAAATACATCTCATCAATTTTGCGATTCCCTAGGAAATTGTACGTTGACCCCCACGCAAGATTATTCACCCCCGCAAAATTTTAAGGGAACTGCAAGCCAACGCAATGCACCCGCATTTGTCCCTAGAAACTTAATAGCATGACGTCACAGGACGTTTTGATCACGCGACTTGATCTAACACGTGTTTGACTTCAAAATTTGGCAAATCAAAAAATGAAGAATTTTTTATTTTATCCCAAGGTCACATTTTTAAAATTATTTTAAAAAGTACTTTAAATTAATGGTTTTATGGTTGAATCTATTTTGCGAATGTTCTAAGAAATCTGCAGATACACGCGACGTTTCAGTATCGATCCCGACGTCGACGCCTGGAATGGCGCGACGCCAACGTTCAGCAGTTGGCACCGTCGTTTAGAGTAGACCAGACGCTTTATAAAAGGCCCAGAATGATAGTGCACATACACACCCTAACTTAAGAAGGTATGTATTATATTGTGTTTAATTAATTAACTTTAACTTAGGTTCTTCAATTTGTTTTATCAAATATAATTCAAAATTGTGGGAAAACCATTTAATATTTTGATTTTTTCCTTTTACATTGTTTTATTTTAAGGTTGGGGTTTTAGGGTTTGACAAGGTTACCTGATTAATGAGCAAAAAAGTATATCAAGGTTTAAAATGTTAATTGAACTTGATACCCACTTAAAATCGAACCCTTGCGTGGAAAATGTTTGAAAGACTAGGATACTGTATTACAGCTTGGTCTTGGTAATGAAAATGGGGGACGCATCAAAGGTTTCTATTGTCCCTGAAGAAAGATAACGTTTGCTTTGAATTTATGATTTGATTTCTATACGCAACACCGTTGCTTAGTGATAAAATCTATTTTAAGAAATTTTGTGCAAAATGTTTTGTTGTGTTTGGCGAGGGACTGGTAGGTACAGGGCACACTGTTTTGGCTGAATTTAGGAAAACTTATACGATTTCCCGCGATTTCCCGTGTTGGTATTTATGTGTCGAAACAAAAATTTAATCAAAATCTAAATTTTCCTTATAAGAATGTGCCAACTTGAATTTGAGTACTAAAGTAATCCGATTTCGGAATTAACGGCAGGTTCAAGGTCATTCACATGGATTCTACCAAAAACTGCATAGATTTCTGTTCAATTTTCATTTTAAGTCATTAGAGATAGTTTTAAGTTCAAATCTTGGTACAATAAGAAGCTGATTGGTACATTATATACAAATGCACCCGATTTCCGCTCACTTTTTGAAATTGATCCTAAATTCAAGGTCGTCCATATAACACACCGTGTTTCTAGGTTCAATATGAAATATTGAAAGTTGGATAATTATTATGAGGGTGGTGGACGGTGGTTAATACTTGGTAGGTTGGATTCTCATATAATGCGGGATAGGAATTGGGATAGGACAGTCGCCCCAAATAGTCGCCTTTTACGACCGGCAGGGGATTCCCTGGGCCAATTCTTTATCCGGAACCCAGACGGATGATGTCGATGTTGAATCTAATTTTGAGATCTTGATACACTTCACTCAAGCTAAACGTCGCCCAATCTTTACCCTAACTGATAATTTAGCTTATCTAGACGAGTTTCAAACCCCAGGGGGGATACGTGACCTATGATTTTACTTCCTATGTGAAAAGAGCTGAATGGGGTTGAAGTGGAGCCCACGTATTTTAAATTGAAAGGCAAATATGTTAACCTTTACGTTGGCAACCCAGACGAATAAAATAGCGAAACGAATTAAGGGTGATCCAGAGCGTGAATGTGAACGTTTCCGGACTATGGGATAAAATATAGGAGGAGGAAGTATCTCACCTCAATATAAAGAGGTAAAAGAGAAACTAAGTAGGACATATTGCAAGTACATTCGAGACACCCACGGGACATTCATCCACAGTGGCTAGATTATGCTTCAGGAGAGGGGGGGGGGGACTGAATAGCGTAACGATAGCCTACTCTGGCTCTGGACGAAATTGTAAACGAGTTCCATATTCAAGGTCTAAATACCCTCCCCCATTGCAATACAAATGAAATGGAACACCCAAGGACTAGACAGATTTAACTTATACAGAAAAAGTTTCACCCTCTGTAGCTTTTTTGGGTTCAAATTCTCAACTTGCTCGACCATGGTCTTAAAATTCAGGACTCATTCTTAAAATGTATTGGATTTTAGGTATTTTTAGACATCTAAAATTAAATATGGTAGGATCGACTAAAAATATTTTAAGTTTTAATATCTTTTACAATATCCTGTTGATTAGAACTGAAGATTAAAATAATTGATGTTTTTTTTTTCGTAATTGCAAACACCGTATCTTCATATTAAGCGATTAAAACTAAGTTAAAGTTTATAGATTACTGACTATCTTATAGATTTGAATTGAATGATACTACGTAATTTTGTTAGGAACAATATAATATGTACACTCATTCTCTAATGAAATAATTCATTAGGTAAGTACAAGGAGTAATTGAACTTGAACAAATCAAATTCCTAAAACCCTAATTCGTAAACATTTCCCAGAAATACTTAATAAGCCTTATTGGAATATTTTTCTTTAGTTGGATGATCAAAATTAAAACGTATTAATATCCGAGTAAAATAAACGACGTAGATGTTTTCCCCCCATATTTTTGTTATTGCCGAATTGTGAGAATACGAGATAAGGAAAAGCATAACATCAATTTGTCAAAAAGATTTTTATATTAAATATTGCAAAAATTAAAGGAATTATTTAGCAGTAAGACGAAAAATTGTCCCTAACAACCTCCGCTCTGCATGGGGGTAGTCAAAAGGTTGGCGTGCTTGTCTTTGGGTCTGATGATTGCAGGTTCAAACCCGGCTCACATTGGTAAAATTTCCTAGGGTTTGAAATTCCTCCATATGGATACAATTCTTTGTTAGGTAGTATGATAGCCTACAGGAGGCTTAAGTGCAATGTGGTGACTCCAGGGATTCGCATACTGAGACCTCGATCCATTACAAAATAGATACATTGACATAATACAAACGTCGGTCGATGTAAAGCGATAACTGTCGAATTAATTTATGCAATTCATACTAAACTAAAATAACGATTATTTACGTTATAAGTCTATTAGACCAAATTTTACAGTACTGAGTAGTCATGATTCCGGACGAGGCGACAAAAGAGCCGAGTCAGGAATTTCGAAACGAGTTACTGTAAAAGTTTAGCGAACGTAGATTATAACGTTTAATAAAAATAATAATTTGAGTCCGGTAAAATGATTACAGTACCGTAAAGTACCATTTACCGTAAAGTACCATTTACCGGACCCAAAGTACCAACTTAAACGTGGATACAGTATGAAGTGAATAAGATTACGTAGGGATCATAATATGCTCTGTATTCTCAGAATTCTGGAAACCTCTGTGAATCTTATCATATTTTGTTACGTAACAAGAAGCAATTTTGCTATTAACACAATTTTCATGCCGTCGTCAGTATTTATTTAAGAAAATTTCACAAATTCAGGGCATGTCCTTGAAAAATTTTGATTTTTTCGTAAATTACGTACAATAATTAAATTTTGATTTATTGTTGTAAAACTAAACTACCTAGACTGATGCCCCCAAGGTGTAATTTTTAATCAACAACAAATCAACATTATATAAATCAGTAATAATAAAATGTTGTTTTATAGTGGGACGACCTAGTAGGTGTTCCCGGATATTTCAAAAATTCTAATCAACTTTTTCTGTATTTTTCTTTTTTTTTCAGGCGTTTCAAGGTTGGAATAAATATTTGCAAGATGATGGACTTTTTATTGTTCATAGTGTTTGAATTGTTTAGAGTAAAACATTTTAGTAGTGCAAATAAGTGGACTGGTTCTACAAAGTGTTTGTTCAATTAGACATTTATTACTGTACTCATTTGCGGGGCTACGTCACCGGGTACACGCGTCAAGTGGGGCTGAAGCCTTATATATAGTAGATTCGTAAAGACTACGCTCACCATTCGAGTTTCATTCGAAATCCGAAGCTGAACAGAAGTTTTCAATAGAGGAAGTGCGCAGTTTTAGTTTTTATTTGGACTTTTTCGTTGTATGGGTGAGTATTTTTATTTATTTACAATTTTTTCATTTAACAAACACATTTTTTCAACCCTTGGTTTAAAAAATTATTATTAACCCCCCTTAGTAATAAGACAAGCTTTTGTTCTCAATAAAAAAAATACTACGCGAATAAATCACTACACACGTCATTCCTTTGCAATTTCCGTGACTTTTAATCCATTTTCACGGACGTTAATTTCCCGGAAGTTTTATGCTACAATCAATATTGACCTTCAGTGAAAATTACTTTTGTTAATATATTTGTGCCGTAAATAAACCTTTGTTTTAATACAAGAAAGAATTTTTCATTTGTGAAGGGCTTAGTTAGAAAATAAATGTTTTGCTCGGAAAAGTATTGAGAATTTTATAAGTAACAATAAAAAATCTGGCTCAGACTGGATTATTTTATTACCTACCTGTAGGCAGGTACAATAAAATTATACTTGGGGTTAAGTTTCCACAGGTTTTAATTTTAAATTCCAAAGCCTACTCTTAAAATTCAAGAAATGGAATGCACCCGATTTCCACTCATTTTGTTTTTAGTGAAAAATTGAAAATTACACGAATTATATTATCGACCATAAAATTACCTCTTCAATAATTTTAAAAGGGTATTGGTACACAATTAAACTTGAATAGGATTGACAAATCAATCGTAGTTACCAGAAAATTAAAATATTGTTACTAAATTTCCATTCATTTTTAAATTCTTAAAAATTACACAATATGTGGAATAAGTTTTCCAATGATGCTCTGGAAAATCAGATTAAATGATTAACGGAAATACCATTTCCTCCTAAACAACATGACTAATGTTTCAAGGAAAAAGTACCTACTCGATCTGTGAACTACAGGGAATTTTGTTACGTCACAAACGCTACGTTTGTTTACAAAGTCCAAAATTAGCATCTGATACTTCAAAAGTTCAAGGAACCATTTAATTTTAGGATTTAAACAATTAATAGTCATCATTCTAATCTGACGAATTGTTATCAGTTACTGTCACATCATCAAGAGATTAAAAATTAAGAGCTACATTCGTTTGGTTCGAAATAAATCGCTAAAGGGGGGCTACATTTGGGTGTATCCTTGAACTCCCCTTTATTGATCCTTTAATAATAATGGGGAATTTTTCTGGACAATACCACGTCCCTCCTGGTTGTATCGACGTAATAATTTAAATCGTTGATTAAAAACACAGGCTGTCACGCAATTACACTTGAATAAAATATTTAAAAAAATCGATAAGGGTGAAAGTATACTATATAGCGTCATTTCGGTGTGTTTTGACCTTTAATACTTGCTTCTTAATTAATTCCAGAAATTATACTCGCATGCGTATCATGGTTGATAAAACACGATAATGAACGTAACTTTAAAGGAATTTCTTGATTATAGCTTTGCTAATGAGATGCAGATCGATAGAAATTGTTCATTAAATAAAACCTTTAACGTAGATTTGCTTTCACTTTTAATGTAAATGGCGTTGATGTTTCTGCAAGCCGTAACGACGCGTTAGCGGCTCGTTCACGAACAATTATCGGTGTTTGAACGATTTTTCGTTCCAAGTTATTATTCGAGTCGCTAACGATTGTCGTTAGTTAACAGGTAGTAGTTCGTGAACGACTTTTTACAGAATAAGGATGTATGCAGTCTAATATAAAAAAATTGTAGTTTGTCTACCCAGTTTGTAGCCGACCTTTTTCTCCTTTTTCATGGTCTATGCGACACAAAGAAAGGAATAACAGCCTCAAGTACTAATTTTAAATTCAATCCACGTGAACGTTTTTATTTAACGCACGCCAATTAATACATAAAAACCAACATCAAAGGAATTTCTTTTTTCGTTTGTGAATAGAAGGCTTGGCTTATTGAATATTAAATAAGAATAGCTTTTGATTAGTTTGTTTATAATTTTCCATTCTTTCAGATCGTGAAAAAAATCAAATACAACAGTTACTGTGTACAGCTGATCGAAATGCAGCTGTGCATGGGCTTAAAGTGGCTGCCCTTCGCGCCGCAGCAGGAACGCTGCCGTGGAGTGATATGGACAACACCGACCAGGCCTACTTACCAACAGTGGGCCGCTGGGGCTGCGAATGGCCAAGTTGACTCGAAAATGCACAACCATGGGTCCCAGAAAGCTCCTTCCTAGGGGGCGGCAAGTCCGGATACTCCGGCAAATGCAACCATCACGAAAAGTGCTACTGTAACAATGAAGTCCTCTTCAGAAACGACTTCAATCTTGGTGAAAATGGCATCGTGTTCAACAACAACACCATTCATTCTGAAATTCCATTCTTAAGATACGATTTGCTTGATGAGTTAGTTGAAGTTACTCAAGTTGGAGGGCCATGGCTTGATAAACATCCATTGCCTCTTCCAACATGGGCACCTCAACCCAAAAAGGCTTTGGAAATACCAACCGTTTGGCAATATGAAGAACTAGCCACTCAGATTGAACTTCAAGTCCAAAAATTACTTGAAGAACATAATTACAACACTGTTGGTAATTTCTTGGCACTTTATCAGGGTTTTAAGGATAGTGGATGTTATAACTTGAAAGAATTCTTCCATAGGTAATAATTTTTAAGATTTAATTTTGCAAAATAATTTAATCTTTTTTTTTCTTCCAGTTATGCTCCACCCATTACATCATTACATCATACTTGCGTCGGGCTTGCTTTGGAATTATGGAAAAGGCTCATCCAACTCAACAAACAGTTTCCAGGATTAACTGACTACTTGTACTTGGTCTCTTGTGAGGAGAACATTGAAACAGTTGATAATTACGCCCTCTTGGGCGATCGATTGGATACTGTTGCCAACTCTTTGGAGAAGGAACATGTTCTTCTTGCACTTCATTTTGAAATAGCTGGCAGACCAGGTGTTTTGTTATGTGATCCTGGATACCATATTGGAAGAGTTGTCACCGTCATGTTTGATCAACTTTATCCACATACCGGTAAGAAACTTTAAAATTGTTGCTCTCATGGGTTACTCAGCTTCTCAAAATGGGTATCTCGAGTAATAATAACCATCTTGACTCCATGGATCGTATATCCTATTATTTTCTTTATTTATTTCAGGTTGGTTCATTCAATCATCGGAATCTAATACACAGAAGGATTACAATTATACCTTCTCAGTGCAAAATGATAAATTTGTGGAATGGACGGAGCTGAATACAAATGCAAATGGAATTCAAACAAAGAACACTGCTTTAATATATATTTCAAGACCATATCTGACCGCTGTAGATGTTACAGAAAGGAGAAACCTGGTGTATAATTTCAGGAGTTTGTTATCAAGAGATCAGAAAGGACATCTTAAGGCTGGAATATATTTTAAAGTTAAAGAAAACTACGATGAATTTACAATTTTCTACCAAGATGGAGGAGTCAAAAAGAGGCTGAAGTTAAATTTGGCAACGTTCTTACATCCAGAAAGGGTAGGTTTAGTTGTCTTCTTCTTTAAAAACAGTGTCTAAATTATGTTTCTATTTATAGATTGAAGAAACAACAATGAAAATAATAGAAGAGTGCAGCATCCAGTTGAATCTGCCAGCGGATGCGCTTCAAGGCATTTTAAGATCGCTAGTGGAGTTGTTATCAGATCAAAGTTATGTTAAACAGCTTTTGGAAATTAATCAGGATATTAATAATATGGCTGAAGACAACTAGCACATAGCAAATACAGATTTACATTTTGCCAGTAACACTTTTGGTTGCGCTTTTAATTTAGTTTTGTACGCCGGAGTTCTGTTTTATTTATTTTATGTTTTGATTAATTATCTAACGCATTTGTAGGTTTAAGCACTTCGCTTTTTAGATTAGACTTTAGGCTACTGTTAAATTTTTAATCTATATAAGATACATTTCAGTATGAATTCGTCACTACTTGAGTGCATATTAACAGCTCCTTTTTTTTTACACTTTACTACCTTCTAAGGCTTAACATTAGGTTTTTTCATAGAAGAAATTTTATGAATTATGAAAAGATGCTTGAGAGCATAAAATTTAAAGCTAAATTCAAAGAATACTACACCATTTTTATGCTTATATAAACTTTTTTGTTTGAAAATATATTTATGAACGTTTAACCATTAATAATGGTAGGTACCTATATTTGAAGTACCTATTATAAAAATAACTAACGTTGCACTTGTGCACTTGTTCACCTCAAATTTAATTGCTAATCTACTAATATTTTATTTTTAAGTACCTATACTTAAATCTAAAACTGTACTGTGCTATAAGCTAGAAAAAAATAAAGGAGAATGCTTGAAAAATATGTTGTTTGTTTTTTGGGACTTCCCCAACCTTTGTCCATTTTTTATTACAGGTTGGTCGCAGAGACCGGAGAAAAAGGCCGTTGCTAGCTTCACGGCTAACGTGGATATAATTCTGACACAAAATCTACGGCATTACGTTCGGCGCATGTCTGGGGACATATTTCAGCTTCCTGAGATTATAGGAACAGAGGTGCGCACGATTGGTTGCCTATTCGCAAGGCGTAAAAGTCTGTTTCTGAGAAATCTAATTATAATAATTATTAACTATAAACAAAATCAATTGCTCGGACTTGGAGAAACTTTACTCTAGTATTTTTTTATTGGTCATATTCAACTTGCAAATTAATTAAAAATCAATTTAAAATATGAAAATGTTTGAAACTTTCATAATGGAATAATTTTGTCGAGTCCTCGGACATGCGCAGTAGGTGCAGCTCGTACGCGTCGCTGAATTACTGACGTCACCCCTTGACAAAACGTAATGCCGTGGATTTAGTGTCAAAATTATATCCACGTTAGCCGTGGAGCTAGCAACGGCCGAGAAAAATCGCGTCCTATTACGTTAGTCTAAAGAATTTCAATGTAGAGGCTGGAGATTCTATACTCGGTAGCACTGTAGCAGTACTAGAGCAGTAGCAACACCAAGAGGCTTTCCAAAAAATCTGATGAAGCTGGAAATGTTTCTGTATTTTGGAAAGGGTTAGTTGACCATTACGGGGATAGACCACACTGTAGCCGAACCAGTTTATTAGCAGAAATATGGAAAATTTCCCTGAAATTAGTGTGCGTATGGGTTACAAGTAATGATCGTAACGTTGCAATATTTTGGGAAAAAACTATTATTCTATTATAAATATACAGGCAATAGGGAAACAATGCTTCTATCAAACGCGCGTCGCTGGTGAAATTTATTGTTACCGGTGGATAGGCAACCCGTTTAACAGACTGATGGGTTGCCTACTTTGCGCATTTAAATACCAAACGGTTAAATTTTCAAAAAAATTATAATATTGAGTAAATACCCAACATAATAATTACTAAATATGACATACCCACCTATACATTTTCTAAAATTACATTTTTGGTTTCTTACAAACCTATAATGTGTACATCTACCTTAATTGGCGATTCCTGGAAAACAGTATAGGAAAGGAGAACGGAGTAAACATCTAAAACCAAATCTTTACATTGGAATTAATGTTTATAATGTAAATATAATTTACAAGTACAAGAAGACTTAAATATACCCTATTTTAACATTAAAAGTCGTTCAATCTACCACAACACTTAATATAATATCCACTAAAATATTAAATAGAAACATCCTGTTCAGGTGTGTATTTACATAGTAATAGTATATGTCCCAGTTCACCGCACGCACGACAGATTTACTACAAAATTGCATTTTAGCTATACGAACACGACAGCATACAAACATTGCTTGTACTTTGAAACCTAATTCGGTTCCAAAATTGACGGCAATAAATTGACCAACGCAAAACGTACAAACCATACAAAAACAAATTAAAATAAAAACAATGTAAACTAAAACACTGATATGTATGTTGAATGAAACCTATATAAAATAAAAAGTTTAAGAGAGCTAAATTAAATCAATCAATCTAACTTCTAATCTCATAAACCAAACAGTTTAGTTATACCTTAATCAGGATGACAAAATCATCACCCTGTATAATAATACATATCCATTAAATAAATCAAAATGGTCCAGAAAAAAACTCCAAAATAAAAAGTCTTCTTATTATAATAACAAAAGTATTACATCTACAAAAAAAAGATACACACAAAAGCCTCAGACAGAATCAAATTTCCTAGCATCGATCCTGTATGAGTTACATATCAGGTGGTGGTGAACCAGACACAGTTTTAATATTTTTATTTTTCTTGGGCAAGGGATGGCCTGGAGGGCTGTAAGGATGTCTAGCAGTCGATGTCATGCTAAAAATTGAATTGCTTTAATACAAATTCAAAGAGGAAGAATACAGCAATTTATGCAAACTGTAGTGCCAAGTTACAGACAGAAAGTTACTTAACAGTGACTTATAATTATCTTCATGGGAGGTCACAGGAAAATAACTACAATGGGAATTTATTTCCAGAAAGAAATTTTGAAAGAGAAATAATTTGTAAAGCATTTCCATATCCATTTCCATGTTTAAATTTCAACAAAGTTTTTCTTCGAAAATAAACAATTAAAGGAGGATTGTTTGTACTTCAAAATTAAATTTTGTAGCATGAGGAAGTAAAAAAAAATATTGTTAAAACTATTCCTCCTTGA
Organism: Hemicrepidius hirtus; assembly: GCA_963082805.1. Classification (NCBI taxonomy): domain Eukaryota; kingdom Metazoa; phylum Arthropoda; class Insecta; order Coleoptera; family Elateridae; genus Hemicrepidius; species Hemicrepidius hirtus. Next base: position 5,986,722 of record OY720161.1, on the reverse strand, counting down.
CCCCCTCATTGAAGTAGCCACTGGAACACCCACCAGACAATAATTTTTTATAGGGATTATATCATAGGATATGACATCATCTCTTTAATAGAATCACAAATAATAATTGACTGGAAAACACCCAGAATATTAACAATAAAGCAATGAAGTTACAAAATGAATAGATGATGATTTAGAAAAGCTGAAAAGACAGAAGCAGAACCAGGAAGTACCAGCATATTTAGCAAAAATACGCACAAAGAAATATTTACACTACCTAACTTCAAATTTTAACAAAAAAATGTACATTCTATAAATTAATTACCAAAGTGGTATTGATTCAGAATTTTCCACCGACTCTGTATATTATATATTTTTTTTAATTTGCCAAGCATGTCAGATAAAATCACTGTCTTTTAGTAATACATAAAAAACATAACAAGGGTCTAGAGTTCGGTCATCACGTGGTCTACCACGATGGGTAAACAATTTTGCGTATCTTTTAGCAACTGTAAAGTGCCAGTTTGTAGTAGTTTTATTGATAATATTAATTTAAAAATTTAATGTTTCACTTTCTATTTCCACAAAACAATTCACAATACAAAGTACAGCGGCTTGTTATATAAAAATAGTCGTCTGCGTTGATCTATCAATCAACGCAAACGACGATAAAAATTATAAAAAAGCAGATCAAAAAGTAGCGCAAAAAAAGTTGCAAGCCAAAAAAATATATAAAAACAACATTTCACGATACCAAAGTATGTGTAGTACTTACTTATGGAATGGAAAACAAATCGCCTCGTGTAATTCGTGTTAATTTAAATTTTTCTAATATTTTCGCGAATACCTGCAATATATATTAAAAACACTGTAAGGATGCACAAAATGAAACGAAGAGATGTTATAGGAAACAATGATTTGATGATTTTTGCAATATTAGAAAAAGTTAAAAGTATCGAACACTTTCATGATGTGATCACACAGATTTACTACTCTCTACTATTAGAATCTAGTCTGCAAACTTAACACGCACCTAAAGCAGTTGTTAAAAAGAGAGTGAGTTGGTGAAAATTGTGTGCACGAGCTATTTTTGTGCCTTTTCATATTATTGCAACTAAAAATGTAACTCAATAATTTGTACAAGACAAAAAAAAAAAATAATAATAACAATCATTCAAGTCCATAGGGATTTATACTAAATTTTAGTCATACAAATAAATAAATTTTAGTCGTTACTGCATTATAAAAATTACCTCTCAAGTCACCTAAACGACTTGCAAATTTAGCCGCGCGTACCCCGTGTGAGGCTAGCAGGGCGTGACGTATTCAACCATACAAGAAGTAAAAATATCCGCGTTAAGTTTAAATGGCAACGTAGCGAAAACACCGCAAGATAAGCGAAAATAACATAAGACCAAAGTTGTAGAAAATTAAATTTCCTACAAGAAACTTCGGGAAAGTATTTCTCTAATATTAATAGTTTGGGCCTGGGAACCGTCAGACTAAAAAATATATGCGCGCTCTATTTAGCGCATTCGGAAACAAAATACTAGAGAACGTTTTTACTGTTAGTAAAAATGTATGTGATGCTGGGACTACAAACAGACAGAGAGAGTCTTATAGGGTAGCATTAAAAATAAAAGAGACAGCCGCGTTGTGGTTGCGGTACCTTTTGTTTCTATTCCTACTGCGCGGGCAGCTGTAAATATGTATGGTTGGTGACGTCACACAATATTTTAACCAATAACTCGTGTCCGCGGTCACGCGATAATTTTTAAATTATTCTGTACTTTAATTAAAAAAAATCAAGAAAAAGTTTTTGATTTTTCCATTTGCAATAATATAGTCATTACCCCACAGCTTTAATTTACATCACTTTAAAGTAATATTGTTCTTTTTCCGTAGTATAATTCCCTATTCATGTTTACGCAATCCCTATTTGGCTACTGAGCCTGAGACAAATTATTGAGGTACTGTTTACATAAAATTAACTAGCAAACGAAGAAAATTAAAAAACAGAATATAATACAAACCCAACAATGAATAGAATTCATACCTTGTTGTACTAGTGGAAGGAAGAGCTAGAACATTAGACCTAATACTGCGCCGGGTCGAAACCATGGGATTTGTAACATTGTGCCTATCTCTAGACCGACGGCTACTACATGCAAGAAACAACATCTATAAGCTATACACTGATGCAGCAGCAGCTTACTTAAGTGCACATATTTATCTTAAGAAAATCTTTTATTTTTAATAGTATCAAAAAACTCAATTCGACAATATTTAACTACAGTTTAGCTCACCTTGGTCCTGCTGTAATCGCAGGTACTCCACTGTGTTCCCGGACTCCGTAACCATGTCTATCTCCATAACTGTGTCGGTTACGCAAAATAGAGCTTCCTGTAATACGTGGAATTTCAGGACGATTACGAGTTCGAGTAACCCATTCCTGATTGAAATCTTCGGCTTCTTCTTCATCAAGATTAATAAAATCTTGGCGCTCCTCTTGGTCACCTGAATGAACATTTTGTTCCCGTTCAACAATGTGTGCTCTTTCCCCAATGTGATGACCAACGGACATCTTTTTCAGACCAGATCTCGAGTCACACATAGTCTTTTGAGTTTCACATACACCACCAGGAGCAGTGCGAGTGCTTGAAGTTGCTTTGTAAACATGAGGACGCCCATCGGGACCCGATGACATGCTTACGACGGTGCTAGAGCTATAACAATGAGAATCGCCCAAAGAATCCAAAGAGTTACTTATCAATCTATTTATATTTGGCATTAAAGGAAATCCTGCAGCAGTGGGAATCAAGGAATTTTGAGAAATCGCGCGTCCACCAAATGTCAAAGCAGGAGGCGCAAAATCACGCATTCCCATGGAATCAAAAGGATCCCCGAAAAGAGAATTCATCATGTTATTCATTTGCCTCATTGTACGCATGTGACTACTGAAAAGAAACACGTTAAGAATCTAGAAAACATAAAGCATGGCGGGTCAAATCGTCGCCAGAATATTTGGATAAGATTTCACTTAGACTTACCCGAAAAATGGATCATTTTCCATGTCGCCCATTAATGACCCAAAGAGGGACATTCTTATAGAATAATTGTTTGTTTATTCACTTAAACTCACACTACACAAAGTAAAAACGGTTTTCTAATGAGAATCTGACGTTTTCTCTATTTACTGACCACTGACGTCACACAACACTTACAGAAATCGTCGCAAGGTGGCGAAATTAATGTTGTCCCTTTAAAGCGCTATTGCCAATACCTACAATTCTTTTATAAAGAAAGACTTATTTTCCAAAACACACACTTTATAGAATAAGTAAAGTGTATTTTGATATTCATATTGTACCACATTATAGATAGTCGAGTTAAAAAAAGGTTTTCTAAATGAGCCTTTTAGAACATTTTATTTTACTTTGGGGGTGTTTGGTTATGAATAAAAGCCCCCCCGAATGTATCTACGAGGTGAGTTAAATTCAGGGTATTGCATAATGTGTCCCCTTTCGTGGGTTTTAGAAAATACCCTCTAGGGATAACTGTTCTTGAAAACAAAACATTAAAATGGCAACACCGGAATTTACTGTCAGTTACGTGACGTACATCATGCTTTATGTTGAATAAACGTCAAATTTCCCCACTTATATCCTCAAGGATTTTAGAATTGCTGCTGTAAAAGCACAGCTTTTGAAATCAAATGCCAGTAGCTTATCTTAGATGTTCATGAATGGAATAGTTCAAAGTTCCAAGCGTGTCAGTGAATGAAGTTAAACGCGTGCTTGCATACCGAATTTAAATCACGGATGTTGTATGAACACCAAAATTAGAGTGATAAGAACATTAATTAGTGTAAAGAGAAAGTTTATTATAATTTTAAAAAATGAAGGGTAGTAAAGAAACAGTTCAAACCCAAGAAAAACTTGTTTCGAATGGTAACTCACATTCGTATTCAACCCCCGGATCATCACCGAAGCCACAAGTAAGATCTACCTCTGTATTTATGAAGTTTTCAAGTTATGTGGTTGCTCTTCGTCCATGGTCTTTAAGTGCAAGCCTTATGCCAACCCTGTTGGGGTCAACAATAGCCTACAAATATCCTGGAGCAACAGACTTCAATTTTCTTACATTTCTTGTGACCGTCTCTACCATAATCTCAGTCCATGGAGCTGGAAATCTTGTGAACACATACTATGATTATGTTAGAGGTGTTGATAATCGTAGATCTGATGACAGAACCTTGGTGGATCATATTTTATCTAAAGATGAAGTAGTTTCGTTGGGTGGTTTTTTATATACTGTTGGTGTTGTGGGTTTTATATTTTTAACTTGGTTATCACCAGCAAAACCAGAACATTTAGCTTTGGTGTATTTTGCTGGACTTTCATCCAGTTTTATGTACACCGGAGGAATAGCCCTTAAGTACATAGCTTTAGGAGATGTAGTTGTATTAATTATATTTGGACCTATGTCGGTCTTATTTGCTTTTATGGCTCAAACTGGTCGTCTTGAATGGGGTGCCATTTATTATGCAATTCCTTTGGCTTTAAACACCGAAGCTATCTTACATAGTAACAATACAAGGGACTTGGAAGTTGATAGACAAGCTGGTATAGTAACTCTGGCTATACTTCTTGGTTACACGGTTTCTCATATTTTATACGCATTTTTATTGTTTACACCATATGTAATGTTCATAGTAATGTCTATAAAATACTCCAAGTGGTTCATGTTACCACTTGTTACTCTTCCTAATGCTTTTAAAATCGAAAAGCAATTTCGGGCAAAGAAAATCAATTGTATTCCTAAGAAAACTGCCAAGCTTAATTTATTTTTTGGAATTCTTTCAGTTGCAGCTTGTTGTATGGTGCCATCATTACCTTATGTATCCAAAGGATAAATTTAGTTTAATTTCTTAGATTTATGTGTTTGGTACTTCCCTTATGTTACTATGTAAAAGACTTGATTTTCAGCAGAGGTACTTAAATTGTATATAAAATGGGCTTCCAAATTAGAATATTAAACTAGCCAGAGATGCAATTTTCAATAATGAACATAAAGTTATAATTATTTGTTGCTAAATTTAAAAAAGAAACCTTTAAATATTTTCATAAAGGTTATTATTAGCAGAAAAAAAACAGTTATTCATGTTGAAAGTGGAAAAAACGGCACTGACGTGCGATGGATTGAGATCAACTGGGAATTCCCCAAAATTCCCGCCTTATGGCCGGACTAGGCCACGCAAACTTGTCTGTTTACGACTACATAATTGCTACCATAGGTCATGGTTGTCAGAATCAATTTAAAGATCAAATAATAATGTATTGATAATTTTAGATACAGGGTGGTTTATATCAGGGGAATGATACATTTGTTAAATTAAAATAACATAATACACACATTGTGGTCAGAAGGGTTGGCTCAGGTACAATCCATGATTAGCAGAGCTTTAATTTCAGATGATGAAGGATTGGGTTATACAGGGTGTTTCAAAATTCACGTTGTGTGTCATCTACAAAATAAATTCGAAGATGTTTTACTTTGATTAATATTTTTGGAGTTATGTTAAAGTAAAAGGGCAGATGCTATAGGGGTCTCCGTACTGTAAACTAATCTGTATAATTATGGAATAATTAATATTTTCTCTATGGGCTAATTAAAAGTTAAGGCCTACCATTCAGTTGTTTAACTGCATTAATAATGATTGTGATATTTAATTTTTTAATGATTAAAAACCTAGTCAAGTTGGCTGTGGTTCCATGAAAATTAAATGGAAATTACAGTCAATTTGACCAAGATTTTTAAATCCCTTATTTTTATTTAACATTGCCCTCTCTCATTGAATTTCGTGCAATTTGAATCGCTTTACTTAAATATTTTAAAGATTTTTTTTATTTGTTTCCCAGAATTAATCATTTGTATTAGATATGGAATTTGATTTACCGCATAGACCTGTTGGCGGTCAAAGTCCAACTTTCTTCAGAAGTGAAATTTTCTCTTAATTGAACACCAAAAAATGTTACTATAATGTGGGACTTTCTTTTAAATATCGTAAGTGCTTTGTATAATGATCAAAATTTTTACCTTGGATTGTACTGTTCTCTGAAATTTTTTTAGACTTCGCTTTAACAATTTTTCGATTCTAGAAAAATAATATTTTCCCTTAACAGTTTGTCTACATAAGTAGGTATATTTTTTGGAACATTATTATTGGTAATTATTCATGAAAAATGGACTTTAAAATATTCCATACAATAGAAGGTTAAGTAAATTTAACATCTTTGTTTTTGTTTGAGATCTCGTCTTAATACTTTATGTCCAAGGCAACATAAGTTACAGAATAATTTTTTGTTTATTATTCCTACCTGAAAATAAAAGTTAATTTTAGAAGTGTTCCTTTAATATGAAGTTGACGTGTAAATATTATGGTGTGTATAACTACAGGATGTTTAATGAACAAAGAGAAAATGACGAAAAATGTTCTTGGAAGTACTAATAAATTTTTTTAACCTTGGGGTGCTTTACATTTCCCAAGCCTTACTTGGAAAAAAATTAATACAAAAATATTTATATAGCCTGCTATTTCTAATAAAAATTCGTAATAGCGAAAAGAGGGGGGGGGTGAAGTATTTAAGTGTTATGTTTTATTTTTAACCTTATTAATATTTAAACAATGGTACAAGACGTAAAATGTAATTTAGTTTGCACATAATTGCAGTAATTTTTTTTTTGAAAGTTCTTTTATGGTTATTGCAAACACAGCAACCTTAAATGTGGTAATAATTGGATCCCTTTGGTAGCAGTCTCTATAACTATTTTTTTTAATGGGATACCACTAAGGGGTAAACCACGCTAAAAAATTGTGTACAGTAAACTACCCAATGTGAAAGATAAAACCCAGACTCGATGTCGATTCCCAGAAACTACCCAGTACCTCCCAGATTTCCTAGAGACTTCTCAGAGACCACCCAAGGACTACCCAGACTTCCCAGAGATTACCTGTACTATGTAGAGCAAACTTCGTATGTGGTTGACCCCTTAGATACAACATTTTTATAGAAAGTCGAGAATTAACCTTGAAACTAATTTTTTCCCTTTGAGATTAAATAACTGACTAGGACAAGTTTTTGTGTAGATGTTCTTAAAACAAGAATATAATTGTGCCTCTGTTTGAACTTATCTTGACATAAAAATTCAAATAAACTTTTTGCAAGGCACATATAATTGGGTTAAAAAAAATTTAAGGTCTCTGGCATCCTTGAACCTTAGAGCTATTAAAAATAATACCAAAGAGTTTTTCCCAATTAGGGAGGAGAATTTGTTTTATATAAAACCGGTCAGTGGCTATGAAAGTTGAATCCAGTTTAACTAAAGCTGAAAAACAAGTCTATGTTTTGATAAGCTTTATTTTTTTTCTACTTAATTTTTGCATTAAATAAAAAAATGAGGGTTTTGTACTATGTACTGATTAATTTTATAGCTTAGCTTTATGTTTAATTATTGTAATAATATTTTATATTTATTTATTAATCAGGTGTTGTTTTTATGTTTTTAATTTTTTAGGCTCCATTTTTGTAATGGTAAAATAAAAAAAATCACGTAGCTTTGTTTTGTTAATTTAATTTGTTATATCGGGTATTCAAAAAACCTGGCCAAAGATTTTTGAACACCCTTATATCGTTTGTAAATTTTAATTATTGTACAGATAACTTTTATTGATTTTATATGAACTAGATTGGCATGGTAATCTAGCGCATGAAATCAAATTTTAGCTGGAATTTGAGTCGCACAATTAAAGGTATACCTACTACAGGGTGTTTTTAAAATTAGTTCAACATTCTGTATATGGTGTAAATCTCATAAAAAATTGTATGACTTAAGTTTCCTAACGCAATATAGGTGCTGATATTAGTTTTAACTCTTCAAATAGTTTTTTTGACGTCAGTGAGTTCAGTAGGCTAAGGTTTTGATAACCATCTCAGTTGCTATTCATATACACCTCAAAAATGAAACAAACTCGACAATGCGACAAATCAAAATCACAATTTAGTCTTAGATCTTAATTATTTAGAGAGGCAACTTTACTTAATGACAATAACGTTAAGTCTGTGTAGTGCTAATATTAATATTATAATGAGAAAGTATTATTAAATTTTATATACTGCATTATTAATGTTGAATAATTTAAATGTGTAGAGATTGGTGATTATTTTTTTTAATATAAATCTCCTTGTTATTATTAAATTTGAATTATAAACTACAAAAAGTGCTTCTTTTTTCTACTAAGCAAACAATAGCAAAACCTGATCTGAAAATGCTCAAAGAAATTGTAGAAGGTATTATAAACTCCTATTAGTGATAAGCCCTAAATGCTATTTTCACATTATATCCCAATAAAAAAAATACGAATCGATGTAGCACCAAGTTTTTTATTAATGTCTTAGATAATTAGAAGACAAATGCTTTAATTGTTTGCTAGTGGATCTAAAACAAGATACAACGGAAAACCCATACATATCTATGTATACAGTAAACACAAGATTGTTCATAAAATGCTTAAAGCTATGCAATGTACAATATACCAACAAATAAATTTATTAAAAGCTTGTTTTTATTAATTGATTAATTAATCTTGTATAATGATGTAAAGTTTCAAAATTCACTTGTGTAGGTACCCACTAATAATATAATTATTATATAACGTTTGTTTTGTAAAAGGAGGCCAAGGTAATTAATTAAAAACATATTTGTGTTTGTTTACAAAATTTTATTTTGAACTTGAAAGTGAAAATAATTTCAAACACGAGAGTGAAAAAAAAACTGGATAGTTTTGCGTAATTTAAGTATGAGACCCAAATCACCAAAGGAAACTCCCGCGTAAACAGACAACAAATTTAAGCGGAGGTATAAAAATATCTCCCTGAAAAAAAAATAATAAATCCAATTAAAGTTAATAAACAAGAATTTGACGAAGCTTCAGGGGATATTCGACAGAATTTCATTCATTCAAGATGAAGTGGTACGGAATTTACATGTTGGGAAAGAATTTGCCCAAAAAAGAAGAAAATTATTCTTAATATCGAAATATATTTTTTTAAACAGCGTTCTCTATAGGGGGTGTCGAAGATAAAAGGAGCACATGCATGGTGATCTCGTAAACAAAACGGTAAGAGATGGAGATTCGGTTAAATGAGAAGAAATGTTCAGCGTTTCAGGTTTTACTTCTAGTTTGGCGTTAAAATCTCCCTACAATTACTATTGTTGGCTGTATGAGGGTTTCTTTCTTGTACCTATTGCCTGTCTCATTTCATTGTAAAAGTTTTCGAATCATTTGCTTTCAATCACACGTGACTACGTTTCTGTTTTCTAAACTTATTTACGATTTTGACTTTTTTCAGTCGAAATTAACACGTTTTGCTCTATAATTATCTACACATAGGTAACTATTAATAATTATGCAATTTTCACTGACGTATTTAAACATCTATGACGGTCACAAAACTTTGTTATTGATTATCCAGGACGTGGATAAATTTGAAGAATATTTTACGAATACCTATGTGTGTGTTTCTTTATTCTTATATCGTGACAAAAACGAGCGTACATAGGTAGTAGAAATAAAAACTAGTCTTATTATTTACTTATTTAGTACCTACACCCAGCGGCTGAAGTCTGGGGTGCCCCTGCGCTTTTTCTTGCTGGCTTGGACCCGTAACGATGGGCACACCCCACTTGCTTCAACATACAAAGGAAAAGAAGGCGAATGACGAAGAGATCTAAAATTTTAGAAAATACGAAAAATCGTAGTTTACAATACATTTTCGGCGCTAAAATTAACCGAGAGAAAGAGAGAGAACGATGTTTTTAACGAATTTAAATGTGGGTACGGTGAATTTGTTTGACGATAGGTACTTTCAGAGTTTCAGATTCCGAAATGTACAGAAAAAAACATAAAATAACCGTGAAAATATATTTCCTTAATAAAAGCTAAAGTTCCTGCTTTACAAGTTTTTTCTTTTTACTTATACGTTTGTGTTATTTACATAAAAAAGTGATGATAAGTCCGTTGATTCATAATGTCTGTAATAGTAATTAACATAAAACAGCAAGCCAATTTTTCAAGAATTTCTTTTCTTTTAGGGTTTTCTTTCTTTTCTGCAAATTACCGATGCCTTTTAACACACGTAGGTAGGGGGCTGGATGAATATTTCTTCTTCCTGATGCTCCCTCTGAGCATTTTCTTCTGCCTCATTCCAGTGCTCTTCTCTCTTCCACACGTCCCTCTTGGTCTTCCTATCTTCCGATTTACCCAGAATATGGTCAGCTCTTCACTTCCGTTTAATCATCGTTCCTCAATTAATAGATGGATGAAACGCCGAAAAAAAGGATAGGGTGATTTAAGTGGAGCTGAATAGGAAACTAACTCTGGCTAGATGCCGTTTGGGACACGCTACTTTCTTTAAAATAGACCACACATTTTTTTTGTTCTCTTGTGTTCTGCGGATGTTTAATATGGTATAGAATGTGTGTAAAAGTGTTTATATAATTTAAATGTTTTTGTAATACGTATGTAGCAAGTATGCTAAATAAAGACTGATTTATTACTATTTATAGTGTATCTATTTTATGTCAGAATCAGAATGTCTCGTTTTGATGGATTAGACGCCATTTCACAATTTTTCAAATTCATTTCGACATAACATATAGGATCTACGTGATCAGTGATCTGATGTAGGTATACTATATACCTACCTACCATAATATTGACGCAAATGTTCTTCAATCGTGTCCTTCATTTTATAAAAACAAGACAAACTAATTTATATTAAAGTGTAAAAGAATATAATTGGCTGTAGTTTTAATCTAAAAATGATGTTTTATAAGCATTCTTTGGTATGGTGTTAAGTCACAAACGGAAACATGGGACGATAATTAAATATAAAAATTAATATAAATATTAGAGGTATAGGTATACCTACATTAATTTTTCAGATGACGTATAATTACATTAGAAAAAACATGAATAATATATTAATTCTTGCGTAGGTAAAGATATAAGACTGCTAGACTTTGGTTATGTATTTTATTTGATTTAATTGCTTACTACTTTAAAAAAAAGCATGCTTCACATTTATATAACGCGCACATTAAAGGATTTAACTGTAAATACAGCTATTTTAAGTTACCTACAGGTTTGTAAAAGTTTTACAAAATATGAATTAGTGAGATAATAATTAGTAAGTATCTACTAACTTTGATTTCATATTTAGGGATGAAGAAGAGGGACAATTTTCGAATAGGTAAATAAGTAAATAGGATTAGGTATACAGAAATAGGAAAGGTATTGGACAGTCGCCCCAAATAGTCGCCTTTTACGACAGGCAGGGGATTCCCTGGGCCTATTCTTTATCCGGAACCCAGACGGATACAACAGAAAACAATTAAGGCATATGGAAGAGTTTGGAATATACGTATACGTCCAAGCAGCTGGATTAATCGAAATTATATCTAAATCTTTAGGAAATTGAATAAAGATTTACAATAAAATTTTCTGACACAGATTTAATAGCAAAGTATAATATTATACTGAAGGAAAAGTTGTTAGGTAAGCAGTTTTGAAAATTTCCTACAATAAATTATAAGAAAGGCTTTTCACCACAATCTTTAATTTAAAAGGCTTTTCCCCATTGTGCCGATTTACACCAAAATGTAAAGTTTAAAAGGTTTTTCCCCACTGTGCCGTATTTACACCAGAATGTAAAGTTTAAAAGGTTTTTCCCCACTGTGCCGTATTTACACCAGAATGTGAAATTTAAAAGGCTTTTCCCCACTGTGCCGTGTTTATTTTTTTCTGTTAAGACGAATTTTTAGAGTAATTGTAGAAAAGGACAGAAGAAAGGATGATGAGACAGCCCAGTAAAAAGGAGATGCTCACAGAAGACAATGAAAAATGGTGGGTTTGCTACTGGAGGGGTTCTTAGGATTAGGATATTAAATAGTGTATTGATATTATTATATCATTTGATAGCTTATACTGTGGCTATTTTAAAATTTACTCTATGGCCGGAGTATATTAAAAATTCCGACACTGTGGTTTGTATTTTTCTAAGGAAATAAAAGCAATTTCATAACAATCTTATAGTAACTAGTATTATAACTTGTTTACATTATTATACTTTGCAGTTTTTTAATTTTGTACGTCAATGAAAAATTAGTAAACCAGTTTTCAAGGTTTACTTGATGATATGAAGACATCAAAGAACGGTAAGAAGTTGAATATTTTTCCAAGAGGATTTATACTTAAAAGTACATAGTAAAGGGTAAATCAAAAGCAAATTCAATAATTGCTACAAATTGTATTTCATCACCCACCATTTAAATAAATACATATTTTTTCATATAAAAAGATTAAACTCTAATCTCGTAACTAATATGTCCTTCACAAAATTCAGGTTCTACTTGATAATTAATTTTTTTTTAATTACGTCAATGTAGTAATCTGATTTTTGTTATGCAGCATATATTATGCTAATTGTTTGTTAGAGAAAACCTTTAAAAATTTTGTGAAGAACACCGATTAAACCAAATATGTATGTAGGGACCATAGGTGTTCCATTCAAAAAACACAAAATCCCTCCTTTTAATTTTTTTTGTTAAGTTAATAATCATTTATATACACAAGAAATTGTCAAAAATAATACCGAGTGATTTTTAATTATAAAAACTACAATTTTCCTAGAAGTTTAAAGCAACGGAACTACAAAAAAAAGTTGAAAAAATATGAAGTCCTTGTTATCAGCAAAACCAAGCTTATTGTATAGTATGGCAGTTCTATCTGGTATATTCAAAGTTTAAAAGCAAAGAAAAAAATGCGAAATCAGGTAATTAATGCTGAGATCGTAAACAATTCCATGTCGTACGCTGCTTCCAATTCGTACCCGTTTTTTTTTTCTACAAAAGGTATAAAAATTTAATCCCCAGAATATCAACTAATAATGTCACTGCTAGCCCAACTTTTTTTAACAAACAACGTGCTGCTGCTGTAAATTTCATTTTTTAATTTTAATTGCACAAATTCCTAAGAAACATGTCACAAAAATTGATACCATCAAAAGATTATTGCCTTTTAGGTCAAAATGAATTTATTGTGTTCTTGGATAGAGGAAAAAATCACTTAAACAAAATAAACAAGAGCACTCAATGATGATTTGAGCGAGAACGTTCCAGCTTCCACACTTTTATTCTTTCTTTCAAGTCATTCACTGGAAAAAAATTAAAATATAATACAAAAATGCCTACAGTAATATATGGAGAAGTGAGGAGAAAGAGAGAAGGTATTTAAAAGAGGAGGATAGAAGCTAAAACAAAAAATAAAGTTGTATACCTGGTTGTAACATATCTTCAGTCAAAGGCTGGCGGTTAAATGGATCAGTGCTACTATTTAATAAATGCCTCATAATAACAGATCTATCCATAACTTGTCCGCTAGGCAGAAGGACGGGATCAGTCATCAAAGTATCCATAAGAGGATCTTTGAATTCGTCGGGAGCATCTGCCATCCAATCATCAGATTTTTGATTATCAATCAAGATTTGGTAAGCTTTCTCAGCTAATACTTTAAATCTATCAATTTCGGCGGGAGTTTTTATTAATGACCTTTCCAAACGGGTCATTGCATCATCGAAGAGTTCTTTTCTAAATGATCTCTGAAATTGTATTGCATTAGAAAAGTATTAGGGAAACGAAAAAAATGATTACCTCATCACGGGCGAGAGCTGCAGCAAACTTTTCACAATCAAGATGCAAATAAATGTCAACCAGTTGACTCAACAGTCTTCTAGGTTCCCATCCGTATTTATCCGGATTACGAACTTTTAGATTTTTGCACTTGGGCCCACAAAGTTGCTGTAAATTAAAATTGAGCATAGATGCTAACCTATCAACTAATTCGGGCCTTAAGAATGGTTCCTTAATATCTACAGTTAAGTAATGGAACATATCAACAGTTTCCCTAGCTAAAGTAAGATAGGAACGACACTGGCGTTCATCAGCACTAAGTTGCCGCATGCGGTTTTGTTGCTGTTCAGAGGGCATTTTGGCCCAGTTCGCTTCATCAGTAATCAATTCTTGTACTTCATGTATACGTTTAAGACTTTCCAATGACTCATCAAGTAAAAATGTGGTGTCGTTCATTAACATATTTATGAATTTTACAAATTGTTTTCCACTACCCGATTCTTTTATTAGGGCTTCTCTATGTATAGGCGAGTTCCACATTCCTAAAACAAGCATAAACATTGAATTTAAAAATAGACTAAACGTTTGATCGTAAAATGAATCAATCTCTAGCTGGGGTTGAGGTAAAATAATTTTCCAGTCACCTAAACAAAGAAGATCCTACCCATTTTCTAATTTGAATGAAGAAAGATGATCTTTTAAATCACTTTATAGTCTTAATACAACAAGAAAGGGAAAGGAATCTCCAATAATACTTTGTTCTGTCTCTCAAACTGGTGATTGGATAGATGGTGTTTGCCTGCTTGTCCTGTGACGCGTCAATTGTGGATCCACCCGCGTAACGTATACCGCGTACAGTGGATCCGCAATTACTGCATGCCAAGCCAATCCATCCACTTTTACGCGGTAAACCGCATTTAGCCAATCACAGCCCAGCAATACTAGTCTGTGATTGGTTAGATGCAGCTTACCGCGTATGGCGTATGGTGGATCCGTAATTGGCGCATAAAAGTGGATCCGCAATTACCGCATGCCGCGCCAATTCGTCCACATTCAGGCGGCACACGGTAAACCGCATTTAGCCAATCACAGGCCAGTAATACTAGTCTGTGATTGGTTAGATGCAGCTTACTGCGTGCGGCGCCACAGCTCCAGATCTAAGACCAAGACCGTCATTAGATTCCTTCCAAAATATTCCCTTCAAGCCATGACTTTGTACCTACTGTATTGTTTTCTTGAAGAACCTGTTCTATGATTATAATACTGACCTTTAATAATCAAACTGATATGGTAACGTATCGAAAATTTATCATAAAATTCGGAACTAGATCCAGTTGTTTCAACATCAGTATAAAATTTCATTAAAGAACTTGGTAGAGCAGTATGTGAAAATTCATGGGCCATAAAACGGTTGTAGAGTAATTCAGTTCTGGGTTGAATATTTGGATTAATAACAAACACAACTTCAATTATTTTGGCAACTAAGTATGGATTTTTAATATAGTTAGATGAACATATGGTGACTAAAATCCATGTAATCAATGAATCTTCCATGTTATCAGCTATAACAGTTGGACAATACCTGAAAAAGATTAAGTTATAGAACAAACTAAGGTGGATACGAAATTGACGCGGTAAGCCGCATGTAACCAATCAGAAACTACAATACTTCTCTGTGATTGGTTAAATGTGGTTTACTGAGTACCGTATGCCGCGTTTAGCGTCACCTTTAGGTGATTAAAATACTTACTGCAAGGCAAAAAGGAGGAATTCGGCGATGTCTTCCACATACCATTCTGGAAGTGCTGCAAAACCAGAAGGTACGTTACCAGATAATGGTAGAGTAGGTCTAGGACCTCCTGGTGGTATATCTGACATTAAACTTAATAAAAATTCTGCTACTGATGTGTAGAAAATAAGAGAACGTCTAATGAGATTTTTATCAAGTAGGCCAGCATCAGCACAAGCTTTAGATCTAAAAATTGAATTGTCAAAACAAGTACTTAAACCATAATGTTTCTTCATCCCGATTGTTAACCTGGATGAAGAAAGATTATGAAGACAGGATATGTTTACTTGTTCAATTTTTTAATTTGTTGTTTCCATCTTCTTATAAACTGTCTATTTCTATGGGCAAAGGGAGTATCACGCCATTGTGCTTCAGCTGCAATTGTTTCATCCAATAACTTCTGTATATCACGCATTGCACGTAATCTCCGTTGGTATTTTTGCAAACTCGGTAAAAGTGCTAAATGGTGGCAGTGCAATGTTAAAAACCAACATTGCGTTGGAAATTTTGCTTCACTCCACTTATGGGTTTTTCCTAAAAAGCCCAAAAACTTAAAAAAGAAGAAACATTAGGGAAAAAATACACCATACCTAATTCCTCCACCCAATCAGTTACTTCCTGTGTTGTAAACTTGAGTCTTGTATCATTTTTAATTTCGATCACGGAACTTGGATGGAATGGGTAATAAAGTTCAATTTTATCTAATTTCACTTTCACTGATAACATCTGAAGAACACTAAGTAAATTCAACATAAAACCATCTCCACTTAGAGTTCTCTCAGCTGCTTGAATTTGTGCTCTTTTTTCGTTGTGCTTCAACAATGCACCAAGATATGCTAACATTGCATCCCGGCTACTAGAATTAGCCAAAACATCGTGAAAAATCTTATGCAAGGATGTTCTAGTATTCTCCAATTCTTGTTGCAGGGTTTGATTTAATGTTTTATCGCTGGAGGTATTTCCCGAGAAAAACTTCTCAGCAACTTTTGGTTCATCTTCAGCAAACACAGAAACAGACAAGAATGGTCCAAAATAAGAAGTTCTTGCTAATTCACGTCCCACTGATTGAGTTGATACATCGGGCAAAAATTGAGCTTGATGGGTGACGAGCCTACAAATCGGTCTCGAGTTCCCTGTGGGTCCACAACGGATTTCTGCAAGCTCGCTTAATATCTGAATGGATTGTCGGTGCTCGTTACCTACAATACTAGCATTCTGCATCATAATAAAGAGTTCTTGCAATAGTGGACTGAAAATTTTTGAAAACACTTGCGAGTTTGTGTTTGTACGGGCTACCAATTCAGAAATAAAACCCCTTGGTAAAGTTTGTCTTAACAATGGACCTAATAATGGGGAAATTTCACGTTTTCCGCCATTGGTTTCAATTTGAATAACAAATCCTTGTAAAACCAAGGATGTGTAATGAACAATTTGTGCCCTTAGATCACTTAGAACATCAGATAATGGTGGAATGCTCGATCTTTTTGGGTGATTACGTTCTTCAATAGCCACCCTTGCATAAGATTCCATTAAATAATTAAGAGCACCTACTTGAGGTGTTGTTTCAGTACTACATTCTGTTATTAACGGTAAAGTCGGTATGGGGCAGTTTAAAATGGGACTTGCAGATGGGCTGAGATTTTGAGTGGGGCTGATAGAAAATGAATTTACGCTGCTTGTATCTCCTTGGTCAGAATTGTTTTGAAAGAGATTTTTAAATGGATTGCTTCCCGAAGCAAGGTGAAACAAAATTTCCATTAAAGATTGAGATATAAGATCTGAGGTAGAAAGAGAAATGCCTTCTTGAATTGCTTCGGCAGTTTCTGGTAAGTAGAAGTTCTTGTTGCTGTTTTCTTTATATGAACAATTTAAGACACGGGCAATAGAAGCATAAAGCTGCTCTTCAGTCATTTCAGTTGAGGAAGACGATGTTCGTTGTCTTGATACTTCTTTTTTTGTGTCTGGTTCTTCTACCTGATAATACATCATAATGTGTAAGTATATAACTTACAAATAGTAAGATTACAAGTTGAAATGTAAACCATAATAATTGAAAAGTTGGAACATTGGTCAAATTAGATTTAAATCATTAATCTAAACTGTAGGTCCTCTCTGTTTTGTGGACAAACTAATTTACAATCGCAGACGCAATACTAATTACCAAATTTAAATATGGGTAGATATTTAAAAAAAAATACAAGGAAGATGATAGATTATTCTATTCTGCGTTGGTGATGGGCCAACAGGAAGCATTGTGACCTACAATGTGTGTTAAATTGGAAAAAACCTTCTATTTTTTCATTTCAACGAAAATATTGTCTTGGCACAAGTTACTATTTCCTGAGAATAAACAAATAAACAAAGGATTTTCTCTATTGGAAAAAATAAACATTAAAACGCGTGTTCACGGCAGACTTATGGTCATGGGTTTGTCCCACAGCTGCCATATTTAGTTAAATTCAGAACTGAAAAATCTGTTCTAGTTTAGATAATTCAAATATTTATGAAATTCTTTCAGGGGTCCCCAACAAAAATTCACAGATTTTGGATGACCCATAAGGGTTAGTTCAAGAAAAGAAAAAAAATTGTAAATATAGGTACTTAATATTTGAAGACATCATTTCTTTTATTGGGAATCTAAATTTAGTGTTTATTTTGATTCTACAAATAAAGGTATGCATTCAGCAATCAATATCTGTTATAGATAGCACAATGGCTTTGTTTTTCTTCATAGGTTAATTAAAAAACAAACCTGGTGCCAAGTTTTGTCAATTACAATAAATAAAAATGTTGCACAGTGAATTTCCAGTTCCCTTTGTCATGTGTAGGTATTAAAAACAATCACCCCTCTTTTGTTTCATTTGCACATGTGCATTATTTGCAAGAGCTTTGGGTTAAATATTTGTACTTAAAGAATGAATTATACCTCTTTCGTTTCGAATTTTCCACATGTGTGTGTGTTTAAGAACCTTGCTTAGATATTCTTTTGTTTTGTTACCTACTATTGATAGGAACAGCTGTAGAAACAGATGCTCTTATACACACCCACAACATAAAAATCTAATATTTTAATCTATTTACATGCTAATCTCTGAAAAATTGGAAGAGTTTACAAACATTTCAATAGTCAAGGTTAGACCAGGTCCATTCAAAACTATGTGTAGAGTATTACCTATCTTTAACAAATGAGACAACTTACAGTAAAAAAAATCAATTTAGGTACCTCCATATTCTCAATTCCTGAATCAATATCAGTATTAGCAGTCTTGTCAGCACAGCCACTGGCTTCATCAACTTCCATATGAATGGAACTTGTTTCTGAATCGCTTCTTTGAGGTACAGGTCTACGATACTCTCTGCTCTTAGAACTAGAAGGCATGTCGATGGGTTTGCTAGGAATCTGAAATCCTTGAAATTTTGGCTCGCTGTTTTCTTCATTTGAGTCTTCCTTTCCATTTTTATCTTCACTGAATGCTAAAGGACTTTGAGTCCTGATGCTTCCAGTTAAGGGAGATTGCGATATTGGGGTAACAGGTGGTGATATCGAGTTTGATGGCGAATTGTTGTCGAGTGCAGCCAATCGAGCTAACCGTCTTCGACGTATCTACGAAAAAATGTGGATTGTGAAATAAGACAATAGTGTAGGACGATGATGTGTGGAAATAGTTGAAACAAAGAAGATTATTTAACCTTACTTACCTCCTCTTGACTCAATTCACTCATATTTGCATTTATTTCTTGCTGTTTGATGATGTATTTACAAGAATTTCTAAGGACAAGTTGAGGAAAACACAACTAAAACACAAAACACGGCAAGTTCGTACAATTAGACAGACGTCAAGCGAGTCAATCACCTTCAACAGCTGAGTTAATGAAACGACATTAGAACATTTGCACTGTCACTGCAGGTTTCTCTATGTTCTCACAGTCTAACCTATAACTTCACATTTTTTAAGCATTTTCTGTCTTTGCTGCACTAATGGATCGTTCTATAATTCTATCCTTGCTGTCTCACTCAAACAATTGCTGCGCGCGCCACCTATTTTCTTGGCCTTCTGATTTTAACTTATACGAGGAAAATCCTGTCTATTTTAAAACTTTGAACTTGGCCGCCAAAAGTCTTTGTTGGTTAATTTTGTATTTCCCATTAGTAAACTTCTTTTTACATTTTAGTCGCAATTTTTTGCGTACATACCAAAATAACTGAATTATTTTTGAATTTTTCGCGCGCGCCTACAAGTTAGGCAACCAAACTAACAGCGAATCAATACAAAATTATACCCGGTCAAAGAATATTTAAAACGTATTCTTTGACCCGATTCAATTATCAAAGAACAATTCGTTCAATAAACTTGGAATTCTTAATTTAGAATTATTCCCTCCTTGGTAACTTCTATCTCAAGTTCAAAGACTTTTATAAATAAATTATCTGGATCTCCTGACTCTCCCAGACAATAATTATTTTATTATTGGTTGGATTATCACGGTTTCTTGTATTTATTTCAAAATTGTTGTTTGTTTCGTTACTGAAATTATGCAGCAAAGCTGAAGAAAAACAGTTTTCCTTTTATTGAGATTTTTTGAACAAGAGCAACATTTTTGTTATCGAATAATAAATATATCCAAAAATAATGACTCATTAAAAGATTAAGAAAAATAATCACTTGAACTTTAAAATTCAGTGTTTGTAGGAATTAATTATTAATGACTTGTGAATAATGAAAAATAACTTTAACTACGTCAAAATATTTTTACCAATTAACCAACTAAGCATGAAGTAAATCTAAACAAGGAATAAAAAGGAGATATTTTTAGAAAAATTGTGATTATTTCTAATTAATTATTATTGATGCTCCCTTTTTTTAGCTTTCGTGTTACAATAAATGCGTCTGTTTCTTATTAAATTAAAATAAAATATAATTAATTACAAGAAACTACTTGTTTGTACAGGCGGCGTTTTTTTTTTCAAATAGCATGTGTCTGTTGTTTGGGTTACAAGACAGATATTTTTTTCCACGAATATTCTAAAACAAATGAGACGAATATAAATAAACCACTGGTTTTCATTTGAAATTGGCTGTCCAATTATTTATAAAAGTCGAGGATAGTGACCGATAGTTGTATTTATTTTTTAATTTTTGATTGTTTTTTATACGATCGTGCGGCGTGGCTAAAGTAGCCCATTATTTTCTAATTTTCAGTAGATAAAGTAATACTTTATTGCACTAGTGCAATACAAATTTTATTGCACTCCATTGGCTTAATGAAACTGAAATTTTGTGCGGTTTCTATGGTAACCACTTTAATTTAAGATACCGAATGTTACGTTATTTAACGTGTGATTAATTCACAACATTATCAATGTTTTTTGATATTCTTGTAGACTATCGTAGAAAAGATATTGTATGCAAATTCGTACAAAAGGTGATATTGCATTTGACGTGTTGTCCAACTCGGCCTACGGCCTCCCTCAATGGATAACGTCACATGCAAAAAACAGTCACCTCTTGCTTGTTGCATAATAACAATTTTGAGTGAATGCAAGTGTATTCGTTTTATTGTAGATTAGGTTTTGTTATGTAAAGATATGTTTATGGAAACTGATATAGTATAATAATTAGAAATAACTTTATCGGTTGTTTGTTTTCTCTAATTACAAAATTATGCATCTAATTTAGATTGTTTTTATTAACATTTATGTAACTTCTCTATGCTGTATTTATTATAATTGCGCAAGAAGTAAGTTCTTAAGAAACTTTTATCGATCTATTACCAGGAAAATAGAAATATTTATAATTGATAAAAATGATCGGACACACGAGTACATCTAAGAAAGTTAAAAAATATTTAATAATGGTATTAGACTTAAAGTATTTTTATAAAGTTTGTATGAGCATTGTGGGAACCGTCTTTGCGACAAGGTGTCCCTGCGTCATATCGTCCTTGCGTTAAGGCGTCCCTGCGCCCAACCTTCCATGCGCCAAACCGTCCCTACAGTAAACTGTCCCTGCCAAATCGTCGATCCACCAAAGTCTCCCCGACTATATTGTCAAATGGAGCTTTTATATCTACAAAGTGTGCATATAGTTTCCGTTTCCTTTCAGTGTTTTCAGCATTTCCACGTTTGTAAGTTTATTTATTTCAGCCATATTGGAAGCTGCAGAGAAATAATAGGAGTTTTTGTAGTATTTTCACGTACTTTGGGTTAGGAAAGCAAAATTTGAAAAGGAAGAAATTCACCCTCGGTATAACAAGGGTTTATAAAAAAAAAGGGTCTAACAGTAAATAGCACGTAGCACCTCACACACCAATGGTGGCATCAATAAATGAAACGTGAAATAAATAAAAGCTTTACTGATCTGTCATAAAATGTACTACTCTTGAGGGCTTTTCATTTACTTGTACTTGTACAGAGTGTTTAGGAATTTAGATAAAAACGTTAGGGAATGTCTAAGAACACTTTACACAACATCTCGTTCTCGTAATGGTTATAATAACCTACCACTAATACGACTTCTATTCCAAAGCTAAACTTTTTGATAGTTCGTGTGCTTTTGAAGAAAATTTTAAATAAATAATAAACGATAATATTATACAATCAAAGCCCTTACTGGTTCAACGATCTGTTTATAGCGTATGATTGTGAACTGAAGCCCCACAAATTACGTATTTTTCAGTTTTTCAGAATTTGCAGGCAAGTGCCTGAAACCTGGGATTAAATTCATGGTAGGTAATCAGATGAGTGTTAAGGTTTATTCTGCTTGCCACATATTATTTTTTATATTAATGAAGAGAATATTATTATAAAAGCAATTACAGAAATGTATATATACTCAAAAATCGAATAAAAGATGTAAAAACAGCACTAAAAAAAACTTATCTGTCTAGTCGTGGAAATTTACATCTTAGTAGATAAGAAATATAAAGCATCAGAAAGCTGTAAATAGCATACATAATTAAACTAATTGATGGTACTACTTGGTACAACAAGAAATTTCTATTCCTGATTGAAATTAATCTCATTATTTATTTTTTATTTAGGACTTCAGTTCGAAAATAGGCATTGCACAGGGACTGGGGCAAAAAAGGATTAACCAAATAATTTCTTAGCTACCCTGCTCCGTTATAGGAAATAAATTAAAAAACTTCTCAATGAATAATATCTAGTAATTTTTTACTTTTAAACCTAATAATCAATTATTTATTTAATTATTAAATCACCGTTTTTTTTGCAACTTAAGTTTGGGTTTCCATGAACTACTATTTTTAGATTTCTGATAAAATTCGAAAATGTAAAAAAAAAAATTATTTACGACACAAATAAAAATTTAGAAATATTGACTGTCGTTTATTCCTTAATTCGCATTTATATCAATATCCTTGGAATATTTTTTCTTCTTCCTGTTAACGTTGCCAGAAACAACGCAGAAAGATGTTTTATACTTTTAATTTTCGTTTCTTAAAAATAGTTTGCTTGTTTGTAAAATGTTGATTATAAGCAAAAATATTCAAAGTTTGCTGTGAAATAAAGGTGAGGTAAAACTATGCCCCCCCCTGAAAAAAATATAAATTCAATTTTAAAATAAAGTGTTAGTTTGGTAACCAAATAAATGGTCATATATGTTAAAAATTTTACTTCGTACGTGTGGCAAAAGTTTTACTGCACGCTGCTATAGGCAACAACAATGAACACAATGCGACAACAGTTTTAATGAAGGAAAAAGGACTGTAATGGGAAAGAAGCCAAAGAAAAAGAGAGGGAGAAAGAACATCGCATCTGAAACGTATTTCAAATTGGAAAAGGGTAATAGGTACATATAGAAAGTCTGTTAATCCATTGAAACTGTTTTATGTCCTTTTGTGACGTGATTAGAGACCTTCTCTTGTATGAAATACTGCGACAGACATCTTCTAAATAATCTGCTACATAATAAATTCTCGATATTCAAGTACGATAACTAAAGTTGAATAAATTGTCGACACAGATAGGTACTTAGGTTGGGTTAACAGAAGGCACTCTTCGTTCATGTTTTACTATGGATTGTTTATATTGAACAGAGTGAGGAAACTTTGAGGAACTCTTTCTTCGATCGTCTACCCCCTAACCTCTGTACTCCTGACTAGAGAATGATGGTGCCTTAAAAACATGATTCTCCTCTGCCCTTTGTTAATCCTTTATCTTGGAACATTGGATAGAAGAATGGAATATCCTGACGCTCTTCTTGCTATTTTGTAACTATTCGAATCTTTATCCCCACTACTTAATTCTATCCTCAATCCTCCAGCTCCTCTACTCAACTCTCTTTCCACTTTTTACGCCCCACCTTCTATCGTTTTCCTCTGCTCAACTCCCTACTTTAGATCATCTACTCTTGATGTTTTACTTTCTACCCTTCGATAGAGAAGGATAGTACCCTCTAACCTCTATTTTGAATGAAGATGCAGGACAAAGTCAAAGGTACCCACTTTTCCGAAACAATCCATTGTCTACTCAATTTCAATGTTCGTTTTTATTTTAAGGCATTTTATTGAAGAAAAGCCCAATGATTATTTTACAACAGAAAGATTAAACCAGATCAATATCAAAGCTAAGGTGACTAGTAATCAATCGCAACCATAATCGGCATAACCCGCCCAATTATCCAATCCTAATTAAAACAATCGACCAACCTAACCAAAGGAAAAAGTAAGAATTTCTAAAAATTTAAATAGAATTTACATAATAAGTGAATGGCCCGAATTTATTTCAAGATCATGTCATTTGGTTCGTCATTCGGAAAGGTTGCCCACCTCTGATAGTCCGAAATAAAAATATACGTAACGATAACAGCTTTACGAAACAGTGGTATATATCATTCTTTTATACATTCTTAAAAATGTTGTATAACCCTCATACACAAGCACGCAAATGCACGCTTTAATCATTTCTGGATAATCACACACGCACACATTCACGCATGCACAGATAGGGACAGAAAACGAAACAGAATCATGCAGTAAAGTTAGAAAGACATGGAAAAGGGACGATAGGGGTACTTACAGTAACGAGGGTGAAAAATAGCCAGAAAATATTTGGTAGTAACGAGATTGGAAGAAGAAGAGAGAGAGAGAGATAGACAGATAGACAGAGAGAGAGAGAGAGAGAGAGAGAGAGAGAGAGAGAGAGAGAACGTAATGTAAGATATTCTAGTAAGTAATTTTGGAAATAAAATAGACCTCGGCTATGGTGACATGAAAACTATAAGTAACGAACTTATAAAAAGGTTTGGTTATAACGTACACGTTTATAGCGAATGTTCATATAAAACGGTTTCCGTAATTTGTACTCTTCTAAATAAGGGGCCACCTTCTGTTAACGATGGACCTGTAACGTTTTTATTTTGGGTTTCTTTTTGTTTCTAAAATAAAAATATCCATCAAAATTGAAATTATGGTAGCCCCTGAAAAAGACTGACGCAATTTGGAATAACAAAAATATTCATTTTGCGTCCTTTTGTTTTATGAACAACAAACATTTCTTAACAATAATTACAAAACGTGCTGTTTTTCCATTAATTTCAAAATTTGTTTAAAAACAAAAACGTGGATCCTCATATGGAAATGAGATAAATATTTACGTAGACGTCGTGCGCTAAAGAGCCAAGCACGAGTACGTAGAGGAAAAGACGATAAACGCAGCCGATAGATCGCAATTCCATGGAAAGTGGGTAAATCCTCCGGAGATCGTATCAAGAAATTGATCACTGGAACTTGATCCGTCTTCATTACATTCACTAACCAGCTCTTACTTAGAACAGACGCGATTGCGAACGCTATTGCATCACAAGTTAATTATTTAAAAGACCTAGCACTAAATCCAATTAAACATTCAAGACGTTTAGCTCGAACAGTACAGTCGATTTTTTTTGAAAAATATTTCGAATTTTGAAAAAACTTTAATTACGAGTTTATCTTCTTGGCTTGTCAACAAGTTAGTGTTTGATTATTAAAACATAAACGATTATTGTTACTAATACTTCGTGCTTTGAAAACAACTTAAATATTCAAAATGTCTTTCCTGAAGAGCATCTGGAAGAAAGACTCCAAACATAAGAGTAAGTAATTTATTTTTTATTTTTAAAAGGGTAGGAAATTTTTGGAACCGGTAATAAGTGTTAAAGTAGAGAAATAGGAAGCGACAATAATTGAAAAATACTGAAAAAAGTTTTTTATTATTTTTAAAAGTTGGGGAAATTAAAAAAAATAATTAGGGGTAAGGAAATAAAATAAAAAATATTTCCAAAACAAAAAATAATACAAAATTTATTTTCTTACCATAACTTTTGCAATTATTTAATATAAACTTGTATCTAACCGCAAATTACATAATCCCAAACCATAATCTTTCATGCACAATCTGTTTGCAAATTTTAAGGTCATAAACTAATAAATTATACTATAAACCAAGACTGGCAATTCCTAGAACCTAAAACATGTTATAAAACTATAGATTATAAAAGGTATTTAAAAAAAACGCATACAAAGACAATTCCAGTTTTAATTATTATAAATAGCCCCCCGCCCACTTATTAGGATTTAATTTTAAAAAATTCCCAATAATCAAGGTTACCTTGAGCAACACTGGGTTAATAAATCATTTTCTAAAATTAATTAAATATCTGTAAGAGTTATGTTTAAAAATTATATTTGCAGAAACTTTTTGTTGGCCCCTCGTAAAATCGAATTTGTTTTTAAATTATTTATTTTTTGTTACGTCTAAACTATTTGGTGAGTTAGATTAAAAAAAAACAGAATAATAATTCCTAAATTTAATTAAAGTGAAGTTTGTGATGTACGAGGGTTGTTACAAAAGTCTTTTACACGAAAGTTCTGATTAAAGATTAAATTAAAATGTAGTATTAAAAAATTATTGTGCTTCAAAAATTTATTTTATCTCTTCCTGATAAATCACTGCAAATAATAAACAGTTTAATATTAAAATAAAACCTACCATATCAAAAAAACTTCAAAGCTTTCTCTAACTTATAGTCTTTTTTTAATTACCTTTTACTTCCTGTGGTTTTTACTTTGCAAATCATAGAAAAAAATCGGTATAAAGGGTTACTTATTCCAATTATTGATAAATAATAATAATAATAATGTAATAATAACTTTTCTTAATTATTTTATTATCGATTGTCACTTGTTTCGCGACTTAAATCTTTGAACTTCTATTTTTGGATAAAAAAAATGTACATAATATTTAATCGGAAGATTTGAGCATCATGTGTTCTGCAATCTAGATTTTTATCGATCCCCTTGAAGGTTCTGCTTTTTTTTCCGGATATGTAACGTAGAATAAATTGTTTATTAAGTAGGTACCATGTTTATTTTAATATGGGAAAGTCCAGGGAGGTGCTAACGTCCACTTTTTTTAACGTTGACTCGCAAAAAAAATTGTTTATAAGCTCAGAAGTTCTAATATTTATAACAACACGAGCTGCCTTTTGTTTTTTATGCAAATACGACTGTCATTTGTTAATATGACGCTTGTCAACTGTTTTGTTTTTTGTTTCTATTATTACTACTACTTATCAATTATTGTTTTATTTATTTTATTATAAACGAGTCATTTCTGTTTTTTTCTGTTATTATAGTTTAATTAATTTAAAATTTGGTAATTAATAGTTTAGGATAATAAAGTCTGCCATTGGGCTCGACCAGAATTTTAAATTTGAGGTAGGGAGTCCGATCCTGTGCAATTTAAGATTTATTCTTCTCTAAGCCATTTTTTTTAAATCAGAATTTGATAAATTGGGCATCCGACGATTATTGCAAACTGTTGGGGATGCTGAAGGATTTTGAAATAAATATATTTTGTTTACTGACGCGGAAACCTGTTGATATAAGTCGTCAGTTCTTATTAAAATAATGAATGCAAATTTTCTCAATATATACACATACCATCAGAAATTTCCGCAAGCATTAAACACGTACGGAATATTTGTATGATACATGTAATTAAATTTTTTTGTAAACCCAAATTATAAGTTACTACTGCAACTGCTTGGTGCTGCAAGCCGGCAACCTCGTCGGACATTGCATCATGCACTTCGACCTAACTCGCAAAATCATAATCAAATTTGCAATTAACAATTTCGATATCAAAATAGACGCGTGTGCAATAATTTCATAAACGTTGATCTTCTATCGCCAAAACTTCCTTGAAACTAAAAGGTCACCGAATTTATGATTAAATTATTTCTAGATATTTGTTGTGGTTTTTTTTTGGTCTGGCTGTGGTCTCTTATCATAGCAATTAAAAAAATGAATATGACGTCTTGATACTTTGATATTCTAGTTGCGCATTTGTCTAGAAATGACTAATTCGAAATTAGTTAAGGTTATCTTGACTTTCTAAAGATTTTCTAGTTTAGTTTCAGGATCTCATTGCAAGTTTTTCGTTGTCCTTTGAATTTCTTAATAATTTTAACTTTCGCAGTTCTAAGAATGAAATTTTTATTTTGTGAAGGCGGTGATGTAAAAACAACTTCTTCCATGTTTATATTATTTTCCAATAACGTCATACGGTGCATAAAGTTGTGAAAGTGAATTATAACTAGAATTTTGCCCCCAATTCACGTTATTTACTGTAATTAGTAATCTCTATTGAAAAATTATATTTTTAATCGTTGCATTTCACTTTTACTTATGGTACCTGTCTAATTATTTTATGAAATACGAGCTGAATGATTAGATAATTGTTAACGGTAACAAAATGGAACCAAGCACCGGGAATTATTACAAAATTAATAGAAAACTGTTATTTTGTTTTGGTACCTCAATTAATTATTATCAACCAAGCAAAACATTTCTTTGAGTATTTTAAATTTAAAGAAAAAAAAAATAACAAAGAGATGAAGGATTTGTAGCCTGCTCTGGCATTGAAATTACTCAGGTGTGGAATTTCTGATAAGTAATCGTGATTACCTTCAAGCGCGCGCATTGTTGCAGTTGTTTTGTTCTTCTTTATTTTTGCAATAGCTTTGCATAAAAAAGTATAAAATTATTTATTTTGATATCAGTGACGGACCACCGGCTATTTATTAGGAAAAAATTGCAAACCATGTAATAAAACAGGTTGGGCATATTTTATCGATTGTTTAATTAAAACTATAACCTCCTGGGGTGTATTTAATAAACAGCAATAAGAACTAATAAAAAAAGTGGAGGTGTGCACTTGAATGCGTATCGAGAAACACCAGACTATACGGGTTCGATACGTACAGAAGAGAGACAGGCATCTAATTTACTAACGCAGCGGAAGTTCACGATTTTCTCATCAACCGTACATTTTAGCTATATGACTACCTTATACTATGTGATAGACAATTCAATTTTGCATTCAATTATATAATAATATACAGGGTGTTTCATTTAAAATAACAAAGTTGCGCATTGTACTGTGAAAAGCAAACACCCTGTATACGTGATATAAATTTAGGAGAATGCAGAGCTATATACTGAATAAGTTTTGTATTTAAACTTTTTTCATATTTTGATTAATATAGGAGCTATAGGAGCATCCATTTCTGATTTTCAAAACTTCGTAGAGGGCGCCACAGTGAAATTCTAGGATTAATAAAAAAAAATGAAAATGTACCTAACACAAAGCTGCATAAGTGTAGAAAATTTAAACAAAAACGCGTGGCCAGATTTTTTGTAATAATTTTTCAAACATTTCAAAATTTTTAGAAGAGCGCCGTTGCGACCGTTTTTGAATTTTTTGAAAAGCTTATTTTGTCGATGAATTTTCGATATACCTCTTCATTTCAAATTTTATCAAAATCGCTTCACTAGTTTTTGCGTTAGAGGGATCACACACATCATTTTTTCTAAAAATTCTGTAAACATGCGGAAATACATTTCTGTGTATAATTTATTTTAAAAATTAGACAGTTTTGACTCTCATTAACACATTATTATATCAAACATTACGTAAGAATTTAGAATTTTAGCTTAAAAAGCAGTTCTAACTCGTAATCTCTGGTTACTTAACATTATTGTCCAAAAAATTTTTACGGCCACAATTTAAAATTCGTTATTTAACAATTAAAGCATTTTGAAAAAATTAACAACAAAAATCATAACAAGAAAATTCAATGTCAAAATATTAATAAAAAGTTGTAGATTTGTATAAATTTAGAAACAAAAAGTACAATAAACTTGAACCTTTCATAATCTCTGTATGCAATTTTGATAACCCCTAGTGCCTGTTGGCGACTATATTTACTACACTTCATTTGTAATCTATCAATAAACGATATTATAATGAGACTACAGACTATGTTAGCCTTTTACAGATTAGTTCAAAATTTAGTCCCTAATTCTTTTGTTTAGATCTAAATTTGTTAATAAAAATTCATTTCGCACTCGCGGAAGTTCCTTGATTTAAATAATTAAGAAATCTTTTGTTAGATATTATAATTCAAGGTACCCTATTTCCCCTCCCCTAAAACGTGAACAGAAAAATGTTTGTTTAATAAAAATTAATCACGTTTGTTTTTGTTTAAATAAAAGAAATCAAAAAACAAGTTGTTGGTTTAGGGCAAAGGACTTTTGACTTTTGAAAATTGTTGTTTGAAACAGAAATAAAGTTGTTTTTTTTTAAATAAAGTTTCATAATCTCTTCTTCGAAGTGTTGAACTGGACAGCAAGGAGGTACCGGTCTTGCGTCACGCGCCAAGCTCTTGCTGGTACCAAAAGAGATAATTTCGCTTTGACCTAGAGCTACTTTCTTGCGAATAACGTGCAATTTTCTTTGACTATTAAATCATGGATGGTTGATGCAATCCGGTTTGCTTCTGTCTGCGAATGCTGATTTTTTTAAGATTTCACGAATAAGAAATGGAATGATTGTTACATCCGCTTTTTACATAATTCTCCTTTAAGAGATCTTTCAAAATTTAAATGAAACCACAGCCAACTTAATTTAATGATAAATAATTATAACAAAATAAATATTTATCTACAATATTATAGGTCTGCTATTGTTTGATAAAGGTTGCTATAGAAATAATTAAATGATCTTTAGTATGTTTCCATGGAGACGAATTTTGTGATGGTACTGCCGGGTACTGGCACATTCATCTGCCTGATGACCTCGGTATCAGATAATAGAAGACCCGTACCTACTTAACGTTGATACTGGGAAATATAAAAAGAAATGGTAAACAAAAATCTTGCTTAACTTTGACACGTAAAACGTAACTTGGGGTTTCCTATTTAAAAATAAATGGGCAAAGGTTGAAGTAAAATCACCAAAATTGTGATTGAGGTGATTATAGTTAATAATTAAAACAAATTTATGTAAATATTACATTTTCAAGGAAAAATTCAAGCACGCGGGGGTTTTTTGTGAAAGTTTCAGAAAAAAATATTATTTGATAATTATTAAAATAAATTGCAGACATTTTGAATCCTCCAGTAGCCCGAAATTAGTTTCACAATGTAGTTATTGGAGACTGCTGCTTGGAGCGTCAGATTAAGGTATTATGTCCAAAATGGGCGTGGGTTCGAATCCTGCGAGGGGCAGATTTTTTTTTAACTTGTGTTAAAATTTAATTAATGGGCGAGTTCATTTAAAGAGAAAACATTAAAATGCTCTAAAATGTAAAATAATTCTGCCCTTTTAGGTCCTATAGGATTGTAATATCTATAGCATGAAAAAATTCATGGGTAGGTAATAAAAGTAAATAATAATAAAATTATAATAAATGTTGAAACATGATTACACGCACTTTTCATAAATGTATAATAATACAAAAAAATTAATAATTATCATGTCCTGTTAGATGACCTAAATTTAAAATAGCAACAAATCGCCAAGTTCGCGTCTTCTTGATTTCTTATAAAATTCCTTTGATCTTGAGGAAGTTAAATTTAAAAAAAAAACTTTGATAACCCGAAAATCTCGGAAGTTCTGTGATATTTGCGCGTGTCTTTCATGGTCAACTGCGTGTTAGTGCAATTGCATCATTTAATAATTCGTCGCATTCGATCGATACCATACAAAAACTTTTAAAGCCTTTTTATCTTAACGAGTTATTTATAGAAGTTTTATTTCAAAAACGCGCCTTTTTTCGTCTGATAACTTGAAGAAGTAACTACGCATTTGAATTTTTCAATCCAAGTACATCATCGGGTCACAAAGGACGGCGTCCTTAAATTTCTATGCACGCGAGTTATATTTTATCACTTATTTTATTGATAACACGGTCTGGTGAGATTTCCGAAAGCGACTGTTTCATGAATGGATTATGAAATTCACTACGACTTACTACTACGTTTTATTGGCAAAGTCCACGTGTGGAGGTGACGCAATGAGACGAAGATTTTGACGCAGTTTTGCTTGGGGACGTACTGCATTTTTATAATCTCGTGTAAGGCTCGTAACTTTCAACCGAACAACATTAACCAAAGTCAAAAGGTAGTTGAAACCTTGTACTTCAAAACAAACTTGTTTAAAAATTTAAATTGCAAAGTTGTGGGAAGGATTCCCAATCTATGACTTGGAACAAAACTGAACCGAATAATAAATCAAAAAATTTCAAAAAATTTTAATTAAACAGTTTTTATTTTCTTTATTACGACTTTTATAACAACGGAAGATTTTATTCACGTAAAGGTCGTGACTTTCTAGGGCATTCGTTTAATTGGAACGTCTAAAGTAAAGTCAAAGGAAACAATTCTATTTTAATCAAAGAGTCAAGCACACTGCAGCGTATTGTCCTCAGGACAAATATTAGAAGTCTTTGTTCAAGTGGTAATGTGAAATCAATTCGTGACTGAAGTATTCGTGAACACTCCTAACATTTATTAAAACTAAGTTAAAGATCAAAACATTCGCATTCACATTAAGACAACATAATTTTGAATTCAGAGAAAATCCAAACCAACTTTGTTTTTGCCCCATAATTATAGATACGTTTCCACACTGGAATAAATTATAAAAATAAAAACCAGTGTTTTTTTCCCCTCACATCTTATCAATTATAAAGTTGCAATTCACTGTCTATTAGAAATACATATTATAATATTAAGAAAAGAAGTTCAAAGTGCATCTAGTCACAAGAGCTCACGGAAATTTAATTTGAAAGGGAAGGGAGGTAGGTCTTGTCCTTGCTCAGTTGTTCCAAGTGTAATAAATTGCATGATGAACATACAAAGAAAATTTATTTTTACACACTTACTAATAATGTTTGCGACATGAGCGAAGGCGAGTTCATAAATCATCCAAGTGACTGAAAAAGTTTGTTGTAATTTTGCGTGGTCATAACTTATAAAATAAGGAACTAAAAGAAATAAAGAATTAACCCTCCTTGCGATTAAGGGATTTAAAACTTTTCTGCCTGGGAAATCCCCTAATAAGAGGGCTCCTAAAATCTAAACCCTATTATGAATGAACATTATTTAAAGTTGGTTACTAAGAATATTTTTTATTTTCAGAATTATCCGAAGAACTGGCTTTACAAAACGCAAAAGAAGCAGAAGCTAAGCAACCCGATACTCCTGAAAGCGATAAAGACGTTATGACGTTCAAACTTAAATATTTAGGTAAGGTTTTTTTTTATTTCTAACTACCTAATAGGATGAGATGATCATCCCCTCCCTTTTTTTTAAATTACAAAAAGTTTTAATAACTGAATTTTTGATCCATATTTTTATCATTACGTTTGTTTTCAGGCAGCACAGTTGTGGAAAAAGTTGTTGGTGAAAATATCAACCCCGAAGCTGTGAAAAATGTCATAAAAGTAGCCAAAGCTTCTGGAAAAAAATTACCACGAGTAAATGTTGCTATTTCACTGAAAGGCATCAATGTTACAGACAACAAAGGAAACGACATGTTTGAAGTTTCCATCTACAGGTAAATATTTAAAAACATTGTTAACTATAAACAGTTTTTTATTGTAATAATCATGTCAGTGTTAAGGGTTAACATATAAAACATTGCGTCTGGTCAAGGTTCATTTTACAATTTGCTTAATCACGGTACAAATTCAAAAGTTCATTTCTTGAGTTTTCATAAATTTTTTCCTTACAGAATATCGAATTGTTCGACCGATAAACAACACAGACAAGTATTCTCCTTCATCTCCATCGATCCAAATGAAACCATGGAATGCCATGCCTTTTGGTGTTCCAAACGTAAAATGGCTGAAATGGTTGCTCTTACAGTAGCCCATGCTTTCAGCACTGCTTATGAATCATGGAGACCTAACGCCACTGATTTTGAGAAGAATGGAGGACTTGTACAATCCGAAAATATGAAAAACACTCTTAATACCATGAAGAATAGTTTGATGGAAAATGACGTGATGGATAAGAATGAAAACGAAGAAATAATTGAAGAGAAATTAATCGATTTTGATGATGATCCTATCACGGAAGTTGGAATTAATATTAGTTACAGTATCAGCCCTTCATTTGATGCTAAGAATCAATGGGTAGGTATCTTTAAAATTTTTGTCTCTATTCAGTAGAAGACATTTTCAAATTTCTTGCAAACTCTTATCAATTTTTTCTATTCTAGGTGTGTTTCGAAGATGATTTCGTAAACTCTTTCCATAATGATTTCCAAAGTGAGCTCCAAAACGACTTCCAGACTGATTTCCCAAACGACTTTCAATGTGATTTCAAAAATAACTTCCATAACGACCATGTTCAAAATAATTTTCAGCTTGATTCACAACGGTGGAATAACGCAAATAAAATCGATTTACTTTTCTCGTAACTGTTTTGCTCATCATCAGCCCTTCACGTTTTCAAGAACAATAAGCCAGCTATAACGATTTTCTTTTGTAATATTTTCCTAATAAATAATCAAACATGGGCGTCGATTTTAAATTTAAAAGGGCTTGTGGAAAGATTTAGAAAGTGTTTATTTATTGCCATTTGTAGTTAAATTATAGTTAATGCAAATTTATAGGAAAATTGCATATTGTAAATATAATGTAGGGAAATTTGATAAGCTAAGGGGGAGGGGGGTGTTATATTATCCCCTATCGACGCCTATGATGATATTTTTAATATTCAATTGTCGGCCATATTAGGTTAGACAATTAATAGATTGCATTTTTTCATTACATTTGTAGAATTAGTTGTTTAAAAAAATTATTCTCTTGTGGAGGATAATCGTTTTTGTTATTTAACCTTATTATATATTTTTTTATTTTTAAGCGATATCAATATTCCTTTGTAGAATTAATCGATATTTTATTATGTTATTTTTCTTATTATTATTTTAATAAATAATTTTAATAAAAATATGATTGCTTTGTTTTTAAAAAATCAAATGGTCTTTGACTTTTTTTCGAAACTTTCCTCACCTCGACTTTTTCGCCCCCCTTCTGATTTCGTTAGCAAATTCGCAGAATGTAATATGAAGGCTAAACACTTAGAAAATGTATCCCAAAATCCCTCATCCCTTCCCATCTCGTCAGAAAAAAATTGGGGGAAGTTTGGCCGATAATTTCCAAGTCTATGGCCTCCCAATACCATTCTGTGAAAATCCTAACGAAATCTGAAGGCGTGAAAAAAATGTCCGAAAAAAGAAGGAAGAGTAGCTCCCTCTATTTTTGGTCATTTTTCTCACCCCTTCCGATTTCCTTAGGAAATTTCCAGAATGTAATATGAAGGTTCTACACTTGGAAATTATGTGCGAAGCTTTTCGAACCCCTGGAAAAAACTGTATTGTTTTCTGTATTGATAAATACTTAGCACCATTAATTGGGAAAAAAATTCAGTTACCGCAATCAACTTCAAGGAGAGGTAGGTACCAGAATTTTGTATACCAAGATCTCGAATCCATCTAACATTCCAAGTTTTCGAACATTATTATAAAGAAATATTTAGAAAGTGTAGCTTTCCGTTCCTTAATGCGTGAAAAAATAAATTCCTTTCCTTTAGTCAGGTTTAATAAATATTCCGGTTTATAGCGTGTTCTGTTAACTTTATAGCCCGTTTAGGAATATTACATTGTGTTTCAGATTATGCGGTAAGAATTAATAATTTGGAAGGGGAATGAAGTTCTTGGAGAAAATGATTATTTAAACCGCAGTTTCCTTATGAGTTTGTTGTGAAGGTTTATGGATTATGTTTAAGAGAAGCGTAATTACAATTTATGTTTATTATTTATGAAACTTTGTTCAGTTAGATGAAGGCTAAAGGAAACAAGAATAGATATAGTTTTAAATGTATAGATGTAGTTAGAAATTATGGAAAAAACTTTAACTATATAGTAGGGGGGACAAAAGGTACTAATATTAAATCAAATTTTGTTCTATTATTTTATTTTATATTATTATTTACTTATGTGTAAATAAAAAAAAATATTACAGTATATTTGGTTGCCTAATTCCGGTATCATTTTCAAATGAACACCCTGTATAAAAAAAATTACATCAATTTCTTGTGGGACGTGAGGTAAGTACTGTAACTGCACTTGACCTGCCCCAACAAAGTAATTATACCAGCCTGATTACATCCAAAATAGTTTCATGTAAGCATTACGTATATCAATTAAATAATTAGGGGTGAGGTGTGTTAAAACTGTCAATTCCTGAAAGTTGCCAACTTTTCTTGTAACTGCCGTACCAAAGTAAATTTACAATCCAGAAGGGACTGATTCCACGACACGGCACCAATCGGTAAGAAGCGTTTATGGCTCCTGTAGGGAGCGACGTCCTTGCAAGTTTGCAACTCCAGAGTGAATGTCCTCTCCCGTTTAGACACTTCTCCTGAAAGCCGTATACTCAAAGTTCGTGTGTTTATCGATTCTAAAACCCATAATCATCAATTAAGACGAGCTTAAAAGTTTTCTTTACGGGAAGAAGCTAATCGTATTAGCGATTGTTTTAGAACATCTTAGTAAGGGTGTTTTTCACAAAAGTACAACTTTTCCGTTTAGGTTTCTTTTTATTTGCTACATTTGCGCCAAGCATGCGTCGGTCGCAATATCATTACTACTTTTATTAATCCCAGGAGGAAGTATTTAAAGAAGCACTAAAAGTAACCCCCCAGTAACAGGCACATTAATGTACATACCTACTAAAGTACAATATCGTAAAGGAAAGTTGGGATTACACAAGCTATATGAGTCCAAACAGGGGTAGAAACAATGAAAACTAAACTGAACGAGAACTAGAAATAAAAATACTAATAAGAACTTTACTACCGAATGGGGAGAGGAAAGTTAGTTAATATTTCTCAAATTGGATTGACACAGGTTCCATTGGAACCTCCAGGATCTCCCTCGGAGATCAACTCGCAAAACTAGACTTCATGTTTGAGATCCATTAACGACAAACAAGAAAATACCGAGACAACAAGTACTGAAAGAGAAGAATTCTACGAGGAAATTTAATGTCATGTTGCAACAATGTCGGAAAAGTATACAGTGGACTGAATTCGTTTTCCCTGAATTTCAACACGATCGGCAATTCGAAGGAGTGTTTGTCTCGGCCGTCGCCTCGACCAAGGAATTTTTACAGTCGTCGGAGAATGTTATGTTTTTCCTATTATAGACACACAATGTGCAACTCGTCATCAACAGAATAATTTGCTTAAAGCAAGTTGTCAGAAAGTAATCCTCCAAATCTTTTTCTTCTTAGGGTGGTGTCTTCTTGTGCGATCATCATCATCATTTCGTAACTCGTTTACTGCTGCTCTAAAGAGGTGACTTGATCAGTTGAACCATTTTCTCAGGACATTCTTCTTCTTCTTCTCCCAAAGCTTCATTTTCCTGTGATTTTACCTTGTTTCCCAGCTTGACATACTACGTTCAGATTTTTGAGTTCCTCCTGAGGATCCTTCGCACCCTCTGCCGGGGGTCGAGAAGGGATCCCTTTGCCTTCTCCATCGCTGTACCACTGTATTCCAATCTTCTTGATTTCTGCTCGTTTTGAGACTCTCAGTGCTAGTTTTGGTCCGCCCCGGATAGTCCATTTCTCCGGTACTCGCCATATCTAGCGAGCCTTCCCCTATCCGCCACCTGGGGAGGCGCCCGATGGAGGACTAGCAACCCCACACGGGACTTCTCCAAAAAGTCTCTTTTTATGATAGGCCAATTCTTCATGTCGAAAGCAGAAGAATAAAGAAAAATTATGACAAATACAAGATGCTGCTTGATGATGCTTAAAAAATTAATTACAGCCTCCATTTCCACTCGAAGAAATTTCTGATTTTGGTTCTTGTAGTGCTACCTAGTTATTTGTTAACAGCATACATTTTTTATCTGGGGGGCCCAAACTTCATATTCATTTAGTTTCTATGAAGATCCGATTCTGTTCTTAAACACTTTTCTTGATTTCAAAATCTTTAATTGTTCTTTTGTTTACTTTAGCCTCCTGAAATATTTTTATAACCAAATTAATGCCACTGTGCATGCAGTAGCGTTATGGATGAGAATCCATCTAGCGATAGGGCGACCCAAGTTCGATTCCTCGTTGGAGCCAGTGGCGAAGTTAGGGGGGGGCTTAGCCCCCCTAAATTTCAAATTAGCCCCCCTAAAATTTTTGGCGCTATCATTTGTACACGTCACCAAACATTTTTCAACCTAACAAAAGTTTAAAATAAATAATTGTAAGTACAAAACCGTAAAACTCAAACTTGCCACCTGACGTCCATGGTGTTCATCAACCATCCTAGCAGAGGCCGAACGAACGAACGATGCCGAACAATGAACGCGTGATGTGCAAAAACACTGTCCACTGTGTCCATTACACCGGAGATCGACTGAAATCGCGCGCCTATAGTGAAAGTCTAGGTGAGTTTGCAGTGTAGCGTCTTATGCAAGCCGACGATGCTATATTTCTGTAGAAAACTGTTTTGAAATAAATATTTACCAGCAGTCGTAAGCTAACCCTGCCATTGTTGTCTAACAAGATTATCCTTGTAAACGTACAAATCTAGAACTTTTAAGTCAAATACAACTTTTGAGAACTTCTGAGCTAAATTAGGGTGGCTGCCAGAAAGCTGAAAGCTCCCATAAGAATAACATTTCCCTATACCTTGCACACTGCAAACTCACCTTGACTTTCACTATAGTAAGGAATTATTCATTTTTTTAAACAATAAGTATTCGTTTGTTTAGAATTAGTTTCATTAAAATTTTGAAGATTAAATTCTGTTTTTTAATCCTAAAATTTTATATTCCCAAGGTCCTGGACAGGGGCGGCTCAAGGGCTGGGCGACCGCCCAGGGCGCCAGCCCTGGGGGGCGCCAAACTTGAGTCAAAAATTATTTTGCTTTTTAAAAAGTACTTTTTAAATTTAATGCAACAATAATTAGTTTACATATTCGTGATAATGGTAATGGAGAATTTCTGAATAATATTAAAACATACTACCTAGTTGTAATAATTCGAAAAACCAAAATGAACGTTTTTGTCTAGCTTTGAGACAGCTTGTGTTAACCTCCCCCGTGCCCCATTCCTTTAATATTATGAGCTTGACCAAGTACATGTACAGACCACAACACAATT
The DNA here is from genome assembly GCA_963082805.1 of Hemicrepidius hirtus. Lineage (NCBI taxonomy): Eukaryota > Metazoa > Arthropoda > Insecta > Coleoptera > Elateridae > Hemicrepidius > Hemicrepidius hirtus. The sequence continues at coordinate 5,947,681 of OY720161.1, read as the reverse complement.
TTTATCGGAAAAGAAAGGTACAAATAGCTGCTGGAGTCGAAAAACAAGCGGCTGCTTTTAAACGGTTCATTACAAGTGATCCTGGTTCCGTTCCTAGTACTAGTAATAAATTAATAATAATAAGTCATGTGATACGTTAAAAAATAGTACTCCTTATTTTTTGAAATAATGAAATTTATTTTGGAAATAATGAAATGTTTTTTTCTCGATTATTGTTTTTCAACCGCAAAATTTGCAATTTCATATCTAAAAAGTTTAACATTTTGAATTTTTTTATTTGCCATTCAAATTCTCAGATGATCGTACAACACGTTAAAAATTGGCCACGCCCACTTTTGAAAAAAAAATCGCTTATCGTGAATGAAGGGTCATATAAATAATCCAAGACAGCGTAATTTATAAGGGCAATTAAAGTTCGAAGAACAATACACGCAAAACAAAAGTTAATTATAATATTACTAATTAAAAAAAAATACAACAAATATGTACGTGCTCGTATTTATTTGAAGGCGTACTTGATTAAAGAAAATATTTTTTTAAACAGTAATTGCCATTTTTGAAATTTAAAATTTTCCTCAATTTCCTTAATTTTTGATTTTCTTATAAAATATAGGTACCAATAAGAATTTTTAAACCAAAGCATGTTAATATTTTCATCCCTTAAAATATAATAATTCGTGAAAACTGTTTCATTCAAAAAAGAAAATTTGCATAAAATCAAGAAAATACAATCATTACTACGCATATTTAGCCCCCATTCAAGAATGGCTGCGATATTGTTATCAATGGACACAAAAATAACATTTAGCAAGGGTTATCCATGCGCAAAACGAGGAATCCTGCACGAATGCCTGCATTTCCCAGACAGTAGCGCCGAAACGGAAAATTGCGATACCAACAACCGGGACAAGAAGAGAAAGTAACAAGAGTCGATATTTGGCGAGCAGCTGTCGCCTTCTACTGGAATCAAGCCCCGAATTACGTTCGTGTCGGCAAACCCTCACTTTCACGTTCTCAAGCGCACCATTCTCCAGTCACTTAGATATTCTATGGCAGAAGCCTCATTTCCACCAACACTCAAGACTGGAATCCCCAAGCGCCCCTATTTTCCCAGGATTTATTCGCGAACGTACGTCTGGGATTAACCGGGATGTTAATAAGGGGAGGGGATTCGCGAACCACTATCACTGCTTTTCATATCAACTAAAACCTCATGCGGTGTGTGTGTAGTGTTAAGCATATTGCATAATTGTAATGCGCGCTTATTGATAAACTTTCGGGGGTTGTTGCTAGTGATGAGATAGGATGTGTTAAAGGAGCTACGCTAAGCCAAATCTGGACAGGTAGGGGTGCTTTCCAGCTTGTCCTCCTGATATATTTTGCGGAAATTGCGGGTGCTGCACTTTAAAAAATTGCTCGTTATTTCCCCAAGACATTTATTTATTTCGGTTATTGATTACCCTTGACCTAAACTTATCATATCTCTGGGTCATTAAGTGATTAGGAGATGTTTTTGCAATGTTACCAGAAGGAGAAATTTACATACAGTTGCTTAATTATTTAGAAGTTACGGGTAAAAGGTTGTGCTTTTTATGTTTCTCGATCATTTCTGGTAATGTTAAAAAATGGGTGAGTAATTAATTTGAAAATATTTTTGATGGGTTAAAAAAATGGACATGTGAATAATAAACAAATTCTTAAAAGGATTGGAGAAATTAGATTTGCTCATAAAAGTAAAAAGAAATCGATCCTAAGTGGTAAAACCCGATCCAATATACACTTAATGAGGGTTACACTCCACAAATAATTTTTTTATAGCTTTTAGAAATATTTCTCTTACCCCGTAACACTTTTCCTAATCCGTTTTTAATAATACATCGTTTTTTGGTTTTTCTTCAAATAAATCGACCCTAAATGATAAACGATGATCCAACCCCTTTAATGACAGGTTTTCCTGATCCAAATAAATATTTTCTATGCATTATTTAATGTATTTGAACAAACACTTTTTTCCAGTTCCAGCGTATTACTTTTTTAGCATTTTATGATGATTTAAATTTAAAATTTAAAGATAAATAATTAAGAAAACCGATTAGACTCGATAATCCTCGACCCAAACCGGTAGAAACCGATTCAAGCTGCTTAAGAAACGTTCTTCATATTTTAATCTCGAAATTAATCTTAAAAGTGAACTTTGCGCTTTAAATTAAAATCATGTTTTAATTTTGATTGTTAAAATTTAGTAAATAATTTAAACTAACCCAGAAAAAGGAATTTTTCCATAAATATTTTAAATTTGCTCCAAACATTACCTACTGAACAATTTTGGTAAATTTCCCTCATCGTCACCGCAAAAAAAGGAAATATGTAATCTAATCATATTCGGAATGATTACCCTGGTTTTTTGAACCTCAACATAAAACAAATACAGAGTTTAAAAACTGTTTTAATAAAGTTTTCCCCTAATTAAAGAATATAAGGAGCAAGACACAAGGCCATATGGAGGTTAAAAAATAATTTAAAGGTTGTACGCCTTGAATTTCTTGATAAAAAGGCGAAGGTAAGACAACAAATATTTTTGGAAACATATGTGAGAGGATCACCAGGTTTTGACTTCAAATTGCCGTACAATCTTCAGGAGGAGCCAATGGATTTGTGCATAGGGCACGATTTGTTTGTGTTCCTCTATTAGGTAGGGGAAGGGGTAGATTATTAACCCATTTTCTAAATCTAGCGACATTTCTTTTGGTGATTATTTTCCTTTTAAGAGATTTTCTAAAGCTTTTCCCATTTTTATGGTTTTTCCCCTAATTTTTCATCCTGCCTATAATCAGAGCCGATTAGAATCCGAAAAGTTACGATCTTTCTCGATTAATTACGACCCAAACCGATTAGTGCCGAGTTAAAAATGTTGAAAACGGCGGCAGTTTTAGAAAACTTCCATGAACCTCATAATAAAACCAAGACTTGCATGGGGACAACGGACAAGGTTAAAACAAGACGAATCAAGCAAAACCAGTATGTGGCATTCAAGCAAGGAGCTGACCTACCTCAACCTGACAATGACCACTAGTTCGCGTGCCTTTCTTTTAGATTTTAGATTGTAGAAAATTATTAATGCAATTATACGCTAGATTCTTGTTTTACTAGTTGTGATACGGTACGGATTTGCGTTTTTCGCGATAAAATGGAAAAAAAGGGGAAATCGAATAATGAAAGTACTTTATTACCGTTATTTGTTATAATTTACATTTTAATTCTAGGTACGGTTAACATTCAGTTCTTTGAAAGTCACTGTTTAACATTTAGTGAAAGTCTTATACATTGTACAATAGGTCGCTTCGAGGACATTCGGTCTTTGGTGCATTTGTACCATTTTTTTAAGTACACGTCATTCTATGTCGAAATTGGTTAATAGCTATTGACGAAATAGAATTCTATGCGTGAAGAAAAAGCATAAGTCTTTCAGCTTGTTAATGTTCAACAACTTGGTGGATGTAATGATGTAAAAATCCATTTCCATTAGTAATTCTGATCTTAAATCAATTAGCGTGTTTAGCCATTACAGTAAATCTTTAGAAGTAGGTGAAGTAGAACTCGTTGATTGAAAGTCTTGTTAATGTTCTGACTTCAACGACCCACCTAATAAGGAATTTTGAAAGGCATAGATTATTTTCTAGTTTCAAAGTTTTCCAAAAAGAAACATCTACATTTTTAAATTATTTTTCTCTTCCTTTTCAGTGAAGTGAAATTGTCTGAATTTTTATATAATTCCTTATTTTTTTTTTGTTTTTTTCACGTATACTCAACTTTGATTTATTTTACAGTCTACGATTCCATCTACCCCCCCCTCCTTTTTTCCTATTTCTTCAGGACTCTACTCCTTTGGTTTTTTACTCTACACTGTATTACCCTTTTTTTCATGACCATCGTCACCTCCTCATAATTTTCTTCATATGCGCCTTCTTTATTTGTTCACAGTGTGACTAGACACTTCGCCCTGGACGTTCTGTCCACATATAGTCCAGGAGCTAGCGGTATATTTTAAGACTAATTTCTATCAAGCTGAAATTTTTTTTATGAGCTGGTATGGTTATGTCTGCCAAATGTAGGTGGTCGGCAAAATAGGACCGCGGGACATAGAGCGCTAAGAAAAAAAATTGGCCAACTAACCAACCCAGGACGTCAGAGAGTGCTTCTGTCCCGCTCAAATTGTCAGACAAGGTGATTTTTGTGTTTGTTAAATTAGTATATAGTTATTAAAAAAAATCAGGTTGATGGTAATAAGTCAAATGTCTTAAAAACAATACGAACCCCAAACGGCAGACACTGATTCAGTTCCGACTCTTATATCGGACAGTTAATTTTTTGTTGTCGGAATGTCTTAAATAACGAGCAAAATAGGAATTAGCTTGATTGAAGTTTGTAAATTTCATCAAAAAATAATTAAAAACAAAAAAATTCTGGGCGCTTTATGTCCCGCGGTCCTATTTTGCCGACCACCTACATTTGGCAGACATAACCATACCAGCTCATAAAAACAATTTCAGCTTGATAGAAATTAGTCTTAAAATATACCGCTAGCTCCTGGACTACAAGGCCCAAAACTACAGAGTAGCACAACGCTGAAGACGGCTACATCGTCTATGGGCGTTGTATCTCTCTCTGCATTTTTGGCCGTTGGTGTGGTCGTTGGGCGAACTCTCTTATACCCCTCTTGTTAACTAACGACAGTCGTTGGCTAGTCTCTTATACCTCGCAGAATAACTTTAGAGCGAAAAATCGTTTAATCACTGGAAATCGTTAATGAACGAGTCGCTAACGCTTACAGAATAGCACCCCTAAACCCTTTCACAGAACTAGTACTAACCTATCTCCGCCCCCTCTTCATTAACTTCTTCTTCTTCTTCTCTTTCTGTAATCCTTATACACTTAGGGTGTCGGATTATTGTTTTCTTTAGCCTAACTTTTCGTCTTCTCTGGTCCATTGCCAGCAATTTAGTTTCTATCCTCACCTTTCCTCTTCGCTTCTCTAATTCCTCTCTATTCTTTGTTGCTAGTTTTTTTTCTGGGTCCTCATATTCTTCTTTTCTTGATCCAACCTGTTTCCATTATCCTCTTTACTAGTTTACTTTGATGTATTCGTAGTATATGACCATACCACCGCAATTGCTTCTTCTCAATCTATCTGTGATTGCTTCTTGCTGGACTTTTGTCTCTTATATGTTTGCTCTGTTTTACTTAATTTCATCCTACACCTTTGCCCTTTTTTTAGACTATATAGAACCCCCTTTCTTTTACTTATCCGTCTTCTACTCGCCATCTTCTTCTTATGTATTTTTATGTTCGGTTTAATTCGCTTTACGCTTTACCCATTTCTTTTTTAATATGTCCTAGCTTACTGCTTTTTATTTTTTTAAACTACCATTTCTGTCTTAGGAATTACTCTTTGTAATCTTCTTCCTGTCTTTTATCGCTTCGTAAATTAGCGCAAGTAACAAGACGATTAGGTACACGTCAGAATATAATATTGATTGTATTCGTTAATGATTCACATATACGCAGGTGTTAATGAGTCGCGTTTAAACATAAATTGTCACTTATCAACTAGAAATAATGCATCGAATAATTATTAATGCAACTAGCTACCTTGAATTATTTTAAGCACGTTTATCAATTACATTACACTTGGATGAGTAATATTGTTGAAACTATAAAAAAAATTAAACACCAGATATGGTTTCTGTTTGATTAAAATTAAAGGATCTTTAGTAAATTCCGGTTGGGAACTAGAATACCTACCCAGAAATAATACAAACGCGATAAGTAATTGATATGGGGTTCTCAAATTCCTATTATGAGCTAAAACACCCGGAAATTGTGATAAGGGGTTGTTCTGGTAAAAATAAAGTTATTATAGGATACGAGAGTTGATCACGAAATGGTTAGTTTTTTTTTATATACGAGGGTTGATCTGGAAGTATGGGATTGGATTAATTCGAAGGTTGATTCAAAAATGGAAAAATAAAATTATTTCAGCAATCGACTCAACATTAAAGTCTTATTTTAGTATCTACTAACGAATAATTTTATTTTAATTTATTTTCAGAGTGATAACCTACATTAATAATGAATTTGAGATAAGAATATGTTAACATAACTATGAGAGTTATCTTCTGCGTATAATGAAATATTCAATTTTATTGTCTATGGAACATAAATTTACTTACATTGTTATAGACCAGTCTTCTAGTTCGCAACAATGTAAATAAAATTATAATTTTGCAAAACATTCTCGTAAAATACAAGAAAGTTTGTTTTGATCTCTAAACCTAAAACAAATTTTACAAATTTATAAAACCCTGAATCTTATTTATCTCTCAAGTATTACCGGGAATCATCCATTTTGATGAGCGATAAATTAAACGTTCTGCGAGATTTCTGCGTCAAAATTCTCATGTAAGATGCATGATTTATTTAAATTTCGTATACGAACACATCATATAAGTTGGCTTTTTATTCTAGTAGTCGTTAAAGCCACATGCCCGAGTGTAAACTGTTTATAAAATGGTATTGCATGGAGTTTTGAAAACTAACCACGGACTTCCAAAGTTTACCAAAGTTTTTGGTAAGAAGTTTTAATTCGGTTTAGATTAAGAGTTATGGTTTAAGTTTGAACTACGGAGATGGGAAATATGTCGAATATCAATTCATAACTTTTCCTATTCATTATAGTTGGTTTCATTATAAAAATGTGCAGTGGCGGATTACCCACTAGGCGCATGAGGCGCGTGCCTGGGGCCTCAGCAAAGAGGGGGCCTCAGAATCGTCGTCTCAAAACCAAAATTAAATTTTTATTGTCTATTAATAGACATTATTTCTAAAAAGTTTTGAATTTCTTTTATTTGACATCAAAATTCTCAAATGCTTGTACTTACAACACGTTAAATAGGCCACGCCTACTTTTGCACGTGGCGCATATTTTTACTCATTTCTACCCACATGTCGAATCAGCCCCCCCCCCCCCCCAATACTAATTCCTGACTTACGCCCGTGGTAGGGTCAATAGGGGGCCTCCAGATCAGGTTGCGCCTAGGGCCTCACAAAATCAAGATCCGCCACTGAAAATGTGTATATAGAGATACGAATAATTATTTTAGAGATATTAATTAAGTCCTTTGAGAATTTCGTTAACATGCTTTTATGTTTAATTAACACAGTTTGAGTAAAGGGAAACAGAGGATACCAAACAATATCCATTGAAAGCAGAGGTGGAATTACAATGCCAAGTTTTTTAGACCCTGGTTATTACATTAAGTAAAGCTAAATAAAATTTTATCTTTTATCTTAATTAGTCATGCAGTCTATAAACAGTATTGTGTGTAGTAGCACTGTAATTTATTACCGTTCTTTGTAGTAAACTATTTGTTTTATTAGCTTGCAATCTATTCACGTTCGGTCAGAATTTACACCCTTATTCTGTATAAAAACGACTCGTTAGCTAACGATAATCGTTGGTGACTTTCCTATAGGTACCTCGTCTTTAGAGCAAAAAACCGTTAAAAGATCGGCAATCGTTGATGAACGGGTCGTTAACGCGTCCTTACAGAATGGGTGTGTTCTATATTCCTACACCCCCTTCTTAACCACACATCCCTCCCTTTTTTATTATCGTCGGATTTTTATGATTAAATCCCCATTTCTTTCTTCTTTATAGAAGAAACATTATATTTTCTTCACCTAAACGTTTCTATATCTATTCTCTCTGATGTTCCTGTACTCTTTTAAGCCACCCTTGTTGGCAATTAAGTTATCCTTACCACTGCACTATTTCTTCCAATACTATTTCCTTCTTGTTTTGATTCAGCACTCATATTCTTCATTTTCCAAAAAACGCCTGGACTCATTACTTTTAAATTTCGACCCCACAAACTACGTTGAAATTTTTATTTTAACACCCTGTATACTTTTTATATATTTGGATTCAGGATGAAATTCTGCATATGGTAGTGTGTTTCATTTATTTTTTTGATAATAATCAAAGCCGCACTGAATTTGCGTGCGGGAATGTTGAATTCCTAAACGATTATAGGAAAAAGAATATCTGTTCCCCCTTTCTGGGTCTTCCTTCTGTTCAACTCAGTCATCCTTATTTTTCTTCTTACGCATTGCTTTCTTTAACCAACTTCTCATTTATCACCCTCTTCATTTTTTCCGTTTTTCCATCTCTACCCATTTGCCCTTCTAAGGTTCTTGTATTCGTCGTGGAGTTTCCCCATCTCCCTCCTCATGTCTAACCTAGCATTGCACTATTTTTCACCTCTACGCACTTATAGGGATCACTTTCTTCTTTTTGTTTTGATTGGACTTTATTCTTACCACAATAAATTTTCATCGACTTGTTTTACCCCTTCCCTTATTTTAACATCGTGCTACTCTTCCTCTCCTATTCTTCTTGGTTCCTAACTCATTTCTGTGTTTTTATTATGATCTACAGATCTACTATTATCTTCGCTTTCGTACCGCCCCTTTCTAATGCTCCTCGGGCCTAGGCCTTCTAAATCTACCCTTATTTCTATCTAACCTAACTCTGCAGTCTCTGCTTGTATATCTTCGTTTTCTTTTCTATTTCTCAGTCTCTTCTTTCTATTGTGCCTATGCCCTCGGCAACCTTTTTATTTATATTCTTGTCTTCCCACTTCTTCCACATTGTTTTTATTGGTCAATCTTCTTGCATTTCCTGCTGATTCTTCATTTATTAACTTACTACAAGTACAATTTACGTGCGTAAAAAAATTCAGAGGTTAATACAGCATAGAAAAGTATCGTTAATTAAAATTTCTCTCACGGTTTGTATAAAATAATACTTCATTCGCAGCCCCAAAAAGAAAGTTTTTCCGACACTTTTCTCGCTTAAAAGAACAAAACAAGTTAGATAAGTAAAATCAGGTTTCCGGAAACTGAGATTTCATTTAAATGCTGTTCACATTCACTCCCTTGTTGTGATTGTCACAGTGCCGGAATGTGCCCTCTCGAAAGAATTCGTGAGGTCATCTGGGAGCACTAAACCCGCAGAATTTGGCGAAGAAGTCTTCATTGTCTTCTTGCTCGATTTAACCTTAGATCTTGTTACCAATTCGAAACTTTAATCGATACCTACGCTTTAATTGAAACATTCTTAAAACTAATTTTTGCGTGGTGGTTGAAACTTGAAACAGTTTTGTATTATTTCAAAGTTTTAAGGTTTTAGATTTGCATAAGAGGGATTAATAAAAATAATTTATGGGAGATTAACCGAACTTTAGGTTTTTGTATCGAGCAAAAAAGGTGCTTTAAAAGACTTGTAGATTACAATTTTTTTTACGGATTCAGCATAAAATTTAAGCAACTCCACTTATAAATATTAACATTGTATTTAAGATTTTGCGATAAGGATTATAATAATTTAGAAAGGGTTTTTTAAAGGGTCTACAGATTTCTTGCATGTGTAATGTAATTCTTAGGGGAAAAGAGAGAATAATAGCACAACCCCATTTTCTTTATGCGATATCAAAATTGAAGTGGCTGTTATGCAAGTTTATGGAGCTATTCAGACTATAGGGATAATTACAATGCACTATAAGGGTTTCGCGAAATAAGCACTTTGTTAATTTTTCATAGTGGAAATTAAAATTCAGGGTTCTATCAATAAGTATTCGCTTCTAGGGTTAAGTAATTAGGAAGGGTTTCCGCGGTTTCCCGTCGAAAAATTAGATTTACATCTTATAAATATGAAATCCTGTACAAAGGGCTTAATAAATATTCTGTAAAGCGTTCTTTTTAACTTAATGGTTGATTTAGGAACGGCACGTGAAGGGAATTTTTCTACATTTAATATAATTACAGAATTTAAGTACTGCTCGCTTTATTATCATACCAAAGCAGCATTTATCTTTATGTTGTTCTTTAGATGTAAGACTAGGGCTCTGATTCAAGGGCTATTGTTTTTATACCCTTAAGGTAATTACCGAAATTAAATACTCCCCTATTTGTAACTGTCCAAGAAGCTCAATAAGTATATTTAGGGGTTTATAGCGTGCTTCGGACACTAATGTTGATTACAATCAGGAAGGGCACACTGAAGGGCGGTTAGTTTTCTCATATCTAATATAACTCCTACAATAAAAATACTAAACCTATATCTAGAAGGGTAGGAAAAACATTTTATAAAAGTTTGGGAAAGTATCTGGACGCCAGAATTTTATTTCCTGATAGGGCACGCATAAGGGTTTCGATTTTTTTTCCCAGGTAGTTCTAGTAAAGATTAAGTAATGGTTGAATATTATCTTAAAATTTTTAACTTGTACTACCTGTAAAACTTGAGGTTTATAAGGTTGTGTAGACGTTAAACCGGGTTACGATCTATAAAGGGCAATGGATGCATATTTATAACATTGGAAGTTTTAAAGGGCATTCTGTACGTGTTTTGTTTCAAAATATTGCTGAATAATTAATTGAAACCAACAAAGTTATAATCTAAAACATTTTTATCACCAAGTCTCCTGTATGAAGTTGAAGCCTCAGGAAGTTGTAATCTGTAATTAGAATTAACGTTTCCGTAGTGTTCCATTTCCAGTTTTAAGTTTTCAATTTGAATTTACAGCAACGCCTACTGCGATTGCATTTCAACAAACGATAATCTTGTCGTTTATGTCCGTTTTTAAAGCAATCTGTTTTATGTTAGAGCATTAAAAGAGATTATTTTGTTTGAAAAATAAAAAAAAGGGAAAGGGATAAGTTAAATGTGGAATTATTATAATTTAAATATGATAAAGCGGATTAGGATGCAGTTGAAATAAAATTAATTAAAAATTATTTTCATTGTTTCACAGTTTTTTCACGTGTAGTTAATTAATTGTTTATTGCATGATGTACTACTTTGGTGTAGGCTTCTATTAAATTTTGTATTGTTCTCTTTTATATCCTAGACTGTTATTGAATCGCACAAAAAAAAAATACAAAACGATCGACTTTTACTAAATATCATCACTTTTACGTGATTCTATCCATGCTGAGCAAATTACAAGGTTTTATTATCACAACGTACAAACCGTTAAGTAAAACATTCTCACTTTTAACTTTTATGATGTATACATTACTAATATAATATCAGATTACATGGTAATATTATGTAATTAAGTATAGTGTTGATAAGCCGTTAATTACATTCAAACCAGGTAATGTGAGCCATTCAATAAATTTAAATTATGTTCTCTACTACACGAACTACTGCAACCCCTCAATTTTCTTGTAACGATTTTGTAATTATATTAGACACGACAATAAAAGCGAAATTGATTTTCTGTTTTTTTTTGTCGCTCAAGGGGCGCCTTATTGTTCTTTATTATTTGCTCTAAATATGTTAAATATGACCTGTAGGTTTTAATGTTCCCTTAACACGGATATTCAGGATGCATTGTAAGGCATCAATATTCATAATTTCGACTCACACTGAAAAAATATATTAAGATAAATAAATAAATTGAGTATGAAAAATTAAATAAATATTCGTTGATGTCCCCGCAGTTTAATCTAATCCCTCAGCGTCTTACTAAACATCACCAAGCGACTGGCCCATAGAACTCGAGATAGATTGCAAAATAATTTACTTTTGAGTGTGCTTTAAATTAATGTTACGCCCCCTGTAAATTTTTGAATGCGTCTTAACTGTTTTATTCAGATTTTAAGAAGGGGTTACGCGAACACTCGCAGGTACTACAACGTCCAGTTCTAAGCTGATTAATATTTACTGTTCTAGTATACTAATAAGAAGGTGCACAGTGCTTTAAATGGATTATAAAATAGTTTGTTCCACTGTGAAATATTTTATTGAATATGTGTGAATAAATTTTCAGTAATACTAAAATACTGTTAAAGACTTTTTAAGATCCAGTTTGTGCTTGTAGTGGCTGGAAAATGGTTTACTGTGACGTCCCCTGTAGATTTTCGAAAAATGAAATTTAATTTTAGCTTTTGTAGTAAGTACTAATGACGTAGCTCTTTATATAGCTACAAGATCGTATTCTCCCTTTTAAGGCTTAAAAATGATTTATAAAATAGTTTCCTCTGAAAGTTTCTCTAATTGCGTGAAATTTCCAATTTAGCACGCTTTTTATTTAAAGTTGGCACAACTACATTGTTTTAATTTCTTTTGGAACTAAATTTCAATTAAGTTTTTCCTTTTGAAACGCTTTCAGGTTAATAGTGTGGAAAAACTTTTCTAAACCTGTCGTTTTGTTGAAACACTACTTTCAAATTACATTTATTATTGGATGGATTTCGATTTGTAATTCCATTTGAACACTTGACTTCGTAAATGATCATAAGTAACGCTCGTTTATTAAAGAAGGTGCCAAAGGTCTGTCTATAACAACTGTGACCCTTTTGATTGCGGGTTAACAATTTATTTTCTCACGTTTTATTCAGAGGCTCTGATTCTGATTTTCTTATGAGCAATCTTTTGAACATCTTGTGATACAAAACTTTGTAACCTTGTATGTATATTTGATAAAACACAGGAGGCCTATAAATAAATGAGTTTAAAGCACAGCGTTTTGCGATATAAAAGCAAAAGGATAAGGAGAGTATTTTACATAAATTTTCTTTTTTTGTAGTTTTTAAGGTTTCCTAAAAATTCAAAGCCTAGAGTTTTGTCAAAAATAAATAAATTCTGAATATGACCAAAAATTCAGGGGATTAAAAAATTTTCTTTTGATAATAAGGATTTTTATGGTATGATTCATAATTAGAAAAATATTTAATTGTTAAAAGTAATTAATAAAGCAATTTTTATTGATAATATAATATCGAAAACAATTTTTAGTGTAGGTGTTAAATTAATAAAATATTAATTAAGTCAGCACGAATTGTTTAAAACTCAAAGGGCAAAAATTATGGTTCACATTTCTTTTTGAATCGTTAATTTTACAGCCGAGCCCGTCCTAACGTCATTACATATTTGGTAATCAGATAAAAACCTTTTTGTAGGAATAAATTTAAAATATTAACATGCAAATTAAGTTAAACCACCATTAATCATTTGTTTTGTTGGAACGCAACTTTTTAACGATTTTTTTAACAAAAGATATTTTTTTCAGAAAGAAGATGGAAGTCGGGGAATGTTAGAAGGCATCTTCATGGGGTGATGCTTCTCTGGTGTCAAACGGGCACCCTGTACAAGGGTTTACTTACCCTAGTACTAGCTCTAATTGCCCTCGAATATCTTTTCGGGACCTTCATTGAAAACAGGCGGTGGAATAATAATAATATGTATCCCTACAACGCCACTAGGTAAGAGACCTAAATGCAAATTATTGGAATCCCAAAGTAATCGAGCTTGAATTTCAGAGTGCAATTTCCTGAAAAGGCTGGCTTTCAGCATCATCCCCTTATTAAAGCTTTAATAGGAATTAATAGCAATAGCGCAGCGAACAGCAGTGGAGGGATACCCTTAACGACTAGAAATTATAGTTTAAGCAACAACCTGACGTCACTAGATGCGTTTAGCTCAAATAGTTTAAGTAATGTAACGTATTTTGAAAGTTTCGACGAAATTGTTGATACCAACAAATCGAATTCGACTGTAATCCCTTTGTGCCCGGATATACCTCCTAATTTACGTAAGTTTAAAAAAATTCCCTTTAATATTTTTTTTTAATTAATTCATTTCCAGGGGGTAGATTAGAAATAGTTAAATCTCCAGTTCCATCGGTTGTGGATTTGGAAAAACGTTTCAGTTGGTTGAAACAAGGAGGCCATTCCTTACCAGATACATGCAGAGCTATCAAAAAAGTGGCTATAGTAGTACCATTTAGATGTCGAGGAGAACATTTATTAATTTTCCTGCAACACATGCATCCGTTATTACGGAAACAACAATTAGATTACACAATATTTGTCATAGAACAAGAAGGAACTGGAATTTTCAACAGAGCCATGTTGATGAATATAGGGTTCACAGAGGCGCTCAAGATTAGTGATTTTGACTGTTTTATCTTCCACGACGTTGATTTGCTTCCGGAAGATGATAGAAATTTATATACGTGTCCGGAACAACCCAGACATATGAGCGTCGCTGTAGATATTTTTAAATACAAGTAAGTAGGCGTCAAGACCATTTATTTCTAAAAAAAAAAAAGCAGGTTCTAAATATTGAACTTATATGGAAGCATAGCCAACTTGGTGACCCGTTACAATCATTTAAATTGATACCCTTGAGCTTAAGAAAGAAACGTGTATGACTCGACTAAGAAAATCAAATGAAAAATCTGAAAGGTTTTACACGCAATCATGAAATTTAAATTTTAGAATTAAATAATTAAAGAATTAAACTACACGCAAGCATAAAATTAAATAAAAATCAGTCAACTTGTGAAAGTTTCTGAATTAATTATTTCTGCAAATATGGGTTTGATTTTTTTATGCCTTAACACCGCGCTATAGGAATAAGTTTTGATTTGGAAAAAAGTCAATCTGAGGTGGTCGCAAATCAAATAAAAATTCATTTTAAACTAAAAACTTTTTTCTTTTCACTCAGTTGTTTATGAAAGTTAAAAGAGATAATACGAGAATTGTTTTGACATGCATTAAACTTCTTGTAATTACACAGCGAACGTATGTTGTATTCATCATAATTTTCTTATCGCGAAATAAAATAACAAATATTTATAAAGATAAGTCCAGAACATGATCAAAGTTTAAACAGTTGTAGTCTCTATTTATATTATGTATAACATTACTTTGATTTGAAATTTATTATTTTTCTGCTTAACAGTATTTCGTAGAAGATTAACATTTCTATTATTTTATTACTGCGTTTTTTCCATTTAACGAAAGTCACTTAGGTACATGGTGCGTACATGGTGCCGAGGTTAGTTGGTCTTAGCAGATAATACGCAATAGGACCGAATAACTTTCTACTTCTACTTTCTCATAGTGAAACAAAAACAATATAGTTGAATAAGAATATATTAATGGTTTCGTTATTCGAGGCAGTAAAAAACATTATTACGGTTTCTATATTTGATGTGTATACTGTATAGACGAAGTTGCATGACTTGCTTCATGAAGCACTAATATATATGGTAATAAATTTAATTTGTGGCGACGTAAAGTATCATAAAAACAGGTACGAATTGGAGCACCCAGTTTGTTAATTAATCTATTCATTATATTTTTATTGGTTAAAGGATATAAAAGAAATGTTAGGGAATTAATTCAGCTTAGCTGGAATTTCGTTAAACAGATCCAGAACGCGATAAAATGTGTACAACTTTAAGTTGACCTACGAAACACAAGTGCCAGTGAAGTCTTTTTCAAATTATCTTGGTAATTTTTTTTAAAGACTAGGGAGACGTAGCTATACAAAAAATTTTGAACCAATCAAATAATTTCTTTTAGCATGACATATGGTTCAATGGTCAGGAAAGTAGCCTTCTGATTGGTTCAATTTTTTTTGTCAACCACGACAAAATGTCGAGTGGTTTCGAAAACACGTATATGAAGCATTTGGGGACCTATGTAATAGGAACTTTTCCTCTTATTTTCATGAAAGGAACATGCCCTTAACTGGCTGCCCTGTACCTATAGTTCAACAGAAATTGCATGGCTCGAATTGAGTAAACGAGCAAACGAGAACTGACACGGCCGGTATCTGTGTTCTCTCTCTTCCCTGCGCATCTAGAAGCGATAAGTCATCCAATTTCTGGTGAACTGTATATTTCTTTTAATTTTCAGACTTCCCTACCCTGGAATTTTTGGAGGAGTATCAGCAATCTCAACAGAACACTTCAAGCTACTAAACGGTTTTTCAAACATGTTTTGGGGCTGGGGTGGTGAAGACGACGATATGTCAAATAGAATACGATACCATAAACTGTACATTTCCCGATATCCAATAACAGTAGCTCGATATAGTATGCTCAATCACAAAAAGGATAAACCTAGTCCGAACAGGTAAAAAAAAATTAAAATCTAATTTTAACAAGGAACAATAATAATTATTGTAATATTAATTTCAGATATGAAATCTTAAAGTCTGGTCAGAAAAGATTTGATACAGACGGATTAAATAGTCTTAAGTATACTATTAAAGATTGTAAACAACATATTTTGTATACTTGGTTGTTGGTGGAGCTGGAACCGCCCAGCTGATGGAGCCGGTTAAGTTTCTTATGGAAAGGATAAGTAACGAATCCTTTTAAGTGATCAATTGCCAATAAAGATCTCTAGATCGATTTGTAGTTAATAAAATATAACGAAACGAAACGTTTTTGAGTTGAAAAAAGACTGCTTGCAAAGATATTTTTAATTTTCAACAAAGAATAGATCTAATGACCAAAAAAAATGTATTTTTGGATTTAAAAAATTCTAAATATCTTTGCACTAGTCTAGATAATTATTATAATATGTTATTATATATTTGTTGATAATTATGTTAAAATGTTCTGTGAGGGTTTGATGTTGTCTTTAAATCAAAGTCTTTTTCATAAAAAAAATATTTCTTTTATTATTGACGATATTGGACCAAGTATTTAGGCAACATCAAACCTAAAAAAAACACACTACGCCGAAGTTACCAAAACCATGTTTATCTGTCTCTCTGTACATATAAAAATAATTCTTAAGTTATTTTGCTACACTCGAACCCAAACGTAGTTCCTGATATTTTTTTATATTTTGCTTATGATTTTTTCTTTAACAATCACATTACGTGTGGTTTGTTTTATCACGATATATAGGCTAGTGAATTTTTACTCTTAGAATAGGGCAAAAAATAGTAGATAAACTTTGTAACAAGACATTAGTCTAGTTGCCAAAAAGTGAAATTAGTTATATAAAAAAAATTAGACATATCTAGTCGCCAATTTCAATTTAGCTTCCTTCCTATGTAATAAAAAAACAAACGAATAAGTGAGATCATTACATTTACTTTTTTATTATTTATATAGGTGCCAACATTATTTAGGTACATCATCTTAGGGTGTCTCCGCGTCACGCGGCATGCGACACGCGGTAAATCCTATCTAACCAATCACAGACCAGTACTACTAGTTTCTGATTGGTTAGATGCGGCTTACCGCATGCCGCGTCAATTCACCTTTAACTGTATTTCAAATAACAGCAGTAGCGTCAGCGTCAGCCCCCACCAGTTAACAGCAGACCAATAAAATTGCATATTACTTGCCACGGAATTTTTTTATTGGTGCGTTGTTAATGGGTGGGGGATTACGCTAACGCTACTGCTGTTACGCGAATCAAAACTTTAAGTTACAAAATTATATTTTTTGTATGTTCTTTGTACAAAAAAGTTTATTGGCTGTGACGTCACAGTTTATAGGCTTATCCAGTCATTTTGTTTAATCGGGGATTCCCTTAGCCATTTCAAACGGATAAAACAAAATGGCCCTTTCATTTTTATTTCTTCCCAGTCAAATTATATTTCACGCCTATATTAATTTAAAAGTCTTACATATCTTATTTTGCAATGTTGCCCAGTTGTTTTGTTAATATTTTTCGAATGCGGCACATGCAAAGCTCATTTCTTGTTAAATAAATTTATAAAAATTGTAATAATTCCAAAAATACTTAAGAAACGTAAACGTAAATTCAGAGAAGACGAATCTTGTAAGTATTTTTGGATTTAATTAATCATAAGTATACCTTCCAGGTTCCTAATCTCTTTAAGTGTACTATTATTTTTAATATTGCCAAACCGCTCTCGTTTTTTGCATAAAAATAAAACAGTGTACTGAATTGTGATAATAATAAAAACGATTTTTATTATCAAACATTTTTTAATCACATTCACAAATATCGCATTCCTCTCCAACCATTTCGTTAACGATTTTTAAAGGATTTCTAACAACAAACTTGAAATTATTTAACAACATTTTTTTAAAAAACTTATCATTCAGTAATTGATGCGTAAGTACGGTGTTGCCAAATTCAGGATCGCGTAGGCTCTCGTAAATAACTTCCACCCGTTCCCTAAAACTTTGATCGTTTTCTGTTTGAACCCTTGCATGCCATGGTAACCCAGCTGTCATAACCGTTAGAAGGGCTTCGAAAGGTAAGAAATAAACTTTAGGTGGGTAATAAAATGGTTGAAAACCAATCTCGATATTGGAAAAACTTTCATCCATTAAGAATTCCCCATCTCTGCTACCACCTTCGTTGTTGTAAAGCTCTTCTATAGCTTGATTGGGTAAATCGGAGAATTCTAAATTCGATTTGTTTTCAGAAAATTCAGTGGAAATACGTTCTGATATAGTCGTTTCTTCCGATACGTAATCTTCAATTACAACACTATCACAAAGATGGACACTTTTATCAATTAAGGAACTAATTACTGACTCGGCACATTCAACAGCCACTTCATGATCGTGTAATCTCTGAAGCTCTGCTTGTTCATCAAGAAATCTTTGTTCCTTAGCATTTTTCATGAAAGTTTCTCCAAGCTCCATCTCCCAACATACTAATTTTCCAAAGGCTAAAGTTAAAGCTTTTGCAAAACCTTTAATTGGGTTACGACTTTTACAAAACGCAAAAAGTAGAGCTGTGTAATTAATTGTATCTTCATTAACTCGATACAATTTGAAAAGAAGTTCTTTAATTAGTTTTAGTCTAAACATTTCTGTTGGTTCGTCCTGATTGAAATTATGTTCAAACCAAAACTGTATGTTGTAGAATTGATAATCCTTAACGGTTTCAGTTGAATCTGGATCAAATTCACGAAACTGTTCCCTAACTTCCAATAATTCATCTTCAGTTGGAAAATCTATGATAAGGTTATAAATAATAAAATCCTTCCAGTCTAAAAATTCTACATTCCCGAATAGTTTTTTGGATAATTCGGAAACTTGTTTGGGTTCTAATTTTTTCCACAAATAAGGTACCATAGATATAGCTCCATCTTCAGCATTTTGTACAATCATGTCTTGTAAGAGGAATATAAAGGCACGTTCTGGGATGCTTGAATTAGGTGCCAAGTCCAAAAGGATATTGGTAAGGAGGTCAAGTTGGAACAAAGTAAAAGCTCCTTCAATTTCTTTTTCTTTCAGGGGAGGTGCTGGTTCCGGAAGTGATTCGGGGAATAACAAAACATTAGGTTCTACATAAAATTTATCTCCTTCGAATACCAATTCGGGTTGTATCGAAATTTCTGCTTCGACGGCGCCTGCTAAGACTTCGCAAGCCATATCGACGCTATGCATTTCTTGAGTATATCGCTTATGAATGTTGGTGTAGAGAGTGTAAAAAGTATTTTTAGAAGCATTTAAAATCTCGTTTAATTCTTGTTTACCTCGATTTAAAAGCAAATCCAGTCTTAACTTTACGCGTAACATTTCACCGTTAACGGCGCAGTGCCATTCTTCAATTAACCTTTCCCCTACTTCCTTGACATCCGGATCAGGTTCCACGAATTTCGGAAGTTTTTTTTCATCTTTACCTTTCTTACTGGATCCTTTTTCCTTCTTTGAACTCTTATCCTTTTTTCCAGTTTTTGGTCTAAATAAAGCTTCCATTTTAGAAATAATATTTAAACAAACGCCTTTCCATTTAGCAACATTTCTGGTTGCTGTTTCCATGGTATGTTCCAACGTTTGATGGAATGGGGTATTTGTTGATTCTGAATGCGGTATGGTTAGTATAGAAGTTGTTGCTTCTTTTGCGGTTTCTCCATAAGATACAATGCTGTCACGTTTTCGCGATTCAAGTCTGTTCAGGAGACTTTTCTGTAAGGTTGGTTCTTCGGAAGGCATCTTCGTGATCACTCCCGTGTAATAATCGGTGAGGAATTGTAATGAATCGCAACAGCGATCGGTTTCAAGTTGCATGGCTGTTATACAATTGTTGGTTAACTCAGCGACTTGTGTGGTTACCCAGTTTTCTTGAATTATCCTCTGTCGTTCTGCTTCGGATTCCTTCATACGTCTGTCACAAATTTCCCATAATTTTTCGCGAAATTCTGCGATCCGACAATGAACTTCCGCTTTAAATTCCTCATCATCTCGCATATCATCATCGAATTCGTTGTACAATTTTTGGAATTGGTATAAATAAGTTTGTTTATCGTCTGGTCTTGCAATAAAGACTTCCATGTGTTTTCTTACGTAGGTTAAATAAGGAATGACAGCGTTTAAAATTATACGTTTAATAAAAAAGAGTTCTTTAAGATCGCAAACGTAGACGTCTTCTGCTTTTTCCCAAAGCGTGGCCAAAGCATTTTGGAAAAAGTCTGGGAAATATATATCCGTGTATCGCCATAAAAATTCACCAGCACGTGGATCGGGTGGAGGTTCAACATAAATTTCCTCAATTTCAGGTTCAATTTCAGGCATTTGAGTTTCTTTGTCTTCGCGTGTTAAAGCTACGATTTCTACAATGGCACCGCCTTTACCTTTTTTTCCTCCTTTTCCACTTCCACCTTTGCCTCCTTTTCCACTTCCTTTGTCACCTTTTCCACTTCCTTTCTTATCTTTTTTACCACCAGTCTCTTCGCTAGCTTTAGCAGCTTTTTCTTTCTTTGGTGGTTTCTCTTTCTTTTTACCTTTCTTTTTGTCCTTGGATTCGCTTCCAGGTGTTGCACCATCTTGCCCTACGTTAGCTTGAATGTATAATACTGTATCGCCGAACAATTCAAGGGATGTCTTCGGAGGAATCGTGTATTCCCCAATAATTAATTTTGCTAAATGTTTGATCGTGGCAAGTTCGAAATGTTTGTAGAAAAAGGCGTAATTACAACCTTGATCCATATAGAAGCGTTCTAACGGATCAAGTTGCTCTTCTTCTTCTTCTTCATTTATGGAATTTCTTTTTTCTGTCCCGATTCCTTCTTGAGGTTTATTTTCCTCAATTTGGATTTTTTTAGGTTGTGGTTTGACTTCCTCTTCAATTTTTGGTTGTGCATGGATGTACGCTGTTAAGTAAGTATCGTAAAATGGTTCTTCAGGAAGAGGGCCAGGATTGGGAACTATCCTAGATTTTCTTAATCTTGCATTTTCTTCTTCTATTTCCCATTGGGATTCCCTGTATTCTAAATCTGCAATGTCTCCAATACTGGTGGATAAGCATAAATCTAATTCTTTCGCAATTCCAGGTATTGGGATTCCAGTCAAGGCTTCTTCCATAAGAGCAGCTTGAACCATGGTAGTAGGAAAGTTTATTAAGACCCAACCTTTTATTTGAGTTAAAGTTTTTAAGTATTCGACAAACATGGCAACTACAAGATTGTCTGTTAGTTGCTCCCCGATATTTAAGAGATCGTAAGCTATTTTTCCTAATTCGCCTTTGGGGCTTAAAACAATTTCTTCGCAAGGATATATTCGGGGAGTTTGACTTTGTTGCTCAGTAAATTTAGGATATTGTGCTAGACTGTCTTCAGATTTTGGTTGTTTTTGTTTGCCACCTTTTCCTTTGGCACCCTTTTTGGGTTTGTCACTTCCTTTTTTAGATTTTTCGCTTCCTTTTTTCGATTTGTCACTCCCTTTTTTACCTTTACCTTTTCCTTTCTTAGTTTCTTCTAAAGCAGCATCTGTTTCTACTATTAAGGTTTTATCGATGTATTCCGTTTCAATTTCATCCTTGAAAATATTTAAACAGAAATTGATTGCTTCTTCCATTTGGATAATTTGAACTCCCTTTTCAGTCAATAACTTTTGTAAAACTGGTAATACCGTTGTGTCAGGAAGACCGTTAACACAAGCACTTATAGTAGGTTTTGGTATGTCTGGTTTAGGATATGGTTTTGGTTTCGGATATTTCGTCAACAAAACTCGATGCACGTTATGGCCCAAAACATTCATGCCCAACTCTACGGTTAATAATGTCCTGTCTTCGAAATCAGTTAAAAGTTCTTGAGGTTCCCATGGCCATTCTAGATTGGAATAATTATCAAAGTCTGCTTGATCTAAATTGTTTTGTCTGTCTAATTCTGCGCGATAAATTTCTTCAACATCTTCGGGCAAATCGTCAGTATTTTGTACAATGTCTTCAATTTCTTGTAGAAGATCGAATATGGGTTGTTGTTTGATGAATAGGTTTGCCCATTCGTTTTGAACGCGTCTAGGAACTTCCTCGTCGAATTTTTCTTTGTATTCTGAATGTTTTATGGATAAATCCGCAAGATCGTTCATGATATCGTGACACATATTAAAGTGCCTTTCCGCTTTTAAACGAAGCTTTTCTGCGTACAATCTTCGATGTAATTCAAGGGCTCTAGCGTGTTCAAAATAATAATTAAATTTTTGATCCGATACGCTTTTACCCCTTAAGAACACATTTTCCATAAATTCCGCTTCGCGCTTCTTCATGGTTTCTTCGTCGAGGAATCTACGATTTTGTAACATAATCTGTTTCTGTTCTCGAACTTCCATCATTTTCGTAGCCATTTGTTTTTCACATACGGATTGTTTGAGCATCTTTTTTGAAATTGTTTCTTCAAATTCTTTTTCTTGTTCTTTTACAATATTTTCCCATAATTCTAACAAAAGAAGCTTTTGTTGGTGCTTTTTTAATTCATTTTCTTTAAATTCTCTTCGATGTTTTTGTTTTATGGTGTTCACGATTTTTTTTGCTACTTTGGAATCTTTTTGAAATGTTTCCATTTCCAAGGTGGTTTTTTCTTGTTCCAAAAGGTCTTCATAATCGCAACAATCTGAGTTATCGGGAAATTTTTCGTTTAGCTCATCATCTTCCTCGGGTTGATTTTTCTGTTTTGGTGTTAGTTTACCAAATTTGTTGCGATAAGGGACGCTCATTTTATCTTGAATATATTTCGAGTATTTTTCTCGCATTTCTTCAAAATCTTCCATTAAAGCTTGATAACGAATTCGGGTCCATCCCACGACACCTTGATGAGAAACTAAAGGTTGGCTTAGAGGATGATCGGGAATAACGGAAGGATCGGGGAGGACCTCTGGGACGGGGGTTATTTCAAATCTGGTATCACATGGGTGTAGCCTTTCTTTGGCTCTTTTTTGCGCGACACATTGCAAATTATCTTTATTGTACAAAGCTAAATAAACTTGGTAGAATAATTTAATGGCTGCGGAACTTATTCCATAGCAGATGTCAAGGAGATTTTCTTCCGTGCAAGGGATATCTTGTTGTTGCAACCAAAATTTAAGTTTTCTTAAGTTCCTCAAAGCTATACCAGCATTGTCCGTAGGTACAATCGATACCAATTGATCTGGGCCTATAATGCTGTAGCTGTGTAAAATTCGGGCAAGAATTGTTCCGTCCATTGCATCTGCTGCAAACATCGTCGGATTCATGTTCATGATTAGTCCTGTTCGGTTTGTTATCCATTTTCGAATTACCTCACTCATTGAATATAATTTTGACCCGTTGTCAGTAATGACATTTGGAATTTTTTTACGAAATTAGAAGGCTTGAAAATTAAATCAAAGTCAAGGAAAATTTCCAAAAATGATTTTCTGTCAAGCTTCGTTTTTTCTCTTCTTTCTCCTCAATCTTTTCTCCTATAGATTTTAAACAACTTTTGTTTTATTTTCTATTAAAAAATCAATTTAAACATATTCGCCGGTGGAATTCTCATTTACTCTGATCACATCCCTAAACTGCCGAATGGAACAAAAAGAAAAGCATTTCTGAGAGTTATGGATGCTGAAGAGTAAGTCGGATAAATCAACTCCCATACTCGTTTTTTCCCGTGATATTATAGGGGAGTACTGGTCTTTTGGTTAGCTCTACCCGAATCAGGACCGTAGAAGATTCAACTTTGTCGCCGTTCGGCGGGTATCGAATCCCTTTGTGTTCAAACCGGCTGAACGCGCCTCTCCAAGCCGAACGCGACGCCCTGGGTCGATTTTCTGTCCCTTTGAAATTTGATCTTACCTCTCCCCCCCTTAATTATCCCGCCTAGTTCATCAGAAGCTCCGATTTTCGGTTTGAACCGCGGCTTCCTAATCCCGCGAGTTACCTTGGAATCCGGAAACTTGGCGTGGTCTCCAGACAAAAACCGGGTCGGTCCTAAAAGATGTCACCGATAGGGGCCAGGGGACCACATTCCGATTCCTTTTCGAACGACTGAACTGCGCCCATTTCCGACCAAAAAAACCGGCTTTGAGCCCCCTTGGCCGTCTTAGTCGCCGGACCTCTACACTAAACGACAGGTTCCCAGCCGTGTTCGAAGACCGTTTACCCTTGGAACTTTTGGTTTCCGCATAATCTGGCAAACCCAAATTCCCTTGGGGTGCTTGAAGAAAGTTCCGCGAATACGTGAACGAACAAAGATATAGGTACCTACATAAAAATAAACAACCCTTCGAGAAAACGCAGATGTGTCCCCTCCCCTTAAGATGGACTCAGGGTTGATTTTCCTCATTAACAGAATGAAAAAGGAAACTCAGGTTCTTTTAGGACGTAGATATTTCTCTCCCTCGTCCTGGGTTGGGACGGAGTTTAGAGAAGTAATTAGTCGGTCAATTCTCATTAGAATTCAAAAAAAGGAATATAAATCTTTGTTTTTTTTTAAATTTCCTGTTAGCCTTTTTCATTGTGTTGATGAAGAAAAATAAGTTTTTCTCATCCATCCGTTGTTCCCGATCTCTTTAATGGTGTATATTTAATTGTTACCGTGTGTGTTATAATAGAATATTTGATATTGCGCACTCGCGTAGTTCGAGGCTGGCTCAAGCATTGGTCGAGCCACGAAACCTCCGCCTATTCTGGGCGTGGCAATATGTGATACGAACCTAGTATTGGCATGTTATTGGTCAGAAATTTGTTTTGAAACTTGATTAAAGTACTAGTATTAAATATCTAAAGGTGCATCCACATCTGACGAACGAACATGAACATTCATTGCGAACGAACGAACGTCTGCAAATCCCAATAAACGGCATTTCAAATAATGCAAATTATAACTGACTCACACTGTATGGTAGCAATTGGTAGGGATATAGTTTTTTTTGGAAATACCTTGTATAAAACATCACCCATAACCTCAATAAACAATCCTCCAGCTATGTTAAGGAAATAAAATGAGATTTTTCTAATTTTTACATCAATTTTACTAATGAAAATGCAACAAATATGTAGAACATGTCTACAAGAAATAACCGACATGAGTTTTGTTATTTTAAACGGCGATCCAAGATCATTACAAGTAGCATCCCAGCTTTCATTGTGTGTCCCAGAAATAGTAAGACTAAAAAAAACTTTTTTTTTACATTTTCTAAAATCTTCTTAATTTATTTTAAGGATCTTTCTTTAATAAAGGAACCAATTTTATGTGGAACCTGCGTTAGCATGCTTCATTTAGCTTGTACTTTCAAAAATAAATGTCTACGAACTGAAGAACATATTTGGAATTATAAACACGAGAAAGATTGTAGCAACCATTCTGTTGATATTTTAGATATTTTTGAACCAACAACAGGTAAGTAATAAATAAATATTTAGTGGTTACCAAAAAGTTTCAATAGTCACAGACGCAACAGTTCCAACACCCCCAGAGGCCCCAGAAGTCGATCAAACAGCAAGTGTGATTCAAAATAACCAACCCTTACCGAAAACAGAAGATAATGTTATTGTAAAAGAAGAACTTGTAGACTATGAATTTATTAGAAATCGTCAAAGGGAAATGTTAAATGTGAATCCAGAAATAGGCCAAAATTTAGAAAATAATGATCATGATCTTCATTGTAATGATTACGAAAGTAATATTCTTCCAAAATTAAAAGACTGTTGGGTAGTACTAACTGACATTTATAAAAACAATATTAAAAATGTTGTGAAACAGGAACCAATCGATGATGATGATGACTATGTGCAAAACCTTAAGCAACCATCGACTTCCAAGAGAAATTCAAATAATTACAGTTGTGATATTTGTAACTTTAAATGTGGTTCCAAGAAACAGTTTCAAATGCACAATAAAACTCACACTGTTGAAAAGCCTTTTAAATGCAGTACTCCAAATAAAAAAAGACATGTGCATCGGAAAGGAGTCGATTGTGTAAAATGTAAATTTAATGCTGAATACAAAGGGATAATAACAAATCATAAAAAAAATAACTTAGATAATAGCTTTCATATACCTCCAAATAGTTGTATAATGTGCGGGGAACGATTTGCCAAAACATATGATTTAATCAATCATAAAAGAACGTTTCATGCTTCCGATGATTGTATATTTAAATGCACTTTTTGTGCAGTTAAATTTACCGATAAATATCTTTTAAAACGTCATCTAGAAGAACATTTTAATGAAGACATTTTGATTAATTCTAATACAGGGGAGTTTAACAATTCATCAGTTAGTGACTCAGAAGATCATAGTTCCGTCAGTTCCGTGGAATTAGAACTTAAACTTAAAACAGAGAGTATTATTAAAAACGAAAATATTGAACAAGAGTTAATTTGTGTTATGTGTGATACTGTATTTGATTCTAAAACTGCATTTTTAGAACATTTGAAAAGCCATATTTGGTAGTAATTTTTACAAATTTTTGTTTTTAAAATTAAGATTAATTAGAAATTGTAATCAGTCATAGAGTAATTATATTTATTACTTTAAGAAATTGTAAATAATCCATTTAATATAGGAAACATTTTTTTACATTTACTCAGAAACCGCTTTTTAAACATTTCCTTTACCTATTTATTACCCAAAACAGTTCATAATTATTTCCGAAAAACCAGAAACTGCTTTTGAGATGCCAGGTATTAGATCCCGAGCCCACGACCCATTAAAGAATGGAATAGACAACAATAAACCGTATCTTGAGACACATTTATTCTTCCCGTTGTAGGTATCTTAGCCACAGTTTGTTTATTTGTGTGGTTATCACCCACAGCTGTCACTGTCACTTTGACAGTTAAGTGTTGACCCGAAACTTTAAAAAATGCTCTGGCAATCTAATATTTGCAGAATTTGTGCCAGAATTTCCGAGCTATGTATACCTATATTCCAAGAAGACCCAACCCCAGGCGTAGAAGCAAAAATCAGAAGATGTCTGAATACAAACGTAACTTTTAACACAAGAAAGAGGTTATAACAATTTTAACTTTCCCAATTTTTTAGATCTCAAAAGAAGATTTAAAACCAAAACAAATATGTCAAGACTGTTTTGTAAAATTAACTGGATTTTACAACTTCATAACTTTATTTCACGAGTCTAATTATAGGTTTGAGACTTTATTGTACGAGTCGTCATCTGAAAGTGGGCCAACTGCACTTCCGACACAAAACTATGTTCATTCAAATATAAATTTAACAGGTGATAATTTAATATCTTCTAAACCTGAAGATTTACCAGATTGTGCAAGCCTTGGTTTGATTGTTGAATGTAAAGACGATATTTTACCTTTGGAAAATTTAGATTTACAAGCTCGTGATTTTGGCGAACAAAACATTTTAAGTGAGATTGTAGGACAGAATAGTGTTAATAATGGAGTTGATATTGATGTCCAAAATTTTGTTGATACAAATCAAATTTACCCTTCCACTACCCATAATTATTTAGGCAAACTACGTAGTCTGCACCCGTATTTAAATTCTCAAGACGTAGAAACAAATTTAACAAGTGATTCAGATTACATTAAGTCTCAAGAGGATAATTTAATAAATAAAACTGATCCGGATCTAAATAATATGCAAAACGGTTCATTTACTCAAAACGTTTATGCTCATAACATTATAATAAATAATTCTGCGGAAGTAAAATCTAAAATTAACTCAAATAATAATAAAAAGAATAAACTAACCATAATTTCAGTGGAAACTATTTGTAAAGCTGCTGAAAATGAAAAACAAGCTAGATTTGAAATAAATCAAACTAAAGCGAGATTACTTAAACCTAGAAAAATAAATAATAATTCTTTATATAAAACAGAAGCGTTAGATTTTACAGAACAAAATATATTAAACGATATTGCAAATCAAAGTAACGAAGTCGATATTGATAATATCGATGTTCAAAATTTAGATAATAATCAAATTTACGCAGATAATAATTTAATAAAAGGTACCATTGATAATATCCAAAAAGTTTATTTAGGATTAGAGCAACACATTGAAGAAAATACAGAAAAAAATAAAAACTGTACCGATCCCTTAGCATGTTCCTCTGTACAAAACTTTCCCACTGAAACCATTCTAATTGAAGACACCAATGATGTAGAAATTAAAAATAAAAAGAAACGTAATAGTAAAGTAAACACAATTTCTGTAACGGATATTCGTAAAATGATAGAAAAACGCCCACTAGATTTAATAATAAAAAAGAGACCGAGGTTACAAAAGAATAAAAAAATTACCGAAAAGTACGAAATAATTCCTATCAAACAAATTATAACCAAATCCAAAGAACCCGATGAGAATTCTACCAAAGTAAGACGTTTTCCATGTAATTCCTGCGAAAAAACGTTTAAACGTCGACATCATCTCAATGAACACATGAAAAAACACGACAGTTTCAGGCCGTATATCTGTGAAATATGCCACAAAACATTTGCAATACAATGGGACTTGACTTTCCATAAACGTGTCCATACAGACTTATATAAATGCCATACCTGTTCTAAATGTTTCAGTTCAACAAGTAAACTTGAAAGGCATATTCGCACCCACACTGGGGAGAAACCGTTTGTTTGTACAGTAAAAGACTGTGGACGTTCATTTTCAGATAAACGTAACTTAATAGGACATCAAGTAACACACACGAATATAAGAAAATTTGCTTGTGATATGTGTAAAGGAGCGTACAAGACTAAAAGTCAGTTAAAGGACCACATGCAGGCACATAGTGAAGGTCCTGGATTTAAATGTGATATTTGTGATAAATCATATAAATGGAAAACTAATTTGGTTGTACATATGAAGAAACATAAGGAATATGAAGCCAATTATAATAACGAATTAGGATTTATTGAGGAATCTATTAAAAATGAGAAAGAATGTAAAATCTAAAGAGTTAAAGAATTATTAGCTACTAAGGAAATACAGTAGCAGAATATAGACAAGGACTATGAACAAGGATGACCTGATTTGTTAGGGGATTTACCAGAATTTACAGTATGTCCCACAACACGAATAAAACAGTCGCGGGCGGGATCTTGGAAACTATCAGAGAGAGAGAGAGAGATGGAGCAAAGAGCTTAGTAAGGTGCTATCAAGAAACTAGAATTATCTGATAAGGTTGCAAAAGTATAAAAAAATAACTTCCTTTGTTTTTCGCTCTATCCCGTATGTTTTCCAAGATGCCTTGTATCTGCCCAAACAATAGGAACGTAGAGAACCGACATCCAATCAAAATTAGATAGCATGCAAGGTGTACAAAACGAATCACACAATTCTCCTATTTATTTTTGGAACGTACTGTATATAATTAACTGAACCAAAGCATAGGTTATTTTTTTAACTTTTAAAAGGTGGTTAGATGGTACTAAATAGTAATGCTGATTAAATCTTGCCCCCGAAAGGTAAAAATGGTAGCACAAGCGCATATGAATTATAAATATTTGTAATAATTATATCAAGAAAATATTATTTCTGTTAATTTTGAATAGTTTACAATAAAATTATGTTTTTAATATAAAGCTCCTGATGGCCTATAGAATTAAATTTTTCCCGAACTCCCCCCATCGAAGATTACTTAGGTTTTTTCTTTACCCCATTTGCAATAATTATAATAATTGTTTAATAAATTTAATTCTTATTTTTCAAAGTACACTTGTTTTTATTTTTAAGTTTTGTAACCATTTTTGGTGACTGATGGAATTGTACCTACAATAAGTTTGTTCCGAATGACTATAGGAATTAAAATTAAGACTTGTCTGTACTACAAGTACATTTTCCTTATCTCATGTTTTTGTAAGAATATGTAATAGAAGTACCTTAATAAAATTTTTGTAAAGTGTTCTTGAATAGTTTTTTTTTAAAGGTCAACTACCATACCAGAATGAGACGCGATATTTCTAATTGCAGTGGACTTGTGAATGAGTTATATCTGAAATCATTTCCAGTTCCATTGCAACTAGAAAACGTGCTAATGAGCCTTTCAAGAAGAAAATAAAAAACGAACATTATCAAAAGTTAAGACATACACTCATCAATAATAGGAATGTATATTAAATCTTAATTCGGCTACTAACTCCAAAGTTATCTAGGTAGGTATTTATAAGAAATATAAAAATAGAACCAACATGGGATTAAAAATCTCTTATTCAATCAATATAGTCCACAAAATTACAACATTTTACATTGTACCAATTTCAATAAAAATTATAAACTTTTTTTTAAGTTTTAACATTTTATAATTTATGAAACATAACTGAGGACCATTTCCCATATAGCACAACAGAAATGCAGTTGCAAGTTTAAAAATCATGCCCTCAACAAAAAAAACATACATTAAGCAATAAAACAAAAAACAATTTTGATTAAAATTTACATCAATTTATACATACAAAGGGAGCACTAACTTTTCTTAAGGTTGATAGACATTTATTCAAAGAAAAAAAAATTATGCATAATGTATGATAAACAAATAAATATTTAAGTGATAATTAACTCATTCAACCAGATAATATTATCTTGTTAAGTAATTCTATGCAAAATAATTGAATATGAAATAAAATTACCCAATTAGTCAACCTTATGATGAGAAAAAGCCTGTAAATTTTAAACTTACAGTAATATAAGCCACATCAATACAAATAATTTTAAATGTTTTCTTTTTTGGAAAAAGTTTTAAAAATTTGTACATTTTTATTTGTTATTTAATTTAATACTTTTTTGTTCCACTGGATAATGCAAATTTATTGTTTCAATTAAATAAAAAGGGAATTTTTAAAATTGGTAATGTACGAAAAAAAAACAGTCTTTTTGATTGTTTTAATTTGTTATCAGACAGGTTTGTAAATATTTAGGTTCCTTAATTTTAAAATTTTGTTATCAATTTTTACAATTGTTTAATAAATAAACAAATCTAATCATTGTTGTAACTTTTAAGTTTTTATTAATTATAGAACACAAGGATTTGCTGTTTGTTAACACAGCAGATCTCTATTACTAACTAAACCACAACTTATTTTCATCGAATTTATAAAAAAGGAATCTTGGGTAATAGTCCAACGGCTGCCTAACAAATCATAAACTTATTCCTTCAGGAGCAACATTAATCATCATAAAGCTCCAGCAAGATAACTTTTTACTTTATGCACCCACTCCATTCTTTTAAATCTACCCCTTATTAGTCACCAATGTTTGCAATGAATATCCCACTCCTGATTTTTTTAAGTACGCCCCTCCGTATATGTAAATTAAAAAGCATTAAACCCCACATATAAACAAAGCCTTAACCATAATTGGTGAACATTGTATGAGCATTACAAGAAATTCTCAACAACTCAAATTTATAAATCAAGTAATTCTTTCATATTTACTGAAGCTTTGGTAAAAATATGTTTTGCAAATCAGCCTTTAGACTATTCTCAAATTGAAATAGGAATTAAAAATGGTAACTCAAAAAAAAACAACCAAAAGACCCCCTTATTCTCCAACTTTCAGTTTCTCTAAGTCGGATACAACTTGAATTTCCGGTATGGTAATTTCACTCAAATTGATATCCTGATTATTCTCAGCAATAATGCTCTCAAGAGACTTGGCTTTCTTCAACTGGGTTATATCATCCACGATCGATTCCTGGACAGTTTCCTCAAGCACTCCTTTTATCAAACCAAGCGTTTCATTCACATCATTATTCTCAGATCTTGTGCGATGTCTTTCTTCGCGTTTGGAAAAATTGTAAGGCTTATAACGGACGTGTGGGGTTGTGGGTCGCAATTGGAACCCAATGGATACGTTACTCACATAGCGAGTGTTGATAGTCAGCATGTTGTAAATTGGTTTTTGCTGCATCTCTTTCAGGTACTCTTGTCGGGAGTTCGTATATGAAGCTAGCATTCCTAATTCATGAAGGGCACTGTCTAATTCGTTAAGACGAGGGGCAGTACGAAACTGTAGAGAAATGAGGTTAATTGTGGGGTTCATTTTAACCTAACTCATTTTAAATGATTTTACACCGATTAATAATTAACTTGAACTTACCTCGAATTCTACATCATCACATTGCATTTTGTGTGTATTTGTACTAATTTATTAATAAATATAGACAATGTTTACATTCAACGTCCTTCCAGCTGGATCAAATGAAAACATTCGATCAGTTTCGATTGCAGTAGGCTCAGGAGTACAATAACAACAGTGATGGAGATATATCACCAACAATACGATAAACAAAGACGCAACAAATGTCAAGCCGGGTTTACACAAAAATACAATTGGAGAAAGTTCAACGGTACGGTTTACAAGCGAAAAAAAACATGATGTTTATTGGAAATTAAAATAATTTGTTTATTAATACAAATTTCCGTAATTCCTTCAGCAATTTAAACCGAGGAATTGCAAATAGTTAAAGCGCAATTTAATCATCCCTTATATTTCTAGATATAAATATCATTCAACCAAAGATAGGCTGAAAATAATTAGAAAAAGATGGATGTATAACGGTATACATATAATAAACAAAGATGAAACAACCGCTAAGTCATTATCACAAAGCAGAAAGTAAATTTTCCAGTTCGGTTCACACTGTAAAATTGATAAATTATAAAAAGTGTTATTAAAAATTATTAAATAACAAAACGGGTGTTATAAATGCGAATTTTATTTACTCTTTTAAATGTAAAAAACGATTACAGTGGATCAACCCAAGGTTTTCATTTTTTTCTTCTTAAAGTAGATATTTTTTGTAGAGGCGAGTGAGATTTTCGTAAATAACAAAAACAGCAATAAATTGTGGTCCATTTCTAATAAATAAAGGAGTAAAGCCTTTCCATAACGAGGAAAATCCTTCTTTTGTAACAACTTTTCTCCATACATCAAACATCCCTGTATATTCTGGTTCCCCATTTACAATTACCATATTTTGTATCCTGAAATCTCATTATTTACTACTTAACAAAAAAAAATTCAGAAATCAACCTAATTTTTGCTATATCTGGGGGAAGTACACACGTTGTCGCAACAAAAGCTGAAATTACACTACATGTTACGTGACACACTGTATTATCTTCCATTAAACCTAAAAACAAGACTATGCATCTATACAGGGTATCCAAAATAAGCAGCACGTGCATAGAGATCTCGCAAAGTTATTAGATCGTACCATATTTCAGTAAAAGTTCTTTAGATTGGACGTAACTAACAAGTTGCGATAAATTTACAATCATTGCTCTAATAACAACCGGCGAAAATCCACGAAAAAGTACCATAACACCTTCTTCTTGCGAAATTCTAAACATGGCAGCAAACACCCCCGAATAGTTCCTTCTTTTTTCTATGGGTGCTATAGTATCAGCGGCCATTCTGGTCAATACAACGTCAGCAGGGAGACCTGCGACACCACCAATAGCACCAGAAACGCAACCACACAAACATTTTACCAGGAGATTTGGAGGTTTTCCATTTCTACAACAACTCATTGAATTTTTCTTTTGGTTTTCCAAGATTGGAACTTACTCAGAAAATACGTCGAGTAGGCTTTGGAAAGCACCCATACGTACCCCAGTATAGGTAGCTTGTCTTAAACAACTTGCGCCTAATCCTGAATAAAGTCCTACTATTCCTTCAGTTTTTATGATTTGTTTGGCAACCTCCAATGTTGTTACACGTCCTGTTTTTCCCCCTTTCCCTATCACTTGCATCCGAGTTTTTAAAAATTCTAAGGGGTAACATATCAATGTTGCACCTACTCTGCAAAAAAGTGGTTTTAACAAGTTAACAAGAGCTAATGGAAAAGAAAAGTCGTCTAAGGATGGATAGTACCTACTACCAAACAGAACCGTCAAACTTGGTAAAGAAAAGACAGTGACTTCCTCAAGAAGAAGAATTTAAATGGACCCTACCAAATAGAAGATATAAACCAGAATAATTTGAACATACCCTGCCGTTGATGAAAACAAAAATTTGGTATAAGTCGGAAGAGGTTTGATATCCGCCATTAAGAAAACGTCAAAAATTTTGTTAGGTAATAGAGTCGTCTGCGTTGATCCGTCACCGACGATGGGTAATAGGATCAAGCATGTGTTAAATATTTGGATAAACAATCTTTTGCAATATGTCAACTATATCTAAAAATATATTTCAAAATAAAAATTAAGGATGGTCAAAATTGGTATAAATGGTTTCGGACGTATTGGTAGAATGGTACTTAAATGTTGTATCGAAAAAGGACTTGAGGTAAGGGTTGAATAATGATATCCAACACGTATTGAAAAATCCAGCAGTGCTTATTTAAATACAGAAATGCAGTGTTACTCCTGCCTCGCAGGTAGTGGCAGTGAATGATCCCTTCATATCCCCTGACTACATGGCATATCTGTTCAAATATGATTCCACTTACGGTAGATACCCAGGAGAAGTCAAGACTTTAGGAACTTGTCTTATGGTTGATGGTAAGAACCCTTACAAATGTATAAGAAAATTATTTAAAGGGTGTATATTATAGGACATCGAATAGAAACTTCTTCTGAAAAGGATCCGAAAAAAATACCATGGCAAAACACGTGCACCGATTACGTAGTAGAAGCCACGGGTGTCTTTACAAATTGCGACAAAGCTTCTGTAAGTACCCCGAATAAATCCGAACAAATTAAATATTAATCCCCTTTTAGTTACATTTGGATGCAGGAGCAAAAAGGGTAGTAATAACAGCACCGTCTTCAGACGCGCCCATGTTTGTAATGGGTGTCAATCATGATTGCTACGACACTGATATGCAAGTGGTGTCTACAGCAAGTTGTACAACAAATTGTCTAGCCCCTTTAGTAAAAGTAGTCAACGATAACTTTGATATTATAGAAGGTATGATGACTACCATACATGCTGTTACTGCAACCCAGAAAACTATAGACGGTCCTTCTGGGAAACGTTGGAGAGATGGAAGGGGAGGGTACCAAAATATTATTCCTAGTTCCACAGGTGCTGCCAAAGCTATTGGAAAAATTATTCCAGAATTAGATGGTAAACTTACTGGTATGGCGATGAGGGTACCGGTACCTAATGGTTCAGTTGTGGATTTAACACTTAAGTATGTAGCAAAATTGATGATATATATTTCTAGGCCAATAGACATTTTACTTTGCAAAAGGTGGAGTATTTAGTTTATATATTTTAGTCCGACATTTAAAAACCGAGTTTGCTAAAAAGGCCGACCTCGGGAAAATGTTTGGCAGCCGAAAAACGGCATATTCGAAAAAAAAAACGCAGTTTTAATGAAAATCACATGGGACAAAATCAAAAAAGGCCCAGGTTCTTCGTCGGGTTCAGTAGGATTTGGAAGAAAGCTGGTATCATCTAATTGTGGAGATATTGTTTTCTACAGCAAATTTGTCGTAAACGGTTAGAGATATCAAAACAACGTGATATACAAATATTTTAGGAAATTTAATAAGCTTTAATTTTGTATACGACAATTTTTTGCTACGGCTAACCGTTTATAAAATGTAAGCGAAAAACTAAAAAAAGTCCAACATTTCGTAGTTTCTCGGCTGCCAAAAGTTTTCCCGAGGTTGGCCACGTTAGCAAACTCGGATTTTTCATATTGCCACTAATACATACAAACGCAAAAAAAATCTTTTACTCCACCTTTTGCAAGGCTACCCCCTCTGTCGAAACCCTATTGACTGACCTATTCAAATAAATTATAGATTAGGAAAAGAAGCGCCTTACGAACAAATAAAAAACAGGGTAAAGCAAGCTGCAAATGGTTACCTCAAAGGGATTATTGGTTACACCGACGATGACATTGTGTCTTCAGATATAATAGGCGATACAAGATCCTGTATTTTTGATGCCAAAGCGGGAATTCCCTTTAGTAAATGTTTTGTAAAGTTGATTGCATGGTATGACAACGAGTATGGTTACGCTAATAGAGTTACCGATTTTCTTAATTACATGTCGTCAAGAGAAAATGTTTGCTGAAGTGGAATGTTTAAATATAAAACTATTGTAAATGTTATGTTTTTAATTATGCGATAATAAGAGCCTTTATTGAATGGAGAAATTCGTTTTAACATTCAATCTACACAAAATAAAGGAAAAACATGACGTACAAATATTCTAATCTCTTATATAAAGCGAACAACTAAAATTATAAGGTCATTACATTCTTTTAAATTGCCAGCAAAGATTGTAATGTAATAACAACCGAACAAAATAACTTATGACATCAATAATGGTAAAATAATTATAAACAAGAGTGAAAAACATAAACAGTTCAATTATTCAGGTTCAATAAAATTCATAAACTCCTTACGTTTTCTTTTTAGCAGGCGTAATAGCATTTAAAGTGAGTTTTCCAACACTCTTCAGTTTTGCAATTCCGGAAGTACCAGCGGCTTCAGTTCCCCTACCAAACCTTGGTGATGCCAAACTCGATCTAATCCCTATATTAGTAGCACCTTTTGATTTGAAAATGCTTTCACAACTTCCACTGGTTCCTACGTTTTGCTTCAACAAATTAGTCCTAGGTCTAGGAGTATCCTTCCTAAGCGATCTAGTAGGAGTAGGAGAAACACCACTAGCAACTGTCTTTTTCCGAAACATTGCAATCTTTGAAGGAGGTGCCATAGGATCTTTCTTTACACCAGGTGTTGGTAAAGTTTTTTTCGGAGTCAACATTCTTCTAGGGGTTGTACGTCTGAAACTTGGTGGAGTGGAACGTTGCAACAAATCACTTGCAGAAGGACCTTCCAATGGTTTAATATCAGAAACCCGCTTTTTCGGCAAAGCATTTTTAACAAAAGTTGCGTTGTTTGAAGAAGCCATTTCTAAAGTTTCATCAACCAATTTTTTGATCGATTCCAAGTTTTTCATCATACAGTTAGATTGCTGCTCAGATAATGAAATTTTACTCATGGTCGCACATAAGCTCGGTACAGGACTAGAAGTTTGTGTAGGAGGAGATGTCTTAGGATCAACTTCCCAAGACGGACGACGTTTTAATGCGTTTGAAACAAAATTGGTGTTCCCAGAGCTTTGCAAAGCATCCAATGAACGATGGCGAGTAAGTAAAGATACATTTTTGGTAGGTTGTGAATTATCCCAATTTTCATTCACATCGATTCCGTTGATCACCATAAGAACTTTAGATAAAAGAACTTTGATAATCTTGGTTTTTGCTGCTGTAACCGTTGGAAGTAAAGAACTATTCGAAATATTAACCGAATTCTAAAATATAAAAGGATATATTTGCGTAATTAGGACAAAACCCTTCCAATTAGAAATTTTACCTGACTAGATGGTCCACATCCAGTAATACACCAAAATTGACCTTTATCCACCTCTTGTTCAGATGGGCATTTACAAGAAGGGGTTTGTTTAATCAAAGTACTTCTCATTCCTGATTTTGGACATGTAAGCTCAACCCTCATCATGTTCTTATCCGCTACTGCAGTAGGAGATTTTCGTAGAATCGGAGCGGTATCACCGTCTAAAACTTTTTCGAAAGTGTCTAATCGGAACCCCATTGATTGTAAAAGTACCGACATTTCAGGTAGATCTAAATTAATCTACAAAATGGCTTGAAATAATTTCTGAAGTTGGAACTAAAATAAAAAACAACTCACGTTATCAAAGTTTGTTTCCTCATCTATACAGCGAGCAATCCAGAACAGAAGTTTTCTTTTTTCTTCGGAAAATTCGCATTTAGCGTTTGGAGAATGTTTGCTCATTGTGATTGAAATTTCTTGGCAACAATTTATCACAATACAATTCCGATTTAGACTGACCGAGTTATCAATACGACTTTAACAGGTGCTGAATGCGCGTAGAACGAATTTTCAAAACGCAAGAATTATTCAGAATCTAGCGGCAAATTTAAATATCATACATGAATATTTGATGATCCCTTAAATTATTCACCAATAATTTGGCGATGTTTAAAGGAAAATGGTTAAAACAAAGAAATGATGGGGATATAAAGAATACCCAAATAAATAATGCTTCCTTCAATAAGACACAGGGCCGTATTAAGGGAAAAGTTGTCCATCGATAATATCTCTTTTAGAAAAACCGATAAATGGGACACAAATTAAAAAATATAATATCTAAAAGCACGATCATAAAAATGTTTCTTGGCAAAATATTTGGTGCTGAATATAACTCCAGGGACCAGACGTATACTTCCATATCCAAATGGCATACTATAAGGCTTTGGATAAAACCAAGAAATTTCTAAGTGATTCTTGATTCTTGGAGATCGCTGCAGGCTCTAATAGAGAACACTCCAATTACGCTACACAAGCTTCCAAGTCTAAGGGACATTATCCGGAATGATTTGACATGGGAGGACGATGGTATTCTCTTGGGTTACAGTGACTACCGATTAGGTGACTGAATATTATGGACCTGGAGCCTATTTTCGAAATTCCTGCCAACATCGTAAAAAACAGACCCAGAAGATTTTTTCAGCAAACTTGAGAAGAAACAAACACAAGAAGTAATTCATGAGGGGTTCCCAATTTGAATCGTCCAAAATAATTCTTAACAAACAATAATTAGGGGGCGTTATCTGTTTCTTGGCGTGCTCTGCGAACAAACACATGAGAAATATGGACATCAAGCATCAAACCCTTAAGCCTTTTATTGTGGCTGCGGCATTCTGTGTGAATGCCTTGCCAAGTCTGGTTAGTCAAAACGAATCACTACCTAAAACTTTAATATCCTGAGCTGGAACATATCTAAAAGTTGTGTCCGAAAAAAATAATGGGCCATCGCCCCAAATAGTCGCCTTTTACGACAGGCATGGGATACCCTGGGTCTATTCTTGATCCGGAACCCAGACGGATAAAACAACGAAAATATTTCACTCTGATCCAGCGTACACTGGAGTAGGTATATCGTATATACTTAATACTATTAGAGTACGTTTAATGGAAGAAAGACCACGGATAAGGACGTAGAATAAGGAAATGAAGCACTAAAGCTTATAGAATCAATTCAAACTAATAAATTGTACTACAGAGTGATGTAAAAAACACCTGGCCAAGTTGGTTGCGATTTCACTTAAGTTAAACGGTACCGCAGCCAACTTAACCAACTTTCTTTTAGATCAGTCTGCATAATGATCGTGAAGATTTTAAACCAAGGGGTTCAAGCATGAACAAGCCAACTTGAAGTGCGAAATTTTTCTAATAACGAATAAATTTTTACGATCCTTGTTAACGAGTAATAAAATGGTACTCCCCAGAAAACATGAATAAGATAAAAACTTTGCAAAAAATTGGTGTAGGCTACTACAAAAAAAATGACACAAGTCAATTCATGTTACAGTTATTTATAGAACGTGTAGTAGGCTACTGCAGTTACATTAAACGGGAGCCCAAATTTCTCACCAGAAAGTGTCAAATTCTTAGGAATGTGCTTGGAGAGGCGACTTAATCTGGGAGACTACAGATAGAGCCGTTAGAGAAAACCAGATACCGACAGAGCCTTCAGTGACCCAACAGCTGACTTTAGCGCAATTCAAAGTTCTCTTAATTTGGGGGTAAAAATAAAAACAATTACAATCTCTCCGAAAATGTTATAAAATCAACGATTAGAAAAGAATATCTTTTACATTAAATTATGTTTAATTTATTTAATGGTGTCGTTATTTTTTGAGCTCTTGGAATAAATTGAAAATAAAACATGCATTTTATTCCTCTTACAAGGACGATACCTATGTTCCTGTTTTAGGAATTCGTATTCCAGTTAAAGTTTCCATTCTGTATAATACACTTTCAGTGAAATAAGTTCTATAGCTATAGGTATTAAGTTCGATAAATTATTTTTTTTAAAGAAGTAATGCTTTCAGCGAAAAGGAGAGGAGAGGTTTATGAGGGACGTAATAGAGAAATGTTTTAGAGGTCTCGTTTTGGACATTCATTTTGTTGTTTAACTCTGTAAATAATTACTATTTACTTAGTTGTTTGGAAATGTAATCAATCTGCTTTTAAAAAATTATAATTTATAAACATCCATAGTCGTGGAAAGTTTCGAACCCCCCCAAGTTTATAGTTTCGTTCCAAAACAATCAGCGAAACTTTTTGGCAAAAATATATTTTTATATCATTTTACCGGAAATGTTTTAAAAATAAACATTAAATACGCTTGTTTTTCCTATTATCAATTTTTTGAAGTAGAAGCCAATTTTGGCCTGATCTTATATAACTGGCCATTAACATCATGTTGACGCAGAGTTTAAAATTAAATCCAGTTATTTTTTCTGACCCATAAAACGTACAACCTAATTTTATCGGAACCGAAAACAAAAGCAACGAGGAAGTTTAATTTTGAAAGTGGAGCCAAATTATTTTGGTATCTTTCAAAATAAAACAGAAATTACAGTTTGATACTCGTTTTATTTTTTTGAGTTACATAATATTTATTAATTTTACGGCGTATAAGCGGTAACAGAAATATTTTGTAGGATAAACTTTAAAAACCTGATAACGGATGATGATAAAGTTTTATCGCATTTTTGTGTAACGTAATGTTTGGATATAAATTAGCAAATATCAGACAGACACAATTTTTTTTATCAAACTAATATTAACGTCATGATGAAATTATTAGCGACCCATG
Organism: Hemicrepidius hirtus; assembly: GCA_963082805.1. Classification (NCBI taxonomy): domain Eukaryota; kingdom Metazoa; phylum Arthropoda; class Insecta; order Coleoptera; family Elateridae; genus Hemicrepidius; species Hemicrepidius hirtus. Next base: position 5,906,982 of record OY720161.1, on the reverse strand, counting down.
TTAATATTTATTGTGTTTGATAAATCCGAATCGAATGGTTATTAATTATCATTCTTTAACTTGCATAATTAATTTGTAATTCAATTATTTTTTCAAGAAATTACATGAACAAAAACATAATTGTTCACAATTCGCGAATTAGTATATAACAATAATTAAATTTTTAATTCTAGATAAATGCTAATAGAAGTAATAATAAAATTTTATAAACATTTATTATAATTTTTTATAAAAGGATAAAATTGCAGTATACAGGAAAATAATTAAAAAATATGTCTCACCCATTTAATTGCAAAAATGCTCACTTGACTACTCATAAAAGTTTCCATGTATTTTCTTCATACCATGAGAAAGTACAAGGGTCTGTTAATTTTGAGCAACATTTAATATTGAATTTTTTATTTTGAGAATTCAACTGAGCAACCAGAAATAAAATTGAAAAATATTTTAATCTAAATATAAATTGTACATACATTATATTATGTCAGCAAAACGTTTTAAATTCTACTTTCTATATATAATTTGACTATATACACAGAGGAACCTACAAAACGTATATAACTATAAAATTTTTTGGTGTTTCTTTTGAAAACTATTATCCTACACGACTTACCCTTAATTATATTTAAGCAAAAAGCGTCAAAACTTCCATTAAAATAAACAATACTATACATTTAAATCACAATCATGTAAAAGAATTTTAAAATTTTCCAATTTTCAAGGATTTTCAGGACCTTGAAAAATGTTTTTACAAAACTGCAGAAGAAAATTAAAAAAAAAGAAAAAGTATTAGGCAATTAAAAAAATTGTTTAGGTTATACACGACTCAACGGCTAAGGTTACATCAAACAATTTTAAATAATTGCCAGTATTGAACCGGGAATTAACGGCTTACTAGATTAACAATTGTTAATCCTAATAAGGCGTTCTAACTAAGGCAGTGGGAAAATTGGAAAGTATAAGTATAAAATTTGAACTAGGTAACTAAACACTCAATCTTTACCCTCCCCGTTTAATAACATAACTATCTGTTCTCTTTAGAATTTAGTATTTTACCTATGGATTGATTTTTTTTAAACTCCAAATCTAACAGGAGAATATTTCGTCTTTCTTACTAATACGAGATTCGCCAGAAAAATTCTTCCTTCTTAGAAGAAAATTTAATTTTCCCTTTCCAAATATTTTTAATACCAACCAAACCCCAATTTTCTATGGCACTTTATATTTTTGAAATACCATGCGAATAGCCTGGCGAGAAAACACGAGTTTCTCGGCAATCTATATGCACCATTACGATTCCTAAGGCCCCTATTGTATCAAGTGGTCGAACTTCCAGTTCACCTGATCCACAATCAGTTGTCATGGATATGATTGTTATAACAATTGGTATCCATGACAATTAATCGTGTGTCAAGTGGTTGAACTCCCAGTTTAGCTGATCCACGATCAATTGTCATGGATACCAATTGTTATAACAATCATATCCACGACAACTGATGTAGATCAGCTGAATGGGAGTTCAACCACTTGATACCACCGGGCCTTAAAGTCTCCCTTTTCTACGCAATGAATAATAAAAAGAAAACAGATCAGTTACGTCAAAACCATTTCTACCAAACTAATGTCATAAATCATAATTACAATGTAGCTCTAAAAGTCTAATAGAGAAGAATACTAGAAAAACTGGATTACATCTCCAATTGGAACTGTTCGCTGTCCTCACTTGTACCATTATGTTTAACATGGTTAAGATTGTGGTTCTGGTAGCGATTATTATTCCTCTTGGGCATTTTTCCCGACTTGGGGGAAGAACCTTTGACCAGGCCATCAGGGATATCCCATCTGGGTGGAGTCTTCGATATGGGAGAATTGCGAAGATTCATCAAGAAAGCTCTTTCATATACAATTTTTGTACCTAAAAGAAGAAATGTTAAATGAAAGTTTTAAGGTTGTTTGAAAAAGAAAATTCAGCACTTGATGGGTTTTTAGACTTGTCCGCGTTGCTGATAAAATCCAGGGTTAGTAATTCCTAAAGGATATGACAAGACGGTTTATTTAAATGTTTTTTTTTTAAGTATGATAATTTTTCCTATTATAATCGTTTAAGGTCTAACATAAAATGTCAACAACGTTTCCTTGTTGTGGGAACCTTCTTCAAAGGCCTTTGTCCAAAAATAATAATGCCAAGTACTTGTTCGTCATAATTTTCCTCGAGGAGTTGCTAAGCAAATATTTAGAACGTGATAAAAACTTATATGGCGTGACAAAGAAAAAAAAATAGTATATAGAAAACCGCGCGCGTCTTATCTAATCTCCTTAAACTACGCGTTTATTCTTTCTCAAATAACAAAACGGAAAATCGTGCGATGATTCAAATTTACCAGATGCGCGAGTTTTAATACTACACACCGTGTGTTTTAAATTCAAGGTCGATTATATATTCGGCGCGTGTCAAGCTTGTTTTTGTTGACTCCTTGGATATTCTAATTATTACAGTTTTTGCATAATTTTTGCGTCACGGTATAATGAACTCTCGGGGTACGTGCTCAAAGTCATCTTTTTAATTAAATTTGAATTTTTTGAACTTGAAAATTATTATGAATAATATGTCCTTGTATATTACGATTAAATGGTAATTTTGTAAGCGTAGTAACACCGTCGTGTTGGAATCATATCTTTTTATGGTAAACTCAGCAAGGTATTAGGAACACGTTGGGTAGGTACAATATGTTAGATAAAATAGTAACACGTTGCAATTACGAGATTAATAACAAGGACAAGGACTGCAATGCTTAAAAGATTTTAGATTAAATTTGATTACCAAACTAAACCAAATTGAGATGAAAATTCTAGATAAAGGACAACTCTGAAAAATTTAAAAATATTTTTTAAAGGATAATGAGTGCAAGTGCATCCTGCTGAAGCCACATCAAAATACATTTTCGAAGGTAGTGGGTGCATTACATCCTGTATAAACCACAATGAAATATTTTTAATCAAAAATACTCGATTTTGTTTTGCTCCAAATACGTAGTAACACAAAAGATAACAAGGGTATGGAATATGTTAGATAAAATAAAGAGATTGGAGGAAATGAATAAATCTGGATACATTTTTGGGATTTAGGTATTATCCTTTATTACGGATCGGTCTTTTAATTCGGTTTTAACTTCCTGTTAAGCTAACCTGAGAGTTAAATCCGAATTGAAAGACCAACTCTGAAAGTGTACTACTACCATCTTTCTGGAATAAATTAAATCAGACTAACATAGATACGTATATTTTTATGTAAAAATGATCAAAACAGGACAGTATGTCGTAATTTTCTTAATTCTGTACAATATTCAAAAGTTAAAATTTCTATAAACAACCTATGAGTAGTAGCACCGTTTTGTTGAACAGAAACTAATTTTGAGTTTAAAAAAATTAATCCGAACATAATATCTTTGCGGTCGAGATAGGCGCTATGCTCATAATTGTTGGTTTCTTTGAGACACATTTTAGCAGACACCCTGTATAATTATTAATTATTTTAATATTATATTAATAGCAGGGGTATTTAATAACAAATTATTTTTATTTGAACGATTTGTATTCAAGTTCAATCTGAGCCGCGAGTTTATTGCACCTTTTCCGAACGACATTGATAGGTTTTAATGAATTAATTATTGAGACTCCTACTGTATGTAATTAATATCAACATAATGCTATGACTATTATTAACCAGAGACATGCATAAATTACATTCAAATATTAGGTATATATTTTTTTTAAAACACCACCAATTGGTTTAACACATTGTACAAAAAAAATTTAATTAGCACTCAGTCGTTGAAATTTCATGGTTTGTGCTTACAGAATTCGTTCACCTAATTAAATAATTAATAAACAACCTTGTAGATGTAGTTATCTTTTACGAGATGGAAATTTATTGCATTGGTGGCGTTTGGTTAAAATTTAATTTAATAATTTCTGGAATAAAGCGCGAGGGGGGAGTTGAAAACTTTTGGATACGCCTTTGGATATTTCCAACTAATTAACGCGAATTTTTTATTTATTTTGGTAGAACAATAAAATAGTGAGAGTTAATTTGTTTGCATAGCAATTAGAACAAGTCTAAAAAAAATAAACCCAAGGTTTTACCATCAAATGCTGTAAAAAGAATTATAAAATTTAAAAATCTTACCTCCAGGGGTGGTGGAATACAAAGTTCCTCCAGGAGTTGAAGAATAAGAACAAGGAATATCAGAAGCATCAGAAATAAGAATCCTCCTGGGAATTGCCTTGCAATCAGAAGCAGGTCTTGTTAAAGGCGATGCCATTTTTTTAATTTAAAAAAATTCACAAAAAATCACAATAAATTTCACGGAAATTATTAAGATAATTGTTATATAATAACAATATTTCTAAAAAAAAATTATCACAGAATCACTACAAAATTCTAAACCGGCTTCAAGTATTACTTGCCAGCAAATACTTATCCTCTTTGAACGAGAACACTGATTACCTCCACGATTTGCTCGTCAAAATATACTCCTTTGCGACGTAAATATTCCCCCCGCACGTTTTTTCCCTGTTCCGAACACTCAGCGCCGCTGCTTATGGTGGCGACGCCTCGAAGCTTGATTTAAACCGCGTCGACGCCTAAAGTTTTCATGCTGTCGTACACGTAGCGCCGCGACTTGGCAATGTTGTCGATGTTTATGAACACCGTTTGCATTTTTAATGAGGAATTTTTTCATGTGTTGTTTTCGAGGTTTGCTTGACTTTTAGAACATGGCAATGTGCTTATACTTGTTTACAAGACATATAAAGCGTGGATTTAATTGCACATTGTTATAAATTATTGTTTTGACTGCATTGAACTACAGTTGTTCTTGAAAGGTGATTTTACCGTGTCCCTAATTTTATTCGCCTAGTAAAATTTAATTTTACGCAAAATATAGCAGACATATGTAGTAGGTACTTCCTATTATTACTGAAAAATTTATTAATTTTCACGTATACAGAGTAGAAAGACAAGGATAGAGAAAATTCAAGTTTTTTTTTCAAACTATCCCAAGTTTTGCAAAACTTTCAGAACTTTACACGAGCACTTAAATTGTACACCCTATAAGGATTTTTCCTTCCTGGAAAATTTTTTATGATATTGTCACGGATCCTACAATAAATTTTACTAAGGCATTCGATTCATTCTACATTACATAAAAATCTTATCAATGTTGGGTTTGAACCCACGACAGACACGCCAACCATTCGATCACCCACACCCGTTTAGTTATGCTTGTTTCCTTTCAAGACATGTTACTCTATAGTGCTTCTATTTTCAAGACAATCTTTTTAAAAGATCTAGAAAAAATTGAAAATCAATGATTCTATTATAAAAACGGCCTACTGAGTGGTTTAGAATTTTTTTCAAAAATCTCAGAAGTTCATAACAGCAAGGCTAGAATAAGAAAAATAAAATCTAGAAAAATATTACGTCCCTGGTCGGAAACTTGGCCTAAAAATATAATGAGGTCATCATGTTTAGAAGCACGTCCGCCTTTTTATGTTAGAGACAATTAATGTTTGTGTTTTTGTTAATTGCATCCTTACAATATAGACAAAATTAATGTTTTGTATCAAAGAGCGATAACATAAAGTCGTGGTTGCATTTGTTCAAACTCAATTAATTCGTTAATAAAAAGTGGAAACTCTTTATAATGGTATGTTCTTTTAATTTTACTATTATGTTTTTAATTTGTTTTGAAAAAGTGCTAATGACATAAAAGATAATTTTTTTCTCAAGGAAAACCACGTATTCAAATAAAAAACAATAATAATTTAACTAAATTTGTTTTTATAAACAGTGGTTGTTAAAAAACGAAGTAGACCAAAGTATGCAACGAATTCTTTAATGTTTGATTGGACGTTTTTGCCCCATTTTACCGATTTCAAAATTTTAAACCCTGCCTCAGAGAATTTTGTTTGAATTACATTTTCACAAATTTGTGATGGGTTCAGTGGCGTAGCCACACGGGGGCGAAGGGGGGCGATCCCCCCCCGCCCCTGTCGACCGGCGCTCCTAGCGCCTCTTGGAAAAAAAATAAGAACATAAAACCAATATTATTCCAATATGATGCACCAAAAATGCGCCCCTAAAGGATCTCGCCCCCCGCCCTTCATCCCTGGCTACTCCACTGGATGGGTTTTAGTGCTACTTTCTTGAAAATTTCAAATGGAAAGGTAGCTACATCTATTTTGCTATAATCATAACGAGGATAGAAAAACAAAGAGAATAAAAAAAACTGGAGGTCTCTAGCATGACTAAAAAAGGAGTTATGTCCGAAAATGTGATTATAAAACATTTTGCAAGTTTTAGGAGTCATGGCTTGCTAGATTTAATCATTTAATGTTTAGAATTTTAAAACGTCAAATTCTGATTGTGATTTGTTTATTTTTGTTGATATTTTATCAAATGTTTTTGATTTGTTTGCGAAAACAATCTGCGTAAAGTCGCGATTTTTTTGGTTAAATTTGGCGGAAAATTCAAATTAACCAATAAAAACAAAAATAATGCAAAACTCGTATTAAATTTAAATAAACCACACGAAGTTGGGTCAAATTAACAGAGGGAGATCAATACAACAAAACCATAACAATCTTGCACCCATTGACATCCCTGTTCTGTAAACAGTTGTTCACGAACGACTTGTTAGCTAACGACGATTGTTGGGCGAAAAATCATTCAAACATCGACTGTATAACGATTATTAATTTTTTAAACGTAAATTTATTGTTGCCTGAGGTTACACACGTTCATCCGAGGACTCACGCAGTTTTGTTTATTTCCTTGAATCCTAGAATACGCGAATTCGTGAATCTTTTGATGAATGTCTTCCTTTTAATTGTAATTTGTATGCCAACAACAAGACAGGTAATAAAATAATTTCATCAACAATTAGACGTTAAATAAAAAATATAACTGGTGCAAATAAACCCATTTAGACAGTAGGGATAAAGTCTTTTAGAACAGAACCGTATCTTTACAAAAATTATCTCCACGAGAAATGATTTTCAAAAAATTAAGAGCCTGTTGACCTTTATTATATGCGCCAAGCCTTCTATCATATAAAATATGAGAATAACGAGACAAAGACTATCAAATCAACGATTAATCGGAAATCTTGTTATAATCTCAATATTTATAAGTACTAGGTATCTCTTAAGGTTAAGTGGCACTGTTTATCAACAAAAGGTGAGAAAAACAATAAACAACCTATTGGTACATATACCTACAGGGTAATTTAGTATTTTTATAAATATCACAAAGAAGTTTTAAAACATCGCATTTATGGCCTATGGGATAAAATTAGGACGAGTTACCCTTAAATTTCTAAAATCAGGAATTTAGCCCTAACGAACAGTTTTAGTGAGATTAGGACAATCTGTATGCAGAGTGTCCCAAAAAGAAACGGCATCCAGTTAAGGGCATTTCATGACATGACAATAAGAGGAAAAGTTGGATCATGGGTCCGCAAATGCTTCGTTATCGAGATGCAGGGTGTTGAAAATTTTTTCATATATTCCGAAATTATTATTATTTTACAAATAATGTTCAAAATGACCGCCATTAGCTCCAGACAAGCTTCTATTCTTCGAACAAAATTTTGAGGCTATAGGCGGTCATTATTCAAAAAACGGATTTGCAGAGTTATTTTTTTATTCACATTTTTCATCTTTGAAGTGTGATTTACACGAAAACGGTTAATGGTAGGAAAACATCTCAAGAGACTGTTTCAACCGTAAATTAGTTGAGAAATTTAAAAATTGTGTAAAAAACCAAAAAAAAACAGCGGCGTACCATTTTTTTCTCCAGAAATATCCACATACGCACCTGTAGGTACGCCCCTGGAGAAACAAAAAACTGACTAATATGGTCCACTTATAGCAAATGTACTTGCTTACTTTTTAAAATTTAATTCCTAGTCATTTCCGAATAAATGAAAAAACGATCGATATTTTTCAGAACTTTCAACACCCTGTATATCGATAACAAAGGATTTGCGGACCCATGTTAATTGGAACTTTTCCTCTTATTTTCATGAAAGGAACATGCCCTTAACTAAAGACTTTTTTTATGATTTCCAAAAATATTAGTCAAACCAAAAAGGAAAGGTTTGTAATTTTTTTTTTATTTCCCCTGTATTGCTGCCCAAAGCGAGTAAATAAATAAATAACGGTGATTTTTAGAAATTTTTTTGCCATTTCCAGAATCTATAAACAACAACCACACCTGTGCTTTTTTAATTTTTGGTAATAATATTTCTCCGTAGTATTTTTATAATTGTTATTATAATCAGATCAAGGATAAATCCGGTATATTTTACGTTTTATTATTAAATTATTATTAATATAATATTTAAACGAGAAGAATTGACGAGATCATAATAAGGGAACCTCCTAAAACAGGTTGTTTTTTGATAATTATAAAAATATGCGTCCTCGATTAATAAGATAGCATCAATAATATTTATTGCTAATACTTAAAAGTTTAGTTTAATAAAAATTTTAAATGTTAATGTGTTACATACTAATTGAACATTTATTAATCTGTAATTGTATACGCAGTTTCAAAGGTGAATCCGGTCAAAACTGGCCGTATCTAAACTTGAGTTTAATGTGGAAAATTTTCTATATATTTTTTTAATAATTTTTATATCGGAATAATTTGTTTTACCACGTGTAAGAATAATAATTGTTCTTTAACTGCGCACTATTGTTTTATTTCAACAACAAGATATAAAAATATAAAATGTCCGGTTTGACTAATTATAATGGGGAAATGCGACAACAACGAGAAATGACTGGAATGTTTTGCAAAAATTACGTAAGGAAAAGTAAACAAAACACGGATATTTGCATAAACGATTCGAGATCAAACACGTGCATGTAAAACTTCATAACACGTGATTCGACTGACGCCAATTTTTCGTCAAAAACAAAATGAAAATTTTCTTGGGAAAAAAACGAAAGCTTTCGGACGTTGCAATTATAGTTTCATAGAATTAACAAAAAATAGATTTACGTAGAAAAACGTTCTGTGGCAAAATTAAAGAGAAACATTTTCTGTGATTTATACAATTTTAGTTAAAAATATAAGAAGTCTTTGGGGGTAGTATTATTGTCGGTCATTTTGTAAGTAACATAAATTTTAACTGGAAAAAATTCTGTAACTTTATAGGTACATATATTTGATATAATTCCAAAAACACGTCAGAGAAAATTCCGAGACACGAACCCATGGCCATTGTGGAACCAATATCCAGAGCCTGGCGTTCTAACGTAATTTTTTTTTAAATTTTCGATATATACGAATACTAACAGCATATAGCATTTAAGATGCATATCTCATTGCATTATGTGTCACGATGAGTCAAATCAAAGTATTATATTATGAAATTTTTATACTATATCATTTGGATATAAAAAAATAAACTTAAATTTCTTTCAACTTTCACCTATGACCCTGGTCCTTATGGATCCTGGTTACGCCATGAACTGCTGATAAATTTATGTATAAATTAAAATTTTTACATTGTTTTTTAGAATTCAAAATATTTCTAGTGTTTTCGAAATCTGTTTTGAAATCGCGTAAGCATCACCTTATAAAAATAAATGAGTCAACGCAGCTACTGTATTGCATCATTTTTGCCAGGTAAGGTGATGTTGCAGAAGAGAATATTGAACTTTCTGCATTTGAAATGCAAATTATCGGTAACCACTTTTTATTATTACTGACTGACGGCAATGTAAGCGCCATGTCGGGAATTTTATATACGCCGCAAGTTCAATGAATAGAATACAATTCGAAAAACGTAAAAGTTTGTCTAAACTTGTTTAGGAGCAATAATATTAATTCCTAACAACTTTTTTCTTTATTATATACGTAGTAGGTAGTTATAATTTAGATTGTGTTAAGTACCTACAACAGCCTACGATTATGATATGAAACGATAAACCAATTTATTATCGAATTTATTTTTTTTTACTAAATGGAACACGTTTAAAAAATAATCTTCATAAGAATATAAATGAAATGGAACTTCCAGATCAATTTATATTTTTTTACGGTGCGTACTTAAAAAAAAACAATCAATGACAATAACAATAAATTATAATAAATACAATTTCAGTTTATTATCACAACAATGACTGTATCCACCTTGTTTATGTAAAAGGAATAAAAGTAGCTAAGAGTCATTTATCTGCGGTCAAGGATAAAACACTCACTATTGTTAAAAAAATGTACTAGGTACTTCTATCATTATAGAAATGTTTTTCTTATTTGTCATATTTTTATTGTTTTAGGGTTATTATCCTTGTTTATAATAGTTGTTTTCAAATTTAAGGTAGAGCTAAGCAAATTTGGGGCTGCTAGTATACAATACAGAAACCTAGCTATGGGTTCTTGCGCTGCCACCAAAATTAACCAAAAGAAGCAAATCAACATAACAAAAAATTGCTAATAAGTAATGGGGATTCAATTTGGTATTTAAATCTGTACATATCATAAAAGAAATTTTAAGATAGAGAAAAAACATTTTAAGAGTTTTGTTTTTTGTTAAATCTGTAGGTACAAAGGATTAACGTAGTACAGACCCGTAGTAAGGGTTTTACCCAAAAGATATTTACATTTCTATAATCTATCAAAGTTTTTCCAGAAACTTGAATTATTATCTGATACTATTTATTTTTTGTGGACCAATAGAATTGCAGCAATTTAAAAAAAATTGTTATTCCATATCCATTGGTTCATGCAAAAACGCGATACGCGTCAATTACGAATCGGCTTTAGGCCTTATTTATATAAGCGCGATTTGTTCTTTTTATTTTCATTCGTTAAATTTAGTGGGAAATTCAAATTTAACCAATGAAAACAAAAAGAAAAAATCGCGTCTATATGAAGCCCCCTTAATTCAAAAAAATATCGCGATACTTCCGGCCAATTGAATATTTAATAGGAAGAAAATTGTATTTGTTTCCAAGCAAATGTTTCAAAAATGTTAGTTGCAAACTAGAAATTAGGCAACCAATTATTCCAATCGTGATTGGTAAATCCTTAATCCCGATGATTTAATAAGATAATCTTCTGGATTATCCAATAAACCTAATTATTATTAAATTATTAAACTAGAATTTTTTAAAAGTTTTTAGAGAAATATATTTGTTTGTAAAGTCTACAAATATGTTCTTAAAATCTAATCTCGATACTAAACATTTATAGAGTTACAAAATTGTTAACATTCTCCGTTTTTCATCTGGATACCCCTAAAAACAGTTTTACCGATTATGGTTAAGATTTTATTATTCATTCTTTTTAATTATCCTGTCCTAAATTCTTCATTTTTCGTGGGGGTGGTCCAGTTTGCTATAAAAAAATCTTGTTATAACATAGTCCATAGGAAAAATTGTCAGGTACACAAATATTTGTTTAAAACATAAGAAAAGTAGTTAGTACAGAGTTTTTGGTCGATGCCTTTATTTATACTAAAAGAAAATCTTTTATTCAATAATCAAATTAAATATATTATGTATTCATAGATTTATTTTTCCAATATAATTTTTTGTACTTCAGTAAACGTGTAATAAGAATTCTAAGCCAAAAGTTACTTATTTATCGGCTTGCTTTGTAAGCTTTTCCTCAAATTGTTCAAAATAACTTTTAGTTACTATATCATGTGGTTCATCTACTTGTTCTACAGCAACAACTTCCGGTATATAGAACTGCAACATATTTTGAACTCCATTTTTTAACGTGACTATAGAACTAGGACAGCTTGAACATGATCCTTGCATTTTCAGTTTTACAATCCCTTCATCATATCCCATAAAAATTATATCACCTGGAAAAAATACTTTAGAAAAAAAAACAACACCAGTCTCTAGTTTTACCCCCATCTTCTTGAACGGTTGGCCTAATTCTCGTATCTAATAATTCTTTGATCATTTGGACTATTTCACTATCGCCTTCATTAACTTCTGCAATTTTTTATCGATAAAATCCCTAAATTCCTCTTACTTTGATATAATACTAACGTGTATCAGAATTGGGAACACCTTCATTTAAAACAGGTAAACCGCTAGCAAAGAAATCCATAATTGTAGCAAATATTTCTGGTTTTATTAACTTCCATTCGATATCGTCATCTAGTTTTGTTACTGTAATAAAATCAGGTCCCAAAAAAACACTTTTAACACCTTCAATGCGGAATAGTAACTTTCCTAAAGGTGAACAATAAGCAGCCTGTCCTGTAGGAAAGTCCATCGTTTGTCCCGGTTCTAAAACTTTCGTACCGGGTAAAAATTTTAAACTGTTAGGATTTGGAGTTTCTTGGGTTTGAACGAACATTGATAAAGCTGGAGTTGTCACAATAGGCCTTCTTTGGGGTGAAATTTGAGGAAGTTCAAAGGAACGAATATCATTTTTAAATATGCTACAATAAATATATTGTTGTGGAATTAATAATAATGGGAATCATTATATACCTTTTACAATTTGTAATACTAAATTGTGTGGATTTAGCAGCACTAAAACATAATTTTAAAGTATTACGCCACATATTTTCGGCCTATTTTATGGTTACACTCAAAATTTTTTTAGGTTATTTAGAGCTGTCAACATTAGGTTTGTTCGTTTGTCTGCACTAAACTGCTCCGAACAGGAAACAGAAAAAGATGGCTAGATACGGTGTTGGTGCATTAAAAAGAGATAGCATGTTGTTTGTTTCCTGTTCCATGCAGTTTAGTGCAGACAAACGAACAAGCCTATTTTGAAATTATTTAGAATATACAGGTTGCTTCACAAAACTTGTAACGTCCAATTCTTGCCTTAATTATTTTAATTAATGAGCAACATATTTCTAAAAGCCAACTTAAAAAACCTACATTTTTAAAATAACGCAAGTTTAATACAATACAGAAATTTATTTAAACTACAGAAATTTATTTAAACGTAAGACTTTATATATAAAAAAACACAACGGGGTAGTATAATAGATCTTTTATTACACAAGTCCATAATTAATTTTTCTTTAAATATTTACATAAACAAAAAGTTGAAAAAAATTAACATATGGTTATAATTAACCTAAAGTACTTACTCTAAGATCTAAGGCTTACAAAACAATAATCGAGTTACATTCATGTAAGTCCAATACTCTACACGGTTTGTTCAGGCACCTCTCTGTAGTTTCCCGGCAGCTGTAAACTCGGTCATTGGTTTTCCGCTGATACCACAGGTACCAATACCAACTCTACCATTAACAGAATCAGGAGAAGCAAAAATACTCTTATTTTTAACACCAACTTTTTTATTTTTACTTGCCTTAGTGGTGAAAGCTAACCATTTCCGTTTTTCCGTTTCCCTTTCCTCTTCTAATTCCTTAAACCGTTGTTGTTTCTTGGCCTTCTTTCGCTTCAAGTATTCTTTGTTGTTCATTTTGGCACGTTTCAATTTCTCTGCTTCTGTTAAGATCCGTTTCTGGCCTGTGAATTCTTTTAATTCTGCTAAAGTAGTAACGCCACGATTTTTGTAAGCCTCAAAAGTTACATTTACCTGGCCATCTGAGTTTATAGTATCGATTCTTGCTTCGGCATATTGACCATTATCGCTCCATTTCGCCATACAAATGTCCCCAATCCGCCAAATCTTCTTGTTTTTGTTTTTAGCCACAAATTGTTCCACTGCAAGAAGTGATCGAGTGACTTCATCATCTTCGCTGAAGTTTGTCGTTAGTTCTCGATATTCGGGTTGGTTCGCTGCTTCTTCTGCTTTAGTTTTGAGATCTAGAGATAAGTCTATTACTTCTTCTAAATCTACCTTTAGTTTTTGAAGTTCTCTGTTGTCTGGATCACTCAACAAGGCAGCCTCGACTTGTTGCAGTTGTAATTTGTAGTTTTGTAACTCGTCCGCCATATTGTTGTGATTTTGATGAAATACAAGAGTAGAATTGAGTCTTATTTATATTTTATAGGTACTCACACAATTTATAGCCAATATTTTTGTAATTTATTATTGACGGGAACTACAAACGGCCATTTGTTTTCCGAAGACAATGTGTAGCGTTGCCAACATAACTAGGGGAAAATTTTCAATTGCTTTTGGTGAATAAGTATACAGGATGATTCGCAAGAAAAAATTTAACAAATCTTAAAGAAATGTACCGTTGCTCATCTACACTGTTGTTTCAACGCAAATGACGCGTTATACGAATTTTTGCTCAGATCCAATATAAACATAATGACTGGCAAAGATCAGAGACCTTTAAGGGCTTATTCTAGGTAATAAACCAAAGAAGACACGATTGGTTTTCTACGAGAAGAACGAGGAGAACATCGACTGTTTGTGAAACCTTTGGTTACAAATTAATGCCGATAAGCATGTGGAGCGCAAACCTACATTGTAGACAATAGACTACAGAAGGCCTATTAGGGGTTGTAAGGTGGCGATAGGGTTTCTTGTTTCAAAATTAAGACACATATCATTAGTAGGAAATTAAACGACCAGAAGATTCTTTACCTACTTTGAATTTATAAAAATATTATCAAAGTGAGGCGAGTTTCAACCCATAAGGGTTAATTATTAAAACTTTTTCAAATTAATGGGGGTGACTGTGGGTCCACGGGGGGGTATAATAGTGCCTAGTTAGATATTTTGATAATAATAATAATTCTGAGAACCGCCACTAGTAGAGGTTCATCAGAACTGCTGCCACCATATAATAAGAAGGCGGCCGGGCCAAGGGCAAATCCTGAATTTGGCGCCCCCTCCTTATTCAGAAAGCGTAAAATTGATAAAGGGTGTTTTTTATATCTCTAACTTCAAAATGTCGGCCGCTATGAATTTTTCAAAATTTCGACTTTAACGCCCCATAACTCAAAAACCAGTTATCTGACCAGGTTCAACACGAACTTGTTTGAAAGCCCTTTGGCGGTACTATACCATGAAGAAAAAATTATTTAATAAATTCAAAAATGGTCACAATGGCGCTCTTCCAAAAATTTAGAAATATTTGAAAAATTATTACAAATAAACTGCCCACACATGCATTATGTATACAGGGCGTTAGCTTTTCACAGTACAATAAACAACTTTGGTATTTTAAATATTCTATTAGGTACCTATTCATTTGTTATTAAACATCTTATAAAATGATTTTTTTGACAATGGCACATTGATGCCGAAATATGTATTTATAGTTATTAAGGTATCTAGGGTATTATAAGGATAATAACGACCCAGGGCGTGATTCTTCTTATAATACCCGTGGTGCCTTCAACGTTTAATGTCCTACTAGTGTGTTATTTAATTAGATTTTTCTTATTTTTAAGCTTGTCAATTTGACATTTAATTTGTATTGACACTAAATCAAGACTACTACTTTATATTTTAGAATAATTCTGTATTTCATGGTAATATTCAAAATAATACCCTAGGACCTATTAAAAAATAGTTATTTGTGTACTAAGTTAGGAAAAGTAAGATTTTCCTAGCGAATTGCACACATAATTTTTTCTAATTCGGTATAATAATTTTACTTTCTGAAAGGCCGAGATCAAAAAAACGACTAAAACGAAAAAATCAAAACGTCAAAAACGGAACAAAAAAACGTCTAAAACGGAAAAATCAAAACGTCTAAAACCGAAAAATCTTACTTTTCCTAACTTAAAACAGTTTTCGATACAAGTTAGGAAAAATAGTACTTTTCCTAACTGAAATGAATGTTGATAAGTAAGAATTTTCGATACCGAATTAGAAAAAATAATATAGACCTGTGGCAATTATTTCTCATATAATAAATCTCTAAATAGAGTGCTTATGTTACAATAACAGACTAGTAGGTAGGACATTAATCTTATTACTATTTCCAATTCCAGTTAAAATCGATATTTTATTTAAATATTTATATAATCATGGATTTTAACAAAGTAAAGCTTGAGAATGTCAATAAACCCTATATATTACCATATAATTGAATGTAAAATTTAATTGTCTATCACATAGTATGTATAAGGAGTATAAGGACTATTAAGATATTCATAATATAGCCTAAAATGTATAGTTGATACTACAGATAGATGCGTATCTTTCTTCTGTACATATCGAATGCGTGTAGTTTCATTTTTCTCGCTACGCATTCAAATGATTACCAGGTCTGCCTCGTGAGCTATACTACTGTTGAATACCAAAAAAGAAATGTTTATTTTTAGTATGGGAAAGTCCAGGGGAGGTTTGCACCTCCACTTTTTTAAACTTAACATACCATTCAATAATCATCAATCTCTTGTTCCATCTCCAGATGATCCAATGGGTGTTGGTCCCACCCCTCCCTATTTCTAATTTTAATTAGCCTCCAAAATAATACTTAAAGGTTTTATAAGCAAATAATGTACCTATAAGTGGTATCAGTGAAAATAACAAGAAAACGAACTGTTTCGCCCCCACTTTTTATTATCCCCTACCTAATTGTTTTTTGTAATGAAATGTAAAAACTAAAAAAAAAAATTCTTCCTAGCTTGTGAATAATCTAAGCCGCCTTAACACGTATCAAAGTAATTAATTATGAAATCCTACCAGAAATGAGAACATTTTTCCTTCGGTTAATTATTAAAAATATTAAAACTTTCATCGTACAAACAAAACATATTTACTAAAGGAAGGCAAGTACTCAATTTGCAGTTTTGAATATTGACTTTCTGTTAGTACCTATATGCATTTGCACGTTGAAAATTATTTAGACATTCGTTCCTTCGGTTAATTATTAAAAATATTAAAACTTTCATCGTATACAAACAAAACATATTTACTAAAGGAAGGCAAGTACTCAATTTGCAGTTTTGAATATTGACTTTCTGTTAGTACCTATATGCATTTGCACGTTGAAAATTATTTAGACATTCGTTCCTTCGGTTAATTATTAAAAATATTAAAACTTTCATCGTACAAACAAAACATATTTACTAAAGGAAGGCAAGTACTCAATTTGCAGTTTTGAATATTGACTTTCTGTTAGTACCTATAATGCATTAGCACGTTGAAAATTATTTAGACATTCGTTCCTTCGGTTAATTATTAAAAATATTAAAACTTTCATCGTACAAACAAAACATATTTACTAAAGGAAGGCAAGTACTCAATTTGCAGTTTTGAATATTGACTTTCTGTTAGTACCTATAATGCATTTGCACGTTGAAAATAATTTAGACCTTAGGTCCTTCGGTTAATTATTAAAAATATTAAAACTTTCATCGTACAAACAAAACATATTTACTAAAGGAAGGCAAGTACTCAATTTGCAGTTTTGAATATTGACTTTCTGTTAGTACCTATAATGCATTTGCACGTTGAAAATAATTTAGACCTTAGGTCCTTCGGTTAATTATTAAAAATATTAAAACTTTCATCGTACAAACAAAACATATTTACTAAAGGAAGGCAAGTACTCAATTTGCAGTTTTGAATATTGACTTTCTGTTAGTACCTATAATGCATTTGCACGTTGAAAATTATTTAGACATTCGTTCCTTCGGTTAATTATTAAAAATATTAAAACTTTCATCGTACAAACAAAACATATTTACTAAAGGAAGGCAAGTACTCAATTTGCAGTTTTGAATATTGACTTTCTGTTAGTACCTATAATGCATTTGCACGTTGAAAATAATTTAGACCTTAGGTCCTTCGGTTAATTATTAAAAATATTAAAACTTTCATCGTACAAACAAAACATATTTACTAAAGGAAGGCAAGTACTCAATTTGCAGTTTTGAATATTGACTTTCTGTTAGTACCTATAATGCATTTGCACGTTGAAAATTATTTAGACATTCGTTCCTTCGGTTAATTATTAAAAATATTAAAACTTTCATCGTACAAACAAAACATATTTACTAAAGCCCAATTCACATTATAGGTCAGGTTACGGTTCGGTCTCGCTCCGGTCCTGGTCCGGTCAAATATTGTAGCATGTATTTTCAATGCACCTGTGCACACTAGCGGTCACGGGCAAGGCACGGTACGCTCACCTGACCGCGGCAATTCTTCGCAACGATCTTTTGACCGAATCGAGACCTGTCCGCTGTGTCAAACAAGCGGTCTGTTTTGTTTATTCTAAGAAATCATGTACGTACGTATTGAAATTGGTACTTGGGCATCCAAAAATATTGAAAAAAATTGGTTTCGTCATCCATTAGCTCTCTATACAAGGTAAAAACCTCCCTCTGTTTTCCGTTTACTTAACATTTGATGCACCCATATACGCCTACTCTTACTTGCTATTTTATTTTCTTCCTCATCTAAAATAAGGGCTATCATGGCTAGATCCGTTTTGGAAAAGTTATTAAACATTAGGTAGGAATGGGAATGTGTGCACTGCAGCTAATAGAAGACTGTTGTATGACCGTACAGTGTGAACACTAGACAAAATTCCTTGACCGTGATCAGTCCGAGACCGAACCGTGACCTGACCTATAATGTGAATTGGGCTTAAAGGAAGGCAAGTACTCAATTTGCAGTTTTGAATATTGACTTTCTGTTAGTGTATGCATTTGCACGTTGAAAATTATTTAGACATTCGTTCCTTCGGTTAATTATTAAAAATATTAAAACTTTCATCGTACAAACAAAACATATTTACTAAAGGAAGGCAAGTACTCAATTTGCAGTTTTGAATATTGACTTTCTGTTAGTACCTATAATGCATTAGCACGTTGAAAATTATTTAGACATTCGTTCCTTCGGTTAATTATTAAAAATATTAAAACTTTCATCGTACAAACAAAACATATTTACTAAAGGAAGGCAAGTACTCAATTTGCAGTTTTGAATATTGACTTTCTGTTAGTACCTATAATGCATTATTAGCACGTTGAAAATAATTCAGACATTAGAAATTTAATCGCGGAATCTCATTTCTAATAAAGTCATTAAAAAAAAATTAAACAAGCGTTGTGTAATAAGTATCCATTAATATAGACATGGTAGTGAGTAGGTATGTACTGTGATGGTACAAACATAGTACCTAACAAAATGTACCTAAATCCCTCCCCAAAATCTCCTTCCACTTCCTTCAGGAGGAAACATTTGAATCTAAAAATCCTTGCATTTAGTTAAGCAAACATTACATTATACAAAAAAATATTACATTCCAGTAATTGTAATTTTAACCCAAGTTTGTGTTGGTCCCTCCAATCCTGCAATCTTCTCAAGCTTCTTTTGTTGTAGGCTCTCCTAAGGGAGGCTGGGCATACAATCTTCCTCTTGAATTTTTCTTAGAGGTGTCCCAGATGTTTTGGCCTCCCTCTTCTTATAACTCTTCTATTCCATCTTTGAAGCTGCAGGATTGTTCCAAATATTTTGGCCTCCCTATTCTTGACTCTTCCATTTCATCTTTGGAGCTGCAGGATCTTTTTCTAGCGCACAAGGCTGTGTGTGAGTTTTAATAAATACATATAAGAATTTATTATAAAGAACTTTATATAATGTTGAATTTCAATACCTGTCAGAAATATTTCAAGTTCCTAACTAAAAAGATTGTAGGATCAAAACCATATGATTAGGAAATCTAAATAAGGCCATGTTTCTAAAACGAATGCTATAATGGGGAGTAAACAATTAGAAATAAAAGAAAATGTAGGTAATACTGAATAAAGTATCAATACTTGCATTAGGTTTGTTAAATGAGACACCTTGGGCACTAACACTTGATCTTGTTCGGTCAAGAAAAAAAGTTTGCTGTCAAGAAAAAGTGACAAAGCAACCGCGAGAAAAATACCGATTACCGAGAGGAAGACGTTGTTGTATACCAAAAATAAGGGCATATGTTTATATACCAACCTTTACCCTTTTAGGGTAGGTACAACTTACACATTTACTTTCCAATGAGTACTAGGTACTAATGTAAAATCTAAAAATTTATGAATAATAATGTAAAGTGTAATTACTTAATACTGCACAAATACTTATCTACTATTTTTTTAAACAATACCAGGTTCCTTCAATAGTCACTTAACTAACTCACAGTCGCGAGTTACATAAAAATACGACATCTTATCTTTTGCTGCCTCTGCTTCTTCAAAGCAGACTTTATATGATTAGATAATAAGTTGCTTATGTTATATTTTGTTCTCCTGTGCGAATATAATAATTAGCTTTAGTCTTAGAATAATATTCATTGCTGTAAGAACTCCTGTAGTTTAAAATAAACTCCAACAGTAAAATAAAAAGTTTTTAAAAATTGTTTCGGCATTTTGCGACACGAAACTGGCGCAGTCGGTAGGATGTGCGGCGTCTAGTAGTTTTCTTCAAAACGAGTTTTTGTGAAAAACGTGTGTTTCAACAGTTTACCGCACATCTGATAATTGAACCAGGCGAAGATCAATTGAAGCCCAGCTGAGGACAAACATCGCCAACACTGAGCAACATTTGAAATTCGACAATTCCTGACTATTGTTGTCACCGTTTCATCGAGAAACATTCGATTCATCGAGAATCATCTGATCATCGAGATCAACAGGGACACCAATCAACAGAAGTGCAGCCCATTTATAAGGACCACCAATCCAAAGGACGTGGATCCAACAATCAACAGTATTCATCAAAATAATGAAGTACATCATTGCCTGGTCCTTCTTCTTACCTCAATATTAGGCGACATCACGATTACTGACATTTCTGACAACCCTGGACTTTACCCTAATATACGTGGACAAGCCCTCATCAGAGAAGGTGCATGGACAATTATTAAAAGTGTTGATTACGACTCTGACATCAATACTTTATTATTTTACGCACAAATATTTTAATGCTTATTGCTTCATTAGAAAATAAGAATTATATTTTAGAGCATAGAAGCTTTACAGCTATAGATGATATAACGCTTAACCATAATAATCAATTATTACTGCTTAAATCCTATATTGATAAGGTAGATAAACTATATTAGATCAAATATTTCCCGAAACTAAATCTCGTCCAAAACGAGGTCTCATAGACGGTCTTGGAACTGTTTTTAAATTTTTGACAGGTAATCTTGACGCTGAAGATGGTCAAAGATACGAAACGTCAATTTCAAATTTACAAAAAGCTAATGTCGCTAATGATATTAATGCTAAAATTTTAATTGAACACACTCATATTCTTAACGATACCCTAGCAGACATACAAATTCTCAAATAAAATCAAGATTTATTGTTGAACAACATCAATAAAACCATTTTCCAAAATAAAGAATTATCACAAACCATTGGATCTATGTCCACTCGCAATCTACTAAATGAAGCCCTATTTTCATTACAACTCTTTTCTAACACCTGGGGCGAATTAGAAAACGCCTTAACATTCGCATATTCACAACAGATACATATGTCATTGTTAGACAATAAAAATTTAATGATCAATTTAAAATCAATACATACTTTTCTTAATAAAAATTATGGTAATTCTCTAGATCTTCCATATCCCATTAACCCAAAAAACATACATTTATATGAAAACGTTATTGTCACTAAAGCTTACCAGATAAAAAACAAGATAACGTTTATTTTCGAAGTAGTACCGCAAAACTACCAACTACTTGAATTAATACCTTTCCCAATTTACATTAGCCCTACATATTATCGCATGATTCTACCTACATATAATACAATTTTGTTTAATCCTACTGAATCGATACCCATCGAACCAAGTCACTGTAAATTTACCAATCCTGGCAATTATTTCTGTGACCAAAGAAATCATTTTCGGTTACCTAATTCAAAACTTTTGCGAAACCCAGTTGTTATCTTTCGAAGTTAACCAAACATGTAAACCATACACTTTTGATCTATTAAATTTAAAGATCACCCAAAAAGACTCTTCTTCCTGGCTGATAACGACCCCTAATAAACTATTGATTGATGTAAAATGCTCTGATCACAATTACAAAATGTACATAGAGAAATCGAACTTGTTACATTTAACTCCTGACTGTTTTGTTTTAATAGAACATAATGCTCTCTTATTTGACATGAAAATTACAAATAAAGAAAGTAACTTATTGAAAGTTGCTAGTATCAATAAACTTGATCCTAACACCCCAGAATTAATAGAGATTGGCTGCTCAACAATAAGATTGAACTCGCTAAACAAGAACAATGGTTGAAATCCGTTAGTAATGTAGATAACCATGTTTATATTATGTCTGTTACTGCTATTATTTTTATTGTAATATTTGTATTATGTTTTATATTGTGTGCTACCTACATATATTGTAAACGTCAAACTTTTAAACATAAAATTCTTAGATATTTAAGTGTGAAACAAATAAATGAACCGTTAGAATTAATCGATTCTAAAATTTAATATTTTCATTAAAATATGTAAATTCATCTTAGGATGGAGGAGTTACATTCGACACCCGACATCTTATCTTTTGCTGCCTCTGCTTCTTCAAAGCAGACTTTATATGATTAGATAATAAGTTGCTTATGTTATATTTTGTTCTCCTGTGCGAATATAATAATTAGCTTTAGTCTTAGAATAATATTCATTGCTGTAAGAACTCCTGTAGTTTAAAATAAACTCCTACAGTAAAATAAAAAGTTTTTAAAAATTGTTTAGGCCTTTTGCGACACGAAACTCGCGCCGCGCCGTAACCGAAAAAAAAACGTTATAGGCAAAGAAGCCTTGCGCAGAGAAAATATTTGGTAGGTACTTAAAAGTACCAATAAGATTTTTAAGAAAGTACCTGAAAAATTTTTCAAGAATGTACCTACATAAAAAAAATATATTTCAAAGAACCCCCTCTTTGCCACCGTGGAGGAAACAAAAAGTTTAAGACATTCTCATATTGTGTAACTCCATTAATCACAAGCAACAACTTTAGTACAGGATTGGCAAAGTATTCCTGATAAATTTTTATATATACCTCTTAGGTATTTTCTGTTACTGGAGCACCATATCCTAGTAACTTTCTGTCCCCGTAGGGATCTTGGAATGTCATAGCACTCCTGTTAAATTTGTATTTAGTATTGCAATTTATTTCCACCCAGGAAATTTTGCTTTTTGTTACCAGAATGTCACAGCATTCGTGGTACATTTTTAATATATTCTGTTCCTAAAGGAACTTTTTTATTTTAAACACTCTTGGTGTTTTTTCTATTCCTCGTGGGAATTTTATTATCTGTTATTGCTTTATGATATAATATCGTTACACCAAAATGTTTCCTCCACAGTAACAATTAGATGCGTCTCTGGGGTGAGATAAACATTTCCTGAAAAAAATAACACAAAAATGCAAGTGAAGGACCATTTTACATAGTAATTAATGTAATGATGATGCTGAAGTAATAGTATGTTTATTTTTATAAACAATTATTTTATTTTCAGAAGGGAATCGGAACTTTTTCAGAAACATTTAAGTACTTAGGTATCTACTTTACACTATGACGTAACTCAATTAAAATCTATTTGAAAGCTAATCTTTAATGCCCTGTAATTAATTTAATTCATATTTTCAAAACAAAAAACAAATACACTGTAGATATACAAAAAAAATGTAACGTTGAAAGATTATAATATCACAAGCACACTTATATTGAGCATTCAAGACGAAATGTAGAGTAACGAAGCCCAACCAACCCCTGACAAATAAAAAAAATGCCACAAATCCTCCCTTGCCAGTTTTTACCCTTCTGTACATTTTACATTTATACCATTATTTGATCTGATGGTCAGAACACAAGACAAAAACTAAAGAATTATCGGTAAAATTTTGCTGGTATTGAAAAATACCAGGATGGAGGGGTGTAACCCTCGTTTGAAATACATCAATCAACAGAACAACAGAAGATATAAACCTACTAAGACATGGAGAAGTATCTCCAACAAAGCCTTGGACCTCAAAGGGCATAATACCTACTTACTATACTAAAACTACCTAAAATGACAAGTATCTACAACTACTAGTAACTTCGTGACTGTTTTTCTCTACGTTACGATATCACAAACACGCTTATATTGACCATTCAAGAAGAAAGCATCAGTAAAAAATACGTAAAGGCACACAGCCAACCCCGGCAAATGAAGAAATACCACCGCCCTGCCCTATCGTGGCACCCTTTCCGGAACGATCCAGTTTAGGGCCCTGTTATGTTAAAATTAGAGTTATGCTAATGGGGGTACCAAGTTTAGAAGGACAGTAAAATCTAATAAAAAAATAAATGTAACAAATGAATAGGTATCCGACTGAAGATCATATGGATCTTAATTAGGTGTTGCCTATACCTTCAGGTGATTGGTAAAAAAAAAATTCATAATTTTGCAATCAAATGTACCTACATATTTTTTAACCAATAAAAGATAAACCTATTATATGATAAATTTAATAGAAAATTGAACTTGAAAATTTTGAAGTTACCTAATCCTGAAAAGCTAAAGAAAAAGTTCCTTTTCCAGAAAAATCTTAAAATGGTCCTGTATAAAAAATAAACACAGCATAAAGTCAGTGTTGTATAGTTCCAAGGATGGTAAAGTACAAAATAGAACGAGAAACTCCGAAACGTATTCTGAATTTTCATTCTGCTTTGTATTTTTTTAATTTTGACAACAAAACCAAACGGTTCCTTGAAAACTATTCGATTAAAACTCGTTTGCAGTTCGTATTTCGATTTTTATATGAAATTTAATTCATGTCATAAATAAATGACTAGTACTACTCGTAGGTATAAAAGTATCTGCAATGTGCTCGTTCATGCTCGTAATAATTCATACAAAATGTTTCATAACATCTCAAAAATAAAACCGCAGGAAGAAACCGCATTAGTCGTTATATACAGTTCATTCGTACTCAAAAATATGAGACGATTTCGAACTGTTCCGCTTACCGACAGGAAATATAAACCGCCTGTGTGAAAACACAAAACCTTTACCAAAAAATCACCGCAGGAGGAAACCGCATTAGTCGTTATATACAGTTCATTCGTACTCAAAAATATGAGACGATTTCGAACTGTTCCGCTTACCGACACGAAATATAAACCGCCTGTGTGAAAACACAAAACCTTTACCAAAAAATCACCGCAGGAAGAAACCGCATTAGTCGTTATATACAGTTCATTCGTACTCAAAAATATGAGACGATTTCGAACTGTTCCGCTTACCGACACGAAATATAAACCGCCTGTGTGAAAACACAAAACCTTTACCAAAAAATCACCGCAGGAGGAAACCGCATTAGTCGTTAGATACAGTTCATTCGTACTCAAAAATATGAGACGATTTCGAACTGTTCCGCTTACCGACACGAAATATAAACCGCCTGTGTGAAAACACAAAACCTTTACCAAAAAATCACCGCAGGAGGAAACCGCATTAGTCGTTATATACAGTTCATTCGTACTCAAAAATATGAGACGATTTCGAACTGTTCCACTTACCGACACGAAATATAAACCGCCTGTGTGAAAACACAAAACCTTTACCAAAAAATCACCGCAGGAGGAAACCGCATTAGTCGTTATATACAGTTCATTCGTACTCAAAAATATGAGACGATTTCGAACTGTTCCGCTTACCGACACGAAATATAAACCGCCTGTGTGAAAACACAAAACCTTTACCAAAAAATCACCGCAGGAGGAAACCGCATTAGTCGTTATATACAGTTCATTCGTACTCAAAAATATGAGACGATTTCGAACTGTTCCGCTTACCGACACGAAATATAAACCGCCTGTGTGAACACAAAACCTTTACCAAAAAATCACCGCAGGAGGAAACCGCATTAGTCGTTATATACAGTTCATTCGTACTCAAAAATATGAGACGATTTCGAACTGTTCCGCTTACCGACACGAAATATAAACCGCCTGTGTGAAAACACAAAACCTTTTACCTTTACCTTTAAATTTTAATTTACCGGCGTTGCATGATATTACGAGCAGGAACGAATATGGCAACTGATCAAATAAAAATCTGCTACAAAGAGGGCATTCTCAAATATGTAGCAGTTTTCATTTTTGATAAATTGCCTTCGAGTTTTAACCACTGACTACAAATGCTGTGGAAAACGAAAAAATGCATACGACCTTCTCAAAGGCTTCAATCCAGCGCTGGCTTCGTGGTTGGTCAGTAACAATTTGTCACTACCTAAAATCCTACCTTTTGCCAACGCTTTTTTTGTAGATCCTCCGGGTTGTTTGTGATGTGTTGACCCAAACCTTGGTGTTGTCCAACGATGGTTTTCACTTTCACTTCACAAACACTTTTTATGGAAACTGCAAAAAATAAAAACACAAAATTACTTATAAAATATAAAAAATTCGGCTTAATTCTAGATAAGGATTAAACTACAAAAAACTTATTTTTTTTTTAATATACCTGTTGATAAAAAGCCAGAGTTTACAACAATTTTGAATTACAACAACTTTATACAAGTAAACTCATTAAAAAAGAGACTCATAATAATTACCAATTGATAAAAGGGGCCATCGTAATTGCAGTTTAATTATTTAATTCAAAATTAAATACACTAGGTACCACTAGCACTTTAATTAGGAATTAGTTTTATATGGATTAATTTCATTGACATCCACAAAATAGTAAAACGTTAGCGAACGTTTCTACAAAATTTGTAATAAAAAGAGAAGGTAAGGTATAAATCTCGCTTCTTTACCCCCCTCTAAGTTGAAAATTGATAAGCAGATATTTGGAACCGATTTACCAAGAAATGGACAATTCATAAAGTGTATTTGTTAAGAAAATAAACATTTTACATAAAATATTTATCCATGAACAATAGGAATTATTCAAACACAAAAATTAAAAATCTTACCGAGGTTTCGACTGACACCTTCCGAAACATATTAATTACACAATAACACATTAAATATATCTGTTGATACAAAGTAAGAGATTTACACAATAATTTTGAAATTAAAAAGACTGAGGGCTTCATACAAATAACTCGTTCAAATCTTTGAAAGTAACGCAAACTTCGAAAAGTAGGTCAACTGTTTGATGCAAAGTTTGGTTGTAACCAATGGTTACCGACGAAGTATTACGAGGCGAGTTCATTATTATTTGAAATGGAGGGGAGGGGGCCTTAAAAATATTCTTCACTTACCTTTTAATACAAAAAATTCGTTTTTCCCCCATCGGATGGATGAAAATCACGAGGAAAATCGTTCTTTCACCTCTAGGAACCTCCATAAACACTGCAAAGACATATTTTTATTAGTAAATATGTTTAATCATAAAAAAACGGAAAAAGAATTTACCATAAAAGTTACAACTGTGCTATTTAGTCACATGTCACACACCTAGATTATATCTTGTTTAAACATTATACACCGTGGAAACGCGAATAAATAATGAAAAATCTAATTATTAGTAACAATTAAGCAGACGTTACAGAAGTTTCAACTGTTTCAAATATGACGTTTGTTGAAGCATTGGAACATCAGCTTCCCGTAAAGATGGCGCTGGACACGCTACTACATTCACTCCAATAAATATTTAAAAAAGATATACAGGATGAGTAAAAAGTATGGAATAAATTCAATATCTTCTAAAATAATGTTTTTTCTGAAAAACGCTAGCACAGGTAAGTATAGCGATTTAAATTATGGCGCATATTTTAAGGCGTTTAATTTTTTTTGCGACTATTATTTTTTTGTGGTGACGTCAGAGTAATTTGTTTTAAATGGCACCCCATACTTTTTTTTACGGATTTCGACAGAGTACATGGTCATTCTGCATCCAAATAAGTATCGTGACTTTGAACTTGACAGTTTCTGCGATGTTCATTTCGGGGGCGTGGGGGTAGGCGGGTGAATAGGTGTGTATGAGACCCCTCTAACGCAAAAACTAGTGAACCGATTTGGATGAAATTTGAAATGAAGGGGTATATCGCAAATTCATCGACAAAATAAGCTTTTCAAAAAAATCCGAAACCGGAAGCGGAAGTTAGACATGCTATTTTGGTAGCATTTTTTTCAGTAGCGGAATTTTAACAATCTCAGTAGGGTATATGAAAGCAGACCATACTTCAAGGAAAACAGTTTTTTACCGGACTCTCTAAATTGAAAATGGGGGCCGCTATGAATTTTTCAAAATTTCGACTTTAACGCCCCATATCTCAAAAACCAGTTATCTGACCAGGTTCAGCAACAACTTGAAAGCCCTTTGGCGGTACCACACCGTTTAGTAAATCCAAAAACGGTCGCAACGGCGCGGCGCGGCGCTCTTCCAAAAATTTTGAAAGTTTTGAATAATTATTATAAAAACACTGGCTTTGTTTAAAGTTTAAAGTCCAGGGGAGGTTTGCACCTCCAATTTTTATTATTTAAAATTCAGTTTCTACCAAGAAATCCGATAATACCTACCCTATATGTAATATTTTTTGCGTGTTAGTTTTTAACCACGGTTGCAGAAAAAAATATTATCTAAAGGTTAAAACCTTGTTAAACCCTTTATCGAATAAAAGTTAAATTAATAATCTCACCATAAGAAAACGAAGTTCTTTGTTTCTGGAGGATAGCATAGTTGATAAATGATCAGATGGGGGCCCTGTCACATATCTCTAGATTGTAACTCTGAAAAAGAAATCAAAAATTAATCACTAATAGCGATAGATTGACTTAATTCGTTTGATGACACAAACAAACCCAAAAAAACGTTATAAAAAATTAAATAAGATGGTACAAGAAATTGTTGTTACCTTAGGTACTTACAATTATTGTTTTTAAAATTAATTCAGCACTAATGCAGTGACCGTGGAAAAATAGCGTACATGAACCGAAAAAGAAAAACTGCCATACGCATGCGGTCTGATGGAAAAAGTGATAAGAAAACGAAATTGCTTATCAGCCAGATGTGAATTTTAAAGTTGAAATCATTGTTATCCCAGGTGTGATTAATGGAAATTAATTTTGGCAACTTTATATGATATGATGATATTAAGTAGACAAAAATTCAGAGATTTTCTTTAAACGGGCGAACGAGGGGAGAACAAAAACGGAATGAGACAAGTGGGCGCAGGGAAAGTGGACGCAAGACAACTGGGCGCAGGGCAGGGACAAGTAGACGCAAGACAACTGAGCGCGAAATATTCCCAATTAGAAGAGTTAATACAAAACGCTTTAAATGCAACTTGATTTTTTCGGCCTTAGTTGTCTTGCGTCGAGTTGTCCTTGCACTTAGTTGTCTCGTGTCCACCTGGCCGCACCCACTTGTCCTAGACCGCAACGAGATTTACACCCTCATTCTGTAAGCAGTAATACGTATAGTTGTTCGTGAAGGACTTTTTACAGAATAGGGGTGTTTATTGTGTTTAAGACTACCGACATTCGTTTTCGCAATTTATGAAGGTACGAGGGGAGGGTGTTGATTTCACTCGTTATAAAACAATTGTCTTACATAATTAGTATGAGCGTTATTGCAAAGGATAATGTGTCCCCGAGACAAATCCTGAATTTGGAACCCCCTCCTCATGCAGAGACCGTAAAATTGATAACGGGTATTTTTCTATGTACGGGGGGCACAGAACAGAATTGGGGGGTTAGAGAACTGGCTTAACGACGCCACTTTGTTATTAGTTTTTATTTTAATTTTGGCGTCCCCATAAATGTGGCGAGCCCGGAGCAAGCGAGCCTCCTTCGCACGACTCTGGCAATTGAACTTGTACTAGGGCATGTATCCTAAAGCTTTGAATTGTAGCAAAACATATCAAATTTCACCCCATAGACGTAATTAAAAAATAATTACACGGAAGTAAAGAAAATTTTTTATATTTTTTAAGACCGTGTAAACGAAATAGGAATTCAGAAAAACGATACAGATACCAACCTACGACCTATTTATTTATCGAAACACTAATGCCCGGTTGCACCAACGTATTTAGCTCCAGGATCAATTGGCATGGATACAATTGTTCGAACAATCGTATCCATGCCAATTGATCCTGGTTTAGCTAAACACGTAGTTAAATACGTTGGTGCAACCGGGCCTAAAAAAATTAGGTAATCAGAAACAATTATTGCATACATTTCGTTGTTATGGATTTTTGAATTAAAACTTTTTTCCGCCAGCACATCAGGTACAGACAGGTTGCAACATGTGCGCTGCATTAACCAAGCTGGAATTTTCAACAACTGATAACATTTGACTACAAAGAACTCCTTGTATTCTAATTACGTAATATTAATTCCTTTATTAAAAATTATTTTCTTATCTTACCTTTTGGAGTACCTATTCATAGCAAAACTCATTGGATCTCAAATAGAAGAAACAAATCTGCAGACCACTTCGCGAATTTTGCAAAACCGATCACAATTTATTAAAAAAAAGATAGATTCATTACAATTATCGTAATTTACTTTGTTAAGACTTTATTTTTAATTATTTGATTAATTTTTCCTTCACTTTTAATCTTCATGACAACCACTACTAGAAAAGTCAACCGCTTTTCAATTGTTAAGAGGGGGTAAAAAATTAGACAACGAAATGTAAATTTTCAAAAAGTGGCGCCAAATGTAAAATTATTTAATTTTTCTTTATGGGTTTCTTTGAATGTTATTAGTTTCATGTTTCAACTTAAATTAAGTGTCTTCAAGACAGTCACTACTAGAAAAGTTCAATTGTTAAAGGAGGGTAAAAAATTAAACATCACGAAATGTGAATGGCAGTGTGCAGCACTATAAAACGGTCAAGTGCTTTAAGGTATTGAACACAGAGTTCGATGAACAAGATCCAAATTTAAAATCATTTTATTTTTTATAATGGATTGTTTGTATTCTATTTTTATCGAGATGTTTAGGACAAAACGGAGTGTACAAGCTTTTCTTTTTATATTAATATCAGTTTATACACTGTTGTATAAAATGGTGATGCGGAAAATAAGTAAACAATACAAAAATTTCAACAGTTCTTGATAAATTTGTGATTTTAATTTAAAAGCCCTTCCCAAAATTTTAAGCAATTTTTGTCTCAATTCACGAGAGGGCCAAAGGAATGTTATTACACCCGTTAGTTGAATTGTAGTTGAGAATAGTAGCATAAAAGTTTTAAGATGAGGATTACTTACCCAATATTTATTTTGTAGAATCTTTCACCTGGTAGCACAGTAGAACACCATCTGTAAATATTTTAAAGCCATTTAAAGAAGTATCAGCGGTTTAAAATCACTCTATGAACATTCTACACCTCATTTAATTTAATTTATTATTCGATTACATTCTAAAACCATTAAACATTGTTTCGAAAATATAAAAACCAAAGGCTGCCTGGTAAAATATAGCAGGTAGAACTTTTTAGCCAACTAGAAAAAATATAAAGACTAAAATAGAAATACTATCCAATCAGCACTTTTTATTAGATTACCAAGGTTTAGGATTTGAAGAATTACCCAACCTTCAGTTTGCAGGCCACCATTAATCATCAGCACCCTACCCACTTACCCTGTATATACCACACTGGGAGAGAAAATATAATTCCACGATGGGTACACATACGACTATTTCTATAGACTACTGGTTTGATCCTGAGTACTATCTTTGGGGTCCCCCTGGCAACACATTTAGGAACTCGAATATTGAGAAATAGCCTAAATGTCTTATTAAAGATGTAAAGTGGTATCATGCTTTGCAGTAAAGCAAAGCTATTTTTACACACCCTGTATACAGATCCGAAGTTTAGATAAATTAGTTATCATTATAAATTGTTAGAAAAACGAAAAGTGGATAAAGCAGGCAAATGGTGAAAAAGCAGACTGTTTACCTGTTTATTTACAAAGCAAGAACAGTACAAGCAGTGTATGCTACAAATTACTAAATGTGTTTTCTTGTAGATCGATAAAATACTACATTTCTGTACTACAAAATTGTGATTATCAATAAATAAGTTGCAATCTGTTAGGTATTTAATCGATCCACAAGTTGTTATTATTACTAGACTATATTAGTGGAAAGAACTTCACAAAGAATGGGGATATTAACACTTCGAATCAGTCGCTACAAGAAAAGTTATGTACAATTGGTATGTTAAAAATTGAGAACAAAAATCGAATTGATTGGACAAGTTAAAATACTGACAAAAAATTGAAACAAAAAACTTCTTTACTTACTAATTAAAAGTTATAAATAAAATAATAAAGACAATAATTTAACAAAAAAATAAATAATTTTACTTGCAAAGATAATTTAAAAATCTACACAAGTATTTTTTTACTACGTAATGTTTATTTTCTAGTTATTATAATCCTCGATATACACAAACATTCACACTAGACTTAAGAAAAACAATTGTAAAATTAAAATTATACAATACGATCACAAAAATTCAGTATTTATAATTGTTAAATATAAACAAATTATGCAATCTATAACTTCCACAACATTTTACAGCCTACAAACTTTGCACAAAACATTTGGGCACAAAAGTGACTCATCTCACTTCATCTATCTTACAAAATTGATTGTATATCAAGACTTTCCGTTTCATTCTTTTATAAAAGTAAAATTTTAAATCATGCACAGTTTCATATAATTATTGGAGGAAGATGAGGTCCAGTGACTTACTAATCAATTGTTAAAAGAGCGTGTGGTCTGTTAACAAACAATAGCTTTTGACATTACATGAAACTGAGGAAAGGGGGTGTGGTTAAAAACAAACAATTGATTCTGAAAATGTAAGAAGCTGGAGAAAGGGGGTGTAGCCTGTTAACAAACAATTGTTTCAAACATTATATGAAAATGAGGTGAGCAGGTGTGCTCTGTTAACAAACAATTGGTTCAGACGTCACATGATACTGAGGAAAGGGGGTGTGGTTTAAAATAAACAATTGTTTTTGACATTAGGTGCTTTCCATTTACCAACAATTTCAGGTAATCTCACCTCACTTCAGATAATCTCACTTGGACAACGCGTTCTATTTAGAATATGACATCTGAGTTAAAGTGAGTTTTTGTTTTCCCCCCGCACCGATCAAGCTGTACCTACGAAGCAAGTGCAGTGGTAATATTTTTTGCTCACTTAGTGCTGTAAGGCAACACACGTAAAAGTAGTTCTATTTAGGTTGGCAAAGTGAGGTGAGATTCTCATCTCACTAAAGTGAAGTGATATTCTCATGTTGAGTGTAAAAAGAAAGCACCTATTATATGAATTTGGAGGAAGGGGGTGTGGTCTGTTAACTAACTATTCCTTCTGACATTACATGAAACTGAGGCTAGGAGAAAAAAGGTGTCACAAAAACCTTGTAATGTGGTGAGAATAAAAAAAAAGTAAACTGTACAGGAGACTTTCACTTTTTACAGAGATTATAAGTTTTTTTTTTTTGGATCGGATCGAAATTTACATGAAACTTATTGTAACTGAGTTGGCGTGTTAAAATTGTATACAATTTTATTTTAGTTTTTGTACAAAAAACATCTTGTTCTTGGATTAAAATTGAATTATATACAATTTCATCCAATTATTTTACTTATCTACTGTTTATTATCGTATATTTTATACTATACTATATTGTATTTTACTTGTATAGCACTATATAAGAGCAAAAATCAATGGTGAAGGACTAAGATTGCTTTAACATGAAAGAAAATATTTAAAAATTAAATAACTTGAGGAATTATCTGAAAACGAAAACCTTATCTTTATATTGCTTAATTTTATTTTAAAAAAAGTGCACTAATAAAATATCTACCTAAAAATTATGCAATTATTCAACAATATTGCAACAAAACGTTATAGAATAAAACAAAAGTATAAATTACGAAAAACCTACAATATTAACATTATACTTTTTTGCATTACACATTCAATACTAGTCTGCATTTTAATTTTTAAATCTACACACTTTAATTTTTTATCCATTGATCTTTAAATGGGACAGGATTTTAGAATAAATTAGGATGAATATAGATTGTCCTTGAATGATCGTAAACTTGAAACATAAAACACAGACCAGTAGTGGTCAATATCACACAAACTGATTAAGGATGTCACGATTGTTCATAAAAATGGGACCCGTTTCTAATGTCAACTGGAGTGATTCATTTACCACTTTAACACTATCACGGTTCTACAACTAAAGTAGATAGAGAACTAAAGGTGGCTGTTTCTTGAACGAAGATTTTTAGACTAGTCGAATAGCAGTCTATGCTTAAATATTCATATCCTGTAATAATATTCACAACATTATTATGCTTCACAAACATAATCAAATTGGAATGATTAGGAAACGGTAACGATATTGCAGTAATTGCTATGAGTGTTAAAAGCAAGGTTGTGTGGATGCTTGAAGAGAGAATCTAGGAAATCAGAGTGGAGTATGGGAAGACAAGAAGGGAAACAAAGATAATCTGTAGAGAAAAAAAAGGATGGAGTATATAACTAGAATTTCACAATCAATGAAGTGGGAGGATGGATAGACGAGATCTTTTTCAAGAAAAATACATCAAGGTAGACCATATGTAGATGAAGCGATTAGAAACTCCAAAAAACAAGAGAAGAATTAAAGGAATCCATCAAAATAATAATCCAAGACCAATTCCTATACTCCGCAAGTTTTCTTTTATTCCACTGATCCACATTGTTTTGTCTTTCTTTTGCTTTATCCCCCTCTTCTAATTGGCTTTTGGGTTCCTCTTTCTCCTCCATATGGCTCACATGTCCATACCATTAATTTTCTGCACTGCAACTGCCATACTCCCCAGCCTTCCTCTACTCCACTGATCCACTTCCAGTTGCTGTCCTTTTTTCCAATTGTCTTCTGGGTTCCCCATTCTCATCTACATGCCCCACATTTCTCTATACCACCTGATTCTCTGTGCTCCAATTCCCAAGCTCCTCAAGTCTCCTCCCCACTCCCCTGATTCAAGATTCTTGATTTGTCCTCTTTCTTTGTACCTTTTTCCTTTTAAAAATCCTGCTGCTCTTTCATACATTCAGTTTCTTCATTTGATCAAACTTTTGTGAAAACTTAATATCCACAAATCAATTGTTGAAGAAGAAAAAAATTAAAACCTACTCAATAAGAACAAGACTTAGAAGAACCATGGAACGCTAAGGAATAGGAACAAGGTTGTGAGAATGTACGCAACAATATTTGGAAAAATTTGGATCAATCTTGTTTAAAGGTTTGGTTATAAGGTTAAGAAAAATTAACTTACCTACTCTACCGTAACGATTCAGTGCCGTTTGGCTCAGTAGAATTAGCTGCAGGGCTGGGTTGTGAGCTGGACGATGCACGTGAATGGGAATTCTCATACTCCATGACTTCCTGATAAATTAGCTCCTTCCACTGCTCAACAGTGTGCTCCCTTTCATCCACGCTGTGGTCGTATGGACCAGGAGCAGGCTATATCAAACAAACATTAGAACAAACCACAGAACAAAATTGTATCATTTACACTCACGGCATTGACTTCTCCTTCATCATACCAAACATTAATATAAGGATGTAATAGGGCATCATCAACAGATATCCGCCGTTCTGGATCAATCACCAACATCCTAGAAAGGAGATCTCGGGCTTGGCTGGCCTTTAGGCGATTATGTTCATTGCTGTCTGAAGGGAAGAGCATATCAGGGAATAGCTTGTCAAAGGAAAAGCCTGGATACCGTGGTCGGTTCTCCACATAATTCCGAACTGTTGGTTGTAGTCTTAACATGAATTGTTGTGATGGGGTGCCAAGTTGTTCTAAAGTAAATTCACAATTAAAAAAAGATTTTAATTTCTAAAAAAGTGTTTACCAATTATTTTATTCCATTGATCAATGTGGTCAGTACCGGGAAATAATACTCCTCCTCTTATCATTTCCCCCATGATGCAACCGACTGACCAAATATCTACATTTTCTGTGTATCCCATGCCTAGAATAACCTCAGGGGCCCTGTAGTACCGTGTTACAACATAAGGTGTCATCATAAATGTTGTTCCCGCTGTCCGGGCCAATCCAAAGTCTAATATTTTCAAAGTGCAGTCTGATTTTACTACAATATTGCTTGGTTTGAGATCCTGTACAGATAAACAGTTAAATTCATTTTTTCTAAACTAATCTCCATCAACAGGGTCTTAGGTTTTTTACTTACCCTATGTATAATACCAGCTGAGTGTAAATGTTTGATGCCGCAAAGCATTTGATACAACAAATAGCTCATCCTCTCATGGTCAAGATCCATTTGAATGACTTGACAAAGGTTAGCATCCATTAATTCCATAACTAAATATACGTCTTGAAATTCTTCTAGAGATTTTTGGGGCGTAAATGCATTTAGAAGACCGATTATCTATAAAAAAAATTCCCTGAAGATGGTTAATTTAATAAAAGGACAAGCAAACTTACATTTTTATGATTAACTAATTTCATAAGTTTGAATTCTCTGTACGCCCGCTTTGCGTGCGTTACATTCTGGAATGGCCGACTTAATTTTTTTATAGCTACATTTTGTTGCGTTAAAGTATCAACAGCAGCACTGAAAAAGAAATATTGTTTTATAAAAACGTTTTTGTTAAATACTTACAAGATAAGAGTCAAACAAATGCAAAGGATTTAAAAGGAAGCATAAACTACAAGAAAAATTTCATGCACAAAATAAAACAAAGTTGGTGCTTACTTACCAGACTAAACCTTGTGCCCCACCGCCCTTAGGCTCCAAAGTGGAGTATTGTTCTGGCACACAAAATTCTGTGTCCCCAAAAACCCACTTTTTAAATCCAGGCCTCATTTTACACAAGAAGAAAAAAATAATATTTGAAAAGGATAGCAGTGTGAGTTTGTGACAACACCAGAAAATTAACTAAAAGGCAAGAAAAGGCTAAAATCATTTAAAAAAAAATTCAATTATAAAAACTGTAGACCATCCTTTGTTTATTTTCTTAAACTTAGATAACACAGACCAAACCAAATAAAAAAAGATGGTTTAAGACATGCACAAAATCATAACAAAACACTATTACAAAAATACAAAAAAGACATTCCTAAATCTAAATGGGTGGATGATGCAATGAAAATAATGTTGAATTAAATTAAATGTTTAAGACAACTTACCATACAATGCCTTGGGCACCTGAGCCAATTGGTTTTAGGTTTTGATAACGCTTTAAGATTGTAAACTTAGTATCTCCCACCTCCACGGTGTAGAATTGGTGAGAAAGTCGGGACATCTTAACGCATCCGTCCCGATAAATTACTGTTGTTGTCTGTAACACAAGAATAAGTTGTTTAGATTTTATTCTTAACCGTCTGGACATCCGCCTTAACTGCTCAGAACCACCCCCTAATATAATTTACATAAAACGCCATTCATATAGGTGCGATTTTTTCTTTTTGTTTTCATTGGTTAAATTTTGAATTTGCCGCCAAATTTATCCAATCAAACAAAATTCGCAAATAAAATCGCGCCTGTATGAAGTCCCTTTTAAATTCCAGAATATGTTTTTGGATTTTTTTTGTTTTCTACATATTCTATAGCTTGCAAACGTTGTCGGGTGAATGAGGCTAGAAAAAAGTATCATTCAAGGCACCCTAGAAAAAAGTAACCGGTTTGAGGCTAGTGGCCCCCGATTTTATCAACCTTGTATAGCGAAAACCGCGCAAGATAGGTGAAAATAACATAAGACCAAAGTTGTAGACAATAAAATTTCCTATAAGAAACTCCAGAAAAATATTTGTCTAACATTAATAGTTTGGGCCTGGGAACCGTCAGACTAAACACATGCGCGCGCTCTATTCAGCGGATTAACAAGCACGTACCTCCCGCTCGTTTACTTCTTATAGAGCATCGACTTGAAATCCTGCATGCTAGTCTATATAATATAGTCATTATACCACATAGTCTTACATTACGCCACTTTTAGCAATAAAAAAAATGTAAGTACAAATCTGTGTATAAATCCCAATTTTATTTTTTATTGGTTATGCAACCCGAACGACACCAGTGCAAAAGTAGTTTGCTCAGCAGGATCGATTGCTTCTACATCTCGAACAGCAAATTTTTATGCATTGTCGATGCACTTCCGAGAGAAAATAAGCTTCCTCCCCTGACATAAAGCGTAGGATTCAATTTCAAAGCAAAGAGATTCTCTAAAAGCTGAAATAAAAGAATGATACTGCAGAGTAAAGCCGGATATGAGAGTCCATTTGAAATTATATCTTAGGTGAAAGGGAAGAAAATTGAATACAGAAATGAAATTAGATTTAAATTCAAACAGACGTGTACCTGTCTTTATTTTGCTTACAATAAAAAGATGATATTTTAGCAAAAGGTATAAAGGAAAAATTATGTAAGAAAGTGTGAAATTCTAAGGAAATTTAAAAGATGTAGGCAGAAAGTGTAACACAAAACAGCCATTAAGTATTAGAATTGCATGTCTCACGATTTCTACAAGGTACAAGGTACTTGTTTCAAGTGCAGCTACGTAACAATGAGCTTCTGTAGTTAAAAGCAAGAAAAAAGCATTGAAGGGAAACAGGAAATGCCCCGAGGACATTTGAAAATAGAGGTGAAAACATAAGTTTTATAAAAATATGATGTAGAAAATTTAAAACTAAGCATAAGCATAGTACATTTTAAATTTTTTAAATCTCTCGAGCTTTCCTCTTAAAAACGTTTTGGTTTATTAATTATTTTTAACATCCCACTCTTGCACCCTAATAAAAAATTCAGCATGTTAGGCGAATACCTAAATAAATATCTGCAAAATGTGAAAAGCTTGCGCGAGTTGGGAGAATACGAAATAAAAAAAATACAGTTTTATTATGTTTTTGTTTTCCCTAGAGAAATTAATTGATAATAATTAGTAAAGTAAAAAGTTATTGACTAAAAAACCATAGCCTGTTTGATAAAAGAAAATTTACTAAAAAAAAAACTTTCAGGTGGGAATCGAACCCAGGCGAAAAAGGCTCCAAACGTTGGACCCCAAAAATATTTAAATTAAAACTGTAATAAATATTTAAATTTTTGGTTAAATAAACATGTGTCAGTAAAGAGTAATTTTTTTGGAAAACCTCCCAATGGTGCCTTTTAAATAAAATTACTTTTCTAATGTTAATTAAAACGTTAAACGCGTATTTTGACAACATTCTGGCGCACACGAATATGTATTTTTGACGACCTTTTTTATTAGACTTCTTGGCATAAGATTAACACGCGTTAATTTATTACTTGGTACGTTTTGGCTCATTGAAAAAATCTTAAAAAACGTTTTGCCAAAAATTCTGTTTTTTATATGAAATGCGATTTGTCTAATTTTATAAAAGAATTCGAAAATTAGACTGGAATTACGCAAAAATAACTTAAAAATGCGCTTCACGGCTATCTTACTATTTATACCGACAAAAAAAAGGTGGAAAATGCGACGCTGGTATGTAGGTAAATTCCAAGCTGTCTGCATAAACATTGGCACAAATCCAAAGTCAATTAAAAGTGTTTCTCTTTGCGCCCAACTAAGACACCGTACTGTCTACTCTGACCGTGTAATTATGTAATTGTGCATTACGAAAAGCGCCACGTGCCATAAATATACGCCAGTTTATTTAAAGAAAACAATAAAAAAAACTATGGGCTCCCAGAAAATTGGAGAACTCACCAAGAGCGACCCATCTTCAAGAAGTTGTTTTAGGAGGACGGACAACCACCGTAGTCTGAAACAAATAAAAAGTTCTTACTTGATTCGACTTGATCTTGAATCTTGATACAAGGTAGAACTTAATATTTCTTGGCATTTTCAGAGTTCTATATTTTTAGCAAATTCTCTGAAAGAACCAAGACCTTTAACTAACTACAGTTGTAAGAAACTAATGGACATGACTCAAGAAAAATTGAAGAAGTCGTTTTTTTATTTAATAGCTGTATAATGGCATACTGGTATATTTAGACAAAGACACCTTCTCCCAATTTTATTGCACACCGTAATTGAAATTTTTGTCTAACTTAACTTACAATAATCTCCAGAAGGATTCTTTATCGTGAACAAGGATCCTACATTTTAATTCCTATTCGAGAAGGCGTGTTTAAAATTTGTTTTGTATTTATAAAAATCTTATCAACGTGAGCCGGGTTTGAACGCACGATCATCCGAACCAAAAGCAGGCACGCTCATCTTTCGACCACCTACGCCGAGGAGTCGTCTACATGGACACAGACATGGAGGAGATCTGCGGATAACCGATAAACAAGCAATACTTGCGTATTTGCATATTTCTGTTAGGTATGTTATGCTTCACACGCCATCGAATTCTTAGATACTTTGGGCAAGCTGTACCTAAGTAGTTTCCAAAACCAAAATTTTACTTATTCAGGGGATCGAGAAGGCGTAGCTATAAGACGCTGAAAACATCCCCGATTCTCTACAAATGTCCTCCACAGTTTACTCGGAAATCATTATCTGGGGGTTATATAAAAAAGATAATAATTGAAGTATCAAGTCCAAGTGTGAGTCGCTGTAGCGAGCCCCCACTAGGACCAGTGCTGTACGTGAATGGAGGGCGTGCTAAAATACAACGTTTTTCGTTGAAATTACTTTTCTGCCCGGAAAATACCCTTCCGCTACTATTCGGTTAAATTGACGTTTTACAAGAAGCGTTCCATAGAAGATTGTTCGGGGTTCGTTGGCCGATCTCGTTCCTTTAAGCCGATTTGAAGTCGAGCAATCGTAGGAAGGACTTTTGTGCTCCCAGGTGGTTGATCCTGATAAACGAAGTCCTAACCTTATCGCAGTATCGACTTTTTCAAAAATGAACCTCCCCTTCATTCGGTTTTTGTGATTTCGGAAATAAGACGCCGACTATGCGTCGAGCCCCTGATACGGATCTTTCCACTCCCCTGTTCAGCACAAAAAAAATCTACACGAATTTCCTCCGAAAACTTCATCATGCAAAAATAAAATTTTCTGGATTCCATTCGAACGACCCGAACAACCCCAGTTCAATTCCAGGCTCGCACAAACTTTTTTTTTTTAATTTATTTACTAATATTTTTTATTCGAACGAATCTTTGCTTGAAAATCGAGAAATTAAAGTTATTCTTATTAGAATATTTGTTCATTTGGAATGTGTTTCGGCATCTTTCCGAGATTCGATCCCATAACATAACAAAATTTCATCATGTAGGTATCTACGATTCATTCTGGATTGGCTTATAATAACTTTTTCGCTTAGAAAATAGACAGTTTTATTGCTGTCTTTATTAGCCAAACGAGTGATTTATTATAATTACAATAAAGGATCAACCTGTTCCAATCTGAAAACGTATAACATTTCCATACCTATCCATCCAAACCCTCTGGGTGTTAATATGAAATTTGATTAATAGTTCCCCTGTAGACTGTCACAAATAGAGGGTGGTGGGTGACAGTCGCCTTTTCAGCTTAATATTTCCAGCGGTAAAAATTTAAAATTCAGGAGATCATTCATTTTATGCACGTCAACTAAAAAGTAAAACAAAAAAAATTTCGTTACGCTTATTCAACTTTTTTTAAATTTCTATTGATATGTTCCAGTTCAGATTTACAAAAGAGAATATCCGGAGCCGATTATTGGCAGGATTCGAAAGGAAATCCGTCGTTATTTCGATAAATAAAAGATCCTGTACAGGGAAATGAGGTAATGTATGAAATGAACGTGCTAGGGGCTGCGGATATTGAAACTACTACGCGTCATCAATACACCCCCTGAAATTTATATGCGACGTGGTATAAAGTATTAGCCATGATTTTCATTTTTCGCTTACTTAAGCTTGAAAAGTGATTTTACTTTCAGGTAGGTCGACGTGCATGCAAGCGATAAACATGTAAAATATGGAATAATTTCATCCCCTTACCCGGGATTTTTTAAATTTCATATTTTCCCATTTCAGAAATTGTATTATTTTCCTTTTGCTGCAGATTAATTTGGATGAAAATGCATAAGCAAATTAATGCTTCGCCATTTTCTAATGCATAAATCATTTTCTATTGCCCCCAGCTGATGGAACAATATTGAATAATGAATTAACTCAGTTTAATTCCCCCCTATACTGGTACTTTACAGGGAATATATTTATAAATGCATTAGGTACATGATACGAGGGTCGTTAAGGAAGTTGTTAAATTCTCTTTAACATTAAGGGGAAAAATGGTAAAATCTGATTTTGGGTACTCGCGCAACATAATTCTTCCCCAACACGAAATGGTCATACAAATCCCACCCATCAGTTAATTATTAAAAAAAAGAGTTAAACTGACGTTTTGTGGCCCTGATTGTGACAAAAAAAAACCGTTACATGTTGCAGAAAAGCGGTCGTAATTGTAACACAGTCGAAGGCCACAAATACTCTATTTTTGTAAAATAAAAAAACTTCAGGCATGTCATACTACACAGTGTGCCCCAAGAGTAATACATAATCAACAATTTTTTCCCAATTTTAAAAGTTAGTTTTCAAGTTAAAATACATCACGCCCCCCTGTAAAATTTCAGGAAGCTCAACCTGCTTTGATACCTTTCGGAAGTTTACAGAACAGGTGGGTAGTTATATAACATATTTCTTCGAATAAGAATATCGTTCTTATTGAACTTTATACGTTAATTAAATTTAGGAGCATGTTAGAAATTGTTCGAACTCCTAAGGGCATTAGATTTGAGAATAGTCGACTTCATCAAAGTAGGTCGCTTTTCTTGTTTTTGGAGTTACGCACAAGTTTGTAGTCTAAACTTTTCTTAATAACATTTTGTCGGTATTTGTCAGAGGAAAGTTTTCCTACTGTTTGAATAGAAAACTTAACTGTCAAGGCTTGATTGGTAAAAACGATGAAGGGGGTTGAATATAAATTGAGAATATGTTTGCTATTAAGTCGAATAACAAAAAAATGGTGGCAGAATTTTTCAGATATAGGGTAACGGAAATTACGATTCCGAATCAAAGTAGCAACCACTACAGTGGAAGAGAAAAAATGTTACAGTCAACTGTAACATTTTTGACTTCCACCAATATGGCGGTTAACTTCCACTTCTCCCTAGTTATCCGATTTAGCTCCGTACAATTTTTTTTATTCCTCAGATTCTGGAACGGTTTCTAACAGGAGATCTGTGATACAAGCTACATTGTGAGGCCCTACACACAATAGTTATTTATGCAACAAATGGAAAGTTTGGCGCAAGACCCTAACCCTAAGGGGGTGCGGCAATTCCGTGCCTACAAAAAATGAACCAGATTTAGTTGGCTGTGGTTCCATGTAAATTATATGGAGGCTAAGCCAACTGGAACCTGATTAATTTTTGAGCACCCGATATTTCCGGCCAGTACTCGCACAACCAAGTGTGAAATAACGGCACGCTACGGCACCTTTTTTCACGTTTTTTACTTTCATTATCGATATTTTATGCACTAAAAATAGTGAAATAAAGTACAGTTTTTTAACAGCCGTTGATAAAACAAGTGGCAACAAAGCTGCAATCGCTGCATTATCTCCCAACCCAAGGGACTACTTTGAAAGAGATTAAGGTCGCTAGTGTTTATAGTCGGTAGTCTCGTAATTTTTGGGTAGAACCTCGTATAGTATAGAGGTAAATATAAATCACCAAGAAAATGTTTTTACCTCAGCCATATTTTTCATGTTTTCGAACAGTAGAAAACTAAGAGAAAAAGTTTGATAAATTACATAACCTACGCCCACAAATTCAGCTGAAGGGTCTGAACCTACATAAAAACAGTTAAAAAAATCGTTCATAGACAAAAAAAGACATATAATACAAATTAGCATTTTATAATGTTACATAGTTTTAAAGATTATTCGAAAACAATACGAGGGGCGTTCTAAAAGTTGTTAAACCTTCAGTTTTACGTCACACGCCCAAAAACATAAAATTATACATAACAGACATTGATTTTACTGAGAAGCGTAGTATAAGTTTGAAATAACCATCAAACATTTCGAATAAAAAGTTGAACGAACAGTTATAAAAGTTTCTGGCAAGCTGATCGCTCAGAAAATAACTGTCGAGCTTTCAACGTTTTTCAACGATCAGGTCAAGTTTCAAATGTGCTGCCTAAACCGAACACGACGTGTATATAACAGACTAAAAGCTTCTACTTTTACGGAAAAATAACATTCGATTGATGCCGTAAATAATAGAGAAGCCCTGGGATCCGTCTTGTGTTACCCAACACAGCAAAAAAGTGTTTCACTCACATCCTGAATCGGATACTGTTCGCTTTTTGTCATTAATGTATGTTCAGGACGAAACCAGGAGAAGTTTTCGGGGTGTGCAAACTTCGCGGTTACTACACTTTAGTACTACCAACAAGCTGTCGAAAGTCGTAATTCATTTTCGAATTAATACCGAGACGCCTGCAGTGATCGTGAAAATTCCCGTCATACGGTGTTAGTAGCCCATGAAGAACTACTATTTTGTAATAAAAACTTGTGCTAGGATTTTTTGCACCATA
Organism: Hemicrepidius hirtus; assembly: GCA_963082805.1. NCBI lineage: Eukaryota > Metazoa > Arthropoda > Insecta > Coleoptera > Elateridae > Hemicrepidius > Hemicrepidius hirtus. The sequence continues at coordinate 5,862,536 of OY720161.1, read as the reverse complement.
AAATAAGAATTATAATAGTCATAATTAAAATTAATGCGAACGCTAAAGCTATTCGTTGTATAATCCTGAGAACTTGGAAAATAGTTCTCTTATTATTTGACTTTGGTAATTTTGCAGACTTGCAACTACATCAGTTCTAATTTAGGTATGTGTAAGAGTTAGTTAACGTGGGCAGTTTACATTAAATTGCAGATTTAATTAGTACCTGTATAATATGTAATGTTGATCCAAAATGAAATTCTGGATAACAAGTCTAAACCGTTACATGTTAATGTAGATGACAAAGGATTAACCATAGCAACTGAAATTCATCCATTGTTCGTTTTAATGTAACACAAAGGCTTTGTGAAGGTAATGTGTCCATTAAAGGGTTTTGGCTTCCAACCGTTGGGCCTTGGTTGACTGACACCTTAGGAAGATGCCCGGATTCAGACATAAATATCAACGTGAGCTTGGTTTATATTACCACACCTTGATGTGTCAAATATACTATCGGGAAAACACACAAAAACCTTGCTCTTCCGTTCATTTTAATGGATCCTCTTATACTGATTTGATTTTCCAATTAAGTCTACTAATGTACATTTGAATATTCATCCCCAACACAGCATATAATCACCAGTTGGAAACTTCGAAAAGTGTGGTCGAAGAGTAATTAATCATAATCAGTCAGCTAATTTGCAATCAGAGTAGGGAGTCAGCTAAAATAACCATCAAAACCGTATCCCTTTACTGTCTGGCTGGCTTGAGTTTACCACACCGTTTTAAAATCTTTAGTGTTATGCGGGGGCCACCTGCAGAGCTTAAAGTAATTCCGAACTTTCGGGTGGTTGTTTTCGTGTTTAATATTCAGTGCACAGTACGTTCGCTAGGACTGCCTGAAATTTTAAGTTTGTTTTCAGACGTCGGTTTATGGAGGATAATATTAACTTTGCTCGAGAGAAACCCATAGTATAAGCACGTTTATTCAAAGCCAACACCACCAAAGCTATTTTTTAACAATAACATGACGTCGTGATGAAATTGCAATGGCGCCGGGGAAAGCTTGGAAATCGGACTGTGAAGATTTTAGAGAAAACTGCTTTGACTTGTAAACGGAGACAGGTTTCAGTGACACGCGTTTAAATAACGCCAACGACTCGGTTCTTTAAAGGTTTAAACGTTCAACAAAGTTTTCATTGGTTGTAGGAACACCTGCTTTGAAATAAAAGCCAACCCCTTATGCTGCCGTCTTCTACAAAGCACAATCAAGGAAGTTTAAGTGACACGTGCCGCTTCCACATTTTAACTTGTTCCGGTGTAATATGGAAACTCTATAACACATCAGTTTCATTGTGTTAACACCACCCCCCTTAAGAGAGTGTAATACATCAATATTAAACGGTCGTTTGTACCTATCTCGTCTCCACTTAGTACTGGCGTTACATAAATTAACCAAAGACTTGCTCTTCTACCACAGCCTTGTAAGGAAACGAATATGGAAGCCAAATTAAAATATATTGACATTCTCAAGCGTCACTTTGTTGAAATCCATGATTATATAAATAATAAATATTAAATAAAATATCGATTTCAACGGGAAATAATAAGATTTATTCGCTTTATACGTATTTCGGCATCATTGTGCCATTGTCAAAAGCTATTATAAAATATTATAACAAATGCAAAAATATAGTAACTCCTTGATTCTATTATTTTAACACTGCGTGAAGCAGCTGGCCCCATTTTTTTATATTAATCAATAACACATTGATTTTTTATTAGGGGACGGTTACAAGGTAACATAGAGATAGTTCAAAACGAATAGAACATAATTAATACTTTCCAACACCTTACACGTCAATCAATAGAAATGGGTGTCTAAATTTGTGTATCAAGTCAAGGTAAACAGATTTAATGTATCATTTTTTTATTATAATTCTGTGGCCCCGGATTCACGCTAATATAATTTTTCCGTAAGCGACACGAAAGTGCTATGCACCGTTTTGCGGCACGAAAGTAAGCGATTATAGATTATTTACGCCTTACCATTGAAACGAGACTTAAAACTTATTAGTCACAGACTGTAGTTTACATATTTTATAATGTTACGTAAAAACAAGCATTAGAAAGTTTTCATACTCACTTTATTTATTTATCTTATACTTTTTTCCTTGTCAGTCGAAATCATGAATATTGATGAGTGATGACTTACATTTTTTATTTAATTAAGTGGCTTACAATACGGAACAAATCACGAAAGTGTTTTTACAGGACTCAAATCATAAATCTAACCCCTTTCCTGACTGTTTGCGGAAATAATCATTGTTTTGGAATACAAAAAGTCTCACATACATATTTTGGCGTAACATTTTCCAAGCAAAGACTCCAATACATGTCTTTAGGGTATACTATAAGGGTTTAAATTTATCTTAAGCGATGCATACAGACGCTAACACGAATTTTTACAAATATTGTGAAAGATGTAACTTTAGTACACGGTGTCTAACAAAGCAATCTCAATAAATAAAATGTTGACATAAAAACTAAATAGATGATAAACAAGAAAATGGTTTTGATATTACAAGTTTATACAAGATTGCACCCTTGGATATCATTTTTATATTTTTATTTTACTTATGTTTGCTTGGAAAACAGTCGTGAAATCGCAAATGTGGTTATAGGTAGGTGGTAGGTATATTTTTATTTGTTTGCGGAACATATATCGATTTCGTATTAGAGACTATACTATTATACGTAACATCCGCATCGAGCAAAGGATTTGAAATAATCAGGCGACTATGATTGTAAACTTTTTTGAAAAATTCACATTTCTTAAATAAACTCACACTCATAATTAAAGACAGTAGACAAAACGGAAGTGTTAGTGATTTATTAAGTTATTTCAAGATTCAAATAACAGAAGCCAAAACATTTCAAATTTTTAGCATTCTTCTATCATCGCACATTACGATGTTTTTATTAATCTTAAGAGTTACAAACACTGAGGTGGGTTAACCAATTAATCTTCATTTTGGCATTGGAATATTAATAGACTATTGTAAAGTAAGTAAATAATGCGAAGAGGTAGATAACAATTATAACTTCCGAGTGGTAACTATACAACAATGAGAAGCAAGTTCTTATTTAACTTAGTTTCAAAACTCGAATGTAATATTTTCCAACCCAAGACTTTCATTACCCATAATAATTTATTTTTTTAAATTGAAATTCTTCATTTCTTCATAACCTTGTAATTGACTCTCGTTTTCCTCCTAAGATACCTTTTTTTATGTTTGTATCTTTAAGGATCAACGAGAAAAATTTAATATAAAACCAGCAGGAAGACCGAATTTTATTATCTCTTTAATTTAATAACTAAAGGTTAGTGTTTTCTGTTTCAAAAATGAAGCGTGTAATATAAAATTGTTCGTGCGAATTGCCGCGGGTCCTACTTATAAAGGATATTATTAATAGCTGGCGTGATTTATCTCCTCCCGACTAAGCTCACTGCGGCGTTACGTATGTATAGAAGTTCAGATTGGAAATTGTCTCGCCTGGGAAAACCCTTGGCAAAGGAAAAACACATGCATACTACATGTAGTTGGCCAAAAATTTCCCAAACAATTTATTTTCCAGCTTCATGAGTGAAAGTTTCAGTTGGCCTCTGTTTATCACAAGCATTACGTTTTCTCACTCCTACATTGATTTTCCAAAGTTATTTGCTCGATTCGGGTGTAACGTCGTACATTAGCTCTAATATGAAATCGATATAATGTCTGTGTAAACAAATAAAAATGTGCCTATAAGCACCTTTGCGATTTCTTTGCTTTTTGCGCAAACATAAGGAAAAGTAAAAAGTGATATCCTGGGATTACTTTTAAGGATATTACGTAAACTTCTGTAAACGTTGAGTTTTTAATATAAAAAACGTTTTATCTTTATTTCGTTTTTATTTTTTTCTCTCTGATTAAAAGATGCTTCATTAAGCCATTATGAAATATAAAATAAGAACATAATATTATTAAGATTTTATAAAGGCTTTTGTTTCTCCAGTAGTTTTAGGGAGTTTAAAAAAGTTTAAGCAGCACACTTAGAGACGTGGCCGAAAATATCTATGTCGTGACATTTGGTGGAGGCGCCTATAGAAATAATCTGCAGGAAGGCGCTTAAGTTACGTCGATCTATTTCATACATTTTTGAACATGTCTTGAAAAATGATTATTTCTTGTGGTATTTGGTGGTAGTAACCAGAAACGATGCCACTTCGTGCCACTGGATAGAAAAAATCGTGTGGTAGCGCCTGTTTATAAAATCACTTTTTCATTTCCATTGCTTCAGGTTTCAATCTACTTCTAGAAGCTAACCATCATTCAAGCCTATCCTTAAGCGTGTTGCTCGCGTGAACATCAAAACCATTAATATTAATTTTTTTTTTTGTTTCATCTCGTTTCTCTTCGAAAAAAAGCAAGACAAGATAACTGACGAGGATAATTTCCAGGGAAAAAAACATTGCCGCGTTCTAGATAACCCGGATCCATAAAAAGCCAGATAAATGATGGCGGTTTACTTGATACCGACTTTACCGACCGAGCACGTTATGTGCTAATCCGAGACCTTTTTCTTTCCCGTACGGATCGGCAAACATTGCAGAAGTTGCACGGGAAACTAGAAGGAAAACGTATAAGAACGACCCACAGGAGTATACGTACTAGTAATAATACAACTTTACTCCGAGCTCAGATTAGGACGTGTTAGTAGTCCTGTAATGAATAGGGGAAACGTAGAATTGAGATGTATCGGCTAATGTATGTTCCTGTTTTCGGGTGGTTGCTTCTCCCTTTTGCCCTTAAGGGTTTCTGGTAAATTTATACAATTAGCACTTTTAGAGTATGGGTCTGGAATTTGGATAACTTTTACGTAACTAATTATTTTAGGTTGTCTGCAGACAAATAAATTACGTGACCGTTTTCTACCGTAGCTTCATATTGGATTTTCGAAAAAACAAATTTTTTCTTCAAGCGTATCATAATATCCGTATTGTTGTACAGAACTGGCTATGTAGAAGGAAGTCATTTTGTTACTAGTCAAAAAATGAAAATAATGTTACTAGTACAATAATGTGTTTACGTATCCATGGCAACGGCAGTATTTTGCCCATAGCTCCGCCCCCAAGGTCGGTAGAGGGGAGAGCGTTGTCCTGTGGAAATGACTTTTTAGGAAATATTTATTTACAGCAACAGAATATTTTTACACTTGAAGAAAAAATAGTATGTATTATTCGGAGTAGAACGTCTTATTTGTGTTTCGCTCACTTGCACAGCCTCAGCGCGTACGCCTCGGCCGCAATATGAACTCAACACAAAAAGAACTCTTTCTACTCCTAATAATATAATATACTATTCTACCTCAGATTTATTTGGGAAAATTCAATTATTTTGTAACATTTTCCTTTGAGTGTTTTTTCCAAAATAAATTTTAGCACTTAGCATCCAAGCCAATCATTCTAATTTTATTTCAAAGTAACTACAGCTATAAAACCTGTCGCAGGCTTAACCAAGCATGTTAACCATCAAATCTTGGAATTATCACTTTTTAAATGTCTTAATAAAAACGTCTGCAGTATGCTTTAAAAAATTCAGTTTATTGTCTAGACCAAGGTACACACATTTTCATGTGGAAATTTATTCTCCCAAATAATAAATTAGAAAGAAAAAAATTCCAACTAAAGGTTATATTAACTTAAAAAAAATTTAAAGTATAAATCATTGATTACCTAAGATATTAACATAAAACTTGATATTTCCTCATATACACTAAAAAGTTCCATATAAAATATTATGAAAAATAATAAAAAGTGAAATACAAGAAAATAGCAGAGCAATATAGCTAACTCCCCACGTCAATAAATAAAATGAACACCCTCCTAACTTTAACATTTTATATATCAATAAGAAAATTCATTTTCGTGGCGACTGGCTGGTAAAATCTTTATTGAATCTAAACCTCTTCCTTCAGCATTTTACTAATGCAATATCGCTGTTTTAAATCAATATCGCGTTTGGAGTTGGTGCTTGAAACAGAGGGAATTTTGGAACGTATCAGACACCAAATTCAATATAAAGGCCATCATAAGGAGATCGTTTAGTTCTTTTATGGCTGTTGTTTGTCTTGATCTAACAACCCAATAGAATTCACTTAACTACGGACACACGATCCACTGTCGTTTTAAATCTTTGGGAAGTTTATGCGACTGTTTGTTTTTATTACTGTCTGCAAATTTATTTTGGAAAATGCTTCGGAGAAAATTCGTTTCGGCAAACTACTTTCGAATCAACTAATTTTACTTGTTACCTCGAAACGTCGCGTTTTTCAGGGGTAAGGTCTACAAGACAGCGAAAACTCGATTTACCCCTGCTTGCGTCAATATCAACTTTACAACCCAGAAGTCTTGACGGCAGAAATTCAAGGAAGTGGCATGAAAAATAAGCGAGGATGGGGCGCGGTATCTACAAAAAGACGCTTTCGAAAAATAATCGAATTCGCTTTCGACTGTTACTGAACTTGGACGAGTAGACTGACTTTCATACTCCGAGTCTTTCATACATTGGGGTGTAGTTACAAAGAAACTACCGGCTTACTGGTTACCAGTGCCGAAAACCAGCACTTGAGAAGCTGTAACTAATTTTCGGCTGGAACTAGTAATTCGGCAACCCAGGACATAGGAGGCGAAAGTTCCCTCTATCTGGATTTTTGGCAAAAAGTACAATTCCGTAATAATTCCCACAATTTTCAAACAATTCCAGCAATTTCTATAAAATTCCGAGAATTCCTAAGAAATTCCCACAATCCAGAATGATTCCCAGCACGTGTAGGAACATCAAAATTCCTTCGTGCATAAATGTATGAATCCCAGCAGTTGCCAAACAAAGTTTTACTTTATTTTTTAATGAAAAAAAAAGTTTGATAGGTAGGGGAGACTCTTGTACGAATTATCATTTATGGTGCAAGTAGACTGGCGAAAAAACTCGCACGAGTTGCGGTTGTTGCTAAAACGCATTGTTTAGCAACTCGCACGAGTCTATTCGTACCATTACAGTGACAGTTCCAGCAAATTATTGGATAAATACAATGTCGTTTTATTTTAAAGCAAATTTCGCCAAGTAAATGTTTTACTTTATAAATCTTTTACCGGAAACATAAAACTGTCGATTAGTTTCATATTAATTTATAGGTAATTCTATTTGTAGAGTGGAAAGTCCAGCAAGTATTCCAATAATTTCTAATTATAAATTAAATAACACTACCTTCATTCAGACCCAACTGAAAGTATTTCTGTAGCCACAGGATTAATCTCAAATATTTTCTCATCGCCTCAGTGGAAAATTCCTGGGATTATTAAAGATTCCTTAACGTTTAATACATAAAATAAATAGAAATATGTATTTACATTCGAGTTCATTATAAAATTCGAATTCGAAATTCCGTAATCCAGGAACAAGTAAACAGGATTAGATTTTATGATTCGAGAAAAAAAAATCCAAAACAATAAGGATATAATAAATTTGGTAAAACATATTTATCTTTCGTTTCTGAACACGTTATAATTTAAAAACAACACATAGCACCTATAAACCACGATTTATGAATGCACAGAAAGATAAAGTGCTTGGCAAGTACTTGCACTATTAAATCAAACATCAAATACATTTAAGCTAAAGAAGTTTTTTTTTATTATAAATATCTTAGGAATTTATTATCGAACAAAGGACGCGTGAAATCTTATGTAGTTATCGATTCTATGGAATATTTGAGATTCCCGATGCCCGCATAAAATCTTTTTAGTTTTTCTCAATCTATCTCAGTCTGCGTATTTTCCCCGGGGACACTTTTCCGATATACGCGGTAAACGTGTCAAAATGGGGGTTTTCACAAAGTCTAAATTTTGTAACTTTTTTCCATACAACAAATAAAGCCTCCCACGAATCCTTTAAAGATTTCTTGGGAGGGTTACCTGCAGGAATAGGTCTTGAAAAATAAAACAGCAATTCGTCTTAATAAAAGTGATAAGTAAGCGAGCATCCCTACAAATTTCAGCTGGTCTCGGCTCTAGATTAAACGGACAAACGGGACCGTTTTTTCATATGAACGTGACATTTCTACTCATCTTCATTATTATCAATATTTCATACAAATTGCCGCAATTTACTTCTGTAATGCTGGATATTCTAAGACCTCTTATGACTCTTCCAACATAATACTGAACAAGATGCTGGTCTCTAACTTCCATCTAATTTTAAATCGAGTTAGACAGTTCTGATAGGTTTACTTTATTCAATTAGGGAGTAGCTAACCTTAACGGAAATCATGCAAATAATATTTTGACGGGTAGGTAACGCTTCCAAAGATGCGGTGTTTGTTATTCGAGGATGAAGTTTTCAAACAAACACAAAACTCGTTATTTAAACACAAGATGGTACCCAATTTCTTTTAGATTTTATGACGCTCAATAAAACAAACTTTATTAGGTTTTATAATGGATATTTGAAATTTATAACGTTTTATAAGCTTTATGATGTCGATATACTTTCCTGGTTTCATAAAAAGGAATAAACTACCCAGAAATTTCTGTAACTTAATATCATTTTTTTCTTTCGTTTTTTGTCTTCAAACAATTTAGCTTTTTTAAATTGCTCAAGGATAAAATGGAGGTTCAATGAAAATCTGTTTCACATCGAACGAAAATTGAAAACCCCAAATCCTTGCAGACGGGAAGAGTTTAATCTGGGGATATTATCAGATTTTTAGGGGTCTAGGAATTATGCGAAGGGAAGTACACACGGGAAACTGGAGAGTTCCTTTTACATGCGCAGGGTTGTACCGGAGAATATTTTTATGTTTTGGGGCCATAAGAATTGTCGGCAAATAGACCAGAAAAAAAGGAACTATTTTTAGCGGAGCGTAAGAAGTTAAATTGTGTAAGAAAGACAGTACGTAGGGGAGAAAAGAACTATTTTTTATAAGGAAGGATTGCACTTGGGGATATTATCATTTTTTAGGGGCGAAGGAACAGCAATTGGTGCGAGAAAGAGAGTAAATAGGCGAGAAAAGAAAGAAAAGCTATTTTTTCCAGGGGGGAGTTGCAGAGGGGAATATTTTGATTTTGTTAAAGCGCGGTCTTTTCCTTCGGCTGCAAAACTTATCAGTGTAAGTCATTTTGTAGATTGGAGGTTGTGGCATAGGTATGAGGAAATCTATTTACAAGCATTGGGGAAGGTCGGAAACGGAAAACAACCCGCCGCCGACAAGGTCGTTTTATCGTCAAGTACTGTTCTCTACCTAGACGCATTTCAACTGTGAGAGAACTTAAAAATGATCTCCGGAGGGGTAGAATTCAAATTTCTGATCAAACAAGTAATAGGTTTGGACTGGTCTGCTCTTAGGCCTGGTTCAAACCCGCATCGAATACAGTATGTGAAGAAGATGCCAGAAAATCATTTGGGCCCCAAGAGTTTCCTTTTGTGCATAAGATGTTCAATATCTTTAAAATCTTTAATTTCGAAAGGGGCGAGACGTACAAGATGTAACTTAGTATACGCTTTGTTTTTTATTTTAGAAATAGGGGTGCGGTTGAAAACATTTTCATTGGTTTTTGAGAAGTAAAGTGTAAGAAACCACGACCCCATTAAAATAGGAATGCTGTTCAACAATTTAATGGGGGCTGGGAAAGGAAGCAAGAGGCAAATTAGCTATATTTTAGGGGAGGAACATATTTTATATTTTATTGATTTTTAGGCGGTTATTAATTTCTTAAGAAGATGGGGATGCATAATAATCATCTTAATTTAGAAAGGGGCACGAGATAGGAGATGAAATGGATTTCGATTTTGTTTTTAGGGATGTAGGTTAGTATTAGATGAAATTTTCTTTATTCTTAAAGAGCCATAAAATCTTCTAAAATAAATAAATGGAACTTTCAGGTGCCGTTATTAAAGTAAATCTGTATCCGTGTAGGATAGCTACTGAAATGCCAACAATAAATTGAAAAAAATTACAGAATGTATGCCACCCTTAATTTGAATGAAGTGGTAACCTCTTCTGAACACATTGGTTTACATTTTCTGTAGCAACAGGGTAAACAACACGAGCACATAAGAACATAATACGCTGCTTTAGAAATCAAGACAATAATATAACAGAAGGGTAAAAAGCTCCAAAAGAAATAATCCATACATGCAAGCTGGGGATTTAAATTGGATCCGCATCAAAACAAAACGCGAAAAATTACAATTTCATGCAAACTAGTTATTGTGATTATTTTTCGAAGCGTGCACACGTCAAGTGCACTTCTTTCTGCAACGAAGCACTTTGAAATGCTAAAAATGTAATTTTAAGTCCAATTTTTATGTTTTTCGTATTCTGAATCACCCTCGTTATTTTCAACTATCATGAGTAAACAATACAAAAAAAGACTTGCAGTAAGCATACTAGAAGCAAACAAATAATTATTTTCAATTCAAACAATAAAGCACCGTCGGAGCACGCCCTACAGACAAATTGAAACAACACACAAGAGGCTGAACGTAAAACATACTAGAACCCAGAAAATAAATTTTGCCAAAGAAAAAAAAAACTTCAAAAGCTTTCAACTGACAAAACTGAAATAAAAAGAGGAAAACAGTTTCTGCGCACCAACAGACATATAGCTTGCTATAGCACTTGAAAAAATTCAATATCCTCCCGTAATATTTAACGGCTAAGGGGTTGATAACCAACGTCCGGATTTTGCGTAAAAAGATATTCCCCTTACTGGATTTGTTGACATATCTTGCCAATTTTCAAGCAAATAGTTTTAAAAGATACCGAGATACATGCTGCATTAAACCGGACAAAGCACCATGGTTAGGTGCAACGCTTGTTTTAAACGAACCTTTCCGTATGTGTACAATGTGTGGATTCTTAGTACGTACCCATTCATGCGTAGAATACATTTTACAAGAACAGACTTAAATAATCAAAAAAAAGAAATCGGTTTCCTATTATCATATCCTGCTTAACCCCCCCCCCCTCCATATAAAAAGAGTTACGGAGTTGCCAAATGCAACCCCCAACCTCAACTACGTTAACGATATTAAACCGGCTCCTTAAGATTTAAAAAAAAAATTCTTGGCTATCACAAGGGATCGAACCTGCACCGTTTCAATTCTATCCACTACATGGGCTCAGGGTTTCAATCCCATTGGAAAATACCACCTCTCTCGATAACCCATTAAAAATATGTTTTAGGCTACATTGTTTTTTAGTTACCCTGTACCCACCCCCCAACAATTCAAAAGCTTGGTGTCTAATTCTGTACAAATATAAATAAACTCAAAAATTTGTAATTTGAGTTAAATCAAGGCTAACTGATTATTAATAATAATTCCTATAATTTTGATTTTAGCGATAAAATGGTGGCGAGGAAAAAACTAATGGGTTTGTAACGATGTTAATCGTCAGCCATAAATAACAGTAATCAGAAACTGGGAAAATTTAACTAGAATTTTAATACGTAATTTACAGTAAGGGTCAAAGTTGATTAAAATAACGACTTTGCAGTACAAAAAGTTAACTTCTATTAAATTCAGGCGAGGCCCTTCATTAAAGTGTTTGGTTTTCTGATAAAAATTCAAGCCTTTAAGCCCTCATTTAACTTTTTAGAAAAATCTTTCAGGAAATTATTAATTTAACTTCAGAGTAGGTTATTTTTACCCTGTAAAACTTCCGTTGCGAAAATTTTTTGAAAGCAGGGAGTTAATTTAATGATTAATCCCTCCCACTTAATTTTAACAATTATTCTCGCCGGGTTCTGCTTGTGTTCCACGCTGTAATCCTTCCGAATCCTTTCTAAGCGGCTGACTGATTGCGAAATCACATGCTTTTGTGTAGTTGGCGTGTTGTAACATTTTATATGGTGTATTATATTTGGTATCTAGAGGAATGACTGTATGAGAAATGAAAAGCGTTGAAATATACGAAGCGCCCTACAAAACAGAGGGGGTTATTACACTGACGATTTGAATATCTCATGAACTTCATCACTCAGGAAAAATCCTCAACTTCCTGATTAAGGGATGTTTAACTAACGTTAAAGAGAGGGCTTAGTTCAAAACGGGAAAGTTGAAAAATTAAAGTGGGGATTAGAACCATGAAAGTATATTTTTCCTTGACTTATAAAAAAAGTCAGTTAGCAGCAAAAGTAGATTAACATCCTCTGGTGGGTTAAGCAAAAATATCCTTGAAGATCCTTTTCGCAGTTTGAAATCGACACGATAAGGATACAATCTTCCTTTAATATATCAATAAATATGATAATCAGTTTAAACAATTCACCTTAGGGGCACTCAACTTGTGGGCGGCTTCCTACACACTTCGTTACTAGTTGGTGGATCAATACAATGTGGTTACATAGAATTTGTTATTACAAAAGGCTTTGTTGGTTTTTATTGTGTATTGAACTTTCTATAAGCTCAAAATACCACTATCTATAATATTGACAACAATGACAACATGACACAAATTTTAGGATATGGGAAAGTAATTAAAGTGAAAATATTTACCAAGCTTTAAATTAGCACTACCTACACAACCCCATGGTTTAAGGGTGCCAAAAATCTATTTGCATTACGCAAACGCTGATTATCGGCGCCGGTAACCAATAAGTTGGAACCTACACCTACGGGGTGCAAGTTTTAGTAGCTAACCAAGTAAAATATTTGAATCTCTTAACTAATTCAATCCAATTAGAAAATATGACCTTGAATTAGGAGAGACTGAATAGTTTAACCCTTTAAAGCTGCAGGAGAGACAGTTGTGTAGATTTATTGTTGAGTCTCAGGTGGGACATGCACGATTTAAGACAAATTTGGTCACACAGTCATGAATGCAAACGAGAAGTCACTTTTATGTATTATATAATAACTTTTTCAAACTAACTGAATTACTTCTGAAACTATGACACTGAAGAAGTTGGTAACGAAGTATACTGAGGTCTTAGGGGAGATACTTTTGCAGGTTGACCTATAATTTTCCCAACTTTTCATTTGGTTAACAATGCACAGCCAACTCAACCACAATATTATAAATTAAGGTAATTTAACAAAAATGAGAAAATATGCGACTTGTTATAAGCGTGTATGGACCTACTACAAGAGAAATTTTTGGACACCCAAAAAAATATATCTTCGCATTTTATGAGCACGAGAGAAATATAAATCTGGAACTTACCTAACCATTACTAAGTGCAGTTAGAAGGTTTTGTTAAGTGTTCAGAAAAATTTATATCCTGCCTAGATGAAAAAAAAATTACATCTACAACTAAATCATTTTGAAATGTTTAGGCAAATGTGGTAATTTGATAAATAGGGAGGATATAGTTAGCACAGGAAAAAATATAACCAGCCATCCCCACCATATTTTCCTGAAAAAAATTCTGAAAAACAATACGGAATAACTCGCGAGGATCTATGAGATCAGAATCAGATTTTCGGCGCCGGTAACCGGTAAGCCGGCAACCTGTTTCCTTTCTACTAGCACCATATATCACGTCAATCTTGTCTTACGTAAGCAAAGAAACATAAATTTACAGTAAGTCTGAAACGAAAGAAATAATTTTGACACTGTGGGCTACAAGTACAAAATTCAAATTGAAAGTAGGTACTATTAATTACATCACAGAACACGAGTAAATTCTAAAACAATTGAATTGAATTTGCTTAGGTAGGTACAACATCCAATGTTCCAATGTAAATTTCCACGTCCAATATTAATTTTTGTAGTATGTTTACAAAATGTAACAATTTTCGGTACTTATTTGAATAAAACAACACAAAGGGTTGTTAACTTTTTGCCAGAAATAAAAACATGGAACGTAAAGTGTTATTCCAAAAATTCATCCCTTATTATTCACAAAATAATAATTCCATAGAGAAAAGTATTTCGTTTTCATAAAAAGTAATTTTTTTTTTATTTTTCCACTACAATCAGAAAAATGTAATATTTATATTTCTGTTTACTTATTCTTCAAAACAAATATCGTAGAGTGTATCATTTCAAATTATAACCCTTAGGCAAAAAACAGGTAATCAAAACATAACCGAAGGCTTCTTACAAGAACTAAATTATAAAAACAAACTCATCCCGGCGCTCCGGTTCTTCCTACATTTTTTCTAAAGGCCAAAACAGTGCAAACACTTTTTGCAAGTACGGGAATCATCACAAAGGGATAATAAAACGCATCGCGGTAAATTTCATCCCTTGCAATTTCCCCAATTTACACTCCACCCAGTTTTGCTCTGTACGATATAGTAGAGAGAGATGGAAAGAATGCACGTAAGTCACGTGCCAGCGGTTAGGGCAGAATGGATTGTAATATCGACCTATAAGAGACGCATGCGTTCTTGAATTTCCCGGTTAGTGAACCGGAACCCCCTATAAGCATCTTGCACCCCCAAACTGGCTGCGTACAAGCACTGCTTTAGTTTTCGCACGGGTTGGGCTTTCCAATTCAAAAGGAATTGGTATAATTTTAGTTAGTATGTTAGATTTCTTGAAAATTCAGATTGATAAGATGAGTTTCCACGTGTCGGGGGGGAAAAATGATACCCTCAATCTTACCAACAGAAAATGGAAAAATATAATCCCATATAATAAAAGACATCTTGAGAATGATTTGAAAGTCGGGGAGGAAAAATAAATATGATTTGATTCTGTTAGCTGTATCAATTGTAAACAGAAAAGAAATTGTTATTCAGCACAACGCGTCCTTAAAAATACACCGCTTTTCAGTGAAACTTTTCAGCTAACATTTATTGTTAAAAAAAATTTTGAATAGGCATTGTATGTTATATTTACAAAACATTTCATTGTGTGTCGTATTTACATCACAATCTCTTTAAAGCATTACGGAATTGTTTTTTTTAATGAGATGCTATCAAATAAAAACCTTTTTTTCAAGAAAAAAATTGAACTCGTAATATTAATAAAATACCTGATGTTTCAAGATAACTCTTAAGACCTTTAAAAAGGTTAGGAGCATTAATCAGATCGAAGGGCATCTTTAAGGATACTAAAAAAAACAGAATAATTCATGGGTATTGATGATGATACTTGATGTTCTAATCCCCTAACAAACATTTTCCTACTTCAAGACTTTCCAAAGGGTGGCCTTCTTCAGGAACTACTTTAGATCTAGAAGAAATTGTAGGAAAACAATTTTAATAACTCTTGATATCACTTGAAACAAAAGAAACACGCTAAAAACAAATTCCAAACACGTAAAAGTTTCTGCCTAGCATAATAATCAACAAGCCAACAACAATAAAGATCTAGATTACGTTTAAGGCAATTTGTAAAAAAACAATCACTCGGGATTGCATTGGTTAGGGCATCGCACTCGTGGAATTTCCGTTTCTGGTTTGATCGGCTTCCGGTTTTGGCAAACTTAATTTAAAATCTTATTCGAAATCGATGAAGCTTTATTAGAATGTGTGGAAGATGCGAAGATGTTCAGTACAAAAAAAAAACGGGAGGTCCAGATATTCAGGAAAAATTCTTACGAATGTGCATAAGTACATCCCCTCCATTTGAGAATTTAATGTTTATGGTTACAATTTCAGAGGGAGTTGATATACAAATAAATTAAATTATATTTCCACATCATTCAACCTTGTTTGTCTGTATTTTGATCATAATCCGTATTCCGTTTGCGTGGTAACTATGACAATCCTAAGGAGCTTTCAGATATGTATCGACTCCGGTTAAATATGCAGTAACCCGGCGAGACTCAGCTGGGGGTGAATCCATAATACGCAGAGCTTACAATATACCACAAATTTGCCAAGATGTTGGGTAATGTCCACACAATATTTTATTTATTTGGCCAATACATACGTGAGTAGTGTATACGAGAAACATGCCTTAGCATACCAAAAGCTTCTTTAATAATTTTCAAATCCTAGGAAATACAGAATAGTAGGCGGATTTGCAGAGTTATTTTTTTATTCGCATTTTTCATCTTTGAAGTGTGATTTACACGAAAACGGTTAATGGTAGGAAAAAATCTCAAGAGACTGTTTCTGCCGTAAATTAGTTGAGAAATTTGAAAATTGTGTCAAAAACAAAAACACAGTGGCGTACCATTTTTTCCTCCAGAAATACCCACTAAGCACTTGTAGTTACGCCACTGGAGAAGGAAAAAACTGACTAATATGGTCCACTTATATCAAATGTACATATACATACGTATTGCTTACTTTTTAAAATTTAATTCCTAGCCATTTCCGAATAAATGAAAAAAAAGATCGATATTTTTTACAACTTTCAACATGCCTTTAACTGAATGCCGTTTGGGACACCCTGTATAGATTTTATATTAATTCATCGAGGAATAAAACGAACAGCATTAATTACCGCACCAGTACATGGGAGCAATCGTTGATATTTCCCAATTAACAATCAACTCTGCGAGTTAATTTTTCGCACAGTAACAAAAAAATTCTCCCAATAAAATTTAATTTCCGGGAGCGAATCGAAACATAGCAGCTATTTAAATTTTTGTCCGGGTAGAATCTACAAAAACGTTGCCTTTTATCAATTAACTCGAAGCGTACTCAATATATTCTAATTTTATTCCATAATTTTCCCCCTGAAAATTTGTAGCCAGCTCTTGACAAATGAAGAGCAGCTTAGAGACGGAGACCCTGGCTTTCAATTTTAATTTAATATTTTCATTTAATGGGAATGAGTCGAGTTGATAAATGGAAGTTGGACCTTTGGAAAAGGTAAGGAATAACAAGATATAAAATTATTTTAGTTATTCGCAAAAGTAATTCAGACAGGGTCGTTTAAAACACAAACCTTTGATGTTAATTACGCGAAAATAATGTTCACACGCAATATTGTTGTTAGGTTTATTGTCTCGAGGTTAGTATTAACTTGAAAATGTCTAAGGAAATTAAAGTGAAAATTGCTCAAAAACAACCGACTTTTTGTTTTTATTGTTCACTTTTCAAGATAATTATAACCTTTTCGAAAGGGGTAGGAGCTTTAATCAAACCAAAAGGCATATAACAAAAAGTGCAGACTATTATAATAAGGGACAGTTTCCAGTCCAGGAATAAAATTAAAGCACCGTAACTGACACTTGGATTGACATCTTGTCTGGTAGTCGGTAATCGTAGACTACTTTGCTAAATTACTAACTTGCAAGGATTCGAAGCCTCCGTAATGATTAAATAATAAATGTTGCCGATTCTACCCTCTCTAACCTCCGATATTACGAACCGATTTGAAATATTCACATTAACCTTCACTTTCTAATAATCGGGGAATTATTCAGAAAGTTTATATAGGTACCCATGTATATTACGAAACACGTGCCGTAATTTCTAAAACAAGTGATGGACGGGTATTCAAAACCTTCTCTATATTAATTGGGTTCAACCCTTAGCGAATAAAACGATTGATGTGTTCAAGAGGCATTTTTAAAACTCACCTTGATTGAGGGAAATTAAAACGTTCTTTGAAAATCTGCTGTGTGTCTCATCTGAAACAAATAAAAAAAAGTTAGTACAAAACAATATAAAATAAACATTGGTATAGCAAAGTATTCAACACGAATTGTAATAGAAAAGAAATTCCTCCTTTTATTAGGAAAAGTGAAACGACAAGAGAAACCAACTAAGAAAATTAATTTCCTACGTCGGAATTTCGTTTCCTTTTCCTTCATTCTCGTCCAATTCTGTTGGATAATGCAGACAATAAAAAAAGCAAACGATTGCATCATCATCAAAAATCTGGACATCAAAATCAATCTCCTATAGGACATTATTTCTTGGTCTTAATCAAGGAGATCTTGCAATTTCTCCGGGGAATTCGAGCTTTTGTATTGGCTAACGTTACCTACTAGCTCCAATCACGGGAAATCGGGGCGGAAAAAGGCACAATGAAATGACAATTACTTCGTATTACGTGGTGAGAACGTCGTAATTACAAAATAAGGGCTTCTTGTCTTTCAGGGATTGCTTGGGTGTTATCCGATAGGAGCAATCAACACGACATTGATTGCAAAAAAATGAACACATTTATCTTCTTTTTTTAAGAAATATTTTAGAACTGAAATAAATTTAATTCCTGTAACTTAATAAATTATACTTTAAGCTGACCTAAGTGTTCTTTGGTTTACAAAACGTAATGGACTTTGGTCGACGGGAACAACCCTTTTAAGACCATTGGGAATAACATTTATCAGTCAGAGATTAATCACTGATCCCAGGGTCTTACTTCAGTTCAGGTCTAATAGTTGAATTGCTGCTATTATTCGAAGGTCTCAGTGGGAAAGGTCTTAATGGATAAACGTTTGTTTGAGAGAAAACTTGAAGAAAATTTAATATTGTATTGTAATGAATGGGCCCTTTTATGTAGAATAAATTACCAAATTTATAACGTCAACTGAACCTGAGTGTTTCACCCTAGTAACGTGGGGTTGGAACATATGATACCCAAACAAGCGAACCTTGCAATTTTTTTCCCAACAAGTGCCTTCTCGCGAGCAATTTTTCATCCAAGCGTTATATAACAATGCCACTGCTGCACTTGGGCATAAAACCGTGCACTCTCACCCTAAAAATGGTAATTCATCCCAGTCCACTGTTTTTAAGTCCAATATAGGAACCCGAAAAGCTCTTGTGTCTGACAAACACAAATGGAGTTCAAAAACAATTTATCACATACCATAATATTCTGGATTAGACTAATCTTGAACTTAATTTAAATTTTCGAGATGAGAATTAGTTTCAGTTCTATTCACTTTTACCACCGAGACTAACGAACAAGGTCTTCGAAGACGACGTTTGACTGACACGGGCTTGAGGTTTATTAATTAATGTGCACCTACCCTTCACTGCTTATTAAGTGTCACCGAACCCCATTATTAGGCCCTTCAGAGATGGATTGATAAGATTTTGTTCAAAGTCATCACGTTATACAAGGCACGAACACCACGTTTACTTAAAATCAATAGATTTTAGACGATCTGACTTCATAAACTCTAATCAAATCATTTCAATTACAATAATCCTGAAACCGTTTCTAAGGATTATGAAGCTCAGGTGCTGTTATGGATAAACTTGTGTTTATAGTAAAAAGAAAACAAACCAATTAGGAGTTTATAGTTAAAATCGATGCAAATATGTAGCTTTGAATAACAACCTTAATTACATAACAAGCAGAGTCCTGATTTGTGATGCTGTTTGCAAATCCTAACAGAGTTCGACACAATGGGTAGATTAAGTACGATATCCTGGCAATTTTCATCTGAAATTGTGGAAATGAAACACGTACGAGATTCAATTTGCATACACAGCGAACCAAATAATTTGTGCACATATCAAATTAATATCACATAATACTATTTTGTTCTTTCATAATTACAACTCAAACCCTACAGGAAAATAAGTATGTCTATATTCAAATGACGAGTACGGCTATTATAGAATAAAGTTGAGGGACGTTGATGATCAAAAAACAAGCAGGGAAATCAGTGAAAAAAAAAAGACTTTCCCATACTAAAAATAAATATTTCGTTTTTGGTATTCAACCGTAGTTCGCGAGGCAGCATTGGAAATAACTTGAATGCGTAGCGAGAAACACCAGACTATACGGGTTCGATACGTACAGAAGAGAGACAGGCATCTAATTTACTAACGCAGCGGAAGTTCGCGATTTTCTCATCAACCGTACATTTTAGCTATATGACTACCTTATACTATGTGATAGACAATTTAATTTTGCATTCAATTATATAATAATATACAGGGTGTTTCATTTAAAATAACAAAGTTGCTTATTGTACTGTGAAAAGCAAACACCCTGTATCGTGGTATAAATTTAGATGAATACAGAGCTATACACTGAACAACTTTTATATTTAAACTTCTTTCATATTTTGACTAATAAAGGAACTACAGGAGCATCAATTGCCGATTTTCAAAACCTCGTAGAGGGCGCCACAGTGAAATTCTAGCATTAATCAAAAAACGAAAATGTACCTAACACCAAGCTGCATAAGTGTAAAAAATTTAAACAAAATCATGTGGCCAGTTTTTTTATAATAATTTTTCAAAAAATTTTGGAAGAGTGTCGTTGCGACCGTTTTGGGATTTACTAAATAAATTTTTCTTCATGGTATAGTACCGCCGAAGGGCTTACAAACAAGAGTTCTTGCTGAACCAAGATCGGTTCATTAGTTTTTGCGTTAAAGGAGTCACATACACATACACCCACAGACAGACATCATTTTCTAGACCACTTTTTTGGGTTCCTGGGGGCCCAAAACACATTTCCGCGAAAATCTCAATTTCGAAAATTTTCATGATATCAATACTACTTGGGACTTCGGACAGTAAAAAATAAATAGTAGAATAAATTCCTTATGAAATTATGTTTCCAACGATATGCCACACATGGTACGGAGCCATTTGAAATTTTAGAGGGGATTGCTTTGACGTCTAAGGGATTGATAACCAACGTCCGAATTTTACGTAATAGTACATGGTATGGGAAAGCAAAAACGGAATTAACGGTTTGTAAATTAAATTTTGCTGAAAAAACGATAATGGGTCCTGAAAATCACCTTCTTGATAATGGTGTTAATAATTATCTCATCCTTGACTACACTTCTAATTCAATTACCACCCAAATTGATTAAATGAAAACATTATACCGTTAATGAACAATCCTCTACGGTTAATTAATTTTTCCCTATATCAAACTCTACCAAACGGATGCACAAAAAACTGTTACATCAAGTCGTGAACAAAATTTGTGGCTATGCCTATCTAAAACCTACTACCCTGCTTCATTAGGTTAAACCTGGTTGATTGGTAAGCTTTGCTGTAATTCAATAAACTCGGTAGCTTTTAACGTTATCCACAACACAAGCATTGCATTATTGGCCGTCCCTTCCTCTACCGTGTAGAAAATCAAACTAGAAAGAGAAGGTGTGCAAAATGTAACTATTCTAATAAGAGGGATTAGGGTTGCTTTTTAATTAAACACGGAAAAGCATTAACGTGGCTCAGTTATTCATTACAGCACTGGATAATTATCACATTTTTCATTCGAAAAGGGCATTTTAAAAATAGAATTTCAGATACAATTTTTTAAAATGTTTTTAAAACGTATACCTCTGGGTTACATGGTTAGTATTAATTACATTTGTGGTGGGGGTGTTAAATTAATTTTAAATGTTTTTAAGCCTAAATTTGATTATGTGGTTCCAAATTTAATTAAAGAACGCTTCATGGGGTTTACTGTTTAATAGAGAACTCATCACTTCATAGAATTTTTATCGGATTACGACTTGATGACTGCAAACTGCACTTCTCAAGATTATTCGATGAATAAAGAGTTGTTACGGTACAATCGAACTAATGCGGCGTTATTGATCAGGAATCTCCGATTTTTCTCCCCGATACGATGTTTGACGTAGGTATTTCCTTGCTGTTTTCCTTTTATTAATATTAACTTACTTGCTGTCGGATTAGTGATCGAGTGGAGGCGTCTTTACATGGTGGTTTATTTGCTATGCGTGGTAAAAGAATTTTTTGTCCTATACAAAATTTTCGTTAAACATGAAATTAACAAAAACTCTTATAGTTTGCAGAAAAAAAAAACCTTCGGATAAAATACACGAAAACTCCCCACGTAAATAACAAAATTTTAATCCACAGTGGGTAGGTCATAAAATATCCCGTTACGTTTACTAAACGGTATTGAAATTCGACTTTCTGTTTATAATAACCCCTCGGGAAGTGGGAGGGATAAAAAACAAAAAGGGGATAGAGTAAAGCGTATAATATATAAGGCGGCACAGTAAAAATACAATGCCTCAAATTACTTTTGGGATTACTCTGAACACACTAAATGCCAACGGCTAACGTAAAATAAAACGAAAAGGGAAAACATAAGAAGGACGAGAGCAAACACGAAAAGTTTGCTTTGCACCCTGGATTACGTTAAGGACTGCCACGTTAAAGATAATTAATTAATTAATAAATTTTGAAGCACTCCCAAACACCCTAGTTAATTAAATAAAATACCTATTCAAGGCAGAAACGTAACCATTCTTTCTATTTAAACTTTCTTTGGAAATTAAACACCCTTTTTGTTACGATTTGACTTCGACTTATTCTCTTGTCTTGTTATCCGACGTAAATACGCTCCCCTGCAGTGACATTCTATGGGGAATTCTAATAAAATACAGATTTTTAAAGCAGAAATCAGTTCTCAGGTTCTGAAGCTGGAATTTGCTTATGGTACTAACCCAATACCCCCAGCCACCCTTTTATCGTAAATTGGTTCTTTTGAACGTCTTGCAAACTGTTGGTTAAAGAAATTCAAAATCATTGAGTAGGTGATAGTGCTTCGGAGTGCACGCTGCACTGTTTATTTTTGATTGCCAAAATGGCATATCGTATAATAAATAACCGAGACTTGATCATCATGGGCAGCATTGGCTCCAAAACCATTTTGCGAATCCTGGCTTCTTCAAAAAGTTTCCGCCAATAGGAAAGCACTATTCGATTGAAGGGTTCGCATGGCACTAACTTGTCATAAGTGCTTACCCATCGAGGTAGATTACATGATGATATCTAAAAAGGCTTTTCCCCAGTTGCCCACTTGTGCTATTTCTACGCTTTTCACAACCTGCCTCGTTTATATCTTGGCTTAGGTCGTTGCATATTCTATCTGGACACGTTGTAGTTTAATAATGGAAGGGTATAGTATAGAAGTGCGCTGTTCCCAATTGTGCCCAAAAATCACCTATGGGAGTCAAATATGGAGAAAAACTTCCTATTCACATGGTTAGGTTAGCTCTCTACCTTCACCATTGTTACCAGAGTACCTTCAGAAATCTTTGCTAGTCTTGACTTCTTCAAGAATTTTTCTCCAATCGCTCCTATCTAAAAAGGCTCTTCCCCAGTTGCTCACTTGTGATATTTCTAGGCCTTCCACAACCTGTCCCGTATTTATATCTTAGTTTAGGTCTTTGGAAAGCATATTCAAAGATGGAGAAAAACTTTCTCCATCTTGACCGTGTACCTCCAGAAGATTTTGCTAGTATTGGCTTCTACAAAAAATTTGTTCCGATTGTTCCCATCTAAAAAGGTTCTTCTCCAGTTTCTGATAGCTATTATAGGCACTGTGAAATAAAAACTTGAAACTTCTTCAATTTCGAGCCATGATTTGCTGGTGGAATTTTACAGTCTAGTAAATGAGAACATGGCTTGATCATCTCAACACCAAGATACTAAGGGCGTGGTGTGCATTCAATTTCTTAAATTCAGTCAAAGAACTGATACACCTTAATTCGATTCCCTGATTATTATTAGGACACAGCCATATATTTGTAAGGACCCCTTAAATAGCAAAAATCAGAGAAAACTAGATTACACTAAAAAGAATCTTTTCAGCAAATCTGAACAGGTGGGGAAGTCTTTGCCCTTTCGTGCACCACCGAGATATAAGATTGAATTTCAGATACCTACGGCTGTCCACAACGTTCCTTTTGTCAAATCTGTTTGCTCAATATCATCGTTTACTTAGGATCACCCGGGAAAAATTTTAGGATTACATACGCGTATCGCTTCAGGCAAGAGATTGGATTAGTTCTAATTATATTGATTTATTGGGTCACTTGAAGTTTACATTTATGTAACACACATAATAATTATATTACAGTTGCCCTTTAGCGTATTATGGTTGTCGATCAAATATAAAAACCCTGAATTTTCAGATATAAATGTTATTTTTTTTATAAAACCTAATTTCGTTTTAAGCCTCTTTCAGTTCAATCTAAAATTCAGACGCTTTTGGGTGTTGTATTACATCATATTTTTTCGAAGTAACATGAATTCAATATTCGCCCTTTTTTGCCATCTGTCGAGTTCAATCCCATTCCGCAGAATCCTGAAATCCCGTTTCCTTGGATAACTGAATACTTAAAGGAAAGGTCTTCAAAAGTCCTTCAGCGCTCGCCCTTGGCATTTAAAACTAAAGAGTCCCCAATTTCGTGGGAAATGTCCTGAATAATAAATAAAGTAGCTACACATTCAAACTACGGCAATTTATTCAAACGAAAATAAGTAGAGCAGTCCATTGGGAGAAAAATCCAAACGTAATGTACATTTCGAGCAAAGTTAAACGCATCCGTGACAGAAAACAACGAGCATTGAAGTTCAATGTAGCGGGTGTAAAATACAGCAAAATCCTGTACACCAAAAACAATGTAAAACGCCAGATGAAGAAAAGGCGAGGGTTAGAAAAAGACAGCGAGAGACAGTAGTAGTTTGCTATGTCAGTCACAATGAGAGCTGCTATGTGATTTCATTGATCGTCGTTGACGTCACAGTACACCCTCACAACATCAACAGGGCCTTTCAAGTTGCCCGCTGTGGTGGAAATAGCAGGACGGCGACGAATCCCATATACGACGTTAATGCAAACTCTTCAAGAACAGTAATCCCTTAAATGGTGTCATCAAAGTATCTTTTATGAAGCTTTTCATTCTACATCTCCACTTTTTTTTAAGCATAACGTCGCGTCGCGTCGATCTTAGTTTAAAGTGGTTGTACTTAATTTTTAACTCCACTGACATACGCAAACTTTACTTCTTGATGTATTTTGAATGTTTCAAGGATGGGGGTAATTTAAAAATGGAAGTCAAAAGTATAATTTTAGCACCAACACCCTAAATGTCTCTTCGTCCATGAAATTGCTTGTGCATCGACCTATCATCCCCGTCGCGTTGCTGCTTTGGATTTAGATGAGACTGCCACCATTAATTTAATAACCAACTAACCAGACAATCCTTCATTAATTCCTAAGCATACTGTGCATGGCAACACTGACGCGATACAATCTTCTCAAGCTTTCCAGGCGGCTACAGCGTGACATGCAATTTTGTCTAATTAAACTTTTCTGACTTTCACATGTAAACGCAAACGTCAGAGAAGGGTAATGTGAACTAGACGAGCGCACACAATCAACATAACCCTAAAAGTTTCGATGGGTACACGTTGAAACACCGCACCTTTCCCAACCCCACGAACTTGAAACTCGAGGGAGATACTCGCAAATCAAGATTCCATCAAAACCGCGGCCACCCACGAGCCTGATAAAACAGGGGGATGAATTGAGCTCTCAAAGAATACAACGGTTTCGTGTTAAGACCCTGCCGCTCTCGCTATATTTGTTCTCTGGCTTAAAGGGATGACAGGACTTCCAAACGAAAAAAAAGGAGGATTTTTGTCAAATGTTAATGAAAATGTACGCGTATAGAAACTACCGATGAAAAATTATCTTATTTTTTCATGGAAAACAAAAACTTTTGGCGTTAACTTTCAAGTGGATAATTTTGATGAAAATTATTTCAACCCAAACTTCTGCAAAAATAATGTTCTTTCAGGCGATGAATAAAATATGGACGCCTAAAGGCCAAAGTTGTTTCCACAAGAGATGCTTGTTTTGAAACAACCCTTCTTGGCGATGAATTACTCAGAAAAATCAGGTTTTTAATAAAAAAAATCCTTTATTTCCTACGCTGCCTTTCAGTTTTAAACCTTGGATCGATTTCGTGAATTCACGTCACGTGCATTGGATTCTTTTTTTAAAAATAACATCATGAAGGAAGAGAAATAATCAACGTAAGGTACATGATCTGGAGAGCTTGCAGGTTAATGAGGAAGCAATCTGTAATTTCTCCAGTAGCACCGACTTCTGATCAGGTCTTACAATTTTTTAATAAAAAGGTTTCTTCTTGATTTTAGCTTAGGAGGAGGTCGAGTCAAATTTCTCAGACAGTGAATACCTTTAAACTAAATTTCAGAATAAACAGGGAGATATGAGGAAGCCCCTACATGAGTCTTCTTGATGTTCCGATTACTTCGGGTTGCTTTGTATTTCGCAAGAAGATCAAGGAAAGCGAATTGGTCACCAAGAACAGAGGTTGGACAATCAATTTTGTTTTCAACTTTAGTTTAATTTTGTTATACACGTAGGAACAAATTGATATCAAAGTCATCGCAGAAATCCTCTTGAAAAGGTCGGGGTCGAGTACTACCCTCTTGGAAATTTGTACTTTGAAGCAAAGTTAAATGGATTACTATCTTAAGATCACAACTACTCCATAAACAGATTTATACTTCAAAGGGGATTTTCATATAAAAAATGCACCTACCCTACGATACGACATTTTATGCCCACGCTCTGTTTATACATAAAATAATGACGCTAAATAATTCCGTTTCATGTAAATCAGGAGTGGAATTAACCCCTAAAAGGAGATCTTAAGTATCAATTTAAAGCACAAGGGATGCGATCTAAAGTAAAATAAGGGATCTTATTAAAATGTATTGTATCCGTATCAATGTTTGAAGGGTTCAGATTGGGTCGGAAACGAAAAGACGCTTTTTACAATCAAACAACACGTCCTAGCTAGAAGATCAAAGAAAATAATGAAATTCTTTCAGACACGAATCATTGAAGTTGATAATAACGTGTTAAAAAATTGTATGTTTGTGAAAAACAACAGGGGATGCGTGACTTCATGCCATCCATTATTCTAGCACAATTGCGTGATTGGAATTTTTATGCTACAGTAGTAGTAACGGTAATAATAATTATCATAGTTCTGGCGAAAGCAAGGGAAAAAATTGCGCAAAATATAAAAATGGGGAAATAAAAGGTAAAGATTAATGAGACTGTACCATTGGGAGATCCAAGCTACAACTTTATTACACGGCACCTGATATTATGACTTTGTTGTTGTGTTTCTGATTGATGGATCTGTTAACAAAGCTTTCAAATTAAAAACCCAGGCCAGATGTTTCTTAAGTTACGATTCAGTCATTCCTAAATCATTACCATACATATTATGGTCCTTTGAGCCGGATCAACCAATGTAGGGGCTTACTCATAATCAATCAAACTCATTATTAAAATTTTCTAGTTATTAAATAATTCGTTAACGAGGTCAAATGTATGTAAAAAACCATGGTCCTTCGAGTCGGATTTCCTTAGAAACCACATAAAAATATTTTATTACATACAATTATTTTTTTTTACTTCGTATTGGACAAAGGTTGTGAACTAAAAAATATTACATAAATATTATATGAAACTTTAAGGAACTTTAAAATCAGAAAAGGAAGTAGGCGCGGCCGTGGTCGTGTGGATGAAGATCCGCATGGCACCGGGGCGACACGGGTTCGATTCCTCGTTGTAGCCAGGGTTTTCAAAATTCTGGAGCAACGAGGAATCAACTCGTTAATATAGTTGGGGGGGGGGGGGTTTCAAGGGTGGGGCATGTTAGACCTGTTGTATAGCGCTAGGTGCGCTGAGCCGGGATAAGCAGGGGGGGTGGAATCATGGAGTTGCCTTTGGCAACTCCATGATTCTTTTATAAAAAAAAAAGAAAAGGAAGTAACACTAAAGGTCATTGAAAACCAACAACAGAAAACTTGAGTAAAAGGAAGTGCGTCAGAATTCTCCGTAGCATTTTCTTTACCGGTAAACAACATGTCTACCCTCTGAAAAATCCTACGCAGCCCTCAACTACAAAACTGAACTTGAAGGACAAAAACAAGTGGAGTTGACCAGAAGTTGTCAGATTTTATGCCAAAATTGCAGTAAATAATGCAACGCTCTCGAAAATTTGATCTAGCATCCAATAACTAAAAAGAAGGCCTTGAGGGGATTAAAATTATAGTAAACAAAACAATATTCTGGAAAATCCGACCCAGTTCGTAGTAACTATATACGTGGCATAGCAATGTTAGAAAAAATTCATAAACAAAGGAATTTGAGTTTCCCTAAATAAACTTGGAAGATAAGACATTGTTCTTCCGAAAATAATCTTTATTCAAGCTTCCAGGTCTGGATATTCTTTTGTCCTACATTTAAGCGTTGAATATTATTGTAAGCCATGCCATTTTTCTTAACTTGCTATTCTATATTCTTATCCTACACGAGTATCCTACATTTAACATATGGTCCTTCGAGCCGGATTTTTATTAAAACCCTATCTACACCCATAACAGTAACTATAAAGTTTGATGACTACGTCAATTACAAATATTTCAAGTTGATTCTATCAACATCTTGATTATAAACTTTATAGTAACGTAAACGATCTTTAAAACATTGTCATACACTTTACGGTCTTTTCCATTCAAAATACAATAAAATCGACAAGAATACGCTCAATAAAATTGAACAAGGCGGCATTTAAACATCTGCTCAACAAATTAAAACTTATCTATAGACGAAAATTCTTGAAAAAAAAATCCAATCGTGAACTACAAGCAAAAAGATTACAAAGCCTTATTGATTCACAAAGTCGTTAAAAGTTACTATCAACGATTTAAATTTCCCAGTCGGAGTTGTTGGAACACTTCCAAATTTCAGGAGGCAGTTTATGTTAGAGTGGGAGATAACATTGCACCGCATTACGCTTTCCATTAATACAAAAAACCTTGTTTTTTTTGAAACTGTAACAGAATGAATCGTGGAATGGAAAATATGGGTTATTTAGTGTTAACACGACCTTAATCGAATTTGATACCATCTCTACATATGAATGCTTTTTAAATAAACTCCAGGTGTTTTTTTTATATAGTCCATGATTAATAATGTATGGCCCGAATTAATTAATTACACCCCTAACATATTTGGAATAAAAATTTACCTAATATTGTGGAATAAACAAAAATTTCCATGGTAACCAAGTCAACGAACTGAATCAAAAGCAATGGCGTTGAATTTTAAATGAAAATGCAATAAATGCATGTTTCGAAAGTGGTACGGGTGTGGCGCTTATCGATCTGCAACCCAAAACTAAATACGGCCCTGAATGGCCCCAGGGTCGCGCTAACCCCAAAACGTGGGGCAGAATTAAGTGTATCCCTGAAACAACAAACTAGCTAAACAGAGGGGAGTTTTTTCTCTTCCGTCCACGCTGCGGTTTCTAAAAAAGTCGGGTAATTTACCTCCGAACTACCAAGTCGGCAACAGGAAGAACCTCCCAAGTTTGTTTTTAGGGGAATCGGAAGGAAAAAACAAATAGTTAAGGGTTGAAAGTTTCAGTTTAACAGGTGTGTCCATAAGGAGGTACTTAACTTTCAGAATGTAACGAGATTACCTAACTTTTAATTTAACTTTTCTAGCAAGCGAAAAGTTACAAAAAAAAAATCAATACAGCCAGTCATACGAAGTGGGTTTTAATCAATTAAGCTTTTGATACTCCCTTATTATTCATGTAATATACAGTAATGTTCAAAGGTTTTAATTGTTTTTGAATACTTTCGCTAATTAGCGTCACCTAATTGGGTGTAATTCTGTAAAATTCTACAGGGGAGACCTTACTACACGGCATCTGATTTTATGACTTTGTGGTTGTACTTTTGATTAATGCACCTTTCTTAATGAAGCTTTCAAATTAAAAAACCAGGCTAGATGTTTCTTAAGTTGTAATTCCATCATTCTTACGCTATCACCACATATAGTATGGTCCTTTGAGCCGGATTTTAAAGAATATCTGCATGGTCTTTGGTATTTATGTACGGGCTTACCCATAATTAATCGAGCTCTTCATTAAAGCTTCCCGAAAATTTTCACGGCTGCGTAATATATCTTAAAGCTATTGTAAAAGTTTTAACTTGAAGCGCTATGGGCTGGGGTAGTTTAGGCACTGCTATTCTATTTAGGAACGACTTTAACTTTTAACGTGTGCGGTCTAATGATTTGAGCCTTTGGGTTTGAAACTAGACTGTAATGATGTTAAAATATGTTCTGTATTTAAGGTGTGCCTACGTAATCTAAAGCAAATCTCCATTATATGAACGATCCGATTTTATGAACAACCTTTATTTTTTTTATTAGTTAGTACCTACTATATGAAGTAGGTCCCATTTAG
Source organism: Hemicrepidius hirtus (assembly GCA_963082805.1). Taxonomy (NCBI): domain Eukaryota; kingdom Metazoa; phylum Arthropoda; class Insecta; order Coleoptera; family Elateridae; genus Hemicrepidius; species Hemicrepidius hirtus. The sequence goes on along the minus strand of OY720161.1, from coordinate 5,832,544 downwards.
CTCCCAATTGCCATATTTCAAGCAATCGCTTCCCTCATTTGTATAGAAGTATAGTCACTTTTTCAAAAAAATAAAATAAATTATTATTTCCTTTCCTTAATTTTCCATAAACACCATTGCAACTGCAGATTAGGTTTACTTTCATTTATCGTATTTTGTACTTAGGCCAATAAATTTTTTTACTGCCCAAATAAGAAATACACAATTTACAAAACATTTAACTGCCACACATTCAGTGAAAGTTCATTCCACAGTATACTGATTTGTGTTCACATCTCTCAGTGGTACCTGAATTTATATTACCTGCTTTACGTAATTAACAAAATAATACTGTTTTCCCTTAACGCAATGAAAATTCATTGATAATCCAGAAAAATGGGGAATTTTCAGGCAACTAGGAACAAGAAAATTGCTGATTTCTCCCAAAGTCCTCGTTTATTAATTTTTTTCATGATGGATCTGGCTTGAAATTACTTATATTTTTTCGTAATTTCTTTTCTGTAATATATTTTTTGTAATAATTTTTCAAAAATTTCAAAATTTTTGGAAGAGCGCCTTTGCGACCGTTTTTGGATTAACTAAATAAATTTTTCTTCGTGGTATACTACCGCCAAAGGGCTTTCAAACAAGTTTGAATTGCGGGACGTTAAAGTCAAATTTTTGAAAAATTCATAGCGGCAGCGATTTTGAAGTTAGAGAGTCCGGTAAAATACCTTTTAACCTTTTCCCTTGAATTATGGTCTTCTTTCGTATCCGCTACTCAGACTTTCAAAATTCTGCTTCTGAAAAAAAATGCTACCAAAAAACATGTGTAACTGCCGGAAGAACGATCACTTTTGCCGGTAACTCCGCCCTTGAGTGCTATTCTACTATTTTCATTGGCCTACGCACAAGCCCACTAGTCTAGTGCGCATCTAATACTATCGCCAGTTAGAATGGAATAAGCTCTACCTACTATTCCAAGACATTATAAGCCAAGAAAGGGAAAGTAGATTACGAGTTTCCATAGATACTGATACACGTAATAACCCTTTTATCACAGCATCCTAGACCGACACAAAAATAGTGTTGCTTACTTTTTTTATGACCAGTATAGCTTGAGTCGTAAATTTAAGTACAAGGCGAATTGAAAAAGAGAACACTCTGCTCCCTTGTACTTGCAGTATTTTCATGGCTTTGCATAATAATACATCGTTCGTGAATTGAATTATAGTATTATTTTTTTTATTATTTGGAAAAGAAAACCACCATGAACAGTCAGCTATATCTTAATATCTTTCAGTTTTCAAATAAAAGTAAAGCTTATACGAACCACACAAGAACATTTTGTAGCTTTAACTTTGTAGCTTTATTTTTTTTGAGGATCAATTAAAACACTCATTTATTAGATAAAAAAGAACCAAGAAAGGAAAAAGCATTTCCAAGCTCCAAAAACCCAAAAATTAATTGTTATCTTGCTGCATATCGTGATAAAATAATCAGAAAAGTATGCCATTGTGTTCTAGGGCAACAACACTGTTGGGGACACAAATACATATCTTTTTTTTTTGTTAAATGGGTGCTTCTTTTAACAAAAACTTACATTGTAGTAGTTTTAGAAACTTCAGTCGATCATCACTGAAGAGGAACCTACAATTCGAGTATAGGAACATGTTTTTTTTTATTATGACTAACTAAAAGTGAATCATAATTTACTAGCAAGTACATTATTTTCATATTTTGTATAGCTACACCACCTGCCTATGAGTAAGAAAAACATGAC